>JARDYH010000001.1:411340153-411940153 GCA_029215795.1 Anniella stebbinsi | reverse complement strand
TGCGGATCTGCAGATAAATACGTGGGCAGGAGGAGCACAAAGAGCTGCTTTTCTGAGCGCCGGCTCTCCACACTGCCAGAGCAGGGCAGGCGGTCGAGTACTTTCTCTTGGCTGCCCACCACTGTCACCCTCCAGGCTCTTTGCTCCAACTGGAGGGTGACAGAGTTGAGTAGAAGGGGGGATGCTTTGGAAGGCTTGACCGCCTCACATGTTTATCCCTAGCGAGTTACGCCAGGGCCATTTTGGGCCCATGGTAATCCAAGCCGTGTTAGAAGAGATTGGGCATTTTGAGAGAGGGACCTTGAGCACTGATGGATGGGTTTGCTCCTGTAACTAAATGCCCTTATTATTTTTGTTGTTTTGTTTGTTTATTTAAAATCCATTACTGCCATTGGAATCCCCACCGTCACTCTGTGCACGGTGGGTGCATTAGCGTTAGAGATGGACCAATCATCTATTTCTGGACTGTGTCACTTCTGCATGTGTTCCCTCACATGTTTGTTCCATTCTGTTTCTGCATTAACCTGCATATTTTTAGAATCTGCATAAACCTTTGCAATGTATAATGTATATCCTCTCCAAACACACATTTCTAAATATAACCTCTCTCCAAACACACTTTTCAAAAGGCACTTTGATCATTTTTTGGAGCCAACAACTGCATTGCAACATCCAGGAAGTGCAAAAGTAATTAAATTATGATCCACGCACCGGAAGGTGCAGCTCAGGTCCATCCATATTGAATTCACAAGGATCAAATTTCTCCAGCATCCCAACTTAGCACCAACCACCACACAAATTTAAGTCGTCTTTTTTCATGTGTTCATGAGCCATCCTGCCAGGAGACAAACATTTATGTCTGGAGCAGTTTCGCCTACTCCGATTCAGGTAGATGCCAAGGTGTTTTAATGACATTCTGTTCCTCTGGGAAAGCAGATTTAGTGTCTCACATAGCCAATGAGAGCTGTGCAATGATTGGTTTAGAAAAAAACACATGCCCTTGTGGTGTCATTTCCTGCCTTGGAAAGTGGATGTGGGTTTGAGAAATGGCTCTTGGTTTTTGACTTGAACTGACCTGAAATCCAGTAGCTGTACTTTTCTGTTTTAGTAGCAGGCCGATGGGAAAAGCTTCTCCTGCATAGAAACAGGCTCAGAAAACAAAATGGTGCTCACGTTGGCTTTGGTGGGAAGGTGGCCTCTGACTGGTGTTTCTTTTTCCTCCTGTTCTTCTGCAGAAACACTGATGGACTCCACCACAGCAACAGCAGAACTTGGCTGGACGGTCCACCCACCATCAGGGGTAAGTTTGTGCGTGAGGCAGAGCAGCTGGCCTCTGGGAGGGGTTAGAAGCACTCAGAGTAGAAGGAAGGCCTCCTCGGCCATCAGCAACTTTCTCTGCTGGGAAGGAAGGAAAGACGGAAGGATCATAGAATAGTTCAGCTGGAAGGGGCCTCTAAGGCCATCGAGTCCAACTCCCTGCTCGATGCAGGATTCCACCTTAAAGCATCCCTGACAGATGGCTGTCCAGCTGCATCTTGAGTGCTTCTCATGTGGGAGAGCCCACAGTCTCCCTAGGTAGCCTCAGGTAGTTCTCTGGTGCATTGGTCAAGCTGTTCAGTATTGTTGACACAGACGGGCAGCAGCTGTTTGGGTTGCAAACAAGGGGTCTTCCCTCCCTACCTGGAAATGCTGGAGATCAAACCTGCGGCGTTCTGCATGCCATGCAGGTGCTTTCCCTTGAGCTAGAGTCTCTTTTCCATTGACGGGGAGAAAAGAGAGAGACACAGAGAGAGGATATGAATAGATGAATATATTCTGTGCATGCATATAGCAAACAAACGTGCGTTAGCAAACAACTCCTGCCCCCTCCCCACCGCTTTCCAAACCAATTTCGGAGCCCCCCCCCAACTTCAAATGTAGAGGGAGAAGGCACCAGCCCTGGCTGCTCGTTTGTGAAATGCTTTCAGGAAACCCTCTTGGTAATTTCCTATTGGAATGCCGCAAACTCATAGAATAATTCCAATAAGATTGACAGCGCTAATGAATGCAATTAGTTGATTAATTAACTTCGTGGCAGATTAAAAATATGCATTCAATGGAGGTGTGTGTGTGTATGGGGGGCATTTTGCTGAAGCCATTGTGAGAAGCATCTAGGAATCTTTCTTGGTTTGTGCATCTTGCTTTGGATTTTAAAAAAAAATTGTAAAGAAAACATGTTGCAGTGTGGAATTCAGGCAAATGTTTATTTTACCCGGATTGCCTCAAAATATTACCAGAATTTAGGTTTTTTAAAAAAACCCTGCCTACTGGCTCCAGTGTAGCTTGGTAGCTACGTGAACTGATTCAGCGCCTGACGCCTCCTCCCAGATGAGCAATCAGATGTTGGGAATTTCTTCCCAGAGGTTTGATTTCTTTTATTAAAATATTTATGTCCCTCCTCTTTGCAAGGGATTCTCAAGGCACCTAATAACATGAAGAAAGAGCCACAAAGGTGTCTTAAACTGACAGTGACATAATGCACACATGGAATCAGCCAACAACTTATCAATCAAAACAGCAGCAGGAAACAAAAACTAATAGTTGGCAGGGGTAGGGAAAGTAGAAAAGACAGGGAAGGAGACCCCCTTTGAATGCAAAGGGCCCTGAATGCCTGCTGGAATGACACAGCCTTTGCTTGTGAATCATCATCATCATCATCATCATCATCATCATCAGATTCATGTAGGAAATGCCATCAATTCCAAGAAACTATAGACCATATGACAGGAGAATGTAAAATTCTGGCAGGAATGGACTATAAGGACAAACACAATACAGCTACAAAAATAATTCCCCAACAACTGGCCATCAAATTCAACCTCATCAAACAACCTACACCATACTATACACATTCACCCGAAACAATCTTGGAAAATGCAGATCATAAAATATACCGGGACAGAACAATTCATACGGACTAGACAATACCTTGCAATCGACCAGACATAACGGTCATAGACAGAAAAGAAAAACACATTTACCTCATCGACATACCAATACCTAATAACAAAAATGTTGTAGAAAAGGAAGTGGAAAAGAGAGAAAAATGTACACCACTGGCTATGGAAGTTAAAGAACTATGGCAACAGGAACAGGTCACAGTTATTCCATTAGTCATGTCAGTCACGGGCATCGCATTAAAAAAAAACTGTACAGAAAACCGTCAGAAACTGGGCCTACCAAAATACATCCACACCAACATCCAGAAAGTACTTCAAACAGGTTCAATAGTCAGGAAATTTCTAAATCAGTAAAAGACAGCATGACTTGGAAAAGCCCATCATGTCCGTCTAGAAAAACCTCCATGAGCGAAAAAAAGAGAGATAACAACAACAACAACTATTAGAGAGATGATGGAGCAAACTCTACCCAGCAGGATGTTCCAGATCCTTGTTGTCACTGTTGAGAAGGTCCTGGATAAACCCTGCCCTGTAAATCATATAAGAGGCAAACCCAGAGTAGATCCTCCAAGGAAGATTTTGAAATGGGTGTAGGTCATATCATTGAATCCCAACTGCCCAGCCCCTTGGCTAAGCAGTGATGCTACTGCATACTGACCCATGTGTTCAGGGGAGCAGAGGGTGCTCAGTGTAAAAGTGCAGGTTTTCATTGTCATGTGGCAGTGCCACCCCCCCCCCCTTTAGGCAAAGCACACCTGTTTGTGTGCTGTGGTGAATCCCAGAGCAAGTGTATCCCAGGGATGCACCCAGGTGAGGCTGATAGAGCTTCAACTTCCTTTCAGCCTCCAGCAAGGCAGTGGATTAGCTAAGAAAATCCTCTTTGTATGGTGTGAAGGTTTGAGGCCTACTGAGGCAAAGTAAAAAGGTCAGGTCTTAGAGGCTTGGGGTTTTCTATTGGGAGGAGGTATCCCTGAGAGGAATCGTTTCACATCTCCAGTTAAGATTCATCTCCTGGTTAAGTTTCATTTCTTCAAGTTTGAAACAGTAGTTTCTGTTTTGTGGGAATAGGGGATAAAAGGAGCGAGCGAGCAAGCATGAACAGGAAAAGACGAGAGCATGAGGAAGAAGTAGCAGGGAAAAGCCTAAATGCAGCTAGGGTAAAAGACTTGCGTTTTGCAACTTTTATTTTCTTTTAATGCCTATGGACTAAATGTCTTTATTGTCATTTGCTTGTTTTACTTTACTAGCAAACGGTTGTGTTATGCCACAAGTATCTGGAGTGTCAATCACCCCTCGTCTACAGCCTAAACCCCACGTTAAAGGGCAAGGGAAGAAGGAAGGTGGGACTTTTAAGGAGGCATAGATCCTTAAGGAATTGATCGAGGGGTCCAGGACATAGAAAGAACCCTGATACATGGGTTGCTGGCTGGATTTCCAGCAGCTGGTGAGCAAGGGGCTGACGTGTGTGCTATTGCCTCTGATTCATGTGCAAAGCAGTAGTGACTTTGACATGTCACAAAGCAGGGAGCTCTCTAGAACATACCTAGCTAGCTCTGCTTTTTAAAACAAATCACAAACTGATGCAGAACTGTGACAGAATGAGTTTAAGAGAGATTTTATCAGTTTTCCAAAACAAAATCAACCAAACCAACAAGAAGAAGAAAAAGAAAAAAGAAAAAAGGAAGTAAATAGATAAAAAGAAATACATAAAGCTTAAATCTAATTACTGACAGAAGGTAGTATATTTAACATCTATTCATATTTTTCCACTTTACTTTACAGACAAATAATTCTTCAATATATTAAGTTTATATTTAGGCTCTTTCCCATAATCTGAGGAAAGGCATTGACAGATACTGTGTATGTCTTTGATCATTATATAGAATGAAATACTGCCATATTTTAAACAAGTCAGATATTTTGCCTTTAGCTAATTTCACTTGGTACATTAATTTTTCTGCCATGGCTATTTGCCATAATTCCATATACCATGATTTTAGTGTTAAAAGTTCTACAGTTTTCCAACTTTTAGCTATGACTGAATTTAAGAATGGAAAAAAAATGAGAAACCCAAATTGTCCATCGCAAGCTTACACAGACCCTTAAAGGCAGTCTAAACCTTATTTTGAATAATATGAATAAATATAGATGTCCATGGCGAGGGCCTCTCCATGGGGTCACAAAACCTGGGCAATTTGGATTTGCATGGAGGAAATCCTACATGCACAAATCCATACACATGTAGGGGCCCATTTAGATTGATGCTGGTCACATGTCACCAAGGGCATGGTCAATGCATTTAGTCCTGTCATCATTTATACAAGCTGGGATTTGATTCTCGGCTCGCCTACCCCTAGCTGTGCTTGACCTGTGGTGAGCAGTTTGGGCAGCCTGGACAGTCAGCATCCTACACCAGGCAAGCAGAGGGAGTGTTGGGCCTCGGAGTCTCTGAGTTCAAATTTTGCTTCAGCCATGAACTCATTAAGTGTCTCATTTTCCCAGCCTCAGTCTTCCCCATCTGCAATATGGGGATAATGAGACTGAACTAACGCACAGGGCAGTTGTAAGGATTGCAGCCATAATGCACACAGAGCACTTCGAATACTCCAGACATCTGCTAAGTACTGCAACTCTCATCATTGGGAGACTGGCCAGCAGTCAGTAAATCTTAGTCAGTTGGGTCATGTGGATGGAATTCCTCTGGCAGCAATGGCTACAGTGAACTAGCAGGGTGTGAGCTGGGATTAATTAGCCAGAGAGGAAGTCTGGAGCGGAGAGCAATGAACAGGCAAGGAAAGGCAGCCACTGAGTGCAGGAGGCCAGTAGGGAGCAGATCTATGTGGGCCAAAGAGATCAAGGCAGTGCTGGATGATCCAACTCAGGCCCTGCATGTGCAGGAGCTGCTCAGGACACAAGAGGAGCCTTTGCGAGAAGAGGGCACATGAGGAGACCAAGCGTCCAGCTGGTTTAACGCCCTGCTACCCAGGGTGACCAGTCAGCCGCTAAGAATGAATGCAAATTCCATTTCTGCTTGTAAAAGACGTGTGCACGCCCTGCTCGTTAATTCCGTGCGCAGGCAGGAGAACGCGTATGCTGAAAACGTTCACAAATTCTCGAACACGTGCTCACCTTACAATTTGTGCAAATTTCCCTGTTCGATTTTGCGCAACGGTCAAAAATGCATCCATTTTAAAATCACCCATGCAGCGTTTTTATGAGCTGGCGGCCACAGGCTTGCGGGTGGCATTTTCAACGGGGTGGGGGGTATTTGTGCTAATTTGCACTTGCATGAATACACACTACCACATTAGTGCAAGTGCGGACTAGCGCTTATGCACATTAACTAATGCGGTTTACTGCACAGCTTGGAAATCTGCACACATTTGGGAACGTTTGCACAGCTTTCGATCGCTGTTCCTTTGGAGCAATTTCCCCGTTCACGCAGAACAAGCTGTGATCGCAAACCGAAGTGCAAATCCAGGCGAGCTGAGCAGCGACTTGCTGTCCTCACAATCTTGGTGAGCTCAGATGTTGCTTGTTCACCCATCCCTGTCAGTGGGGCATGGAGGAAACAACTCCTTCTTGCTGTGTGTCACTAACATCTGATGTCCAGGAATATACGTTGAATTTCCATATCATGGTTGATAAGACTGTGAGAAGAGTCCTGCTGGATCACACGCATGTCCAACATCCTGTTTCCCATCATGGCCAAATAGATGTTCCTGGGAAGTTCACCTGTTGGGGGGGGTGGGATGAAGGGAAGCCGAGGTCTTGGACCTGCCGGCATGCCACACTTAGTGGCAGAGGTGGTGTTTGCAGCTGGTGTCCCAGGACAGGACAGGCACTCTAGTGTGACTTGTGGAAGGATGCTGCGCGGGGAATGCTGGTGCCCATTGACAGCCAGGATGGGTCCAGCACCTGGAGAGTTCATCACTAGTGAGCATCCAGAAGTGCCTTTATGTCAAAGCCAGGGATTTCCGGAACCCACCACCTACAGTTGTGGGACCCGGAGGGTTGGGACTCAGGTGGGTGAAGGTACAAATTGGATTGGCCCTGGTATGAGAACTGGGGCAGGATTGCTCATCTAAGCTAACCTAGCAAGACCTGCACCGCTATCAGAATTGACACATCACTTGCTATTCATTCAATAGAGTCATGGCCCGAGCTTTACCCAATCTTCTGAGTCTTGCCTCATCATTTCTGGGGCTCCGGTTACAAAAGCGCTCCCTGATTTTTGCTCCTCAGAAACTAGCATTCAGAGGTACACTGCCTCTCCCCATGGAGGTTCCACTGAGCTACCAAAACTAATTGATGTAGCTAGACTCGGCAGGTATGAAACTGTCTGTAAGCAGAACATAAAAGGAGAGCAAATCAAGGAACCGTGGGTTTTTATTAGGGGTGTGCACGGACCCCCCGGATCGGATCGGGACCCGGATCGGGACCTCCAATTTTGTCCCGGACCGGTTCGGACAAAATCGGAGGCCCCCCGGACCGGATCGAGTCCGATCCCGACCCAAAAATCGTACATTTTTGGATCGGCCGCCATTTTTTTCCCCATAGACTTGCATTGCAATGCAAGTCTATGAGGAAAAAATGGCGGCGGGTGGGTAAGGGGGGGCCTAACTCCCTCCCCCCCCCGGGGCCGTCCGCTGTGGACGGCCCCGGCAGGTAAACCCCCTCCCCCGTGCTCCCTACCCCCCCTGGGGCCGCCCGCTTCCATCCGCTGGCGCCCGCGGGCGCCAGCGGATAGAAGCGGACGGCTCCGGGGGGGGGGTAAGCCCCCTTCCCCGCCACTGCTTACCTTCTCGGCCCGTCCGGCGCCGGCGGCTACTACCAGCGGGCTCCGCGGCCTACTCTCGAGTAGTGCGCCGGGTGATGACATCACCCGGCGCGCCATCCTAGAGCAGGCCGCGGAGCCTGCTGGGAGTAGTAGGCGCCGGCGCCGGACGGGAGCCGCCGGGCCGGGCAGGTAAGGGCCCCCCTCCCCCCTCCCCCCTCCGCGCGCCCCCTCCTCCCCTCCACGCACCCCCTCCTTACCTTTCCGGCCCGGCGGCTCCCGTCCGGCGCCGGCGCCTACTACTTCCAGCAGGCTCCGCGGCCTGCTCTAGAGTAGCGCGCCGGGTGATGACATCACCCGGCGCGCCATCCTAGAGCAGGCCGCGGAGCCTGCTGGGAGTAGTAGGCGCCGGCGCCGGACGGGAGCCGCCGGGCCGGGCAGGTAAGGGCCCCCCTCCCCCCTCCCCCCTCCGCGCGCCCCCTCCTCCCCTCCACGCACCCCCTCCTTACCTTTCCGGCCCGGCGGCTCCTGTCCGGCGCCGGCGCCTACTACTTCCAGCAGGCTCCGCGGCCTGCTCTCGAGTAGCGCGCCGGGTGATGACATCACCCGGCGCGCCATCCTAGAGCAGGCTGCGGAGCCTGCTGGGAGTAGTAGGCGCCGGCGCCGGACGGGAGCCGCCGGGCCGGAAAGGTAAGGGCCCCCCTCCCCCCTCCGCGCGCCCCCTCCTCCCCTCCACGCACCCCCTCCTTACCTTTCCGGCCCGGCGGCTCCCGTCCGGCGCCGGCGCCTACTACTTCCAGCAGGCTCCGCGGCCTGCTCTAGAGTAGCGCGCCGGGTGATGACATCACCCGGCGCGCCACCCTAGAGCAGGCCGCGGAGCCTGCTAGTAGTAGTAGGCGCCGGCGCCGGACGGGAGCCACCGGGCCGAGAAGGTAAGTGCCCCCCTCCTCCCCCCCCCCCCGCTGTCCACTTTCATCGGCGGGCGCCCGCTGGCGCCCGCCAATGGAAGCGGCGGTGGGCGCCAGTGGGCGCCCGCCGATCCGCCGATCCGCCGAACCGGTTCGGAGCTTTTTCGGACCGGTTCGGATTGGATCGGCCGATCCAGCTGCGGGATCGGAAATCGGATAATTTATCCGATTTCCCACTGGACCGGACTCGGATCGTGGATCGGGTCCGATCCAGTGCACATCCCTAGTTTTTATCCCTTTAATTTTTGTTTTTAATGATGTGATTGCTTTTCTTTCATTTGGATAATTTTCTGCCTTAAGCCCTTTTTGGGTAGATTGGTGGGATGCAATTTTACTCCGAATTAATTAATTATTCGAGCCCATCATTCTGCTCCCCAGAGTGACCTGCTGATCGTTTCTGGGAGGCTCACAAGCAGGGCATGATAGCAACAGTGCTCCCTTTGTTGGATAAATTCCAGGAGGAGGAGAAAGCTGTGATGATTATGCGCTCCCTCCAGTATCCAAGGCAGTAAGCCTGTGTGCACCAGTTACTGGGAAACATGGGTGGGAGAGTGCCATTGCACCATGTCCTGCTTTGTTGGTCCCCTGTTGACAGCTAGTTGGCCACTGTGTGAACAGGGTGCTGGACTAGATGGACCCTCGGTCTGATCTAGCATGGCACTTCTTATGTTCTCCCCTGCTGTTGCCAGCACCCTAGCAACTGGTATTTAGAGGTACACTGCCTCTGGACATGGAGGCTCAATTTAGCTCCCAAGGCTAATAGCTGTTGCTAGACCTCATCCTCATAAGAATTTGTCTAAATCTCTTCAAAGTGGAGAGCGGAGGATTGTCCTGCCACAAAGCCTCCACGTGCTTCCTCTGTGGATGTTTCCACAACGTATACATTTCCCGCTTCCAGACAGAAAGCTCATTTTCACACTTGAGTTGTCAGTTCAATGGACAACATCTCATTCACCAAGCACTATAATTTTCAAAATTCAGTACTGGGCAAAGAAATTGCAGAAACGCAAGACAGCATCAACTGGCAGGTGAGCATCAGCCGTACGATACAGATTTCCGAGCATGGCAGAAATGAGAAAAAAACAAGTGCTGTTATTTTCAGTGTGGAGACAGACAACTAGTCTTTAAGGGAATTGAAAGCAGAAGAACACAATGACAAGGTCTGCCCATCATTTCTTCTCTTGTCCCGCTGGCATCTGTAGTCCAACAGATTTTGCAGGTACCTTAAGTGCTACACCAGAGACAAGAATGCAGCAAAGAGTGTGGTGCCAAAGAATAATAATAATAATAATAATAATAATAATAATAATAATAATATAATAACATTTATTTATTTACTGCATTTCTATACCGCCCAATAGCCGAAGCTCTCTGGGTGGTTTACAAAAATTAAAACCATTCAAACTATAAACAAGCAATAGTATACAAATGTAATATAAAATACAGTATAAAAGCACAACCAGGGTAAAACCGAGACCTCGAGTGCTTTTCACTCAACCAGGATTCTGCAGGCCTCTTTGCTTCATCGTCGGATATGATGTCTGAGCATCCAGTCCACAAGGGATCAGAGCGCTCAAGGCGGGTTGGAGTTAAACCTTAGGGATCCATGTAAGTCATCTGATCCAATCCCCTGCTCAATGCAGGAACTCCAAAGCTGAGAGCATCTCCCTCCACCCAAGATGAATGTTCAAGACCTCCAGTGGTTGCAATGTCCAACCACTCTTAGCAGCAAGACGTTTCTCTGAATGTTCCACCCAAATCTGCCCTCTTGTCACTTAAGCCCCTTGAACTTAGTCTTGCCCTCTGGGGCAGCGTTGGTCAAGACTTTGCTCTCTTCTATATGACAGCAGCACTCCAGGTCTTTGAAGAATGCTTGAGGCAGCACAGCCCTAAAGAGATTGATTCTGGGTAGACAGTCCAAATGAACAGGGCATGAGTGTTGGGGGCACTGGAGGCATAAAATAGAGCCAGAGGTATTCAGAGGTTGGTCCAGGAGCAGCATCAGCTCTACTGAGGCCATAAGTGGGAAAGGGGAGGCTGAACCAGGATCACACACCTGTGGATGGAGCAAAGTGGGAGGGAATGCTCTTCAGTTAAAAGAATAAGTCTTCTCCTGAATGACAGGCATAGCAGACTCACTACATAGAGATGCGGCGATGGCCGTTTTGGGTGCTGTTTTTCAGGTTGACCTTGGCCGTTTCCTTGCCAGGCACAGGCGATCTCTTCTACGGTGAGAGCAGCGTCTGCATTCAAGCAGGAGCTGTTTCCACTGGGATCTCCCTGCTTTCATTCCACAGCATGCTCTGAAAGCTGGTTTCTCATGGGGTGTTTTTAGCTGTCAGGATGCCCACAGGCAGCATTAGGCCTTGGGCTATATCTAGGCCACTGGGGCTTTTAATGTGTAGCCTAGCTGTGCTGCTGTGCAGGAACTCACCCGAGGGCTAGTTGCCCCCAAGGAACAGAGGGAGGACAGTGTTTCCAGGGGGAATCCGGGCAGGCAGGAGAGGGTCTGCATTGCCACTGCTTGGCACAAAGGGTAGGGATGTGAACTAGCCTCTTGGAGAGGTAGATCTGGAAAGGATGTTCGCGCATGTTGGGAGATTCCCTTTCTTTAAGTAGCAAATGTCCTATAGCTCTTTAGCAGGGATTCCAAGGGAGCACAGTTAGCGTCCCTCCAAGACCAGCTCACCCCAAAACCAAGCCCAGAGCAGTGGTGCTGGGCTTGCTTGCTCTGGGGTTATGTACCCAGAACTGTGACTTTCCATCTCTCCTCTCCACAGTGGGAAGAAGTGAGCGGCTATGACGAGAACATGAACACGATCCGGACTTACCAGGTCTGCAATGTCTTTGAATCCAGCCAGAACAACTGGCTGCGGACCAAGTACATCCGGAGGAGGGGAGCCCATCGCATCCACGTGGAGATGAAGTTTTCAGTCAGGGACTGCAGCAGCATCCCCAATGTCCCCGGATCTTGTAAGGAGACCTTCAACCTCTACTACTACGAGTCTGACTATGACGTGGCTACCAAAACATTTCCCACCTGGATGGAGAACCCATGGGTGAAAGTGGACACCATTGCTGCTGATGAGAGTTTCTCCCAGGTGGACCTCGGGGGCCGGGTGATGAAAATCAACACAGAGGTGCGTAGCTTTGGGCCCGTCTCCAAGAATGGCTTTTACCTGGCCTTCCAGGACTATGGCGGCTGCATGTCCTTGATCGCTGTCCGCGTCTTCTACCGCAAGTGCCCACGCATCATCCAGAATGGAGCCATTTTCCAGGAAACGCTCTCTGGAGCTGAGAGCACTTCGTTGGTGGCAGCCCGGGGCACTTGCATCGCCAACGCTGAAGAGGTGGATGTGCCCATCAAGTTGTACTGCAATGGGGATGGTGAATGGCTGGTGCCCATCGGGCGCTGCATGTGCAAGCCTGGCTACGAATCGGTGGAGAATGGGACGGTCTGTAGAGGTAAGTGACCTTCACAGAGGGTCTGTTTCCTGAGATACTTGAGATCCTGTAGTGTAGCCTTCCCCAACTTAGTGATTTGGATTGCAACGGATGGGAGTTGAAGATTCCAAGATCTCAAAGATGTTTGGTGTGTGGGATGTGAGGGGAACTCTGGGCTAGTTCGCATGACATAAAGGTGGTTAATAAGCCACAATGGCTTGTTAATCACCCTGCGTGTGCCAGTCACATACTGGCTTTCCCTAATTACTCTCGCTGGGACTGGGCTGCCGTGATGTCCAAACCTGGCAAGAGTGGGTAGCTGAGATGGTTAAGAAAAGACTGAGCAACCTGACAACAGACCGTGGGTTCTTGGTGGTTTGTTTACTACCCCAGCCAGCCAATCTTGTGTCACATGAACCCAGTCCGTGTTTTGCCTTGTGACGGATAAATACTGATGTGGAATTTGGTCGGCAATTATGACTGCCTGTGGAGAAAGCTCAATAAAAGCAAAACCTTTTTGAGACTTCTAAACTAACTCATAATGTCACCTGCACCATACCTACTGTCTCACATTTTCTCTTTGTAGTGACCATACTCTGGGCACTGGGCACCTTATATATAAACCAAAGCAAATATGTTGCAATTATCATTTTTAAGGCTTAGGGGAACCGTTTGCTTTGCTCTTTCTGGGCTGCGCTTAGTATCCTGGACTTGAACAGCAACGACTACTGTTACTACAACAACAAAGGAGAGACTTTAATTAAGAGGAGATTTTGTGCATCTGCAGAGTTTTGTTATACGTTTCGACCTCTAGAAGCATGTTTTCTGGGGAATGAAGTTCATAGCACATCAGAGCATTACAATCTGGGCAAATTCATATTCAGGGCAGGGTAATTGGGAGCTTTGGCAATGTTGGCTTTGGTAAAGTTTGCTCTCCTTTCTTGGTGGTGTCTTGGGCTGGGGTCTGAGGATTGTGGGGCCAGTTACATTCCCGGAAAGTCTGGTGTTTGGCTTTGCTTCTCAGCTGAAAGGAGCAGCAGCAGGTGCTATGCAGAGCTGGCCCTGCTTTCCGAGAGAGAATCCTCCCTTGTTTCTTGCCAGTGTGTGTGTGTGTGTGGGGGGGGTCTCCCCATCAAAGGGAACTCATGCTTGGCTTGAAGTTGGTCTGCCTACTGTTGTCCTCCTTGGTTCTCTCAGTGTCCTTGGCTGTGCTGTTCTGGATGTGTCAAGGCACAGCTTTGCTTTCGAGGAAGGAATGTGAGTTGTGGACTCTCGGTTTCCATGTCTTGGACAGCCTAGAATGGTTCTCTTCGTTTTTCACAAATTGCTGATCCAGATTGCTCAGCTGAAAAATCCCGCATCGTAATAGGTTGTTAGAACTTGTACACCAGTCTTTGGCAATCTCCCTCCTCTGCCCTCTCAGCTGACTGAATTATCTGGGGAGGATGGACTGGCCTGGCTTAATGGAATTGAACTTGGACCTTGCCATAGAAGGCCAGCCCTTATTAAATATCCTCAGTCTCAGTGCCCATGATCTTATCCTGCAGTAGTACAGAGAGTAAGCAAGAGCCTCCCAACAGCCATAAAGTATTGAGTTGCCTTGAAGGACTTTGGCACCCATACCAGGCCCGGCTTGACCAACACAGAGGTTGACAAGACATAACTGTGCAACCATCTGGAATTTCTATATGAATGGCCTGTAGCTCAGTGGTAAAGCACATACTTTGCATGCAAAAGGTCCCAAATTCAGCCCATGGCATCTCCAGGTAGGTCTTAGGCCGACCCTGCTAGCTTTCCTCTGGTCTTTGCCTATTTAGGAAACAGTGAACATTCCTCCGTGGATTGATGGTCTCTTTCCTATATCAGAGAGATTAATCTCTCTCCACTGAGATGTCAGCTCCTTTGAAATTCTGCCGGCCAGTTGTCTGCTCAGTGCGGTGCCAATGCAGTGGGGCCCAGACCCAGTAACTGCCGTTGGGTGTACCAGCTGGATTCTCTCTTTCCCCCTTGGATTTGACACTGACCTTGGTCAGTTGCAAGAGCCTTTGACACTGCAGTGGGGACTGGGACCAAGTGCCAAGAAGCACTGTTCATTCTGCCTCAGAGCCCATGGTGTCCAGCCAGAAGATGCACAGGCACTGGTGCCACACGGATATCATAGATTCAGTGCTGCATCATGTCAGTGGCTTGTAGCACTCTGGGTTCATGTCAGGATGGGACGCCTGACTCATATGACTGAGTCAATGAAGCAAGGGCGAAGGAGGCCCTGCTGGGACTTAGAAGACCACAAAGACAGGCAGGATTGGGGATAAGTCGCTCCTAGACACAAGAGCTCCAGAACGGCTATGCACACGCTTGCTTATCTCCATTTGTATCCTACCTCCAGGCCAAGTAATGGCAAATTATGACCAGTTCAAACCACCCCCTTGAATTTGGATGATGAGATTCTGCCTTTGATGCCCGCATTCCAGAGCTAACCCCAAGCACTGGGTAGTAGCAACAGAAGGTTTCAAGGAAGCTTTGGGGGAAAAGCTAAGCAATCGCTGGTCCGGGTCCCTCTCGAGGAACAACTTTGCTCTAGCCTTGCTACAGCATCTAGTCCAAGATCCAAATAACCATGCCGTAATGGGTGGAGGGTAGAGTGGAAGCCAGGAACCAGATGCCAGAAGGCACTGGCTAGGGTCCAGCCAGAAATCACTCCAGAAACCAGGAGGACAATGGCGGACAAGGCAGTCTTGGCCTGCACAGGAAGCATTTATAGTTCTTCCAGGAGGACCATCAGTGGCGGGTGGCTGGGTCTGGGAGAGCCACCCACCTTTTTAATTTCCCAGAATGCACTGGAGCACTGTTGCATCTGGGACATTGTGGGGAGTGAAAATGACAGCTTCGTCTGCCGCAGCCTGCTATTTGGAGTGCTGCTGCTGCTGCTCGTTGATGCCCCTGTCAGGGAAGCCCATGAGGGCTGGGGCCTCAGCTACAGTGGGATGGGCTGAGCGCCTTCGTAAACCTAGAGCTTTCTCTGATCCCAGCAGTAAAAGTTGTCAATTTTTTTCCTGCCTGTCTAAACATCGCAGCTCATCCTGTTCCCATCCCAGCAATGCTGGGAGCTATCGTTGTTGGTAGGGCAAGGGTCTCCAAACGGGATGACCCAAGACATTTTGCTGCCTGACAGGAAGGGCAAGATGGTGCTCCCCCATTCGAAGTACCAAAGCCAACAGGACTGGTAACTGAGTCTTAATTCAACACTGGCGCTGAGGCATCCTCCTCCACTGCGCCTGAGAGCGGCAGGTGAGCTTAAGTGATGCTATGTGTAGTACCCATGACTCTGTTCTCCAATACTTCCCTTATGCCTCTACCCTCTCCTCCGCTTCTGCCAACCGAGGCACCTGCATCGCTCCGCCTAATGGCACCTGTTCTCCAATACTTCCCTTATGCCTCTACCCTCCCCTCAGCATCTGCCAACTGAGGCACCTACCTCGCTCCGCCTAATAGCAGCTGTTCTCCAATGAAGGCTTCTGAGGACCTTAACAAAGTTGTAATTCCTGGAGTTCTTTGTAAAAAGCTCTTACATCAACCTATTTTACAATGTAGAGCAGATATTGTGAGGTTTTGAGGCCTACAGAGGCAAGATAATAAAGTCAGGCTTAGAGGGCTGGGGGGCGGGGGTCTGTTGGGAGGGATATTCCTGAGAGTAGTAGCTTCATTTCTCTGGTTAAGGATGCCTCTACAAGAGCGATTTAAAGCTCTTTCAAGCCGCATTAAATTTTTTACCTCTACAAGAGCGGAGCGCAAATAGGGAGTTGAGGCTCTTTTTCTGTCCGATTATGCGCATTATCGAATGCATGTTAAATAGCGAGTTTTAATTTACTATGGCAGTTAAAGCGCATTATGACCATGTAAACAAGCGATTCTCCGCATTTCAACCACTTTAAAGCATGTTTCATACTGCCGGTAATGCGCTTCACCACATGTCTTTTATAGGAATTAGGCGTAAAAACGATTGTGAGAAGATGCGCATAATCGGGCAACTGGGCGCCAAGCCGAATTCTTGTAGAAGGGGCCTAAGATTCATTTCCCTGCTTAAGTTTCATGTCTCCAGTTAAGTTAAATTTCTTCCAGGTTGAAACAGTTACTTTCTATTTTGTGGGAAAAGGGTATAAAGGGGGAGCAAGAGAGCCAGGGAAGACCAAAGCAGAAAGAAGGAGCAGAAAGCAACAGCCTGAAGAAGTCTAGAAGCAGCTTAGGGTAAAAGAACTTGCATTTTTGCAACTTTTGGTTTCTTTTAATGCCTTTGTATCACTCAGAATTATTGGCTAAATATCTTTATTTGTAATTTTCTAGTTTTAATTTATTAGTAAATTGTTGTGGTAAGCCACAAGTGTCTGGAGTGTAACTCACTCCACATTTACAGTCTAAACCCTACTTTACTGGGAAGGAGAAGGTAAGAAGAAGGTGGGACTTTTAAGGAGGCAAGAGATTCTTAAAGTGTTTGATCAAGGGGTAGGACAAGGAAGGGCCCTTGACAGATGTACTATATCAGAAGTAACGGGATGTCAAGCAGCCCAGAAAAAGTTGTCCATGAAAAGTTCTTTCCACTGTAGCCAATTCATTCTCACGTAGCCAATGAAGAAGCTACTGGAGGAGATGGCTGGAAACCAAAACCAGTCCTATTCTGAATTCTCAGCAGCCCAGACTTTGGAGGAGACCAGCTGGCAGCTTTCCAGGGCTGACTGGCTCCAGCAAAGAGTTTTGTCAATCTTTTCAGGCTCAACTGCTACCTCAAATACTTCAAATGTTTCTGGCACCCTCTTGATTGGAGAAAGTTGGCCAAGCCATCTTTCGAAGCCAAGATGACCGTGCTCCCAAAATGCCGAGCTCCCAAATCCAGAAGCCCGTAGATCAGATGAAGGATGTCAAGTAATTGGGATAAAAATTAGAAGTTAGCAAGCAGCTGTCACCAATCTTGGTCCTGTTGGAGTGTGTCCGCAGCTCAGCAGTAGAATGCAAACTTTGCATGCAGGTTTAACACCCAGGAACTCTAGTTAAAAGCCTTTCAGATAATGGGTCATTGGTGGTGGGGAGGGGGAGAGCTTTGCCAACATCATTGGCAGAGACATTAGATTTCTGTAAATTTAAAGCCATGAACAGAAAAGGAAATCCTCTCCTAGCTTTCCCCCCCATAGGAAAATGAATAAACAAATAAATAAATTTAATGAAACGTACATGCAATGCTGGTTTTTTTTAAAAAAAACCAAACAAATCTAAATTCACTTTACTGTTTAAAGGGTACAGTCCTATATATCGGAGTATTGCATAGGGCGACCACATATGAAAAGGAGGACAGGGGTCCTGTATCTTTAATCAATCATTGTATAGAAAAGGGAATTTCAACAGGTGTCCTTTGTATACATGTAGCACCTGGTGAAATTCCCTCTTCATCACAATGGTTAAATTTGCAGGAGCCCTGCCTTCATTTGTATCTGGTCCAGAGGGCAGGGCTCCTGCAGCTTTAACTGTTGTGATGAAGAGGGGATTTCACCAGGTGCTGCATGCATAATAATGACACCTGCAGAAATTCCCTTTTCAGTACAACTGTTAAAGATACAGGAGCCCGGTCCCCCTTTTCATATGGTCCCCCTACGTGTTGCACCACTTTTGGCCCACGGGCTGAATTCAATTTCAGAGAAGCTCCTGGGCACCACATTTTAGTGGTGAGTGGGGCTGAAGGCAAAAAAGGCAAAGCCAAAATAGGAAAATGGCAGCCTACTTCCAATCAAAGCTTTTTACTGCTAATAACTAAGCCCTTAGAATTATTGGCATTTAGAATTATTGGCCTATGAGAGGCATTTCGTCCTTAGAATGGTGTGGGGCAAGAGCGCAAACACTGGGAAAGGAGGGCAGCCATCTGGGGAATCCTGTGTCCTGGGAGTAGGTCCCATTTAATTCTGTGGAGCTGACTTCTGAGTAGACATATATAGAACTGGCAGTGTAAGAACATATTACTTTATAAATAACTCAGCACATGCAGTTGCTCTGATTGTCATCTGTGGCACATTCTGTGCAGCCCCATGCATATTTACTCAGAAAGAAAGTCCCAGTTTGATCGATATGACTTTTTCCTATGTACACATCAATAAAATAATAATCGATGCCAAGGATGGGGCTGCTGCACCTGGAGATCCTCCCACCCCACAACACACACACTTAGAACAAATGAAAATAGAAACCATCACGATTATAGCAAATTTAAAAAGGAATGTTTTGGGGGGGGGGCTTGTATCTTCTGAGTATGTAGAACTCAACCCTGTCTATCAAGAACAGTTCATATTTATTATCTATCTATCTCTCATCTATCTATCTGAGAGAGAGAGGGAGAAGCCCCAGAACTTTCCTGTAATGTAATTAAGGAGTATTTGCACCTAACAGATCCTGAAAACCATCTTTCTTGAAACCTTGAGGAAAAAAACAAAAGGAGGGGAGCATCCACTAAGGTCAAAAAAGGAGAGAGAATTAATAAAGTATCTCAGCATTCCGAGAACCGCTTCTCTCTTCTTTTTCGAAACCTGGGGGACCAGAAAAAAAGGTGTTTTGTTATTTTTGTGGGGCACAAAATAGGGTGCGTGAGATGCTGGGAGGGCTTTGCCAACAGTGGTGGTGGAAGCAGTCGCCATTTTCTTCACGAGTGGTGGCATTCATTTTTGCTGTCAACTGGTGGCTGCTTCCTCCCTCCTAGAGGTGCTTCTGCCAGTGGGCTAATAGCCACAACTCCTCCCCCGCCAAACACAGAAAAACAATGGCAGCTGGCAACCTCCAGGAAGACCACCAGCAATGCTGTCTCTGCTAAACCTCCTGAACCTTCCATGACACATTTCACACTCTATTCCCCCCCCCCTGCAAAAAAAAAAATTGCTAAAAAGTGCAGAAAAGGGCAACTAAATGATCAAGGGGCTGGAGCATCTCCTCTATGAGGGAAGGTTGTGACAGCTGGGATTGTTTAGCTTGGAAAAATGGAGGCTGAGGGGAGACCTGATGGAGGTGTACAAAATGATGCCTGGTGTGGAGAGTGTGGACAGGGAGACATTTTTCTCCCTCTCCCATAATACTAGAACCCAACGGGGTCATCCCATGAAGCTGATTGGTGGGAGGTTCAGGACTGATAAAAGGAAAGACTTCTTCACACAGCACATAGTTAAACCGTGGAATTCACCACAACTAGATGTAGTAAAGATGACCAATTTTGATGGCTTTCAAAGCTCTCAGTGGCTACTACTCCTGATGGCTATGTGCTACCTCCAGTATCTGAGGCACTAAGCCTATGTACATCAGTTGCTGGGGAACATGGGTGGGAGGGTGCTGGTGCATTCATGTGCTGCTTGTGGGTTCCTGGTCGACAGCAGGTGTGAACAGAGCGCTGGACTAGGTGGACCCTTGGTCTGATCCAGCAGGGCTCTTCTGATGTTCTTATGTTGTTAGAAAATGGAGCAGCAAAATTACGGGGGGGGGGGGGGTCAGCTCAACTGAACTCTTCCATCCTCAAAAGCAGTAAGCGCCATATTAGATCAAATGAGTTAGAGTTATTTTTGAAGGAGGTCCCCCATCAAACGTTTGAGAGATGCTGTCTTGGACATCAACTGTTCTCATCCTGTGCCAGATTTCACTGTTCTCATTGGGCATCGCCTGCATCTCTTTTGCATTGGGAACCCGAATTTTGAGACATCCTCAGGAATAAGCTGGAAAGGCGAGAAGGCATAGGGGTGGGGTGAGGCCTTGCTGTACATGGTGCATCATAAAGAAGAATGTCATTGTTTCGGGGGGGGGGGGTGTATGTGGCGTATACAGACAGCAGCAGAAAGATCATTTTCGGAACAGGATTGATGCTGGGGAGGAGCAGAATGGGACAGTTTTGTTCCATAATTGTTCCAGGATTCCGATATCTGGTTAGTTTGCCCTGGTTTCATTCCAGTAAGAAATCCAGATTTTAGAATTCTGTGGACACACTTCCCTCCAACTTTTCTGCAACTGTGCGTTTGCGTTGATGTCTCCGCTCAAATCAACCTGGAGACTGAAGAGGCTGCATCCCGAAAATGCCCGAGAGACGGCAAAAAGCAACTCACCGCTGAAGGTCTTCGTGGAAAGAAGTTCTTCAGGGGCGGTTTGATTGTTTGCCAGTTTGATTGAAATCGTGATTCTGTTTTTTCCAGCAAAGGGGGGCGGGATTCAAAAATACTCCTCTGGAATGTGACCCCCCCCACCCCAAATAATTCTGAACTGCCAAGTTCTGATCCTGGAACCCCACAGGATCCGTGTTGAGGTGGATTAGAAGGTCAGGCAGCTGAACCCTGGACAGGGGTGGTGGGTGGCTTAGCTCTACTCCCGACTTCCAATACTGCGCAAGTAGACATCCAGGGGGTTGGGGCTGAGCCGAGGGACTGTGCCGAGGGCCCTAGGGAATGATTTGGCAGAAGCCTGACCTGCATCAGGGCAACCTGCCCTCTGGGAGGCCCTGCCTACCCCAAAAGGAGGGATTATATTCCCTCTGGGCCTTCGTGGAGGGGGGGCTGCCCCCCTCCGTTCTCCGGCTGGCTGTGAACACCCAACCACAGCGCAGATGAGCGCCGGAGTAGCTTCTAAGCCTTTTGTCGACGCCTGAGAGAGCTCTGAGCTCCTTTAATTAAAGACAATTACTGCTTTCAGCCCCTCTCCCGGCTCGGCTGCCTTGTTTGCAAACACACAGATGCGGCTGCTTTTGTGTCCCTGGGCACGCTCAGCTCTCCCCCCCTTCCCCGGAGCTGTACACAGTTGCCTCTATTATCGGCATCGGAGCTGAGGCATCCATGAGGACGGTGGGTGGAAACCAAAGCTTTGCCGCTGTGCAAAGCTCTGGGAAAAGGCCCAGGGCAGGCGGATGCAGGTGGGGGCGGGTGGGCCAGTGAGGCTTTAATGGCGGCGTTAAGGCAGATCTTTCTGCCAAGAGCAGCTTCCATCCACTCTGCAGCCTTGTGGCCTGACAAGTGAGCGGCAGTGAGTCCTCATTAACAGGAGAGGAGCCGTGGCCGTAACGCATGCAGTTATCCGACAGGAGCCCAGCGCCGCTACGGCACCACAAGTTGTTCTGAGCTGTCCCCGCTCCCTGAAACAAGGCTTTGAGCTCCATCAGACGAGTGTTTTATTGCACACTCATTCCTGGGCACTCATGGTTTTTCGCGGGTCCCTCTCACGTCATCGTCTGCCTCCTGAGTGCCTCTCGCCCCTTCTGACCTTCTTCACGCCACAAAAAACCACCCCAGTAAATCCAACTTATTTTTTGAGGTGGAAGTTGCCGCTGCCTCCTGCAGTGTGCAGAAGAAACAGCGCCATCAAAACGACCCACTGAATGGGCCACATGGATGTTTTTTGCTTCCTCTTTGGAAAGAGGACAAACTAGCGGGCGTAGAAGCAATGGTAAGAAATGCAATTTCCCCCGTGTGATGACGCTCTTTGTGTATCTAAAAAAAACCACCCCCACCCCCAGTACACCAAGGTGCCGAATATCTACAACCAGGATTATGTCTTTGGACAAAGCAGAAATGGCTAAATAATAAAGAATACCTTTGCAAACGAGGCAGCTGTGATGATACCACCTCTCTGCCTTCTTTCAAATCTCCTTGCTGTAGGCCACACACACTTTCCACGTTTGCGAATGTCCCGCTTTCCCAAGTTCAGTAACCAGGAGTTCCTTGGCAGTCCCACACAGATGAGGAGTAAGCAGAGACAAGGTAGGCAACAAGAGGATCAAGGCGCTGCAGCAAACGGGTTCAGGCAGGCAATCCACAAGGTGCTCATGAGAGTTTCAGTCTCAAGACACCGCAGCCAACACAATTCAGGCAGGCAGCATAGTCAAAAGGCAGTCTGGGGGTATTTGCAAGGGGTCCAGTCCTAGGGCCTGGAGGCCTGGAGCCAGAACAATAGGATAGAGGTTGTTTCCAGCAACTCTTCTAGCTCCCAAAGGTTGTTCTCAGGGAAAGGTTGCAAGAACCCCACAGCTGCAGCTGGTTAGTAGCTTCTGGAAAGAGTCTCCTGATGATGCTCCCGCTTACTCTTGAGGAGTCCTCTGCTATAGCCTAACAGTTCTCCTGGGCTCGAGGAGTCTGGCCTGTGGCTTAGGGTGACCATATGGAAAGGAGGACAGGGCTTCTGTATCCTTAACAGTTGTATTGAAAAGGGGATTTCAGCAGGTGTCCTTTGGGTGCATGTAGCACCTGGTGAAATTCCCTCTTCATCACAACAGTTAAAGCTGCAGGAGCCCTGCCCTCTTGACCAGATACAAAAGAGGGCAGGGCTCCTGCAGCTTTAACTGTTGTGATGAAGTCACCAGGGGACTACATGCATACAAAGGACACCTGCTGAAATTCCCTTTTACTATGCAGTGGTTAAAGACACAGGAGCCCTGTGGTGATGCATTAGGAAGAGCACACACACAGAGGCCTGGTTTGGAAAACATGATAATCAATGGGTGTTGGGTGGGGGGAGGCAACCATCCATTGTGTTGATCATTGTGTCGTGTGGTGGTGGGACAGACGCAAAAGATACACAACTTACTGTACGTTATTTTGTTAATTTAAACAACGGAGAAAAGAAATGGGCTACTCCATTGCTTATCTCGGCACCCGTTGGTTAAAATTTTGTGCCCCCCATTGAGTTCACTATTCCAGCAGGCCATAGAGTTTTCCGGCAGGAGCGGCTGAAAGCACCCTGGTCGCTCCTGTACAGCTGGCAGAACTTCCAATGCATGACAGGAGAGAACCGGGAGGACTGAGGAAGAAGGGAGCACCAGCAGCTGGGACTTTCAGCCATGCGACAGGGGGTGGGGCAACATGGTACGTGGAGAGTACCGGAAAAATAACGGTCAGTTGCCTCTTCCCCCCTCCATTGCCTAATATGTCGTCTGAACACACACACACACACACACACACACACAAAAACACATGCCCCATGACGTTCTGATTCACAAACTAGTGAAAAGTGGGCTAGATGGAACAACTATTAGGTGGATCCAAAGTTGGCTACAGAATCGGACTCAAAGACTGAATTCGGACAACATGATAGTCAATGGTGGGGTAATAATCAACTTTACAGTTGTTCATCTAGGGGGTACTCCCCACACAACATGGTAATAAATAATCAACTGTGGTGTGGATTAGGATCAGCGCTGAGTTGACTATGGCAGCATTCGGATGACACGATAGTCAATACAACTGACGATTGTTCCCCCCCCCCAGTTGCTTATTGTGTCGTCCGAATTCAGCCAAAGAGTGCTTATAAGTGATACCTTTTCAAACTACGGGGGAGGTAACGAGCAGGGTACCGAAGGGCTCAGTCCTGGGCCCAGTGCTCTTCAACATTTTTATTAATGATTTGGACAAGGAGGTGCAGGGAATTCTTATCAAATTTGCAGACGACACAAAATTGGGTGGGATCGCTAATACCCTGGAAGACAGAAACAAACTCCAAAATGATCTTGATAGACTGGAACGCTGGACTGAAAACAACAGGATGAAATTTAATAGGGATAAATGCCAAGTTCTACACCTAGGAAAAAGACACCAAATGCACAGTTACAAGATGGGGGATACTTGGCTCAGCAATATTACAAGCGAGAAGGATCTTAGAATTGTTGTAGATCACAAGCTGAATGTGCGCCAACAGTGTGATGTGGCTGCAAATAAAGCAAATGGTATTTTGGGCTGCATTAATAGAAGTATAGCTTCCAAATCGCGTGAGGTACTGGTTCCCCTCTATTCGGCAGTGGTTAGGCTTCATCTTAAGTATTGCGTCCAGTTCTGGGCACCACACTTCAAGAAGGATGCAGACAAACTGGAGAGTGCTCAGAGGAGGGCAACAAGGATGATTAGGGGTCTGGAAACAAAGCCCTATGAGGAGAGATTGAAAGACCTGGGCATGTTTAGCCTGGAGAAGAGAAGATTGAGGGGAGACATGATAGCACTCTTCAAATACTTGAAAGGTTGTCACACAGAGAAGAGGGCCAGGATCCCTTCTCGATCAACCCAGAGTGCAGGACACGGAATAATGGGCTCAAGTTACAGGAAGTCAGGTTCCGGCTGGACATCAGGAGAAGCTTCCTGACTGTTAGAGCAACACAACAATGGAACCAATGACCTAGGGAGGTGGTGGGCTCTTCTACATGAGAGGCCTTCAAGAGGCCTCATGTCAGGGATGCTTTAAGGTGGATTCCTTCATTGAGCAGGGGGTTCGACTCGATGGCCTTATAGGCCCCTTCCAACTCTATTCTATGATTCTATGTTTGCCCGTTATGTGTTTGATTTGTAGTTTCACTGGTGACACTTTGAAGTATTTTAGTGTTATCAGGTATCCTAGGATGAACACCCTTAAAGTTGTAATCAGCTCCTTAATTAGTCTCCATCCTTTATATCTGCATTCTA
Organism: Anniella stebbinsi; assembly: GCA_029215795.1. NCBI lineage: Eukaryota > Metazoa > Chordata > Lepidosauria > Squamata > Anniellidae > Anniella > Anniella stebbinsi. The sequence continues at coordinate 411,915,585 of JARDYH010000001.1, read as the reverse complement.
ACTGTTCTAAGAATTTAATGGGTGCCTTAAGCAGTTATAAGCTGTGTCGATAGCCGAAAAATTATGGTTTGGGCAGCATCCTGAGATATTTTATTATTATCTGACATTTGTATGTGAGTATGTGGTTTTATATATCTATATTTTTAGCTGATTTTGTTTTTTATAATTGGTGGATTATTTGTTTTATCTATATATCTACTACTGCAGTCCCATGCCAAACAAAAAAACCACAATCCCCCTTGGTGGAGCCCTTAGCCGCCTTACAGTTGCCTATTTTATAAAATATATAGTTCTGTAAGGCTACATATATTAGAGGAAGGATTGGCAAGAGTCTTAAATTGGTGAGTTAAATTTTTGTTTATATTAAAAGAAACATATCTTTGGATACATTTTACTTTAATTTTAAGTAGGAATTTTTAACAAATAATATTTTTAAATATAATACTCTCTTTGTATTTACTGGTTTTAAAACTGCAGTAGTTCCTGTTGGCATTTGTGTTGTATGTATTGTTGATATATGTTTGTATAGTTGTGATTGTTCATTTTACCACTGAAGAAGACCATAGGTCGAAACAAGTTTGTAAAATGTTTGTATGTAAAGATAGTTTTTCAGCATTACAATATTGTGTTTAACTAGATGGTAAAATTAATTAATTCTTTTATTTTTTAATTATTATTACTATCATTATTATAGTATATATTGTCACCAGTGTACCCAACCCATTTGTTCTGCTTTACTGTTGTGTTTCTAAGGTGTAGGGGAGAAATTTCCTGTTTCTGTTTAAGCCCTGTCCTCCTTTCCATATAGTCACCCTACTTACATTGTGCAATCAAGATCAATTACTCATGGGCATTTGCAGGGCTTGTACATGACGTTGTCAACCTCCAGGTCCCCTCCCGTAGTTTATGACTTTTAGCCTGCCATTCTAAAGTGCTGGGAAAGTCTGATTTTCTCTAGGCAGCGCTAATGAAGCACTTTACTTGCTGGGTGTACTTCCCTAATGGTGCTATAACAGCAGCCCCATCTAGTGGATGTAAAATGAAACATATAGAACTTGGTGAGAAATAAAACAGTATGTATCAGCCTGCATAAAAAGATGATCTTAATCCTGCAGAAAATCCAGAAACAGAAGCCCCAGTAAGGATTCAGGATTTTATCCTTGTGTGGTGAAGCCCTTTCTCTCTTTCTCTCTTTCTCCCTCCCTCCCTTCCCCCCTCCCTCCCTCCCTCCCTTCCCCCAAATTGACACTCAAAATTTGGTGTCTTCTGAGCATGCTCAGTCTTCATTGGGATATGCTTTTCTTTGCACATGGGAGTGGTTATCATAGAATCATAGAACAGTAGAGCTGGAAGGGGCCTATAAGGCCATCGAGTCCAACCTCCTGCTCAATGCAGGAATCTACCTTAAAGCATCCCTGACAGATGGCTGTCCAGCTACATCTTAAATGCCTCTAGGGTGGGAGAGCCCATGACCTCCCTAGGTCATTGGTTCCATTGTCGTACTGCTCTAATAGGCAGGAAGTTTTTCATGATGTCCAGCTGGAATCTGGCTTCCTGTAACTTGAGCTCCTTATTCCGTGTCCTGCATTCTGGAATAATGGGCTCAAGGTACAGGAGGCCAGATTCCAGCTGGACATCAGGAAAAACTTCCTGCCTGTTAGAGCAGTACGACAATGGAACCAATTACCTAGAGAGGTTGTTTCCTTAGGTTTATTTTAAAGATATTTGGAGGTATGCAGATACCTCTCTTGGTGGCCTGGTTTTAAGCTCTGTTTGTGTCAGCTCTCAACAGTGTCACTTCAGTATTTGGAGCTGGTTTCCCCTCCCCACTCTCTCTATCACACATACACACACACACACACACACACACACGGACTGGGTTTGAACAACACGATAAGCAACGGATGATTAATTAGGCAATCGTCCATTGCGTTGCTTACTGTGTCATCTGGCGGGAACCGGACAACTGAGGGTGCACTATTTTCTGGAATTCAGCAATGGAGAAGAACAACGGGCTGCTCCGTTGCTTATCCGGAGACCTGTTGCTTATTGTGTCATGTGGCAGGCTCCATTGCTTAATTTCATGTGTTGAGTGTGCTGTTTCAGAAGCCCATAAAGTCCTCCAGCAGGAGCAGCCAAAAGCATCCGGGCCACTCCTCTGCAGCCGGCAGAACTTGCACTGGCTGATGGGAAACGCTGGGAGGAGGGAGGGAGGAGCAGCAGATGGACAGAAGGATAATGGGAGTTTTAGCTGCTCGACGGGCGTGGGGCAACATGTTATCTGGGGAGTACTGGCAGCATAACGTCCTGTGAGTTTCTTATTCCCTCCTCCGTTACCTAAAGTGTCATCTGAATGTGGCCATGTACTTAGTCATTCATGCTTGAAAATAGTCACTCTACTCCTATTTAAACCCCCCCCCCCAAATTTCCATGATACCAATTCATTCAGGCTGGGGGAATTTTACAGGCACTGCCTTTAAAAGTGTCCAAACTGAGTGACTGCTGTTCCCCAGTAACTTATATTCAGAGAGATGCTGCCTTTGTGGGTGCATCTGCCCGGCACGTACCCGACATGGCTTATTCTCGTGGTGCGAACTGGCCCTTTGCCTCCAAAGAAACTGGCTTAGACTGGCCATTTATATTTTGAAGAAAAAGCTGGCCGAGGATCCAAAACGTGCTTGCGATCTGTATCTGTGTCCCACCCTGAAAATTGTCCCTGGCTGTAGTTTTCCTCCAATTTGTTCATTGTCTGCAGCATCTTTGAGGACAAGCAGCAGTCATGGGCAGGATTTTCAACAGGAAAATGGCGCAGGAAGCAAGTTCTGGATCAGGCAATGCTTAGGAAATCAATACCCCACATGTACCTGTCATGGCGCCTTGATGTAAATAAGCCACTGTGGTTTGTTTTGACTGTGCGAAGCAGGTCAAAGTGTGAAGAACACACCGCTGAGTTTGGCTTGAAGAATCAAGGATTGGTGTGCATGTTTACCTTCGTCAAGTTTTGGGAAGACTTTAATGAGCCTTGGGATTCATGCTGTTTCCTCCAGAGCCACTAGTCATGTGCTGAGTGGTCTCTAGAATGCCGCCTGTCACCCCACCCCACCCTCTCTGCCATTGATAGTAGGGATGGATGGATCTGTATGTTTTGCTTTCTATCACATTTGCATTTTATCAAGCACAAATTTGTTCTGACATAGTTCTGCGTCAGTTTATGATTGCTTTAAAGAAAAAAAGCCCACACAAAAATGTCTATGCATTTTCATGTGTATGGAATCGTATGCAGCTTCCCCTAAGATATTTATTTATTTATTTATTTATTTATTTATTTGCAAGCACTAGGTACATTATTTTTGTATGTAATTTTAATTTTACTTTTGGGGCGGAGGACTGCTTCACAAAAGTCGGAGACGCGCAAAAAACCAAAAGGTAGTTGTGTTCCGGTTCATGTATTCATTCAGGATTTTTTGCGAATGAGGTCTATTCACATTAAAATGCAAAAGAAAATGAATTTCTCCCCCCACCCTTAATTGTTAGGCGATGGGTTCTGCAGGATGTGGTTAAATTTGGACCCTCATACCCGATACCTTCCCCATGCTTTGTAAGAACGAGCACAGGAAAAAAAAGTCAGCGTTTGTCTTCACAAACCTAAAGGATGGGCCCAAATGGCCATTTTCCCTAGTTAGCCTTGTGCTTGGATGTGTGTTTAAAAGGAGTTAAAGTGATGCCGTGGAATTTTTTTGAGCGCAAACAGTGATGTGCTCTAGAAGAGGCCACAAGAGGGTACATGTGTGTGTGTGTGAACATGGGAATGTGGGGGAGAAATCACGAGGCTTGCCCTGGAATAAAACTGAAAGGTTGGGGTTGAGGTTTATATTCCCTCTGGCATGAATCAGAACAGGGGATAGGCTGAAGCCATAAGAGGTGGAGAAGCCAGCTCTTCTGATATGTTTTCTGTTCGCTGCAACTGGGCTTGAAGCATTTCCACAGTTAAAGGGAGGGAGACCCAAGTGGACTGTCCCGTTTGATATGTTTGTGTGTTGCATGGATAGGAATGTTGTAAGTGCCCGACTGAGTATGGGAATCTGATAGACTCCCTCACATCTGCCCCCTGGGACCCAGCCGGGCACTCCTGTGCATTCACTGAAGCTCTGGAAATTACGCATTTCCCCCATTGAATAAATGGCAGCTGTAACGGCCCCGTTTTTGCAAGAGTAAAGGCGCGAACAGAGCCTTTAACTAATTCTAAGTCAAAATCTATTATAAAAACAGTTTTAAAAAATCAACAGCTGAAGCTAATTAAAAGCGAGAGAAAACAAACAAACAGATTTTGTTTTCTCTGGCTTTGATTCACAGTTGAGGCCTAAAATTGTTCATTATTATAACATTCAGTGGAGAGAAACCACAGATTTAATTTTTTTTAACCTTTCACGTTAATGCTACAATTAATTGTTTGCTTACAGTAGGACATATACCAATTGATGGACAAGAGCACATTAAAATCTGCGCCCTCCAAAGCAAGATGTGTGCCATGTGCTGTGGGTTTGACTGGCAATTTGCATATGAACAATGCAGATGATGGGGCATGCGCCTGAGCCCTATCGTGGTGTATAGCCAATGTGTCTGTGTGTGCATCTTTGCCATACGGAATAGTGATGGAAGGTTATGTGCATTGGCAGCAAGCGCATCATGTATATAGCTATGAGCTTGGTATTGTCAAAGGGCAGGGCTATCGCCTGGATATGGTTGCCCCAAAGAATCTATAAAAGAATGCATTAGTGTAATGCTTATTACTAGAAATCTACCAGGCTGATATTACTCATTGGTTTTAAAACTGAAGCTTGAGCACTGCAGAAGTGCAGAAAATTTGGAAACTTCGAAAAAGTTCAAAGCTCAAGCTTTAATGGCCATACAGTGCCTGGTCTGACATCATGTGTGTTTGACAGGGGCATGCACAAGGGGTGTGCCAGGTATGCCCAGGCACACTCTAATGTCTCAAGCAACAAGCGCCAAATTGAGGGGGGCATTAGGTATGGATCCAGAGGGGGATCCTGATGCAGCGGAACGGTCCTCCGGCTGCTCTGTCACCACACCAAAGAACTGCTGCCCCCGAGACAGCAGCGTTGCTCCCAGCAGCAGGGGCAAAAAGGAATTGCTCTGTTGGGAGCCTCTCTGCCAGGAGGAAGGCCCTGAAGGCTAATATTGCCTTGTAAGCCCCTCCTCCAGCCAGTGTCATTACAAAGCCCCACCAATGCTGGGGCTTGAGGAGCATCTCCTCATTCTCCCCACCTCACCTACAATGGCCCTTCCGCGATCAGGAAAGCCGAACGCAGAGTAGGGCATCAGCGAATGCAGTGTATAATTAATAAAAGAATAAAAGTAATATCCTTTATGATTGAGTATTCAATAAATGTTCCCCTTTAAAAATTAAAGAATAAAATTCCCTGGGTTTTCACCCTAATGAAATGTGCTGCGTACGCCTATGGTGTTTGACCTGAAACGTAAAGAAATGCTAAACTATCTTTTTAAAAAAAGAACGCGCAAAACGGCGTGCCTGATTCAACGTCACATGCCTGTCGCAAGGGAAACGGACAGCTATGTGTTGGCTTTCTCGAGAGTTCGTCACCTCTCCGACATCAAAGGTCAACTTATTGACACCAGACACTAAGGACAACATAAAAATGGTTTCACGTTGACCCCTAACACCGTCTTCCCGGAAGTATTAGAGTAGATTTATTTTAAAATTTTATTTAAAGTTTATTAAGTCAGTTTATTTTTTAAAAAAATGACATTCGTGTATCCCATGTAAAAGTGTTCCGGTCGCAAGGGAAAAAGCCAAACATATTTTCATCCAATCATTATCAGATTACTAGCGCCCATGGCAACACGGGCTTTATGCTAGTTCTTTTAGAAGCCGGGCAGGGTAAAGCAAGACAAACATGCCTCTTTCACATTCCTTTCAGAGGAAGGGCAGTAGCCCAGTGATAGAGAACTTGCTTTGCATGCCAAAGGGCCCAGATTCAATCTTCAGCACCTGTAACCAGAGTTGGGAAAAACTCCTTTCTGAAACCGTCCGGTGCAGTAGACGATTCTGAGCCAGATGGATCAATAGTATGACTCAATGGGCCTGTTCTGAAGACACCTCAACCCCTGATGGTTAAGGATTTGGGTTCAGCAGCAGGGTTTAAGGGGTGTCTTGTGCAATGTGTTTTGCTAAACCCTGCTCACTCACTAACCCCATTTGGACCGTCTGCAGCAGGGTTAGCGGCTCTAACCATGGCTTAAAGTGTTGTGTGTGACAGCGAGGCCTGTACTTAGAGCTAACCCCAGAGAAGCACAGTTTCGCTAACCACAGTCCCTGAAGTGTCGTCTGAACAGGCCCAGCGTCAGGGCAGCTTCCTACATACCTGCATTGTTTTTTTAAAAAAACATTCCTCTCCAAGTGCTATTTAAATCTGTCAGTACATCTTTTGATACGAATTTAAATGTCTGTTTTCTCTCAGCCTACATATTGAAACATGCGTTTTCTCTTAAAAACTTGTTTTATTGAAACATTTATCCAAAAATCTCTTAAAATCCCATGTTCCTCTTAAAATGCTATTTAAATGTTTTTTGGGGCTACGTTTCAATTGCGTCACTGCGACACTTGCAGATGTGCGAAGCCCAGTGGATAGCTTGGTTACAGTCCTCACCTTGGTCTGGGATACGTGGGTCATATTGTTTCACCTAGAAATAGGGCAGGTGGCACCTCTGCATTTTTTCCTGCGAGTTCCACAAATGACAGTCCAGCCGGCCTTCCCTTCTGGAGCAGCTGTCTCATGCGTGTGTGTGTGTGTGTGTGTGTGTCTGTTTGGTCACTGCGTTTCCTAAGCCCCGCTGTAGGTGCTGAGCCCATTGCCATGGCAACCAATCTCGGCAGCTGGAATCTGTGCCATGCAGTCATTCTTGCCAAGATTTGCTGGATGCCAGACTGTCCTGAGTAGACCACCCTGTTCCTTCCCCTTCTTTGCATGCAGAAAGTGACAGGTTGAGTCTCGGACATCTCTGCTGAAAGCATCTTGGGCCTCATCTACACCAAGCAGGGTATTGCGCTATGAAAGCTGTATGACAGCGGTATGTCAAAGGCACAAGCCACACCAAGCAGGATATAGCAGTATGTAAGCGGTATATGGTATGTGTCAATGGGCCCCAACAGTTGTCAGCACACTTCAGTATTGCTATAAAGCAGTAGTGTGGCTCCTGCCTTTTTATAGAATCATAGAATAGTAGAGTTGGAAGGGCCTCTAAGGCCGTCGAGTTCAACTCCATGCTCAATGCAGGAATCCACCTTAAAGCATCCCTGACAGATGGCTGTCCAGCTGCCTCTTGAAGGCCTCCAATGTGGGAGAGCCCATGATCTCCCTAGGTCATTGGTTCCATTGTCATGAAGTTTTTCCTGATGCCCAGCCGGAATCTGGCTTCCTGTAACTTGAGCCCATTATTCCATGTCCTGCACTCTGGGGTGATCGAGAAGAGATCCTGGCCTTCCTCTGTGTAACAACCTTTCAAGGATTTGAAGAGTCTTATCATGTCTCCCCTCAGTCTTCTCTTCTCTAGGCTATACCACTTTCATACAACTTTCATAGTGCAATATCCTGCTTGGTGTAGATGAGAGGTTGGTTGCATTCCTGGGCTGGGAAAGAGATTTCTTGGAGGAGACAATACTGGCTTTATGGACCGATGGATGGGCTCAGATGGCTTCCTATGTCTATATGCAGATGCCAAGTCTTTCCTAGCTGCCCTCGACATGCAAACTCTGGCTCCTCCCTCCTCCCGGGCGAGTGCCGTCAGGTGCCTGGCCTCTGTATGTGAAAGGGGGGGCAGAGCCAAGGAACAGAGCTCAGACAACTTACTGTAGTTTCCCAGCATGTCATCTCATGGCAGCAGCCTTATATCTTACCCCCGATTCAGCGTCTGCTTCTGGATTAGGAATGGGTGAATCAGTCCAGATCCAGCCCATATCACATTCACATATGTATTCAGTTGTAAGTCCGTTCCATCCAATCTCCACAACAGCATGTACATTTTTTTAAAAAAACCATGAAAATTCGCATGCATTTTTCTATACAATTGTCTGTAACATGCGCCTTTTTGTATGCAGTTCCCCCTAATATACACATTTTTGTATCAAACTTTTGTACACAACTCCTTGGTACACCGTTTGTAGGCCAGATGCACAAGGTTTTGTACCCAGCCTTTGAGCGGAGTGATGCATCACCAATTTCGGAGATGTGCACACAATCCAAGGGATACCTGTATCCTGATCCAGGAAGTGTGAATTACGTCAGTTCATTTAAAAATGTGGACCAAACCAAATTCTGTCCCATCTCCACTCCACCTTCATTAAAAAGAAAGACCATGGTGTAGACTCCGTGGCCTGCAACAGTCAGTCATGTACGCGCAAAAGTGAGGTTCCTCATTTCCTTACTAACTTCCCAAAGGAGCATTCCCAGAATCCCAGATTCACACATTTTTTTTTCTCTCTCTCTTCATAGTCTCCTCCCAGATGGGGAAGGGGCTAGTTCCTTGTGCAAAGGAAGCCTCTGCTTTCTGGCATCTTTGACCAAGTTGTGTCTTCTGCCTTCCGTCCACCATTTCTGGCTGCTGCTCTCTGGACGCCCGCAACAAATGCAGCAGAGGGCTTGATCGTCCATTTGGGAGGGGATTCTCACCCATTCCCATTTTGGAAATGGCCCTTCACAGCTGCCATTGTTTGCAACAGTAGATCTACGACAGGAGAAATCCCCTATGTTCCTTAAAAATGGTGGCTCTCGTTGGATGGGCGGCTGCCGCGCATGAGGGGATGAGTCAGATAAGCCCTGATGGTTCGATGGGTGGGGTGCAGTGGATCACCAGGTTGGGGTGGGTGGGGGGGCAGCTGCTCCATGGTTGCCTGCGAAACCACAACATCCGGCCCACTTTGGACATCTGGTTCTTGCTTCGGATCCTGATATGAAGGGTGTCAGACCAGGTCTGAAGTGGGCCGAGGCGGATTGAGGCTGTTCTGGAGACCTTGAATCGGCCTACGAAGTGGGTGGGTGGGTGGACACCCTGAACAACCCTAATAGGACGGGAGAGTGAGGGTGCCATGCCAAACAGAGCTGGCTTTCTGAGAGGGCCTGCTCTTCTCTCCCCAGGCAGCAGTGGGTCCCGTGAGTGCTGCTGCAAGAGATCCTCCATGGTGGAAGAAGGGCTTTGTGCCACATCAAGTGCCCCAAGCAGAGCCATTGTTACTTTGCTGTTCGGTGCAGTGCCTGGCACATTGCCTATAAACTATTCAACCAGAGTCACTTTGGTGAAGCGCTGAGAGTGTCAGGCTGGGACTGGGGAGACCCAGGGTCAGGTCCTCAGTCAGCTCTGGCGTTTACAGGGTGGCCTCAAGTCAGCCGATCCTACCTCGCAGGGTTGTTCTGAGGACAGAATAGGAGAGGAAGAAGCATGTGCAGCTCTTCGAGAGACTTGGGCCCTTTCTACACCTAAGGGTCCAGCGGGAGGGAAGGGGGAGGACTGCGGACTTACCTGCTTTCGCGATCCTCCCCCAGTTTCTCTACGCCTGCGCGATATCCCGGGAGGGAAGAGGGACATCGCGGGCACCATTTATTGTTTTTAAGAAGAGAAGCTGTTCACGTGGCTCCGATTCAGCAAAACAGTAAGTAAAAAAACACCACCTGCCAAACTCTGTGCCCAAACCCCTCCCGCCATCCCAGGGATGGCGAAATTGCTGCCCCCCGAAGGGCATGGAGCCCCCCCTCCCGAACAGCTCTGTGCCCATTTCGTAAGCTGCATTTACTCGCAATGAGGTGTGACGAAGCTGGGATGGGCGCCCACACCCCTGCAGAGCTTGAGATCTTCCCGAGACCGTGGGAAAAACGGGATAACCGAGATCTTGGTTAACCCGGGGAAAGTCTCTGCCCGTCCCTGGTGCATCATATGGTCGCACAGGGATGCTCCTGAGCTGATCATGTGGGGAAATGGCTGGTGGGGATATGCCCTCGGAATGAAAACCGGACATAAATGTAGCAAAATAAATCAAAGAGTGATAACAGCAGTGTTTTTCAGCAGCTGCTTATGGGACTTCTTATTTTCTTCTAACCAAGGCAATCCATGTTTGGCTCTCTGACCTGAAACGAGCAGGACTTGCCATTTGGAAGGCTCTCCTTGATGGGTTGCTTAGCTCATCCGAGATTGCTCTCTTGAGTTGTGACAAGCCATGAAGGTTTCATCCGGCATGGTCTATCTGTCTTTCCCTCCCTCGCCTTCTTCCTATTTGCACACTGAACCAGAATGGTGATGGGCAAACTCTCTTCAGCTCTATTCAGAATTAGCTGGTATTTACAAGCTTCCTTGACAAGTGTTCAGGGGAGGAGGGACACCTTGTCTGCTTTCTAAGCATTCTTTCTTGGCTAAGACTGTGGGCACATGTATGCGGACTGCGTCAAAGAATCATAGAATAGTAGAGTTGGAAGGGGCCTAGAAGGCCATCGAGTCCAACCCCCTGCTCAATGCAGGAATCTACCTTAAAGCATACCTGACAGATGGCTGTCCAGCTGCCTCTTGAATGCCTCTAATGTGGGAGAGCCCATGACCTCACTAGGTAATTGGTTCCATTGTCATACTGCTCTAACAGTCAGGAAGTTTTTCCTGATGTCCAGCCAGAATCTGGCTTCCTGTAACTTGAGCCCATTATTCCGTGTCCTGCATTCTGGGTTGAGAAGAGATCCTGGCCCTCCTCTGTGTGACAACCTTTCAAGTATTTGAAGAGTGCTATCATGTCTCCCCTCAGTCTTGTCTTCCCCAGGCTAAACATGCCCAGTTCTTTCAATTGCTCCTTATAGGGCTTTGTTTCCAGACCCCTAATCATCCTCGTAGCCCTCCTCTGAACACGCACCAGTTTGTCTGCATCCTTTTTGAAGTGTGGTGCCCAGAACTGGATGCAATATTCAAGATGGGGCCTAACCATTGCTGAATAGAGGGGAACCAGTACCTCACACGATTTGGAGGCTATACTTTTATTAATGCAATTCAAAATAGCATTTGCTTTTTTTGCAGCCACATCACACTGTTGGCTCATATTCAGCTTGTGATCTACAACAATTCCAAGATCCTTCTCACTTGTAGTATTGCTGAGCCAAGTATCAGCCATCTTGTAACTGTGCATTTGGTTTCTTTTTCCTAGGTGTAGAACTTGGCATTCATCCCTATTAAATTTCATCCTGTTGTTTTCAGCCCAGCGCTCCAGTCTATCAAGATCACTTTGGAGTCGAGTTGGAAGGGGCCTATAAGGCCATCGAGTCCAACCCCCTGTTCAATGCACACATACAGGCTGCTAGCTCAGTGCTAAAGCACCTGCTTTGCATGCAGAAGGTTTCGGGTTCAATCTCTATTCAAGGAAGGACCAGGTTGCAGGCAGTGGGAAAGACTGCAGAGTGTAGACATTATTGGGCTGGAATCTGTGATTCCCAGCCTTAGGTCCTCAGCATGTTCAATTGTTGAACAACAACTGGGGATGCAAGGGTGGGAATTACTGGGCTAGATTGACAAAAAGTATGAGCCCATGTGGAATACACTTGTTTTGGCGGGGGCTGGGGGTGGAGGGAAATGCAAACATTATAGAAAGTGAAACAGAGAGATTTGTGCAGCAGACAGGTTTGGTCATTTTATTTATGATTTATTTAAAATATTTCTTGGCCCCCTCCCGAGGCCACTTAAAACAATAAAACATGTAACCATTAAGATATTAAAAGTGATAGAAAAACATAAATGCAATAAAACAGCAATAAAAACCAACAGTAAAAACACCCATAAAAACAATTAAAAACTAGCAACAACCAGCAACCATGTTACGAGAAAGCCAAGGCAAAATAATATGTTTTCAAGGCCTTCTTAAATGCCTACAGTGTATGGCGGACCCCCAAGGGCAATTTATTCCAAAGGTGTGGAGCCACTGCAGAGAAGGCCCTCTCACATATGGTCACCCACATAACTACTCTCAATGGTGGACACATGAGAAGGGCCTCTCTTGGTCATGTAGTTTCACACTGAACCACGCGAGGTTTTGAGAGTTTCATTGAGGGTAAGGATTTAACATTAAAACAACTTCTGTACACACATTTATGAAAGTAGCTGGCTTTGTTGTTGATACAGCTCCCCAGCAATCAATGAGTGTTTCATTGAAAGCAAGAAGTAACAGTGAAGACCGCTTGCGCATCTTCTTGTGAAGCATCCTGGTCAGCATTCTCGATCAAGCCAAGGATTAATTAAGACCATAAGGAAGGAATTGCCTTTCCAGTGTTTTTAATGTTTTATCTATTTTATGGTCCTTGTATTTGTTCCCCGTCTCGATCCAGAGGGAGAGGCGGGTTAGAAATAAATTTATTATTGTTGTTGTTGTTGTTGTTCGATGAAACCCATTGTATCTCAGCAGTGTGGCAAATTAACATGACCACAGCCTGGCATTAGCACAGTCTGTGTTTAGAATACATTTGTTTAGTGTTCTTACCTTGCGTCTGTTTGCTTTAGCAGTTCTTCTATAGCAAGAGAAGAGCCACACAAGAAATATCCTAAGCACCCTGGCCAAAGACCGTTTGGAACATTAAAAAGCAAAAAAACAAAACACACCACCAGATGTAGCAGTTAAAATATGGGACCCTGTCTCCAGTCACTTGAGAAACCCATGCAGCCTGGGTAAAAGAGAAGTTCAAATTAGGATATTGTGCTTGCTGATGTTAAACAGGAGGTGAGGTGGAGGAGGCTGTTGGCTAAAAAGGGTTGTTTTGCAACACTGGTGCTTTGCTAGCAATATCAATGCAAATGCTTAATCAGTAACTTTAAAGATGCCTTAATCAGCAAACTTTACTAAGGGACCAACAAATTATCAGGGAACTGCGCAATTATAGTAAACATTGGACCAGAGCCAGGTCCCTGCCGGTTCAGAAGACGCGCTAGTATAAAAGCTTCCAAACTGAGCTATTGCTGAATTTTGCATCCTGAAGTCCAAGAGCATTTTCTTTTTTTAAAACAGAAATTTTATTAATTTTGTTACAAACTTCTCAACCAATGGTATCAGTGTTAAATAACTTATCAGATGTGTATTTTATCATCCCTACTTTACCCAAATTCCCTTCTCCCCCCCTTCTTTTCAAAACAGTTTTTTTCATTTTCAAATCATCCCTAAAAAACAACGGGTGTTTTTGTTTTTAAAAAACGAGCTTTTGACACATCCAGTCTTCATTCCTCTGTACTCTCAACTAAGAGATAGTCAGGATAGTGCGCTGGCATTCCTGAGGTTCTGAGACAGGATTTGTCACTCTGATAGGACCTTTGGTGAGTGATGTCCTGCCTTGTTTTCCATTTTGCCCTGCGATCCTCACACAACTTTGTCCCTGTCCTGCAGTCATCTCGCCTCTTCCCCTCCATTTTCCGTGTTTTTCTGTGGCAGGGAAAGTGCGGTATTTTTTCTCCATTTTCTGTCCCTGTGTATTGCCGTTCTTGATCTGTGTTGCAGAACATCCCTTCTTGCTGGCTGTTCATAGTGGCTTTGTGTAGTATCCTAAATAGAGGGGGGAAAGAAAGAAGGGAGGCTCCTCCTGCCCCTCCCCAGAAAAGTCCTAACTTTTTTGTGGGCCTAGTGGCTGTCTGTACCCCATGCCGTGGCTTTTCTAGTTTCCGATTAACAGCTATAGCAGCGGATTTTCTGCGGTGGCAAGGGGTTGGGTTAGATGACCTTTGAGGCCCCCCCAACTCTACAATTCTAACACCATATGTAATGGAAATGGAACTTCTTGGCCTTTTGGCTAAGATCAAGTGCAGTGAAATGGAATGTATTTCCCTTCATGCCATGGGGCAGGGGCAGATCTGTGCCCCAGAAGGGACACTTGGGTCTGCAGGAGTCCTAGGCCCGATGTGGCTCTTGCCCTGGAACAGCTGCTGCTTGAAGATGGGGGCAGTGTGTGTGCGTGTGGTGAGAGGAGAACCACCCGCCTTTCCCATCTGTTCCATTGCACTCCCTATGGGGCAAGGTGAAAGGCCAAGTGAAAGCTGGGTGGTCGCCATAGCAACTGAGTCATAGCCCACAGGGAAGAGCGAAAGGTACCTGAACTCAGCGGAGAGCGTAACACACACGCATCCTCCCCTTGTCCATCATGACCTGCTTTCCGTACTTTCAGCAAGAGCACCTTGTTGAGCCCAGTATGCTTTCATTCACAAGATTAGCACCTTCAGCTTGCCGGGGAGCAGGGAAAGGGAGCAAAAACAAAGAGCATTTTGTCTTTGGCGGGGTGGCCACAGATGTGTCGGAAGTGGCTGCTGAGAGCCACAGGCAGGACGGGGGAAGGGGGTCAGCGCATATCACGGAGCCTGCGGTCCATATTAGATTGTCATTGCTGAACAAAGAGATGCTGTAGAAGTTTAGACTTCTGCACCGGAAAGTTTGTTTATTCATCCCCTTATTATTATTGCACTGCCCGCTAACAGTGTTCTCTGGGCAAGCTTGCAAAAATAAAAATATTGAAATGTAAGAACGATCACAGAATAAAACCAGTTCCCCCCAACACTTTCACCAACACTTTTCTCAGTTTGGGGTTCGCCGTTTGCAATGGCAAAAGCAATGGCTTGTTTTTGTAGCTCTGGTTTTGGGGTTTGAGATTTCGGCTGGCATCTTCAGCATCCTCCCCAGTGGCTGATCTAGCACTGTTCCTTGGTATTGTGAGTGGTTGGCTGAATTCGGACAACACATTAAGCAACTGAGGGGGGGGGGAACAATCATCAGTTGTGTTGCTTATTGTGTTGTGTGGAGGGTAACATGCCGCTCACAAACTACTGACGGTATACTATTCCGCCCAAATAAGCAACTGAGAGAAACAACTGGCTTGCAAGTTGTTTAGCTCGAAGCCAGTTGTTTAAAGTGTTGTGTGGAGGGATGAGTGTGTTAATGGCGTGTGGTGAGTGGGTTAAAACACAAGCCCATAGAGGCAGGCGGCAAGAGTGACCAAAGCGGCAGCTGCCACTCTGCTACAACTGGTGCAACTTGCAGAAGCTGCTGGGATAGAACTGGGAGGACTGAGGGAGGAGGGAGGGTGGGGAGAGGGGAGGGGGCTGTGTCAGTCAAATGCTGGGTTGACTATTAGTCCACTCAATGCCAGCCCCAACCACCCACAGTTGCGTAGGAATATGTTGTGTGGGGAGTACCCACAAAATAACCAACCATGAGTTGGCTACTCAACCCACCATTGACTAATGTGTTGTTCGAATTCAGCCAGTGTGTGTGTAAGGGGAGGGGGGAGCGGAATGATATCCTATTTTGAGAAAATTCTCCTTTTTCTAGTTTGGTGGGGGGGACTCAGAAAAAGAAAAATCACAGACATTTCCTCAGGAAAAAAAATGTTTGACGAGACCTTTCGGTGCAAGTTTCCTAAAGCGCCCCGTGACTCCCAGAGGCCACTTAATGAGTGCAGGGCAGGCAGATATGTGAGCACATTGAATTGAGCGGAGGCTTTTCTGCTTGTTGAACAGGCGGGCGATGCTCACCGGTCAAGCACAAATTTGAGGGAAACAGAGCCGTAACATTGGCTTCCCTTTCATTTCTAGGCACAATTCAAAGGGGCTGGTTTTGACCTTTGAAACCGAACTGGAGTTTCTCTGGACACTGTGAACAGGTGGGACTTCACTTGCCTTAAATGTGTTCCTCATTAGTTTCAATGGGGGTGGGTACAGGTGGGCTGTTGGCTGCGTGCCTCTGGCCTTTTTCATGACCCCCCCCCCCATCATCACCACTGCCGCCGCCAAATTTGGCAATGTGGCAACAACAACAACAAAGGACAGATTTCCCCTTGTTTTCAAGAAAACAACCTACAGTTTGCTGCCAACATTCAGCAGAAGAGGGAGAAAAAAAGGGGGGAGGCTAGTTTCCCCCTATTTAAAAGAAAAATGAGTCCTTTTTTATTACTGCATGGCCAGCAAACGGCACAGACACCAAATTTCGTGGCACTACAGCAGAGGGACAGGGTAAACGGGACCCTCGGAAGTTGCCCACCCCTGGCTTGAATGGATTACGTACAGTTTTTGTATTGTGAATATTGTACCCCGGGCCCTTCGCTCTGGGCTATTCCAGAAACGTAAGGAAGAAATGAGACATTACAGACAAATGCCTCTACCAAAGCGCCGATGGACACTTTGTGTCCAGCTTTGGGCTGATTTTGAGCTGAAAAGTAGCAAGGGGAGAGAGGGCACTCAAACCTTTCTCTGCTGGCCTTTTTTCTGTACCTCCTCAAGGGGGTAGGGTGGAGGAGTCTACATGAAAACAGAATCGGAAGCACAGTTGGAAAATATCCAGATTTTCAGGAAATTGGCTTTGGTCTGTTAGCGGCGTACGACACAAGAACAGCGGAGTATACCGTACCTGAAACCCTGCTTTTCACAGGTGTTACAGCACATGAAAGCCACCTACTTCCTGATTGGGTGGGTGGAGTCAGCCCTTCTGCTCAGGGAAGTTTGGAAGCGCTGATTGAAGCATCCTAAATTAACCCCACACCTCTCCCCTCTCATCCATGATTTGGAATTGTCAAAAATGTAAAAGAAGGGTGACCCTATGGAAAGGAGGACAGGGCTCCTGTATCTTTAACAGTTGCATAGAAAAGGGAATTTCAGCAGGTGTCATTTGTATGCATGCAGCACCTGGGGAAATTCCCTCTTCTTCACAACAGTTAAAGCTGCAGAAGCCCTGCCCTCTTTTGGATCTGGTCACTCTAGTATAGCTCCTACAGCTTTAACTGTTGTGATGAAGAGGGAATTTCCCCAGGTGCTGCATGCATACAAATATCACCTGCTGAAATTCCCTTTTCTATACAACTGCAAAAGATACAGGAGGCCTGTCCTCCTTTCCATAGGCTCACCCTATTAAAAGGTACTGCTCTGTTATGAATGGGAAAAACAAGCTGCAGACTATGAATGGTTACATCCCCAATCAGGGTATCCCAATTGAGTGAAAGAGCGCTACTGCGCTTTGACAAAGTGAAAAGGAAGCTGTTGCAAAAGCGAGTAAAGCGGCTACCACTTGGATGAATGGGGGGAAAAAACGGGCTCCATTATGTGAATGGGGAGAAAGAGGGATGGGTAGAGGGGCGCCCCCACCCCTTGACCACATCCTCGGCAGGTCACAGAGGCATGCCCAGGAATTAATGTTGGGGTGGGGCTCTGGAGGTGCATTAAAAACACACACACTAAAAGAAATTCCAGAAACTGCGCCTTTTCTAGAGGGAAGCAGTGGCATGGCTGTGGATTGGCAATGACAACATGTGTTGCAAACGATCTCAAATTGCGCCCAATCTGCACTAAATCACCCGTGAAGATTGGCTCAGGGATCTCAGATGAGTGCAAACCTGGGCAAACATGCATCTGGAGAAGAGCAGCTTTAGTGGAGAGGCAATTTGGAGCAGAAACGTGAACAGCGGAGAAAGATATGCATCCTGTTCTGCCCTCTTCCACACTCCTGCCCAGTTCTGCCTCCCAACATTGCCCTGTCCCCAAGCTGTTTTTCTTTATACGCAGTGACATGGGGACTTCAAAACATGCATTTGGCATGCAACACACAGGCAGCCCTTGATCCTGATACAGCCCTCTCCCTTACCCTTGATCGAAGCGATGATTTTCCTGAAGAAAGTGACTAATATTTCCATATAGCAGAGGGAGCTGCCATTAACGAGCAGCTAATTAACACCACAGATCTTGACAATTCCAGTGTCAGAACCCCTAATTAGTCTCACATTCTGCTTTAATCAACTGCCCCTGTCATGGTTTTAATTTAATTTCTGGATCAGGACTGGAGCACATTAATTGCAGCTCTGGAATCCTGATGCCAAAGTGGAAGGGGGGGGGGACTGTGGTCTGGGTAGGAGGGTCCAGCTCCTTTATTTGTTTGTACTTATTTATTTTGAAACATACGCCCCGCTTTTCTTTAAAATAAACTCAAAATGTTTTCCCCAAAGGGACCACAAAAACATATGAAACAGTGGGGCTGTACACCGTTTCAGATCCAGATCTGAATCCCAAGCTGAAGTTGGGGTGATTTGAAATTAATCAGTCTGGATCCGAAGTGGGACCAGATTGGTCCGAAGTGGGTTCAGATTCATCCAAAGTGGGTCGAATCAATCTGAATCACTTCACTTTGGACCAATCCAGATGATACAGAAGCCTAGACAGCCTGGACGGACGGACAGGTGCCTGGCTTTCCTGGCTGCCGACCAAGCAGCTGCCTCTGCTTGTGCCCCCTTGACACACCTACTGAGCCGCGCAAGACCTCTGCTCCTTATCCAGATCCGTTGCAATTGCCTGCAACCAGCTGCAGCCTCTTCAAGGGAGTTGCCATTTTCTTTTGAAATGGTGACTCTTGTATTTCTGTAAAATGAATCCTGCAGAAATGGTGGCTGTGAAACAGCAGTTTGCGCAACATTATGTCCACCGTTTGTGCAGGATTTGTTTTCCTAGGCACTCGGTCATCCATCCAGGCTATCACATGTCTGAATAATCCAGATGTCCAAATCCCGATTCAGATGCAGATCTGAAGCAGGTCGGATCGTGCACGAATTGGGCCAAGGCAGATCAGGGCCAATTCGGAAGCTCCGAATTGCCTCCAAAGTGGGTACGCAGCTTTATGAAAGAGTGAAACTAACTAACTAACTTCAAACCCAACCCAAATAATTCAATTCAGTGTCATACAAAGAAATCGAGCTGAATAAAATAATGCAGCATTATTTCAAACAAACAAACAAACAGGGAGACAGAATTTACCTATTCAAAATATATTTTTTAAAAAAGGTCTTATCAGCTTGCCTAGAGCTTAAAAGAGAAGGAGTCACTATCTTTGTCACAATGCTCATTTTAGATCTCCTTTGAAGCAGGAACTAGATCCTTAGGTTCAGCCAGTTGAGCCCAGTCTAGAACTAAAAACAGGAGCCAAGCCCTGATTCAGAGCCAAGCCCAAAGTTCCAACCAGGCAAGTTCTTCCTCCTTAACCGGGTGGGGGTGGGCTTCCAGGTGCTCTGCAGGCCAGTTCCTCCCCTGGAGCCAAGTGGGGGGCTGCACCTGCCCCTGAAATTGTTGCTTCTGCACTGCCACCAAATTTGTTACTTAAATTCAATGGTACAGCAGCAAAAAAATAGCACATTTTCTTTAAAACATGGTGTGCCGATAACACGCACCTTATTTCAAACCAATATCACACTCCCCAGGGGCTTCCAGGAGCATATTTTCCCTTTAAAATAGGATGCACGAAAAAATGCCTCTCTTTGGCTGCTGCACTGCCGAAATTCGTTGGCCGGTTCATCGGCATGGCAGCAGACAGGTCTGCAAGAAAGGGCGGGGTGTGCATCCATGCAAACATATTGTCCCTGCCCTAGATGCTGACGCTGACATCAGCCACTCCCCCAACCAACACGCTCATGTGCGTACAGATGTACACACTTGGGGGACGTAAAGATCTCTACCCGTATAGGCCTGCTTTAGACATCGCTCATCAGCTAGAGAGTATGGTCAGCACATGTGCCAGTTATTAGCTCGGTACATTCTTGGATCAGTACTCAAAAGATCAGTACTCATAGGTGTCGGAACAATTGAATGGGGCTTTTAGGACTTAAGAATGAAGGACGGAGTAATAGCGGATTGGTTTTGGCTAGCATTAGCTGCTGGGCGGCTTTTGGGCCCTGTCACGTTTCCAGTGACGTCATACTTGCTCAGTAGGAGCCAAGGTGGAATGGGGCCCCAATTTAAAATGAGCTAATACGAGCATCTACCAGGCATTCACCAAAAGAATTCATTTGAAACTGGCCTGTTTGGATTCAGGCCCAAGGGAGCGTGCTTATCAAATCTCCTAGATGCAGAGAAGTCTGTGCCGAGAGGTCTGTGTGAAAGTGAAAGCTGATGTCTGGCACAGATTTATTTCAGTACCCTCTGGGGCAAAAGACACATTACGAGCAATTGCAAATGTGTGTAATGAAGCCCTATAATACTTTTTTTTAAAAAAAAAAATGAAATGTAGCCTCTGGAAGTTGTGGTTTTGAGCAGACAAGCAGCAGGGGGTGAAGAGAAGCTTAACTCACGATCGGATGGGGCTTTGTTTTGCTGTTGAAAGTTCCACCCACCCACCAGATGCATGTGTAAGCATCCTTCTGTCCAAAACCACAGCCTCCCAAAGTTCCATTTCACTAAAAATAAAATAAGATTGTCTGGGATTTGTTGCACGCCACGTACAGTTTGCCTGTGAAATCCCCAATTTGGTTTTCTTACTTTTTCAAAAATGTAGATTTCTGCTAGCCCTCATATCATTGAATTAAGCTTGATGGGTAGTGTTTGGGTGAAATCTCAAGACTGTGTGCAGGGTGGAGTGGAGGGGGGGTCAGGCCTGCAGTGCTTAGAGAACTGGGGAAGCTCATGCTCTGAATAGGTGATTCCCTTCTCTTTCAAGGTAGCACAGCATCTTAGAGGGAAACCCAGGAAGGCTGTCATTCCAGTCTCACCTCAGGTGCAAATTTAGCATTCTTAGGAACCAAGGAAATATCAGTATACTATGCCTTGATCCATCTGGGCCAGGAAATGGTCCTCCAGGATTTCAGACAAGACTCTTTCCCATTCTAGCCTTACCTGGAGGTGCTGGGGACTGAACCTGAGACCTTCTGCATGCAAAGGAGATGCCCTTTCATTGGACCCGTTCAGACAACACACTAAGCCATGGCTAGGGCTGCTACCCCTTTTGCAGCAAGTGGTTAGTCAGCATAGTTAAACCATGGTTATGTAGCCACCATGTAGATGCCTGATGTTGAGCTGCTCAACCTCCTTAACAACAATAATGCAGGAAGTATCTGATCGCAAGATTCGAGATAGTGGCTGAATTCGGACAACACAATAATCAATGGTGGGGTAATAATCAACTTTACAGTTGTTCATCTAGGGGGTACTCCCCACACAACATGGTAATAAATAATCAACTGTGGTGTGGATTAGGATCAGCGCTGAATTGACTATGGCAGCATTCGGACGACATGATAGTCAATACAACTGATGATTGTTCCCCCCCCCCCCCCAGCTGCTTATTGTGTCATCCGAATTCAGCCAGTGTCTTTGGTGAAGATGCAGAAAGAGATTCTGAATATATAAAAAACTGCAAACTTGCTACTTGGTATACCAAAATTAAAACAGATCATAAAAGGGCTATTTACTTGTGAGAATTAACCTTTTTCCCTGTTAGGCATGCTTTTACCCAGCTCAGATTTCAAATGATGCCCACCGAGTATCTGGCTGGAAGATTTTCCAATAGACCCGTAAAAGAGCGTTTTTGCATATGCGAATCAGGACATATTGAAGATCTTGTACATTATATCTTATATTGTCCATTATACAATTTGCCCAGGACTAAATTTATTCTCCCTTTTCAGACCACCTTAGAAGGCCATACAGACGATTCTAAAATCAGATGGTGGTTGGCTGATGTGGATAAATCCATCAGCTGTAGAATAGCCTTATTTGCGCTAGCTGCAAGAAAGATAAGAGCAGCCTTTCTAAACCATACCACTGCCAAATCTTAAGGGGCTAAACAGAAGGAATGTTTTAAATTTTTGACTATTTTATCTGTACTATTGTTTTATTGTACCAAATGTTTTGCTCTATATTTGTGTGCTTTGTGCTTTTATTGTGATGGCCATTGGCTACAAACAATAAACAGAAAGAAAGAGAGAGAGAGAGAGAGAGAGACATGTAGCCACCATGTAGCCGCTGTGAAAAATGCCGTTCACACGACATGCTAAGCCATCATAGTTAGCTCAAAACACTTTACCATCATGGCTTAGCATGTTGTCTTGAACAGGGAGGCACTAAGTCATGGCTGCTCCTGTTGAATGTAGAAATTGTGGTCAGGATTCTCTTCTCGGACTGGCAGCAGCCCTCTAAAGTTTCAGACAGGGCTGGCACGGTACCACTGAGCTACCTTTCCTTGGGCTATTTGAAACAGCCTCACTCCCCCCGCCCTCAACATTTGCAATCCTACTGCCCTACCTTGCAGGGTTGTTGTAAAGATGACTGGGTGATGCATGTGGATGAGTTTGAGCATTAAAAAGTTGCTATATTTGTTGTCGTTTCATACCCTCACAGTACACTCTGGTGCATTTGTAACTTTTAGTAATCTTATACTGAAGATCTGCGCCAAAATGCCTAGCCCTGTATACTGCTTACTCATATATATGGTACGATCGTATGCCTATAGTAAGTCCCCATGCATTCAGAGGGACTTAACTCCCAGGAAAGTATGCACAGGATTGCTGATTGCTCCCTTATTCTGGAGTAGCCTGTCATATACTGGATTCTAGGGATGGGGGGGGGGGGGGAATTTGCACTTCCCAAAACAAGATGTGAACCAGAGCCCAGTTATATTTCAGTGTTTACCCTTCTTTGGGTTATGTGATGCAGTTCCCCCACCCCCAAAAAAGTACAAAAATCTGCATATTAAAGGAAAGTACGCCCAAACGGCGCATATTATAAAAAACACACACATGCAAAACAGCATTATATGAAGAGAAACTCATCATCGACTTCATTACGGTCACCGACCAGACTTTACACATACAAAGGGTAGGGCGAAAATACGTACAAATTTAAGAAATATACAGTGAAATCAATTCTAGAGAGACCTTATTCTGAAGAGAAACTGTGTGCAAACTGTGTGTGCATTAGGCAAAAGTGCATACAAAAATGAGCACATCAAGAGAAATGCATCTGCGAATTTCTGTGCAGACTTAAAGCTGATTAGAAACAGGACAGAACAAGGTTGGAAAAATGACAAACTGAAATCGACACGGCTGTCCATCCCTACTGAATTCTGAAACGGAGCAAGGTGCGTTACTAAACTGACCCCAACATTTCCTTAGACACACACACAGAGGCCTTTAAAATGTTTAATGTCAGAATGGATTTGGTTGTAATTATTATTATGGAATAACTTGAATTTAAATACATTCATGCCATGTTGGGCAGGGCATTTACATTTACCCACTCAAGAAAGAACTAAGTTTGCCGCCACAACCAGGATCTGGCTACAAAATTTAAACGCAAGGAATTTGCACGGTTGGCTGAAGCCATGCTAACAGGAGACTATCATGGTCCGAAAATACATTACAGAATTAACAGGTCTGAAGGAACTTTGCCAACGGGTAGCCTCTGAAATTGCGCACTGGAAAGTCCCTTATTGTTTTCCACATGTGTTTATGCACATGTGTGCTACTGTCAAATTATGTGGAGGGGAGACATAGAGGGGTCCTTAATGAAATCCGCAGGGCCTCCATAAGCACATGCTTTGTACATAGAATGAGCCAGATTCAATCCCTGGCATCTCTAGTTAAAAGAAGCAGGTAGCAGGTACTGGTCTTGACACAGAGTAGAAAATATGGGGGGTGGGAAGGCAGACTGGTACAGCGCAGCATCCCATGGTCCACCACCAAAAGGCAAAACCAGGAGCAAAACGAGAGCTGTGCAGAAGCGACCCCTCAAAATGCTCCACTGTGTTTGTGGGCGGAGAAATGTTTCACCCGATTTCCCAAGGGGAGGAGAAATTCGCCAACAGTTTCTCAGGAGTGGAGCTCACCATCCACAGGAGCACAGCTTCTTCCTTTCCTTAGAGTTTTGTTTCGATTTGTCAGCATGGCCACCATGGCCTAATCCACACCAAGTAGGATATAACACTATGAAAGCAGTATGAAAGCGGTATATTAGAGGCAGGAGCCACACTACTCGTTTATAGTGGTACTGAAGTGTACCGACAACTAGGGTTGTGCATGGCCAGAAATTTCAGAATCAGAATCGGATCAGAATTTCCGATATTATAAATATTGGATCCGATCATATCAGGGGGTACCTGTATTTGATCGGATCCGATATCCGATAAATATTGGAAGTTCCGATCCGATTACAGACTGCCATTTCACGTGTTTTCCCCAGAGCCTTGCATTGAGGGAAAGAAAGCTTTACCCCAATGCAAGTATATGGGGAAAAACACTGAGCCGGCACTCCCTCCCTCCCCCCACTCGCGCTCCTTACTTGTCACTGTCACCGCCATCCACTGCTGCTGCCCGCTTGCTCCATGGTACTGAGAAACAGGCTTTCCGGCCTGTTCTCAGTACAGATACGTATCGAATGATGATGTCATCACTCAGCATGTCGCTGTATTGAGGAACAGGTCGGAAAGCCTGTTTCTCAGTACTATGGAGCAAGCAGGCGACAGCGCTGGATGGCGGCAGCAACGGCGACAGGTAAGTAGTGTGTGGGGGGAGGGAGTGCTGGCCCTGTGTTTTTCCCATAGACTTGCATTGGGGGAAAGCTATGCAAGTCTATGGCGAAAACACCTAAACTGGCGGTCCGAAAATCCCATATATATGATAATTATCGGATATATGGATATCGGATCCGATCAGATAGGGCCTCCTTAGGAAATAATTGTTATCGGTCATCGGATGTCTGATAACGTCCTTATCGGTTCGTTATCGGAGATTGGACCCGATACGATACACATCCCTACCAATAACTGTTGGGGCCCATAAGACACATACTATTGTGCTGGCCCAAACACTCGAAGACACTTTCCAGTACAATCACTGCAGTGGAGAAAAGACAGCACCTTGGCGAAAGGTGCAAAGCTCTCTTCTGATTAAATGTTGGTTACATTCAGTTTTTATCAGCAGGTTTAATACAAGTAAAAGAGCATGTGCAGAGTTCTCCTTGCTAAGCAAAAAACTAGACTGCTGCTTATCAGAGTGAAAATCTCTAGCCGACCACCACCTTCCTGTATTTAGGCAACAGGAGTATAATTACATGCCTTCACCACATCAATATGAGATTTAGCGAGACATGGAGATGTCAAAATGCAGGCGCAAACATTTTTTAAGCTGCTCTTTTGACTTTAGAACGCTCGCTGTCTGACCTTCCCCAGACTGGTCAAAACATGGCTTTCCTTATGTCAAGATATTCCCTGGCCAGGACACCATATATCGCTTTCATAGTGCTATATCCTGCTGTGGATTAGGCCCAAGTTGCATTCTCTACAATGTCTTGGGCTTAGCGTCATTCCGGGGTATTGTGGGGGACAACAGAATTGTGCCCCCCCCAAGAATGGTAGAGAGTGTTAGAAGAAAATTGTGCAACGTGGTCTCCTCTTGTTTTTCAAGTTTGGTAAGAAAACGAAAAGAAACCCCTCAGAAATGTTTTCCGGAAAAAAAATGTCCTTTGAAAAAAATAAGCTCAGCTCTAGACAAAACAGTGGGGGATGCAATCAACTTTAAACTCTCCTGGAGAAATAGCGAGAGTTGGGAATGCATGGATTATTCCTCTTATTATGTTTTGCTGGAGTCACATCTGTCTATTCTTTTCCATCTTCCTCCTCTTATCTCTGCCCTTTCTCAGGAATGGTCTGCCCATGGGGACCTGTTGCTCTGCGAAAGCTCTCATTTCCTTCTGAGCTGTTCTTAAGCTTCAGGAGTGGAATTCTGTCAGGTTTATGAGGCTTTTAAAGACAGTTTTTGCAGGCCTATCCTCGCCCCTTTCCCCCCCAAAAGTAGTGAGATAAGATTATCATTGTTTTAACACCCATTAAAGAAAGAAGGCTTTATGGTATGGGTTGGGGGAAGAGGTGCAGGTCTCCAGGCTTGCTTTGATGTCTCCACTTACTTTTCTGCTGTTAGTTTTTTAGTGGGCTCCCTAATAATGCCCAGGCTCAGGACGAGGGGGGAAAGGAGCTTTTAAGGAACAGTTTACACAAGGCCCAACAAACTAATAAGATGTGGGAACTCCTTCTGGAAAGCAGCTGGCGAGGAATTATTGACCATCTCTGGAATTAGCCCAGGAAGATGGTAGAAGCTCCACTTGGAAAACCTTTGAAGAGAATGCAAGAGGCCTCTGGAATTTTAAAAGGTGTTCTGAAGTCCCAAGTCACTGCACTCTGTTATGGGGAAATCCTCTTCCCGCCTCAGCTATGAGACATAAACATTGCTGGGAATTAGCAAGGAAGCAGAGTCATCCCTCGCGCAATTGAGAAGGAAGCTGTCTTGCAATGCAGACAGTTTCATGTGGAACAAACTCTTGAAAAACATTTTCATTGAAACAAAAGTGCCCCACTTCTCAAACTAAGTATATAAAATAATATATGGACAGTCAGGGCTTCTGTAAATGAATGATTTATAGCACGCTCGTGACTGGCCACTCACGGTAGTTTGTGGGTCATTTTGATGATGTCGTGAACCTCCTGCACGTCTCCCACTCATTATTATTATTATATTTATTTATATCGCGCCTTTTTCCCAATAATGGGACCCAAGGCAGCTTACAAATTAAAATATGTACAGTTAAAACAAATAGCGATATACAAAAGTTAAGAATATAATTAAATATAGTGCAATTTTAAAATATTTAAAACATTTAAAAACATGTTAAATATACATAATTTAAAAATCCAAACTATAAGCAGTACATCCACAAAGGTCTGAATTACTCCCCAAAGGCCTGCTGAAACAGAAAAGCCACTCCTTCCCCCGGTTATTCCGTTCTAAAAAAAAACTCTTGGATATGCTCTTCTGAAATATCTCAGGATTTCTTACCATGTGCAACCGAAGTTGCACTATAAATCACCCACTAGAGGGCGCCGTCCCATTCAATATGATGAACACCGAGAGGGGGGGAGTTTTTCATTACTGACCACGTGGTCGCCCCTCTCCTTCTGTGTAATTCAGCTCATTACAATTGTGCAAGAGAAGCAGGAAGCAAAGCGCTGGTAATCAAATGCTATTTCCCTTTCATCTAAAGAAGTGGGCTTAGAAATGGCCTGGCAGCCAGTTCAGATGACAAAATACTGGCATAGTATAATCACAGTTAGCAACTAGCCACCCTATTTCAGACAAACTGAAGTTTCTGGACCTTTTTCAAAGGCAACCCTGCATATAACGCATCACAATAACCCAAACAGAAGGTTACTAGAGTGTGAATAACAGTTGCAAAGCTACGAGTGATGGATCTAAGAACACACCCAAGCTACTACTAACCTTCTCCTTTGGGAGAGTGCAATCTCCTACAGAATAGGTGGCATCCCACTTAACTTGATAGAGAAACTGCCCCTAAAACATACCTCCATCTTGTCAGGAATGAGCCTCAGGCCCTTTCCACACCAGGCTGTTTGCCTGGGATGGCCCCAGGCTGATCGCTGTGCACCGATGGTGTGTATTAGGTGCTTCTGGGATCACCCTCCCTCTCTTCCTGTGCGCTGATGGTGTGTATTAGATACTTCCGGGATCACCCTCTCTCCCTCCCTCTACACCCCTATGGTGTAGAAAGGGCCTCAGTTAACTGTCCCTCATCCAGTCCCTTAGACTGGTTCAGAATATCAGCTGCCTCACCTGTATTAGATGAAAAGGAGAGGTAGAGCTGGGTGTCATCTGCGTATTGATGATACCTCAGCCCACAATCCCAGATAACCTTTTCCAGTGGTTTCATGCAGATGGTGAACAACATGGGGGATGTCCGCTATTAAAGCTCAAGCACTGGATTTTTTTTTCAAAGTTTCAAATTTTTCTGTACATCTACACTGCTCAAGCTTCAATTTTAAAAAAGAAGAAGAGCAACATTGGTTGGGTAGATCTCCAGTAATAAGCCTTACATTGCCGTATTCATACATAAGATGTTACTTGTCTTGTGGGGGAGAGGGGATTAAGGGAGGGAAAGATGCAGAGGTTGGGAGGGAAAGATGCAGAGGTTGGGGATAGGTGGGAAGGAGAACCGCCCAACTGCCTGCAGGGCAAGCTGGTCTGCTATGCTCCTTCTGCAATGATTCTTCTCCCCCTGACCATAGTGCAGTGCGATAGAGACCCTGCTTTACATCCAGAGGCCCCAGGTTCAATCCCCAGCTTCTCTAGGTAAGACTAGGAAAGAATCCTGCCTGAAACCCTGGAAAACAGCTGCCAGCCAGTGTTGGCAATACTGGGCTAGATGGACCAAGGGTCTGACTCATAAGAACATAAGAAATGCCATGCTGGATCAGACCGAGGGTCCATCTAGTCCGGCACAGTGGCTGACCAGCTGTCGACCAGGGACCAACAAAGCAGGATATGATGCAACAGCACCCTCCTACCCATGTTCCCCAGCAACTGGTGCACACAGGCTTACTGCCTTGGATACTGAAGGTACCACATAACCATCAGGGCTAGTAGCCATTGATAACTTCCCATGTCCCTATTTGCTTTTGTATGCTTGAGCCTTTCTCCTCAGTGGGTTAGGAGGGGCAGGATGTAGTAAGGCTATCCACAGAGTTTCTAAGGCTGAACCAAAATGCCCCTGTATTTTGCCATCCCATCCAGAGACAAAAAGGAAAGATGGGGAGGGGGGATTTCAGTAATGTCATGGGGCAGGGAGGGAAGGTCAGCTAATCTTACTGCCAGCTACTAATGGCTGGTGGCCACCATCTCATCCCCCACCCCAACAGTCTCCTCAACGTGGTGTCGTATTGTTCTGAGGGGACGGGTGGGGTGGGGTGGGGTGGGGGAATGATGTCCTCAGCAATCAAAAACAGCCCCGCCAACAGGTGGAGTGAGAAAGGGTGACCCTGAGGTGGGCAATTTTAGAATCCCTTCCCCACCTTCTCCACAACACCCCCCCCCCCCCCCACACACACACACACAAAATTAAGAAACCACCGGGGTTGCTAGGCACATAAATGATTCTGGGCCAGGCCCATGGGAAACAATCTGCATAAAAACTGAATATGTTGAATTATGTCGCTATACTCAAATTGAGAAATAATTAGGAGGATTTATTTAAATTTCACAGGAGGCAAAGTCAGCCAATTAATTTCTCATCCAAGTCATGCAAAATAAAATAAATGATTCCATTGATCTGCATCCAAAATCAGTGGGGAAAAGTCTTTTTTTCTAAGCTTAATCGCCATGCAGGTGAAAATGGGGTAAGGGGGACTAGGGGCCCTGCATCCTCTCCACCCAGCCCTTTCCCACTAGACCTTGTCTCTTACAAAGTATTGCAGCTGCCACGCTTTGTGCTATGACTGTGAATGTTCAGGTCATGTTAAGGGTTTCAGAAAGGTGGAAGCTAGATTGGATGTCTGCTGTGGGGTGGAAAAAGGTGTTGCGGCCAATGACCATTTCCCATCAGGCGCTCTGAGTAATGAACATAAGAAGAGCCATGCTGGATCAGACCAAGGGTTCATCTAGTCCAGCACTCTGTTCACACAGTGGCCAACCAGCTGTCAACCAGGGAACCACAAGCAGGACATGGTGCAACAGCACCCTCATATCCATGTTCCCCAGCAATTGGTGCACACAGGCTTACTGCCTCTGATACGTGAGGTTGCACTTAGGACTAGTAGCCATTGCTAGCCTTCTCTAGGAATTTATCCGGACTCCTTTTAAAGCCATCCAAATGGGTGGCCATCACTACATCTTGTGGTAGTGAATTCCGTAGTTTAACTCTGCTCTGTGTGAAGAAGTCCTTCCCTTTTATCTGTCCTGAATCTCCCATCAATCAGCTTCATGGGATGACCCCTTTGGGTTCTAGTATTATGGGAGAGGGAGAAAAATGCCTCCCTATCCACATTCTCCACACCAGGCGTGATTTTGTACACCTCCATCATGTCTCCCCTCAGCCTCCTTTTTTTCTGAGCTCAACCATCCCAGCTGTTGCAACCTTCCCTTTACTTATATAATGCGCAGCAATAACAGCAGAGGAGATGATTGTGTGGGGAGCATTGTACATAGATCGCTTTTCTGGATGCAGGGAAACGGGGGTGTTTGGCTGCCACACTCATCTTCATTCAGAACCCTTGCTCTGGCTGGCTAAGTCCATTGCTTTCCCACCCACTGCTTTTCAGTATATCGGGACAGTCAAGGATTTCTGGCTCCCAGTTATGTAACAACTGTGGTAACAAAACTACTCCCTCCCTCCCCCCCCCCCGATGCCCTATTACTGAAATGAAGAGAGTTTGGTGGAGTGGATTTTTATGTGATGGGGCTCTGGATTGTGTTCATTTCTGGTACTTAAAACAATGTCTTGGCTCAGAATTCTTCAATTCTTAGTGTATGTATTTTTCACCGGGCTTCAGTGAGCAGATCTCAGGGTTCTAGTAAAACCAAAACAAAATAGATCCTGAGAGCCTGAAGTCTGCCTTCCACCACTCTACGTAATTAAACAAAGATTTGATCATTCTCCCTTCAAAAATCACACACAGTTAGTTTCAGGGTTGGCAGATTTGCTACACACACACGTACACAGAGCTCATTTGCTGACAGAAACCTGGCAAGTTAATTTGTTGAAAAGGGGAAGCATGTTGCCCCTTAAAACGATTTATTGAAGCAGAAGCTTTAATGGGCTAGAGAAAGCTTTTTCAGATGCTTGAGGTGTTACCCTCAATTGGCAAATATCTATGTGCGTTGGGATACGGGTGTGTGTGTGTGTGTATAGTTTAAGGGAGAAAATAGTAGAGATATGAAATGCAAGAAATCCAAAATGTATTCAAGATAAGCAAGTAACCATTCACCACAGTAGATACAGATGTGATCAATAATTTTTCTAGCTTTGGTGTGCTAGGAATACCTGTAGGAAAGGAAGCCCTGCACTTGATTGAGTTCCAAAGGAATGGAATCAAACTTACTGATAAATTCTGTTTCAGCAATTTCACAAAGAAGTATTACTTCAATGTTCTTTTGCAGGGAGGACGCTTAGCTTTCAGATCAGTGGCTGAGGACCATGAACTGGTCATAGCCTACCTTCACTCATTTGGCTTTAAGAGTAGCTCCATTGGCAAAGATTATCAGGCAAAACTGGCTGTGGTTTATCACCAACTAATGTCTGCTGATCAAGCAGCTCTCCAAGGCTCAGGAGCCGGTAAAAACAATTAGCAATCCTAGAGAGGAAAAATAGTTAACAGCCATAGCCATTTATATGTGGAGCGAGAGTTCAGATAGAAATCCGTAGGATTACTGCAGATGAGCATTCTCCCACTCGCCCCACCACCAAATATACTCAGTATGTTGTTATTGTTGTTGTTGTTTTCTAAAATGAGGAAAACGGGAGAAGCAGGACTGAGGGAGAGACCCTCTGCTTATACCTGAGAGAAAGAGACATTGGCTGAATTCGGACAACACAATAGTCAATGGTGGGGTAATAATCAACTTTACAGTTGTTCATCTAGGGGGTACTCCCCACACAACATGGTAATAAATAATCAGCTGTGGTGTGGATTAGGATCAGCGCTGAGTTGACTATGGCAGCATTCGGACGACATAATAGTCAATACAACTGACGATTGTTTTCCCCCCACCAGTTGCTTATTGTGTTGTCCGAATTCAGCCATTGACTGAGTTTGGACGACAGGATAACCAACAATGGGTTAAATAGCCAACAGTAGGTTATTGTGTTGTCTGTAGGGACTTTTTCACTCCACATTTGGTTATTTGGCTGAAATAACCAACGGAAATAACCAACACCATGCAGAGCTGATTATTTGAACAATTGTTGGTTATCGTGTCTTCTGTCAGGCACCATTGACTATTTAATCGCACACTGTTGGTGATTTTTGGTGACTGCAGAGTCCCCTGGGAAGACGGCAGAACTTGCAATGGCTGATGGGATACCAGCAGGAGGACTGGGAGGGGATTGGGTGGGGGATGTGTCAATCAAACACACCGTTGACTAATAGTCAACTCGACGCTGGCCTCAATCCACGCCATGGCTGATTATAATCATGTTGTGTGGGGAGTACCCCCTCGATAATCAGCCGTGGAGAGTTGACTGTTAACGCACCATGGACTATTGTGTTATCCGAATGCAGCCATTGTGAAGAGGCACATTGATTGTGTCCTTACCTCCCAGTTGGAGTGTGGGAAGGGTCGATGTGTTACCTCTTCATTTGCTGAATGACTAAGGAGAGGTGCTGGGATAGGTGAGCTGCAAGAGTAAGCAGACCTGTGGAACGAACCTACCATCCCTCACTCTCTCACACACACCTGACAATCTGTGAAAGGAGCCATTCACTCATCTAAATAACCTGGACCTGGTCATAACTGTAGGGGATTCCCTGTCTGAACTCCACAGGGATCATTTCTGGCATGGCTCAGCCACATGGCGAAGCAAGAGGAAGTCAGCAAGTGGGCTTGGAAGACATGCGTTGCTCCTCCAACAATCAAGGCCGGGGCGGCCTGCTTCTATCACAGTTGGGGCTCGAATTCTCCTGTAACTGCAGCATGAAAAATGCAGTTCTGGGGATGCTTGGAGTGCATCAGAAGTCACCATATAGGAGAGAGATGTGGACAGAATGCCCCAGGCACAACGCAGGCATCCCATACTGACCTGCCTTCTGACCTCTTAATCCACATCAAGGCAAACCTGCGTATTCGTTAAGGGCACTTGACCCCCTGTCAATTTCAGTTTCTCCCAAGTTTCTCATTTTTCTAATGTTACGTTCATTTCATCCTGAATTTTGAGGGTCCCCCACTCTATTTTGCATGAAAAGCCATACACATTTTTGCGTGTGTTTCTCCCCGTATAGGCATTTCTGAATGCAATTTTTCCGAATAGAATGCATTTTCGGGTGCATTTCCCCCCCGAAATGCACATTACTGTAAACTTTTTTTTATTATTATTATTGGAGAACGTTTTTAAAATTTGCATTTTTTGCATTTTCTTGTGCATCTCTCTCAATTCTGTATGCCATGTTGCCTAATATATTGCCTTTTTATGTGCCTTCCCCCCCCCTGCACATTTTTGTACACGTTTTTTTGATTGGAAAACTCCATTACAGAATTTAGAGAACGACGGATTTGGGAGGATTACTGAGTTTTGGGTTCGTATATTGGCTCGAACATGCAACCGAATTTCTCCCCTGCCCCTAGTATCCTCATTGCAACTACATGTCCTGCATTGTTCTTTGTGTCTCTTTCTGCAGCTTTACTGTGCCTGGCTGCTTTGGAAAGACCAAGTGAGAAATTGCAAATGAGTAATTGCTCGACTCACGGGGAGGGGCTCAGAGCTTGGCTCGTGGGGAGGGGCTCACAGCCAGTCAGCAGGCTTGTGCTGGCAAAATGGCATTATTTATTATATTGCTAAATTTTACAATATCTCCCCGAGCCCCGCGTCCTTCCATGTGCATTTGCAAACAATGAGAGATTTCCTTGCATCTGTCTCTACACCGCAGGGGTGTAGAGGGCCCAGCGTGAGCGATCCTGGACGTAGCCGCTTCCAGGATCGCCGCGCTCAAACCACATCATGGGTGAGACGTCCCAGGTTGTTGGACATCGCGCCTGGCATTTTTTAAAAATTTTTCCTTCGAGGAAGAACACTCCTGCACTCCATCGAAAAAGTAGGTTTTTTTTAAAAAAAAAAACACCGTGCGTGATCGCGCCCCCTCCCTCATGCCATCCTGGGGGTGGCGATTTTAGTTCCCCCCCTGATGGCCTCGGAGTGGCGCTGTGAGGCTCCATGGCCGTTGGTGCTGCTGCGCTTACTCTCGCATAAGCATAAGCAGCACTGGGGGGGCGAGCACGTTCCTCCACGTTCCCGGGAACTTCCCGGGACCACGGAAGAATCGGAACTTTTCTGGTTCCTGAGAACCAGGAAAAATCCCACGCCCCCCCCCCCCCCCCGGACTCCCTGTGTGTCATTCAGACGCACAGGGAGCAGCCAGGGTTCATCCCAGGCATTTTGCCTGGTGTGAAAAGAACCAGACTATAATAACAGTGAACGCATGTTCTCTACCTATTCCTGTTTAGCAGGGATAGTCGCATTTACCAGTCCGCAGTAGGGATGAAATTGTATATTTCCGTGCACATCTGTCCTAATATATGCATTTCTGTACACATTTTCGCCTAACCGATGCATTGTTTACCAGCACCTTCCCCATGTAGAATTCATTTTTGTCTGTTACTTTCACAACTGTACCTGTTTTTGTTTGCACCTTCGCCTAATAAGTGCATCTTTGTCCATGTTATAAATTGGTGCGAATATTGAAGAATAACATGCTAATTCTGTCAGTTCACATAAAAATGTTTCCTTCGATGTAAGCCCAACGATGGAGCTTATGCCCAAGTAAGTGTGCATTGGACGGCTGCCTAGCACTGTCTAGAACGAGGGGCGTGGCGAGTGCCCGACTGAGTCCCGGAGTCCAGCAGACTCCCCTGCCCCTGGCCGCCTGGACCCCTCTCAGCGAGCTGCTGGTGATGCTGAGTGATGGCTGCTTTATGGCCACCCATTGCATCAGAATCGATTTATGGAAAAACACGACTCATCATTTTTACGCAAATGGTGAGTCGTTGAAGGGCTGGCTGGCGGCCAGGCACTTGCGGATGGGTCCGGTAAAGGCTGGGGGCTCGCAAGCAGGTCCAGGGAGGGGAGCGAGCAGGGGTGGGGCAGTTTGCTGAGTGCCTGGAGAAACCAGATGGAGGCAGGTCCGCCCATCCCTGTCCTTATGGTGGATAAATGCATTTTGAAGTTAATTTGATTGGGTCCATATTGCTGTTCGGGGATCACAGTTGATGGGGGATCCTGGTAACAAAGAAAAAGTGGGATTTTAACATGTTACTTGAAATACATGATCTAAGGACGCAATCCTACACATGCATGTTTAGAAAGAAAGGAAAAAAGGCCTACAACTCCCAGCATGCCCCAGCCAGGGGCATGCTGGGAGTTGTAGTCCTTTTTTCCCTATAATCATGTGTAAGGTTGCACCTTTAAGGTAATATATACATGAGAGGCCATGCAAATAAAGGCAGAGGATCTCTCTCTCTCTCTCACACACACACACACACACACACACATACACATACACACACCCTTCTATTGCTGTTCACACAAGCCAGCTAAGGCACCACATGTCCGCTTTACAGAGGACAGACTTCTGTTCGAGTCCGGTTAGCGTCTGGTTTCAAGATCGCCTATGCAGGGAGACCAGGAGGGGCCCTTCAAGGTTCCCATCAACAATTAGCACCCAGACAGCCGGCACGCGGGTGGTCATCTGGCCACCATTTCCCCCAGTATGGTGAGAAGTATTGTATTTCTATTTACAATGTCTTAAAATACAGCTGCTCTGGGAAAGTCCCCCCCCCCCCCGCTTAAAGAGAGGCTATAAAATCTCTAAAATAAATATGGAAACATCAACATTCAAGAACAATCCAAATTGTCAATAAAATCTACTAATGCTAATATTAAAATAGCAAAGCAATGAGTAACACACACTCATTCTTAACGCGACCGCCTTCTCGTCTCTGCATCCCACCCCACC
The DNA here is from genome assembly GCA_029215795.1 of Anniella stebbinsi. Taxonomy (NCBI): domain Eukaryota; kingdom Metazoa; phylum Chordata; class Lepidosauria; order Squamata; family Anniellidae; genus Anniella; species Anniella stebbinsi. Next base: position 411,880,253 of record JARDYH010000001.1, on the reverse strand, counting down.
AGCAAATTGCTGAGTCCATGGCCATGTGCTCCCTGGATGCAAAGGGAATCAGGGCCTAATGACATCTTCCATGTAGAGTGGCCATGTGGAAAACGGAGGACTGTGCTCTATTTTAAAGGCTGTCTTTTCCAGTTCTGGTTTAGAACCATATGAACTGCGGCCAGTGACCAGTGAGTTAGTTGTCTTCCACATAGCGATGTGTGTACAAGCAAAGCTAGAGTTCATCAACCAGTTATCCCGGGAAAATGGAGGGGTCGTCCTTGCCTGCTCCTGGGATCCCCTGTGTGTCATTTGGACACACAGGGACAACCCCGGGAAAAATCCATCGTGTAGACTTGGCCAGAGGTTAATGTTCTCAAGACTCTTACATTTACTGGTACAAAGCACTGTGGGATACCTGAGCAACCATTATACGTGCTCGCAGAATGTGGATCCAGCCTCAACTTAAAATTTTCTTCACAGTCTGCAATCACCACTATGTTTTTGTGCCAGGTGGTAGGAAACCTTTTCTGGGGAAAGATGGATAAAAGCCAAATCTAGCTGAGCAAACCAGATCATGATGGGGCTTTCACAGTTTTGTTACCATAATGCCCTATCATACCGCAGAAGAAAGACATGTCAGGAAGGTTCCAGGCCCACAACAACCTGAGCTGATATCAGAAGTGGCATCCTAGGTGTGTGATGGGTTCCACATCAGCAAAGAAATCCACCCCACCCCCAATTCTGCATTAGAAGAACCACAAGATTTGTGTTGAGTACTAACGATGAACATGAAGAATCTTTCCATCTGTTTTCTTTTTGGTGTCGATTTATTCAGATCCAAAATGTGGCTTATGCCCCCTCCTCAATAATTTGATTTTTCTTTGGCAAGGACAGGGGGAATGGATCATAGAGATGTTGACTAGGGATAGATGGGTCATCATATATAAGAATCCAATAGTGTAAGGCTTATTGCTTGAGATCTACTAGACTGATTTCCCTCATTTTTGTTTACACTGAAGCTTGAGCAGTGTTGACGTGTAGAAAATTTTGGAAGTTCAAGTTCAGCACTTGAAATTAAAGCTATTAAAGTTCAAGTTCAGCACTTGAGCTTTAATAGCCAACTAGTATGTTTCCACGCCCTGGCCAGGAACTACAGCTTCCACGCATCTCTGTACCACACAGGCGTGCAGGGAGGAAAATACAAAGGCAGAGACGTAGGGAGGAGGGCCTTGGGCTTTGGGAGTCGAGCTCACTCTCAGAGCGGCCATATTAGTGGCAAGGTTGGTGATGGAGGATGTGGCGAACACTCTTGAGGCAGCGGAGGATGAGGAAAAGATGTCCTGGGAAAAGCTGGGCTTTTAAATGTGGGAGAAGAGGGAAGGAGGTGGGTTCGAGGCCTGAGGGGGAGAAGCGAATGTCGTTCAGCGGCGATGGGTGTGAGGAAGTGAGAGCCAAAAGACCTCAGTTGCATTGAAGGAAAGTAACCTCCTTACAGCTTCTGGAGGACTCAGACAGCAAGAGTCACGGAACAATGTGTTTTCCCTCAGACAACTAGCGGCCACGGCGAGATGGGCTTTACACTAGTAGGGGAGAGTGTGGCAGAAAGAAAGGACAGGAACTTATGCAGCGCCCTATAAGTCTCCCCTGCTCTGGCCCTTCCAGGCAAACTCTCCCTGCATTCTGAAATGTCACAAAACCCAAAGTTAGCGGCACCCATGGTTCAAGTCTTTAGCATGTTTGTTGTTACTGTTGTATCCAGAAAAAGTGAGGAAGTGGGGTTGGGGCCAGTATCTCTTTGTCCATTGTTTTGATTTTTAAAAAGAAAGCTGAGCTTCCTTAGCATTTTTGGATCCTGCATGTTGCACCAAACTCATACAGCAAAGCCAAGAATATGGGGTAGAATTAGGGTGACCCTATGGAAAGGAGGACCAGGCTCCTGTATCTTTAACAGTTGTATAGAAAAGGGAATTTCTGCAGGTGTCTTTTGTATGCATGCAGCACCTGGTGGAAATTCCCTCTTCATCACAACAGTTATTCTTGAATGAGCTCAGCCCGATCTCCAATAGGCCTCGTGGCATTCAAGAGCAATCTCCCTCCTCTCTCCACATCAGTGATCTCCCTCAGACATCCCCCCTGTTCTGCTGGGACCCTCTTCACTGCTGTTGGGCTGCAATGCACCCCATCCCACCCCAGCTATAGTCACAAAGGATACCTGTACAGACCTAACTCTGTGAACTGGACAGAAACGAGGCCATGCTAAAAGTCACAATATGTGCGGAGCGACAAGCCGTGGGAAGGGGCTGGAGGGGGTGGGTTTGCAGCTGTTGCAGTGGCAACACCCCACAGCCTGTGTCTTGGGGTAGGTCCTCCCCTCCAAATTGGCCTGAGGTTTGTGGAAGGAGGGGTAGGTGAGCTATGGTATCGCGGCTTTACCTCACAGCTGCTCCTGGGGGAAGGGGCAGCCGTCTGAGTTTCATCCTCATTTTAGGGCATAGGATTGTGGTAATTTGGTGAGGGGGGCACGGTGAAGAGGTACAAAAGAGGTAAGGTGATCGCTTTTACTGGAGCTGCCTCTATCGTCAAGGGAATGAGCGACTCCTCATATTACACAGAAGGATTCTCTTCCCCAGACACAATCAAAAGGGGGCCTGGAGACAGAGAGAACAAATGTGATTTGTAAAGCCGGGATCTGTCGGGATGCTTCTGTTTGCCAAATGTGGGAATTAGAAACATGCAGACTGGGGACTGAGAGCCTGGGGACTGAGAGCAAGGGGGCTGGCCCACGTTGGAAGGACATGGCGCCCTGCAGCATCCCCTTGGTCAACGGAGAAGGGCCGCCTCTGCATTGGCCAGACGTGACACAGGTGGCATTTCCTGCCCGCATGCCCTGTGCTCCAACCTCCCTGGATTCCAGCTCTTGATAGAATGTCCCTCTCTGTGCTTTCGTTTCCCCTTCCAGGCTGCCCCTCAGGGACGTTCAAAGCCAGCCAGGGGGACGAAGGCTGCATCCATTGCCCCATCAACAGCCGGACCACGTCAGAAGGAGCCACCAACTGCGTCTGTCGGAACAGCTACTACCGAGCGGACTCTGATCCACTGGATATGCCATGCACCAGTATGTTCCATTCAAAGCGGAGGTTAAGAGAGGGGGGGACACCTCTTCCTTCAGGGGGTCATGTGTGCAGGAAGTCAGCTGATGCCAGGTCAAAGGATTGGTCCATCAGCCTCATTATTGTCCATCTTGACCGCCAGCCGGCACAGGGCTTTCCCATCACCTGATCCTTTTCAAGTGGCAGTCCAGGGAATGAACCGCAGGCAGAGATGTGCTCCACCAGTCAGCTATGGTCCCTGCCCCCAAACTGTACCCAGCATGAGCAGGGAAGGCAGATCTTAGCTGAAAGACCAAATCTGTTCCTCCAGGACTCTCCAGGTGGCCACGCCCCTTTCCCTGGCCCCACCCTCTTTCCCTGACCCCACCCCCTTTCCTAGCTGACCTCCAATCATTTGGCAGTTCTCCAGCATTAGTGCCATTTCCCCCCTTCTAAAAGATTGAAACGCCTCTCCTAAGGCTTTGTTACTGGCAGGAAGTGCTTTAAACTAAAACATGCTGGTGTTTTGGCCCTGCCCCTTTGCCTTCAGCTCCACCCCTTTTGCCTTTGGTCCCACCTACCACAGTCCTGCTGCCCCCAAACAACTTCTCCGAAATAGCATTGGACTTTTGAGCAGAAAGAGTTTCAACAGCCCTGCCCAGCTGATGGGCCAGTTCAAACAGCCCTTGCGTCCACTTCCAATGTGAACTCAAGCAGCGAACCACCACCCTGTTGAGCCGTTTGTGTGAATGGCACCTGTTACAGAGGTCTGGGGTGGAGTGCAAGACCAGCATCATACCAAGGCCTGTGTGAGTCAACCAAGGAGTCTGAGGGTGCACACTGGTTTTTCACACCTGTGAAAAGTGTTTCTTGCCATGAATCAGAGTGCAGATCTTCTTCCAGGGAGACGGCGCAACAGCGTTGGACACAACGCTGCAACAGAAGTTTGTAACTGTGCGCAAAGTGTGCAGAAAGTGGATAAAACAAAGGGTGTGACCACCACCACCACCTTTCCTAATATGAGATCTCGGGGTCATCCAGTGAAACACCCTGTGTTTAAACATGCATTTCTGAATGTGTTTCCTCACAAAATGCACATGTATGGATGTATTTTTTCCCCTCAAAGTATGCACTTCTAAATGTATTTCATCTTAAAATATGCATTTTAAAATGCATTTGGGTACATCTTTTGAGCTGAGAAGTGCACTGTGAAATTCAGAAAGGTGTAGAGTGTCATCACACAGGGGGAAATCGCGGTTGCTTACCGTCATTTCTCCGCCCGCACATTTGTGGCCCATTCAGTGGGCCAGTTTGATCCCGCTGCTTTGCCTGCACACAGCAGGAGATAGTGGCAACGTCCATCTTAAAAATACGTCGGACTTACTGGGGTGTTCTTTTGTGGCGTGAAGAAAGCTAGAAGGGGCGGGAGGCAGACAACGTCATGAGAGGGACCTGCGAATGTTCGTGAGTGCTCAGGAACGAGCGTGAAACGCTCATCTGATGGAACTTGTAACCTCTGGAGCATAATCATAGATGTGCGCAGCACATTTCATTAGGGTGTGCACCCAGAGAATCAGGGCCTTTCCCACCCGCATACCCCTGATTGGAGCAGTGGGGGGTGGAAAAGCCCATATGTCCTTCCCTCCCCACAACACTAATGGCCCTGATTGGGTGGGTTTGGAGCAGAGGAAGGGAAAAGGGGGTGGGAAACAGCGTTCTCCATCCAGGGCCTCTGGAAACGGCCCCCTCCCATGACTGACTTTAGCGGGTGCCGACCAGGGACACACATGCTGCATCGCCAATGCGCTGCCTCTTTAAGACCTGGACTCCAGGTCTTAAGGAGGCAGTGTACTGGTTATGCAGTGCGCATGTTCCCGGCCCACTCAGGAAAAGTCAGCTGGCCGGCTGGGATGGGAGCGGAAGGTGCTGCACTTGCCCGCCCACCATCGCCAATGGAAGCGGGTGGTGGAAACAGAGCCCCCCCCAAAAAAATATATTAGGGTGTGCCTGGGCACACCAGGCACACCCCGTCCACACAACTATGAGCATAATTGTGTTCCAATGCACCCATTAGTCTGGGAGGTGCAGGTCAGGTCAGCTGACATTAGAATGTGTAAAGACTGAACTCCAGCATCCCTGCTCTTTTCACTCATTCCGGTTGACTACTGCTGCTGCTGATCCATGCTTTCCTCTGCTCTTCCGCCATTTCACTTTCCCGTTCTCTCCTTCCCGCAGCCATCCCATCAGCCCCGCAAACCGTCATCTCCAGCGTGAATGAGACCTCCCTGATGCTCGAGTGGAGCCCGCCCCGGGACTCCGGGGGCCGTGAGGACCTAGTCTACAACATCATCTGCAAGAGCTGTGGCTCGGGCCGGGGGGCCTGCACCCGCTGTGGGGACAATGTACAGTTCACGCCACGCCAGCTGGGCCTGACCGAGCCCCGGGTCTACATCAATGACCTCCTGGCTCACACGCAGTACACCTTTGAGATCCAGGCTGTGAATGGCGTCACAGACCAGAGCCCTTTCTCACCTCAATTCGCTTCGGTCAACATCACCACCAACCAGGCCGGTAAGAATAAGGGAGATGGCCATTGTTTGGGGAACTCCAGCACTGGGAAAGGGAGGGTGTTCCGTTCCTAGCTCTTCCTAACTCTTCGTCTTATGGGAGAAGCAAAGCCAGGAACAAGCCATCTCCTACAGGTGGGCCATTGGGTGACTCATGCCTGAGTTCTGGGTTTGAGTGCCAGTGACAAATTCTGCACACAGTTCTTGCGATGGGGAGACAGTAAACAGCACATGCCACACTGAATGAAAGGTTCTGTTTTCTTGCGGATAGATCTATGCCCAGTGATAAAAAAGGCCTCTAGCCTAGAGCAAGGGCATTAATAGATCTTGAACGTGCACTCACAGATGAATTTCTGTTGTTCTCACATATGTATGCAGACAGGAAACCTGTTGGCGACACGTTTTCCAACTGTTAACTTTGCTTTTAGAATGCATCTGTCTTGCCATTTTTTTAACAAAGTGTGAAGAGGAGTGTTGTTTTTCAAGGTTGAAATGAATAGAAGAGCAGGCTTAGGTCAACCATGGGACAGAAACGACTACGTTCACTTCCCCTGCTTTCAGTTGAGAGTAAGCTTTTGCAGAAAATGAAATCTGAAGATGGAATCTGTGAATTTGCTAACATAGCGTACCTGTGTAATTATTATACTTATACCTGAGTAAGCGAAATCAAACAATAATTTGCTTTGATCTAATTTAATCTTTATGTAGGCCCCCAAGCCCTTGAGGGTTTCATCGGTTCTAGATACGGCACCTCTTGTGCCGAATGGATAATCCAGCCCTGTGGATATCCCACAACCTCCAGCAAAGCATGGCTAGGGATTTGAACCTAGATTTCTTGCATCTTAATCTTAACCGTGCAAAATCCAATGGACCATTGTCCAATCCAAGGACTTGAGTAAGATGTATTTATTTTATTTAGTTAAGAGGATTGAGATCCTACACATTGGATCTATGGAAACATTGTTCTCAAGAATGACTTTAAATGTCAAAGGAAATATACACATAATAAAAACGGAGATATACAACAGGTTAAGGCAGTCCACAAGCAAATGCTTAAAAATGAAGGCGCTGACTTCATCCCTCTCACCATGGTTGCTTCTCTCTGTGGACCCAATCTGTGACACTTCTCATAGGTTACTGCTCCTCTGTCCACCTCTTGGTGCTTGTTTGTTGAATCAGAGGGGACAGATTATCAGGGAGCAACAGCCAGAAGAAGGAACACCAGAACCAAGGGGTTGGCAGTGGGCCCCTGACAATGAACATGGGCCTTGGCCGATGCCCAACTAAGCCAAACCTCGATGTTAGCCAAGCGCTACACTGATCTCCCAAACCTTGACCTTCAGTGCAGCTTCCTCGGCGTGACCTGGTTTGGAAATAGCTATTCCAAAGCCAGCCTGACTTAGGAAGGAAATTTTATCTGAGAAAATATTAGTTCTGATAATGAGCCCTGTGTTACTAAATGGGTGGCCCTGTTTGCAATTGCAGCTAACAAAATTAGTGTGAAGTTCTTAACTTTCATTTCTGTCAACTGTAAATGTGATGACCCATCTTTCTTTGAACTTTTTGTAATAACCTACGGTTTATACAAATAAACATCTATTTGTATTGGATTTAGGAATGGGAAATTCTCCATCATCAAAATCTGCAAGTTTGCATTATTTAGACCCTGGGCAAACTTCGCCGTGTGCAAGGGTCCAGCCTAACTGGGACATAGGGATGGTTGAGAAATTCATTCACTTTATTTTTCAATTTGAACTCACCCAAACGAGCATTTTTTTTTCATTATTGGATGGAAAGAATATGAGTTTTGTTTTCTTTTAAAAATCAAATGTGGCATAAAGTGAAATGGACAGATTTGCCCATCCAGGCTGAGGGCTTGGAGCGCTTAGCTCTTAAAAGCCTGGCTTTGAATCCCTGGGTATTTAACCAAGTTTGGGGTACTGAATTAGGGTTGCCACTTCTTCTTTTCTGACAGGCTCGTTCTTTATCTTGAACAATTGCATGGCAAGCAGGTACATCACGGTCCTCTCCATCATGAGAATAGCTGTACCTACTGGATTTGGCCAGTAGATTTTGTTTGGTTCATAAAAAAAAAAAAAAAATCTTACCAAAATTTGCAGATGTCTTCATAAACTTTATAGGAAGAAACTGAGATTTAAAAAAAAAAAACAAAAAAAAAACCCACAACTGAGTGTGGGAGAAAGCAAAACTGACACCACCCTGTAGTTTAGCCAGAAGGTCTCTCCAGGGCATTGCCCCTCACGGATGGTGTCACCACTGCAGAAGCACGTCAATTACCCTGCCCAGCTTGCCTTCACAGCCCCGAACACTGGCTGCACTCCTGGCCCTTCTGCCCCCCACTCCCCCTCGCTCACTAGCATGGGGCAACTCTGTACACCACAGTGTGTTCCAGGTCAGGGAGGTTTATGGTGTCTCAGAAATGAGTGCTAATTGTGGAAACGGCTGTGTAATGCTCAGGGCAATTCATTATGAGAAAACTGACATGGCTCAGTAGGGAACCGTCAGGCGGCGGAAAATTGTGCCAGGCAAACGAGAGAACAAAAGGCCTCTTTTTGCAGGGTGACAAGGCTGGATGAGGGAGGAGCCTTGTTGTTGTTAAGCCGGTCTGTCTACTGTGTGTATGTGTGCGCACCAAACAGATGGGTAACATGAAGCATTCCTGTCTTGCATTTGGCTGTAGCAGTGATAGGGCTGGCCACAAGGCCAAGCCATAACCCAGGCCAAGGTTCCAGCAGACAGGCTTAAAATCAAGGACATCCAAGCAAAGCAGGAGTGGTGAAACAGGCAAAGGGACAAAGCACAGTTAGGCTGTCCAGTACAAACACAATCCAGTAGCAGAGTTAAGCAGCAGTCCAAGGTCATAGCACAAGGACGGGAAACCAGGAGACAAGGTAGGAGAAGCTGTTGAGAAGTTGTTTCCAGCAACAGGTAGCTCAGCCTTCCCCTCCAAGACAATCTGATCTGAGCCTGAGCCAGAGAAGAACCTGTGGATCGTAATGCTTGTTCCGTATTTGAGACGTTAGGAGACCCTGCTACCACCAATATTTCCGAACCCAACAGTAAGACAGCTGGTAAAATCCCCAAATTTCACTGAAATAGCAGACGGTACCATACCTAGTGGCAGGATGTTGGGAGGACGTGCTGTGCACCTCCCACGAATTGTACTTTGGAGTTTCAGAGAATGACTTAATTGTCTGACCGCTCCCCATCTTTGGGGCGGAACTGACCTTTCCCTGGGGCTGGAGTGCAGCACACGGCACATCTTGCTGGATTCACCTGGGGCGGGGTTCTGATTTGCCAGCAAATTTTCAGCAGCACACTTCGCTCATCTCCTGGTCTCTGGATGGAGCACACCATGGCCTGGATTACCAAGGGAGGGGTGGTGGTGGTTGATGTGGAATGCCTTAGAACAGGGATTTGAACCTGATTGTTTTCTGATTCCTTCAATGAAAACTGCTCCCTGACTGACATCAATGCTGAGCTTAAAAAACAAAAATCAAAAATGGAGGTGGGAGATGAAAGGTGAAAAAGTTTGTCCAGGAACGAAAATGCGATCGGTCCAATTCCAGCCAAGTGACCACACCAAAGGCCGTTTCTAAAAAGCCAATTGGTGAAGCTGTCTGCATAGGAACGTAAGAAGAGGGTCCATCTAGTCCAGCACTCTGTTCACACAGTGACCAACCAGCTGTCGGCCAGGGACCCACAAGCAGGACATGGTGCAACAGCACCCTCCCACCCATGTACCTCGGCAACTGGTGCACACAGGCTTGCTGCCTCTGATACTGGAGGTAGCACATAGCCATCAGGGGCTTGGAAAAGTCTAATTGTCATAGATCTGTTGCTATAAGAATGTGTCTGGGAAACTGAAGAATGGGGTGAAACACCCTCCCCCTCTTTCCCATAGCTTCCCTACCCCCAGATTGCAGCTTGAGCCATGAAGCAGCCAAACCGTCCCCTTGGACTCCTTGTCTCATTGTGGGTGGGTGGATTGGGGAGGGGGAGGCATAGGCGGGGGGGGGTCAACTGACATGGAGTCTAGGACAATCTTAGACCACATGCCAGCCATGAAACCACGACCCTTCTCCAGTTTCCCCTTTTCAATCCTGAAAGTCTACCAGCACCAATCCGTTTTACTGTTTGTACCCCCCACGCCACCCCTCTCCTTGCCGTCAGCTGCCAGGTCTGCAGAGTCCCCATGAAGAAGCCTCCCCCACCCCCTGTCCCGGAGTAATCAAAGGAGCTCCCTGGCTGATGGGGCTCAGCCGCCAGGCTTGGGTTACCGGCAGCAGAATCCATCTCTGATCACATTAATCCCCCTAACTCGTGTCAAGTCTTGGGAGCAGCAGCAGCAACCGCAGGGCCCACCAAATCCCTCTCCCCCAGGAGCGTCAGGGAATGAGACAGAGCAAGGAGGAAGGACGGAGCAGCTGGGGGTCTTCCGGCCTCCCCCCTCCGAAACCTCACTCAAACGTTCTTCCCCGTGCATCAGGTTTCCATTGGCCACCATCAAGCCAACAGGGAATTCTGGTATTTTCAATTACCATCCAGCAGACACGGCTGTGCTCTGAGGTCAGGGTCAGAAATGTTCTTTGGGGGGGTGGGGAGGAGATGTGTCCGGGCGGAGGGGGTGGAGGGGAGGACACAGAGGCTGGAATAAGCAGATGGATTTGTAGTCTTTGGTTAGCACTGGAAATGGAGCATTCTGGGAAATTCCGAAGACAGGAAAGTGGTTTGCATTTGCGGATGTTTTCACCTTTGGGGGAATGAAAACAAAACAGGTAAAAAATAATAATACTGGACTCATCAGCATCAAACTTAACTTCTATCTCTCAGGTTCCAAAGAAATGACGTCTGTCTTTGGTGTGCTCTTCTGACAAGTGTTTCATTGCCCCCTCGTTGCTGGGCATTCACAGGTTTTCGCAGGTCTCTGTCACGACGTTGTCTGTCTCCCACGTGCCTCCCACGCCTTCTAGCCTTCTTCACGCCACCAAAAAATATACCCCAGTAGGTCCAACTTAGTTTTAAAGACGGACATTGCCGCTGTCTCCTGCTGTGTGCAGGAGAAGCGGTGGGATCACAACGTGCATGTTGTTTACTTCCTCTTTGAAAAGAGGAAGTCATGAGGGACAAACGCGTGGGCGGAGAAGCGACGGTAAGCAATCGCGATTTTCCCCATGTGGTGACGCCCTAAGATGCAAAAGTATGCACAGAGAAAGATGCTGGGAAAGTGATAGTTCCATCCTATGCAGGTTTACTCAGAAGTAGGTCCCACTAGAAGTCAGAAGGCTTCTTCTTAAGCATGTGGTTTTACATACAATTACCTGGGAGTCTGCTCCATTGAACCCAATGGGACATGTCTGAGTAGATATGTATAGGGTTGCACTGGGAGTCTTTATTTGTGAGGGAAGGGTTTCACGGATCAGTTTCTTTTTAGTTTTGGTACGTGCATTCTATTTTATCTTGCTAGCTGTGGAGAAAATTGAGGACGCACACAGACACCGGCTCTCACACCACCGCTAGGCTGAAAGCCCAGTTTAAGAGTTCCATCCTTAAACTTGGCCTAAAAATAATAGGGCTATGCACGCCCCCCCATTGCCTCGGAGGCTGTTTTGGAGCCCCCGAAACTGCTCTGATTTGACTCTGGGTGTTTCGGAAGATGCTCGCCTCAGTGCTGAAGCCGAGATGAGATTTGGGCCCCCCCAAGGTGACTCAGGCTTGCAGGTCCCTGGGCGCCAGCTGCACAGCCGGCACCCAGGAAAGCTGGTAGCAAGGCCAGTGGTGAGCCCTTTGTACTCACCTCACTCTCCCGTCTCTCCCCACTCACCCGCTACCACCTCGCCGGCAGCCGCTGCAACGCCAGCCACCACCATAGCAGTGATGCAGTAAACACGCCACTCCAATGAGAACCAGACTGCGAGTTCAAGATATTGCGGGAGCTCTGTTTAGTAAATCTATGGTCACAAACTATGGCAGCTATAGATTTACTAAACAGGGTTCCCACAATATCTTGAAATCACGGCCTGGTTCTCATTGGAGTGCCGCATTTCCTGGTCGCAGCGGGTGAATGAGGGCTGCCAGCGATGTGGCGGGTGCCAGCGATGCGGCAGCAGGTGAGTGGGGAGAGCCGGTAGAGGGAGGTAAGACTCTCCGCCATCTTTCTCGGGACAGTGGGAGGGAGGGCCCAGCACCATTCCGAAGTGGCCCAAGGCGCCCCAAAACTTTGGTGCCGATGTGCTTCGGCTTCGGGGCCTTGAGCTGACCCAGAACCGGCTCGGAACTCAGGCGAGACAGGCCGAATCAGCACACCTCACCTCGGTTTTGGGGATTTGGGCCGAGGCAGTGCACCGTCCTAAAAAATAATGTTAAATAAAAATGAAGACATGCTCTGAAAACAGGAATTGCTGGGAGGTTCTGGGGAGAGCTTCTCACATGTCTATCTCTGATCATGGGTAGAGTGGGGCATAAAAATGTATATACTGGCCATTTTTGAGAGCCGTAACTTGGTCAGACCAAGGAAACAGGATGCAAATCGAATGCGTTGCTCTTGAATTCAGAAGTACCATCCCCATTTACAAGCTTTGAAGCAAAGTTACGTCTATTTTGTCGACATGTTCAGTAGCCACACATGGCACCTGAGCCACAGGTGGGACAGCTCGGCTACAGAGAAAGGCCAGAATTGGCGGCTTCAGCCTCCAGGAGGTATTTTATTTTATTGAGATAATTTGTTAGCTGCTCTTTGGTTACGGTTCCCAAAGGAGCTTAGAGATAGAACATCGAGAGTAAAAAAAAACAAACATGTAAAACAAAAGAGCTATGCAACAGGCAAGAGAAATCCAGCAGAGATGAAAACAAACAGAATGAAACAAACAAATAAAAACAAACAAATAAAAAGTGTTCAGCTGGTACCAAAGTGGAGGAAAAAAAGAATCTCTGTGGGATGGAAATTCCAAAGATGAGGGGGCCACAACTGAAAAGGTCCTGTCTCCAGCCGTCTCACTTCAGATGGTGGCGAGGGGTGGGGTAAGTGTGTAGTACAGCGGCACCTGAGAACAATCTCAATGTCTAAGCAAGTTCACGTGAGCCTTTACAATCGGGGACCAGAATTGGGGACCAGACAGGCTTGGCGCTTTCCACACATCTGCAACCATGCACAACATGACCTTGTTCAGCCCATAACTAGGTGTCCCACAAACCTCAAGGCTTCTAGTCTTTGTGCTGTGTACGTTTTAGGTACACTGAGACCTTGCAAAGCTGGGGTGAAGAGTGGACCACTGGGCAGGCCTCCCAGCAGCCACATTTAGTGGCCTTGGTCCTCACACCACCTCTGCCCACTTCATAGTAGAAGGTCCTCTGGGAAGAACTTACTGCGGTCGGCCAAGACTAGGCTGACAACTGTTACCCAGAGGACCTTCTCTTCTGCCGCTCCCAGACTGTGGAATGACCTGCCGGAGGAGACTCGTCAACTTAACAGTCTTTTAGAATTTAAGAAAGCTATAAAGACTGTTCTCTTCCGGCAGGCATATCCAGTGTAATTTTTAGAATGTTTTTAGGATGTTTTAGGATGTTTTAATGATGTTTTAGGATGTTTTAATGCAGTTTTAATAATATTTGTCATGTTTTAATTAGTTTTATGTATTTTATCATGCTGTTGTTCCCCGCCTCGATCTAGATGGAGAGGCGGGTAAGAAATAAATCGTTATTATTATTATTATTATTATTATGTTGCGAGCACCCAATGGGTCCAGAGCTGTAACGTCCTTGTAGGTAAGCCTCACGGTCGAGAGAGCTCTCGACAGAGCAGCCCGCCCCTTCCTGAGCCACCATTACTGCACAAAATGGTGGCTGGGGCATTTCCTAAGAACGTAAGAAGAGCCATGTAGACCAAGGGTCCATCTAATTCAGCACATTGTTCACACAGTGGAGCGTTCATGCCTGTAATGTTGCGAAAATGATCAATTTACGGCCGGCATTTACACAACATGACCTTACTGGAAATGGCCAAACCGCCATTTTGAGCAACAATGTTGGCTCCCAGTGGGGCCACCGGCATCCCCACAGCCTCATTGGGCACTCAGCAAGGCTGGGAGAAGCTCTCACGCCGCCCTGGGCAGCAGTAGTAGCAGCGGCAGCTCATCAAGCGGCAACCAAGATCAAACCCGGGTAAATTTCATAGTAAAAGCAAAATACAATATTCGAGATGAGAAAAGAAGAGGGAATTGCTTATTTTCAGACTAACCTATTCAGATCAAAAGTGGAATTTTAAAAGATGTTGACAACAACTGAGACCTTTTCGCCCATGTCAGAGAATTCCAGAAGCCCCTTGCAGAATATTCAGCAAAACAGCTCATCCCTTCAATGTTGCTAACCATTCATACGATGGGGAATTTCAGGCACAGCTGTGGATACAATCCAATCTATTGTATTCTTGTTGAAGGCAGGAATGGTTTCAGGGCCATATTAAGACATGCTGAGGCCCTAAGCCATATCAAGATTCGGAGGCGCCATACCATAAAAATAATGATAAAAAGGTGTATTACATTATAATAGGAAGGGTAATGAAAGGGTACCACCCAGCATCAGGGGGTACTTGTAGTTAAACAGCGTTAGATAGCCTTCTCTGAAGATGGCTATAAAAGCACTAATAAAGCAAGTTGATTTGAACTTCTTCCAAACTGCTTCTTGTTTGTACTTATTGCCTCCAATACTAAATGCTGGGTTACCACACTTCCTCTATATGAATGAACTCTGTTGTAAGTCACACCAGACTTTCCAACGTATTTAAGTCAAAGTGATTTCATCTTCGTTTTCTTACATCTTAGTTAACTCCAACGTATTTAGAGGCCCCTATAATATGAGGCCCTAAGCCATGGCTTACTAGACTCGTTCCTAAATCCGGTACTGGACGGCCCTTTCTTCTACTCATTCTCTTAGCCCATTGCTATCTTTACCCACCCCTGGGAACTAGCAATATAATTTCATTTGGTATAAACCGACCTGAAATTTCTCAGAAGAGTATTTTTGTTTTTGAACTTTTGAAGGATTTACCTTCCCCTGGAGAATAGTTGGCAAAATGACCCACCCAATTTTGCTACCTGCAAATAGAATGGCAAAATTTCAGAGGCCATTTCTGATCCTCTCTGAAACACCACTGATAATAAAGCTGTAGAGGATGTCTCCAGGGCTGAGTATCTTCTAGGCACTGAGTGACATGTCCCTGCGACTCAGGAAGACAAAAGTCTCCCCTCTCCTTCTGCCTTGATCTCTCGTTCTTAGTCCCTGCTGCAAACCCCTCTCCTTTTAAAGGTTTTTTTCTTGTCTCCACAGCTTCTGTTTCCAGCTGCTAATGAGAAACATCAAGGCTGCCAGGCTGTGCGGAGAGCCTGCGAAAGAATTCTGCCTCTAATTACGGGAGAATTAGCGAGCAGACAGTTACTGTTTAGCGCTAATGAATAGATACATTAAGGAAGGCATCACACAAGGCGGGGAGACGGAGCCCAATGCATAATCAGGCGAGAGCATGTGGGGGAAGCAAAGGCAGAGCAGGGGGCTTGCCTTCCCCTCTCCACACACACACACACCCTTCCCTCTCCCTGCAAAGGTGAGAATGTTCACAGCTGTTGCAATAAAGTCTCAACCACGTCGCTTAATTACAAGAGGCGAGATTCAAGCATGCAAGAGCAGAGCAGCAGATCCCTGCCTTTGTCAAAGCAGTCCCGGAATGGGGGTGAGGGTTAGGGAGGTTTGCGGAATCTGATCTGTGCAGATCTCGATACAAATTGATCCGATCTCCACCTCCTGGACAAGTGTGCCAGCTGGAACATGGCTATCCACTGCCTTTTGTGCACCCCAAGTTTTGGGGCAATTCCTGGCTCGCAAGATATTATCACAGTGCATTAAGAAATACATATTTCAAGAAGAAGACATATGTCTATAACTACACATTTAAACACGCATTGAATTTAGGGATGTACCAGCACCCCGATATCCTGTTTGGGGGATCCTCCATGGGGAAATCCAGGCCGCTTGGGGCCCCAGGGATTTCTCCGGAGCCTTTCGCGAGGTGGCTCTCCTCCATTCTAAGCGGCGCGATAGGCTAACAACAGCCGCCATTAGCCTAGCAAGGGAAAAATGCAGCCATAAATTGGATAGTTTACAGCATCTCTGGCTGTAAAATGCTTCCTTCTACGTGAATTGCAGCCATGTATGCCACAATTTATGTAGAAGGAACTGCTTTACTGCTGCAAATGCTGTAATCGACGGAATTTACTGCCGTAATTTTCCCACGGACTAATGGCGATTGCCATTAGTCTATTGCACTGTTTAGAATGGAGGAGAGCCACCCTGCGGGAAATCCAGCGGACCCAGAGGTGAGTGGACCCGATCCACTGCAGAATCCACAGATCAGATTCTTCAAGATCCGGCCTTATTTGAATCGGGGCAGGATTTCTCCACCATCCTAATCAAATCGCAATTTTTTGTACAGATTTTTTTTTTTTTTTAAAGCAGATTAATGTGGAAATGGGACAAGGGCAGACTTATGGGTGAACATATGAGGAAATGACATGGACTGGGGAAGAGGGTGTTTTGGCCACTTGTTTTGAGGTATAAATTCTGTGTGTCATCCCCGCCCCACACTTCCGCACGCTTACAGCACGCATACAGAAGACAGTTGCACCATCCTTCTTGCATGCAGACTCTTCCTCAACATGGTGTGCAAAAATGGCCTCTTGAAATTTTCCACCCTATTTGTGGGCATTTCAGCCAATCTCTCCAGCAGGAATGGGGCTCACCATTAGCAACGGCAAGGGGGCAGCTTCTTTCTCCCCCTCCCCCCCAGATTGTTGTGTTGTTTTGGTTTCTTTTTGGCTGCCATGATGGCACCAGCAATAATTGTGTCGGCAGGGTAGCGACCGTTTTGCATCCTCCGTAACGCTCCAGATGTAGAGTCGTTCTGTGGCATTGGAGAGGGGTGGGGAATGAAAAAAATTGAATATTCGGAGAAAGTTCTGCAGAGTTGTCTTCTTTTTCTAGAGCGAAAAAGAAAAGCATCTCAGACTCCCACACCCCTGGAAAAATGTGTTCAGAGAAATGTCAGCCCTACCCATCCTACCTGGAGTCCAGGCACAACAGCGGTCCAGGAGACAGCCCAAAGAGTAGGGCCCAGGGATTGTTTGGTCAAATTTAGTTAGTCAGCTAGTTTTAATATTTATATACCACTAAATATAATAAAATCCCTAAGCGGTTTACATGCAGATATTAAAAAACACATTTCAAACACAATATTAAAAACAATTCCAATTACAATAAGAGCGATACAAGGAACAGCAAGACGGCGTAGCGTGACTAATTTAATTACAAGCCGGGGAAAGCCTGGGTGAGCAAGTGTGTTTTCAGGAGTCATTTGAAACATGCCACATGTTCTGCCTCCAGAACTGCACAGGGGAGGGTTTTCTAAAGGACAGGAACTGCTATCAAGAAGTCAAGGTATTGCATGGCGGCATTCTGTTAAGTTCAGAATGACTAGCAAGGTCTCCACTGCCAATCTTAAACATTGCCTGGATCTATATTAGGGAAGGCAGTCTGCAATATATCCTCATCCCAAGTTGTTTAGGGCTTTGTATGACAATAGCACGTTTGTATGAACGTGGCTCGTTAGCTAAGAGGCAGCCAGTGTAGTTCTTTTAACGCAGGTGTAATATAAACGTGGCTGGCTTTCCCACTGAGCATCCTAGCTGCTGCCTTCTGCACTAGCTACAGCTTCTGAACCTGGGACAAGGGCAGCCCTACATAGAGAGTGTTACAGTAGTCTAGTCATGAGGTTACAAGTGCATGGATCACTGTGGCTAAGCCATCCCTACCCAGGATCAGGCATAGTTGGTGTACCAACCAAAGTTGGTAATGGGTGCTCTGAGGCCACCAAGGTCACCTGGGTGATGAAGATGGATCCAGGGCACCCCGAAACTAGGTACCTGCTCCATCAGAGGGAGTACAACCCCATCCAGGAACAGGCAAACAGCCCAATTCCAGGACCCAAGACGTGCCAACCAATAGGGTATCTGTATTATCGGGATTCAGCTTCAGTTGGTTGGCCCTCATCCAAGCCATAACTGCATCCAGGCACCAGTTCAGAACGTCCAGGGCCACAAACCCATGGCAGTATTATCCATGCCAACTTCATCACAACATGAACAGGTTCCCTGTCATTTGTGTTGTGTATTCTCCTTGTAGTTGGATGACGTGAGTCCTTTTGCAGCAGCATTTTCATTGGCTAGTGGCTAGGCAAGGCTTTCAGAGCTTAGACAGTCTTGATTCAGGGTGGGTGTGACCACATGTCCTGTCCTAATTGGTCAGGGTTCCTAACTGTTCAAAAAAAAAAGATAGGGAAACGAAAACAGGGAAGCTACCTGGCAACTTGTTTCCCCTCCTGGAGACAAGGGATAGGACCTCTCTGGGTCACCGTAGCAACATTTCAGTTTAGCTTAGCTATGTCAAAGCAATTGGTGGCGACAATGGAGGTTGGGAGAAGGACAGAAGAATCCTGGTATTTTGAAATGCAAAGATTTGAAGGTGGAAGAGTATCTGGGGACACTTAGCTGTTGTTTTGAATTTTCCTGTGAATAGTTTGGAGACTAGAATCTTCCCAAGGCTGTGCCCAAGGTAGTCCAAGGTAACACACACACAACCTCTCTGTATAGATCTATAACTATGGACATATACAATATAAATATTTATTTATAGATATATCTAGGAAGCCTATGAGTATAAGGGTGCCTGGGCCTACGACTTTAATCTGGCCATGGGGATAGACCTCAATGTATTTTTGGTGTGTGTGTGTGTGTGTGTGTGTGCAAACTGTCAGGGATCCTGTAATCATAGGCAATGGCCTTGTGATGTTTCTTTGAAATCACCAGAAGCCACAGCAGTATAGTGGAAAAAGAGTTAATTGTATACCCTGTCAGCTTCTCTACATGAACGATTTATTGCACACTCATGATTGGTCACTCACAGAAGTTTGAGGGTCCTTTACGTGATGCTGTTAACCTCCAATATGTCTTCTGCGCTTTTACCTGGTAATCTCGCTTTTTTAAAAAAAAAAATGGAGATAATGCAGTATTTAAAATAATTGCGAAATTAATTCCACCACTAGATGGCGATGTTTCATTGATCTTTATGGAGCATTGCTCAGAGTGGAAGTTTTCAATTACAACTCATGTGGTCACCGTTGGTCGCCGTCTAAAGGAGCCCTTAGTGAATGTGGAAAGACTTGAGGGGGAAAAAAGCCTGGTAAGG
Organism: Anniella stebbinsi; assembly: GCA_029215795.1. Lineage (NCBI taxonomy): Eukaryota > Metazoa > Chordata > Lepidosauria > Squamata > Anniellidae > Anniella > Anniella stebbinsi. The sequence goes on along the minus strand of JARDYH010000001.1, from coordinate 411,861,304 downwards.
GTGAGGGTTTTTTTCCCTTAATGTAGAGTCTCACTATTACCAGAATGATAGCAGTAGCATTATTGTCACCCCATCTGCAGTTGTGGATAGTGTGACTCATTTATGTGTTGAGTAAGCGTCTGATGTGAGGGCAATATGGGGAAGAGATAATACCTGGTGTTCTTTGACTAATGGGGAGCAGAGGATCAAGAAATATCTCAAGGGTTTCCTCCAAACAACTTCCTTCCTTCCTGCAGGTACGATCAGAATCCAGAGAGTCATTGCCTTAGACACTGGCTTCTTTCTCTTACAGCCCCATCAGCCGTGTCCATCATGCACCAGGTGAGCCGGACAGTGGACAGCATCACCCTGTCATGGTCGCAACCTGACCAGCCCAACGGAGTTATCCTGGACTACGAGCTGCAATACTATGAGAAGGTACCAAGGGAGGAGATGGGGTTGGGTATTTTCCACTTCCCCTGAAGGCACCATGAATCCAAATGCCGGCACTTGAAGGCAGGCCATTTGGCTAAGCTTGCCTCTCCTGAGCAGTCATTCCTGCAGCAAAAGATAGATATGGGTCCTCCTTGCTTTGTGTCAGGAGGGAGGGAACACTTTCCCCTTGTTCTTCTGAGCTGTGGGAGACTTCTGTTCCTAGGCCCACGGTGTTTGATGGTATGGCTTTATCTCTCTGGCCTACATTAAGCAGGATGCCGAGAAAAGAACAGATGGCTAGTACCAGAGGTCTGAACTGATCACACGCAGGGGGGCTTTTGAAATTAGGCCAACGTTGCCCACCCTTGCACCAAAAGTCAATGCTGAGCTGCAATCCCCGCCCACTCCCAACTTCACTATTCTTTTGTGAGGCTATAAATTGGGGGAGGGTCATTTCTAGTGATGTCCAGGAGGCTCATACAAGGATGAATTAGGCGCCAAACAGAAGGGACTATAATTCTGTATACTGTGTGTGTCATTTTTGTTGTTTGTTCATCCTTTTATCCACAAGACATCGGAATGAGAGCAGAAATAAGTGTGCATGCTCTGATCTGGCTTCATGAAGGCACCATGTGATGGCATCTGAATCCAATTCCGAGCGAGAGCTACACTTCCTGTCCTTACATCATTCAGTGATCCTCACTGTTCCACAACTCCATGAAACATGCTAGAAGACAGAATTCTTCTAACATCCATACCTGTTGTAGCCTCCGCCATTACACATTTTTTGTGGGGTGTGGGACAGCGCACAACTGAGTGATATGTGTGGTTTGGCCCTCAACTATCTATGTTATACTCCAAACTCAGTGTCTGAGAAATTTCAAACCATCCCCTAGTCAGAAATAGCTACATGTCAGCATCTTCTACCTTATGCAGCATCTCCCTCGCAGGTTACAGTTCAGGATTCCCTCAGCGGGTGATGGACTCCTATTCCAATCCAGGGTGTGCTTTTGCCAGAGTGGCTAATAGCCTCAAATTACTATATTTTATCTGTGAGACTAAAGAACCTCAGAAGAGTCCTGCTGGAACAGACCAAGGATCTATCTAGTCCAGCACTCTGCTCTCACAGTGGCCAACCAGCTGTTGACCCGCAACCCACAAGCAGGACATGGGTGCAACAGTACACTCCCACCCATGTTCCCCAGTAACTGGTGTATATAGAATTACTGCCTCTGATACTGCACATAGCCATCAGAACTAGTAGCCATTGATAGCCTTCTCCTGTAGGAATTAATCTGACCCCCTTTTAAAGCAATCCAAATTGGTGGCCATCGCTACATCTTGTGGTAGTGAGTTCCATAGTTTAATTATGCACCGTGTGAAGAACTACTTTGTCTTATCTGACCTGAATCTCCCACGTGTCTTTTTTTTCTGGTTTGGATTAACAAAATGCATATATGCACATCCCTATTTTAGATTGAAATGTATATTTTAGGGGGGAAATGCATACAAAAATGTAGCTGTTAGGGCTAAGACTCTGCAAAAATGTGGATTTTGTGAAAAAAAAAACGTTATAATGCGAATTGTTGTGGGAATGGGATGGAACGGACTTATGAATGAAGACACAGGAAACTGGCAAGGAGTGGAAATCCCTAGTCCTGGCATAGCAAAATATTTCAGCCAATGGGGCGGGGCGGGGGAGAGAGAGACTTCATACACAATCTCCCAGGAGGACTAGAAACTACATCTCTGCTTTAAGGATTTTGCATCTGGGGAGGCTGTTCTTGAGGTAGATTGATTTAGGTGCAGATGGAAATGCTGGGGGTGGGAGTAGGGCGGGTGTGTGTTCCCTCTGCTGCATTCCCCAGATGTGAGAAACCGGGAAATATAGAAATTGCACGGGTTAGGAAAATATCACGGGAAAAGCTAATTAAAACTCTATGATTAAATGAAGCCACATGTGTGTGTGTAGGTGTCCCTGCCCCCCCCCCCAATTGACAATGGAAAGGGCTAATCCTCAGTTCCCTGTAGATGACCTATTTTCAGTTCCCCAAAGGCCAGCAGGAGCTGGGGGGGGGGGGGCGAGGGCCCACTGTTGGTGTTGATAAATACTAGGTCCTGACCTATATTGCATGAACTGGAGCCCTACGCTGCCCTGCGCTGCCCTTCCTCCATGGCGAATCGGGAAGAGGCGGGCACGGCCAGAGGAAGGGGGGGGGTCTGCCTGCTCTCCCGGGGAACTTCCCATTTGAACGGATGGGTGTGAGCCGTCGTTTCTTGAGCGAGAGCGAACGCGTCGCCCCTTGGCGCTCGTTCCATGCTGCCTGCGGTCTTAGGAAGGTCCTGAGAACTGCCAGGCTAGATCACGCCAAGGCCTCTGTGGGCCGGGGTGGGCAACTTGGGAAGCTCTGAGGCCGGCTTTGGGCATTGGGTGGGTTGCCTGGGCACACACATAGGTACACACAAACACACACAAACACACGCCCACGCAAAAACTGCCAGCGGATCGCTTGTACCGTCCAAGCCTTTGCAGGTATCCACCCTTTTCTTTTTCTCCCTGCCTTTCCCTGGAATAAGATCACTTTGCAAACTTTTCTCAGAAAAAAATCTCCATTATTGTTTGAAGCAGATGCTGCCTCTAACCCTGCCCCAATTCCCCAGAAAGACGCTAGTTCTGGGGCGTTTTGGAGGATGGATTATGGTGTCCAGGCGGCCAACACAACTGCTGCTTCTGCCTCTTCCAGCAAAGAGGCTGTACTTGTTAGGGTGACCTGATGAAAAGGAGGGTGCTTCTGTACCTGGGCAAGAGGGCAGGGCTCCTGCAGCTTTCACTGTTGTGACGAAGAGGGAGTTTCACCAGGTGCTGCATGCATACAAAGGACTCCTGCTGAAATTCCCTTCTCTATGCAACTGTTAAAGATACAGGAGCCCAGTCCTCCTTTTCATAGGGTCACCCTAGTACTTCAGCTACCGCTAGCGCTGAGCCCTGCCCTCTGAGGAAGTGTTGGAGAATTTCTCCTCCCCCTGGAGAAAGTCGGCAAAATGGAATTTCATTGCCCACGATTTCGCTGCCCACTACTAGGGTGGAGAATTCTGAGAAGCTATTTGCACGTTGCTCCAAGCCGGAAGGCAGTGCCCAACTCCCTGTGACTTGTCCTCCAGCATTTGGCATTTAGCAGGTTGTTTCCTCTCTTTGCCTGTCACTTTCCTCTCCCAGCTTTCCTCCAAAATGCCCAGGAAGGCAGACATGTTTCATTTCTCCCCGTCTTTCCTCCAAGGAGCTTGGGGCACAGCGCGTGGCTCTCCGTTTCCACGCTTCCTTTATCCTCACAGCAACCTTTTGGGGGGTAGGTTAGGCCAAGGGAGAGGGGCTGCACATCAGAATGTTGGTCCATGTACATCAGCCTTTTCCACGCCAAAGGTGGACATCTTGTGACCTAAGGGCCACCTCTAGCCTGATTTTTTTTAAAAAAAAAGCCACCTGCAGGTCATCCGTTCAGACCTCTGGCAAAAGCCATATGCTGGGGATCAAAGCTGTAATCTTCTGCATGCGGAGCATGGCCTCCATCACAGGGCTACAGTCCCTGGCCACGGCCCAGATCCATCATCTCTCCTCGTCTCTGGGGTCACAGACAAGGCCTTTCCTAACCCCTCCTGCAGAAGCTTTGCAAGGCCAGGAGGTTTTTTCCCTTCTCATTAGGCGTCCTCCCTCCCTCTCCGAATGGCTGCTGTGGCAATTTCCCACAATGCCCCAGAGTGACGCTACATCTGTAGCATCCTTGTATGAGCCCCCCCTGTGCCATTCATGATGTCATTGAACACCTCTCTGTTGCCCATTCCCCATAGCAGACTCCTGGAGAACAGTTTTATTAAGGACAATAAATACTACAGGCTAGGGTGGCAATAGGACAGGGCTCCTGTATCTCTTAACAGTTGGATAGAAAAGGGAATCTCAGCAGGTGTCATTCATATGCATGCAGCACCCGGTGAAATTCCCTCTTCATTACAACAGTTAAAGCTGGAGGAGCCCTGCCCTCTTGACTAGATACAAAAGAAGACAGGTCTCCTGCAGCATTAACTGTTGTGATGAACAATGACACCTGCTGAAATCCCCTTTTCCATACAACTGGTAAAGATACAGGAGTCCTGTCCTCCTTCCCATATGGTTACCCTACTACAGGCCTTGAGGCTCACAAACACAGGACTCCCCTGCTCTCCATTTTTTTGTGTGTGTCTTTTACAGCCCCTCCTGCCATTTTTCCCCCTCATTCCTTGAAGCCTGTCTTATTAATGCTCCATGGAGCCTGATAGGCCCAGCCTGGAGTCTTTGCTACGGAGATGGGCCTAGTTCTTCTTGTCTTCATTGTCATATTCTAAAGGTCTCCGTTTGGCTCAAACGGCTCCACGGGCCTCACAATCTCCCAGCACTGCATCCTGTCTCCCTGATTTCCTTTCCTGGCTCAAGGGGCCACCAGTGCAGCACTGAGGTGAAAGCCGTTGCTTCTGCTTTCTCCAGGACTGTGCACTCCATGCTTCTGGACCAGCTTCTCCCACCAAACTATTGAAAACATGGTGGAAAATGTAAGAATAGCAATACTAAGAACGATACAGAATTGATCTGGGGCACCAACAGCAGCCTCTTAGCATGAAATATAAAAAACTATATCGAGGTCCGAAAGTCCTAAGCAGAGATAAAAGTTATATTTGCCTAGCACTGAAGGACAGTAAATTCTGCACCAAGTGAGCTACCCTGAGCAGTTCATTCCATAATCAGAAATGTTTATGGATTCCTGCACTGAGCAGGGGGTTGGACTCGATGGCCTTATAGGCCCCTTCCAACTGTACGATTCTATGATTCTATGACTGAAAAGGCCCTCTTTGAGGAGGCCCCTGGCAGGCCACAGCCCTCTGAGAAGTGTCTGGTTGTTGAGGGATGCCATGGTAATTTCCCGCAATGCTCCAGAGTGATGCTACATCAGGGGCACTGTGGGCAGTTTAAGTGGCAGCTAGACTCTGCTTCCTGGTACTGCTTAGAGCAGTGGTCCAGATCCGAGGCCCATCTCGGACTCCCAACCTGCAACATGGGACCCATGCCCAACGTTTCTCCATGCCCTACATGGCGGCAACAACTTTGCCACACCCCATCTGGACTGACCTTGAGACTAGGGCTGTGCACGGATCTGGATTCAAATCCCTAATCCGGATCGGATCAGGCAGATCCGGGCCTTCTGGATCCGAACCCGATTCGGATTGGGCCGGATCGTGTCTCCGATCCAGATCTGGTCACAACACTCCCTCCCGCTCTCCCCCTCCTTCCCCCCACTCTCCCTGCTTACCTGCTGCCTCCTCCATGTCGTCCCCCGTCGTCCTCTCTCCTCGCTGTGTGCCGCTGCATTTCCCGCTCATGTCGGATGATGACGTCACCCACTGCAAGTGGGAAATGAGGCGGCACACAGCAAAGAGAGGATGACAGCAGGACGACGCGGAGGAGGCAGCAGGCAAGCAGGGAGAGTGGGGGGAGGGAGGGGGAGAGCAGGAGGGAGTGCTGTGTACTGATCCGGATCGGATTGGGCGCAATCCAATCTGAGTCCGATTGGGCCCAATCCAGACCTGACAGATCCAGATCCAGATCGGATCGGGGGGAGCCTGTGCACAGCCCTACTTGAGACCCACTTTTGGTTGAAGTCCACTGGCTTAGAGCATCCCTCCTGGAGAAAAAAGATCGAAGGAGGACCCATGCTGGCCATCCGCCTCCCCATTGAAGATGGGTGGGGAGGCTCAGAGGAAGGCCTACACAGATGATTACAACATTGGTATAGGTTTTAGACCAGCCTTTCCCAACCTGGGCCAAATCTACACCAAGCAGGATATGACACTTCAAAAACATTTTGAAAATGGTATGTGGAATGTGTCCAGGATCTGAACTGTTGTCAAAACAGTTGCACTGTTATAAATCAGTATTGTAGATCCTGCCCTGGTGCACTCCAGATGTGTTGGACTACAATTCTCATCATTACCGGTTGGCCATGCTGGCTGGGAACGAAGAGAATATACTCCCACACATCTGGAGGGTTGGGAAAGGCTGGTCTGGATCTTGTTAGCTGAAGCGGGGGATGGGGGAAATGAAAATCTGAGGCAGGTTTTCAGGTGTAGCAGGGTGTGTGTGGAAACCCTTTCAGTCCAAAGACCAAATTTTTGTTTTGGGGAACCTCTCAGGAGCCACATTAGAGTGTTGGGTGATTCCAAAAGCAAAAGGACGGGGCCAGAAACATTAAAAAATGTTTTTAATGTTTCTGCCAGTAGCTGAGCCTTGGAGAAGCATTTTAACCATTTAGAATGGGAGAAAAACATGCCAAAGCCACGAGACCACCACATGTGGTTTGGTGTGGGGCCATCTGGAGGGCCAGATTTGGACCCAGGCAGGCTAGTTTTGGCCCGTGGGCCTTAGGTTCCACACCCCTGGCCCAGGGAACAGTCACCTTGCTTTGTCCATCAGCTGCTGCCTCTTTGCCCAGCAGGACCTGAGCGAGTTCAATGCCACGGCGGTGAAGAGCCCCACCAATACCGTGACGGTGCAGAGCCTCAAAGCCGGCACCATTTACGTCTTCCAGGTGCGAGCACGCACGGTGGCAGGCTACGGGCGCTACAGCGGCAAAATGTACTTCCAGACCATGACTGAAGGTGAGGGGACAGGGGGACGGTTTCCTCGGCCGGCCTGTGCCGGGAGCGGGCCTGCCCCCGCCTGCCCCCGCCAGCGCTCCCTTGCCCGGCCAAGGCCTAAGTGCGCATCTTCCCCTGTGTGCCCTTGCAGCGGAGTATCAAACCAGCATCCAGGAGAAGCTGCCCCTGATCATCGGCTCCTCGGCCGCCGGCCTCGTCTTCCTCATTGCCCTGGTGGTCCTCGTCCTGGTCTGCAACAGGTAAGGGATGCCGGAGCGGGGGGAGGAGGACATCGAGGAGGAGCGTTGGGCGAACCAGGAGACGGAGTCAGGGCCAAAGTCAGGCAGCGCAAGAGGCTCAGAGCTACCTATCCCTTGGCTCTGGTTTCTTATTTCAAGGGGTGCAGGGTGGCGGCATGGCTGTGTGGGGAAAGGAGGTGGCGGCAGGCGGGCCTCGGGCCACGTCGGCTCCTGCGGGTCCGAGGCGGGAGAAAAGCGTGAGGAGGAGATTTGGCCTCTTGTGTCAGGAGTGGCTGACACCGGGCGCTGCACGTTCGAGAGCAGGCGCATGCGTCAACGTGCGTAGCGTGTGCTTGTTGGCAGCACGCTGGTCCCGACCCCGGAGGTTGTCAGCGCAGCCGCTGCGGAAGTGGCGCCCGTGGTTGCCTGAGTCTGGCCACTGTTTTGTGGGGGAGGGGAGGACCCAACGGAGGGGGGCGGGAGGCCTCAGGCTGGGAAGGGAAGGGAAGGGGTGTTGTGTCTCCGGGCTGAGAGCTGAAGCCCAGCCTTGCCCCCCTGCTCTGCTAGTCCATCTGCCTCCCGCTCAGCACGGTGCTCTCCTTCCAGAAAACGAGGATTTGAGCGTGCCGACTCGGAGTACACCGACAAGCTGCAGCATTACACCAGCGGACACAGTATGTACTCTCCAAACGGGGTGGGGGGGCGAGCCCAGGGGTGGGGTGGATGCGGGTGGGGGAGAGCTTCTTCCCTGCCCTGCTTCATGATCTTAGAAGCTCTGTCCTACGTGGTTTTGGAACCCTAAACTCCTCTTCGTCCTTAAGGCAAATGGGATTGCGTAGAGCAGGCTGGGTGAAAGGAAGATTTCCCTTTCCTGGTAGATCTCTGGGAGATTTGCAGAAGGTCGGCAAGGATTCCTGGCTCCCAATTGTTTAACAACAGCAGCAACAACACAGTGCGTAGTTAAACTATAGAATTCATTGCCACAAGATGTAGTGATGGCCGCCAATTTGGACGGCTTTAAAAAGGGGTTGGATAAATTCCAGGAGGGGAAAGCTACCATTGGCTACTAGTGCTGATGGCTATGTGCTCCCTCCAGTATCCGAGGCAGTCAACGCACCAGTTGCTGGGGAACAGGGTCAGGAGGTTACTGTGGCACCTATGTCCTCCTTTCTGGGTCCCTGGGCGACAACTGGTCAGCCACTCTGTGAACAGAGTGCTGGATTAGATGGACCTTTGGTCTGATCCAGCAGGGCTCTTCTCATGGTCTTATGAGTTCTGGGACCCCCTGGCCTAGATGGACCCTATCAGTCTACAGGCTTCCAGTTGAAACAGAGCAGTGATGGTACAGGAGATATAGTGCCAATGCCTGACCACTTGGAGCCTCAGTTTTCGATCCACTAGTTCCTGCTGCTCCTACAAGAGCAAAGGAGCTTTTTATCAGGCCCCCTCCCGCCTGGGCCAATAATACCTCTCCTACCCCAAAGCCTTTTGAGGAATGTGTCCATGAGAAAATGGGGTGCTAGACTCGGAGCCTTCTTCCTCCTCAGTTAACACTGTCACCTAAGTAACTCTCTGTAAATAAGGGTGAAATGGAACAGCCACATAGCAAAACAAGTAGAACAGCAGTTTCTAATCTGCACTTGATTCCTGACAATGCACAGATTTCACCACAATGAACCCACAACTTTGTCAACTACCCTCACTTGTGCATTGAGGGCATTCCATGTAATGATAGAAGAAGGAGAGATGTCGGGGACTGCTTCATTCCCATTCACGGTTGCGATCGCTGCTTCCTTTCTGTGAACGGGAGATTTGTGCAAACCAAGCAGCCATCGAATGGGAGATTTGTGCAGATTTCCCGGGTGAAAATTTGCGTAAATCTCCCAAAATTTTCCCATTTTCCCCTATCGCTTAAAGCGGGGCTGATTTAGTCTACTAAGGAAGTCTATGCAAAGGAAGAAATTTGCCCGAATCGAGTTTGGAATCGGGGACGAGGCAACTGCGAGCACGTGCTTGATGATTTGTGAACGTTTTCGGGGGGACATGTGCTCACACTCACGTTGGGGCTTCGAATGGAGCATGACTCGCACATACTAAATCCTCATACACCCCTAATTCCAAGTACGGGCAAACCACAAACATGTGTGAACACTTCCAAGTGTCATTTAAAATCCTCGGACAGCCAAGGAGCTAACTGGGCTGAACTTGTTCCAGGCCCTAGCTCTTGGCTGAACCTACCTCACAGGGTTGTTGTAAGGGAAGCAACTGGGTCAGAACTCTGATGCATTAAGCCCTAAGCTCTTTGGGGCAAGGATGGGGTACCATTGTGATTTTAAAGAAGTGTAATAAATCATACAAATCTGCCCTTTTCCACCTCTGAGCAGTGACGCCCGGCATGAAGATCTACATTGATCCTTTCACCTACGAGGACCCCAATGAGGCTGTCAGGGAGTTTGCAAAGGAGATTGACATCTCGTGTGTCAAAATTGAGCAGGTGATTGGTGCAGGTAAGCCCTGCCCTTTGGTCTGGCTGCTGCAGGCCATGTTGCCAAGATGGAAGTGAGCAAGCGAAGGATGTGAGCGGGTGGCTAAGAACAGGCCCAGATTGACCCAAGTGAAACGTTCGGATTTTTCAACTTTTGTTTTGAAAAGGGGAGCGGGAAATGGGGGGGGCAGGATTTCAGAGGCAGCTTACTGGTGGATGGTAGTAGCTGCAGCATTCTCTCTCTCTCTCTCTCTCTCTCTCTCTCTCTCTCTCTCTCTCTCTCTCTCGTTTGCTGCTGCAACCGCCATGCCACCTCACACACACCGCAATGCTCTAGTGATGCTCTGGGGGCAACGTGGGAAGAATTGGCAGGCTGTGCATAAAATAGCATCTTCCAGCTATTTCCCCACCTCAAGAATATCTCAGGATGATGCTACATCCAGGGCATGGGTTTTGCCCCCACCCCGGACAATCATGCTCCCCACCCCATAAATTGAATGGCCCCCATGGCCTGTGAATGGAGCCACAAGACTCCAGAGGAGGCCGTCCCTGCCTGACTGCAGGTGCTCTGGTGCCTTGCGAAGGGGTGGGAGGACACATCCGGCATCTTCGAAATCAGGGTGCAGCTGCAAGGGGTCTTGATCTCTTGCTTCTCCATGCCAGGGGAGTTTGGCGAGGTGTGCAGCGGCCACCTGAAGTTGCCGGGCAAGAGGGAGAGCTTCGTGGCCATCAAGACGCTGAAGTCAGGCTACACGGAGAAGCAGCGCCGGGACTTCCTGAGCGAAGCCAGCATCATGGGCCAGTTCGACCACCCCAACGTCATCCACCTGGAGGGGGTGGTCACCAAGAGCACCCCTGTCATGATTGTGACTGAATTCATGGAGAACGGCTCCCTAGACTCCTTCCTGCGGGTACGCTATGAAACCGGTGGGGGAGGCAGGGAGGGGGACCGAAATATGTGAGAGGTGGCTCCCTCCCTGTGAGTAGCCCTGGCAGGCTGGGAGGGAGATGTACAAAGTGGCTTTGCATGCATTCTGCACATGCTCTCTTCCCAAACATGCAATATCAGGCAGTGGCTGGAGCCACACCTGGGAACCTCCGGTTCTGCGTGTGGCTGCCCCACATGGGAAGCCATCAGAACTGCAGCTTGGAAGATCTAGAACCTGAAGTGTTCTCAGGTTCTAGACTGGCCCCACCCACCCCAGCTAGTCACTGGACCCCAAGTGATCACTGGACTTCCTCTTTGGGCTGGGATGTTGCCTTAGCAATGAGGCCTTCCTGTTTCTGGTGTGCTTCTGGGTGTCCCTCGCCTCTGTTTCTCCCTGGCTTGATCTCTTGGGTCCGGTTCCCTATCTCAACTCCTGGCTCCCCTCTGACAGCTGCCTACAGGTCAGCCCTGACCTGCATACGCAGACACGGAGAGAGCAGGAAAAGTGATCCGGAGGTAGTCTTGCTTGGCCCTGGGGAGCAGGGTTAGTGGTCGTTCCGTGTGTTGTTTCCTGCATGCTGGAGGATAATGTGGCCAGATGGGTGATTTTCTCTATGGGCAAGCAACTATGTCCCATGGCCCTTGAGGAGCACAGGCCCACTCAGCTCTCCAGTCACGGTCTCTATGGAGGGGGGTGGCCTGTTCATCCTCCTTGGAAACTGCAGGGCTGCTAACCCCCTGCTCCTCCCCCGCGGCCTCTCTTTTCATCCCTCCCTCTCCACTCACACACAGCAAAATGACGGGCAGTTCACGGTGATCCAGCTGGTGGGCATGCTGCGAGGCATTGCGGCCGGCATGAAGTACCTGGCCGACATGAACTATGTCCACCGTGACCTGGCTGCACGCAACATCCTCGTCAACAGCAACCTGGTTTGCAAGGTCTCGGACTTTGGCCTCTCCCGCTTCCTGGAGGACGACACCTCGGACCCGACTTACACCAGCGCCCTGGTAAGGTGGGGGAAGGAAGGCTTGTAGGAGGAGCATGGGTGGCCCTGACAGACCCAAAGGCAACAGGGGGTCCCTGGATGGAGAAGTCGAGAGCAGGAGGCGGCTCTAGGAATAGACACACACAATGCACCTGCTCCTTCCACCGCTAGGGATGAGCGAACTCACCTGTGTCCGATTTGTCGGACGCTTTTCCTGCCACCGCTATCCACCTCCACTCGTTGGGCTATATGAGCTTCATTTGAGGCTCGGCAAGGCCTGATGAGCTCTCGGATGCCGTCTGCCCTCGCTCCGAAATTGTGCATTTTGCCCAGTTGCTTAAATGGCAGCTGTAAAGGCCCCATTCATGCAAGAGTAAAAGTGCGAACGGAGCTCCTACGTATGACCCAGGGCTCTTCCTCTGCCCCCATGTGCTCTTTCTGAGTGCACTGGATCAAGGGGCTGAAGGCAGGCCAGAGAGACTTCTCCATCTGGCATGTATTACACAGCCACAAATAGCCCAAGCCCAGCAAGGAGAAAGATGCAAGAAAAGTCCCTCCTAGAGAGATGAGTCAGAAAGGGTCACAGGGCACTTTATCTAGGTCACTGTTCTGCGGGAATCTGTCTTTTTTCCTTCTTCTTTGAACAGAAGAGAACCGACGTTTGCAAAAGACACAGGTGGCGCATCAAAATGCACTCTGCTGCTTAATGCAGATGCTCCACACCAATGTTAACAATTTATAACACTTCCTCCTCGATAAGCAACAAGCGCAATGAGCCGTCGCCAATGCTGGCACCAAAGCCTCCATGCCTGCAGTTTTTTTGAGTTGGTGGATCTGTGCAGTGACAATCTGTCCGTACAAATCAGAACATTGAATCATTGACCTTCAGGATCAGTTCAAAGCTCCCCCTTGTCCAACTTTGTTTTATAACTGGCAGTGCTCAACTTGTTGCCTCTGGAGCTTCCCTATTCTTTTCCCCGGGATGTGCACGTATGTTGACAACCCTTCAGCAGGGTTGTCACAAGCACCCGACTGAGTCTGAGAGGCCGAAGGACCCCCCTGTGTCTGGATCCAGTTGGGCATGCTCGGCGGAAGAATGGACCCACACCCAAGAGCTCGTGAGGCCTCTACAAGCGCTCGGCAGCCACCCGCCCTGCACACTTCCCCGCATCACATTAATGGCAACCACTATTAACGCAATGGGGAGGAAGTGTGCAATTTCTGGATACTCCAGAATCGCACACTTTGCCCCACTGTGTCAATGGCAGTCATAATGGTGGCCCAGTGAGCAAGGGCCTATTGGCGGTGGCGAAGGGTGAGCATCTGCCGAGGCGAACGCAGGCAATTTCGCCCGCCCCTACTCTGCTGTACTACCAGGTTCTGGTAGAGATGGGTCAGAAATTTGTTCGGTTCGCATGTGAATGTACCAAATTTGCACTTTCCAAAGTTAACACAAACCAGAACGCCTTTAGATGTCAAAATCCATACTTTTCCACAGTTTGTGATGCAGTTCACGCACGCACATACACACCAATGCGGACAAAACGTGTGTGCATTTGAAATGGTGCGTACAAAAAACAGATTTGGAAAAATGCGCATGGAAATGCTTTAATCAGTAGCTTGCAAAAAATGTGTACGTTTGAAAAACGGTGTGCATAAAAACGCATACATTTTTTTTAAAAGTGTCTAAACTTGTGTCTACTTCGAAAAACACAAAATGCCTACACATTTTTGTGCAGACTAAAAATAAATAAATCTCAATCTGTTGCGGAAACAGAATGGGATGAACTTAGTGGTGGAAAAATGAGGACCTGCGCAGAAGTAAGCTTGGCAGATTCACTTACCCATAGATATGGGTTCATTTGGACCCAACTCAACCTATGACAAGATACTGGCCATCCTTTCAACAAGATGGCTGAGAAGACTGCCATTGAGCTCCTTCTTTCCAGAAGAGCCTCCATCAGCAGTACTGCCATCCAAGGGAATGATGAGATGGCGGGAGTTCCTCCATCATTCTGGTGGGGACCAGCTGCCATTGGGCTCCTATACTCCCAAGAACTGGCTCCATCAGCAGCAATTCCACCTGGGCCCTTTCTATACCATGGGGTGTAGAGGGAGGGAGGGCAATCCCGGAAGTACCTAATACACACCATTGGCGCACAGGGACCAGCCGGAAGCCATCCCAGGCAAAAGGCCTAGAGTGGAAAGGGCCCTGGTTCGATATGAGGGAGGGGAGAGTCAGCAAGGTCCTCTCCATCAGCCTGGCTGGGATCAACTGCTGGTGCCATTGGGCTCCTTCCCTGCTATAAACACCCTTAGTACCTGAATGTGCCCATTTTCCTCCCCCCTTTCTGTATTCTGCCTATCAAATTGCTAGCCATTATTTCGATCTGTAGTCTAGATTGAGTGGCATTGACAGGAAAATGCTCTATAAAAGTATCAAGGTTTAAACAAAATGTTGGGTAAGAAATTGCTGCACCTTTTAGTGCTTTTTAGTGGCTCAGAGTGAGCTGGGAAGACCCATCCAAAACGTGCCTTAACTTTGAGCTCTTGGGGTCATCTTTGAAGCAGAGCTAAAATTGGGTGATGCCTGAATCAAAGTGGGCAGAGATTTCAAAGAGGGTGTGGTTTGTAAAGGAGGCTGAGGTCTGCATGAAACATAGCCAGCTCTTATTTCTCTAAAACCAATCCCAAACCCTCCACTATTTTACTCCAGAGGAAGTCAAGTGCAGCCAGTGGCCATTGCGAACGGTTCGATAAACAAATGCACATATTCGTACCCATTACGGTGACCCTATGAAAAGGAGGATAGGGCTCCTGTACCTTTCACAGTTGCATAGAAAAGGGAATTTCAGCAGGTGTCATTTGTATGCCTGCAGCACCTGGTGAAATTCCCTCTTCATCACAACAGTTAAAGCTGCAGGAGCTACACTAGAGAGAACAGAAACAAAAGAGGGCAGGGCTCCATCAGCTTTCACTGATGTGATGAAGAGGGAATTTTACCAGGTGCTGCCTGCCTACAAATGACACCTGCTGAAATTCCCTTTTCTACTCAACTGTTAAAGATACAGGAACCCTATCCTCCTTTTCGTATTGTCAGCCTAGTACCCATGCAAGAGAAGCTAAAGAGCCAGCATTATTTATTTCATTGTTTATTTTAGCAACGTATTCCCTGCCCTGGAATAAAATTCTTGGAGTGGCTTGCCAAATTTAAAAACAGATTCCCCAGGTTTGACACCTGCTATTCTGCTGTGCATGTATGTGCCCACTCTCCAGCACTCCAATCAAGCAGGGCTCATGGGTTGTCTGTCTGTCCAAAGACAAACACTGCAACTTTGATCTCGCCTTTCAAATTGGGTGTTTGACACATGCAAAACAGGCTAGTCAGGTAGCGTCTGCCAGCCACAAACTTCACCAAGCTTCTCATGCTCTCTCAATGTGCAGGGGCGTGGTCTGCATGCAGGGAAGCATGGCCGGCAGGCGCCCCAGGAGCAAAGGATGGGGATAATATGCATGGCCCCACAAAGCCATCAAGGGGCTGATCAGAAAGCCCTAAAGAGTAGAAGAGTTCTGGGAGAGTGACCTGGTGCCAACCTTTGGTGTTTTAGATTGCATTGCAGCTATCTGGTTCCCTTTGGCTATAGACAGGTTTGGAAGCACCCTAGCCAACCCCTGATCACCTTCCCTATCCTGTTTCTCTCCCCTACCATGACAGGGTGGAAAGATCCCAATCCGTTGGACAGCGCCAGAAGCCATCCAATACCGGAAGTTCACTTCTGCCAGTGACGTCTGGAGCTATGGCATAGTCATGTGGGAGGTGATGTCCTATGGGGAACGGCCGTACTGGGACATGACCAATCAAGATGTAAGTCATTGCTGGGCTTGAGGTTTTGGAACATGCCGCAGTTTGCTACACAATGGGGAATCGCTGTGTGCCATTGTACATTGCTTAAAAGATTATTATTATTGTTTAGAAAAATAATATGGTAAGCAGTACATAAATCTATTAAATAAACAAATAAATAAATTGTGGGAAACCATTGTGCATTGCAGAAGGATGTGCGTTCTGCTGGGGGGATGTGGGATCCTCTCCAATACAGTGGAGCAGGAAGTGGGAGCTTTTTAGAAGCTGTTGGCTGCTTAGGTAGCTCCAAGTTTCTCACAAGAAAGCCTGCAAGTTTGCCCATATGCCACTCCCAATCTGAGCGAGGCCTTTTGGCTCAGCCTGTGGCCCTGCCATTTTTAATTTCTGCCCCTGTCCAAACGTGCTCTTGATGGTTTCGGGGAGTCATCTCAGTCGGCAGCGACTCCACATTTTTCTCCGCAGTGGGTCCCTTCCCCTGTTGCCCCAGAAGCTGTTGCCCCATTCCGCCCCAGAAGCTGTTGCTGCCTAATGGACAATGATCTTTCCTGCAAGAGGGCCGTGCTCACTGCCTGTTAGCCTTCTTGGCCTCAGCTGGGAACACCAGCAGAGGGGAAAGCTGCGGATGTCTCTGTGCCCGGGGTGGGGTGGGGAGGAGTGTTCCCAGGGACTCTGTGTGTGTGTGTGTGCGCGCCTATGTGCATACATACACCATCCAATCCCCAATTACAGATGAGGAGCGGCAGACGGACCATCAGTCCTTATAGCGATGGGAGAAACAATATTTCGTTATAACATGGATCAACACAAACCATTAATTTGCAGCTTCAGATGATGAAAGGAGCTCACGCCTAGCCACCTATGGTTCTATGACAGCAATGCCTGTTATCTGTCCCCTGGTTGGCCTATTGTTTGGCCTATTCGTTTCCCCTACGCGTCTCTCTTCCAATGTCCTGACCTTCTCTGCCCATTCATTTTCTTTGGCTACGTTATCTCTTTTCTCCCGGGAGAGGCCGACTCTCAGTGGCTTTGCATGCAGGAAGTCCCAGGTTCGAACCCCCGGGATCTCCAGGCAGCGCTGGGAAAAGCTCCCGCCTGCAAACCTGGAGAACCGTTGCTGCCAGTCCGTGTCGACGGCGCTGGGCTAGATGGACCAAGGGTTTTACTCAGCATCAGGCAGCTTCCTGGGTTCCTGTGATCCATTCTGCCCCTTATGTATTTATTAGATTTATATGCTGCTCTTCAGGCCTTGCCCTTACAAAGTGGCCCCACACGGTAATGCTGGCAGGAGGTGCTATAAATGGTGAGGTCCAACTTCTGCAGGTAAAGTCACAGTTGGCATATCAGACATAGCTGGTAAAAAAGCGCGCTCATCCACTGATGCTACCTGATCCTCAACAGATCGCGAAGAATCCAGAAGTACCACCAAGCCACGAATGTGGTCCTTCAGGAGGAGTACAACCCCATCCAGGATTTCAGATCTCATTCCAGAATGGCCAACTTCCTAGCCCATAATACCTCCGTGTTTTCCGTATTAGGTTTCCATTTCCTCCTCTTTATGGTTACTCTTCACAGTCCTTCCCCCTACAACTACACCTTCCCCCTTGGTTCCCCCCTCACTTCTTGTTTCCATCCCTTCCAGTGCTCAAAACTACCAGGAACCAGGGCCTCAGTCGCCAGTGAACATCACGAGAGACTATCATTTTGTTAAGGAACTTTTGCAGACCTATCTTATCAAACCCCCTGATGAAGGCCTTCTAAATAAAACCTCGCAGGCCGAAACGCATTGGGCGCATAATATGAAAGCATTTCAGCATTCCGAGAACCGCTTCTCTCTCCTTTTTTAAAAAACTGAGGAGAGTCTATGGCAGTGTCTTGTGGCCTTAATTAAGGCTCCCCTTACCTCCCTCGGTTCCTTTCCCTCACCCCTAGATTTCATAACCTTATAATGGCAGGCTTTATATGTTCCAGCCCTGAGAGAGTGAGACAGGCTCCATTGTACCAGCAATGGGAGGCCCTTTTTGGACTTGGACAAATTCCCCCTTATTTTTGCAAGCAATTGCCCCTAGGTCTCTTACAACTGTACTATCCTGTGATAATAGATTCATTTTTGAATGCCATTTCCCCTCACGTATCGTACACTATTTTCCTTAATTCCTTAAAATGCATAGAAATGTCCATGCAACTTCTCCTACTGCATGCATTTTGTAATTGGAGAGCCACACATCAAAATTCAGAGAAGCACGAACGGCGCAGGATAATTACGCTCCATTTCACCGATTGGTTTGGAAGGTACGAATTACACCGGCTCATATTAAAACGGGAACCGAGCCAATTCCTCCGCCGTCCCGACCGTTTCTACCCTGACCTTAGTGGGGGGATTTTCTCTTACAGGTCATAAATGCCATTGAGCAAGATTACCGCCTGCCGCCACCCATGGACTGCCCTAGCGCCCTGCATCAGCTCATGCTGGACTGCTGGCAGAAAGACCGCAACCACAGGCCCAAATTTGGACAGATTGTCAACACCTTAGACAAGATGATCCGGAATCCCAACAGCCTGAAAGCCATGGCACCCCTCTCCTCAGGGTAGGAAAAGGGGGCAGGGTTGTGACGTGTGCCCGAGGGAGGGGTCACATCTTCAAGGGTCTGAAGGAAGCAGCGCTTTCCCCCTTTGGCCCGACTGGGTTTTCCTATGCACATGACTCCTCGCCTCCCTCCTGCCCCCATTTTGACCCATGGAAGTTGTGGAAAAGGCTTTG
The DNA here is from genome assembly GCA_029215795.1 of Anniella stebbinsi. Taxonomy (NCBI): domain Eukaryota; kingdom Metazoa; phylum Chordata; class Lepidosauria; order Squamata; family Anniellidae; genus Anniella; species Anniella stebbinsi. Next base: position 411,842,969 of record JARDYH010000001.1, on the reverse strand, counting down.
GGTGCATGCTGTGTCAGCATCAGGCCACTGAGCTTGTCATGGGGTTTTTGGCAGGCTCTCCGTACTGCTTAGGCTGACCATATGAAAAGGAGGACAGGGCTCATGTAACTTTAACTGTTGTAGAGAAAAGGGAATTTCAGCCAGTGTCATTTGTATGCAATTAGTTCCTGGTGAAATTCCCTCTTCATCACAACAGTTAAAGTTGCAGGCACTATACTAGAGTGACCCTATACAAAAGAAGGCAGGGCCCCTGCAACTTTAACTGTTGTTATGAAGAGGGAATTTCACCAGGAACTAATTGCATACAAATGACACTGGCTGAAATTCCCTTTGCTCTACAACTCTTAAAGTTATATGAGCCCTGTCCTCCTTTTCATATGGTCAGCCTAGTACTGCTGAGTGGGGGAAACTGCCTATGTACACATCATGCTTTACAAAGAAGGGTAGGGCAGGTCCCTGCCCCGAATGTCTTACAATCCAAACAATCGTTCAAAATGACAACAGTGGAAGGAGAAAGAAATGGAGGCAAAGGTGAACAAAGGGGAGAATGAGCCATGGGCCATGTCTACACCAGGAATATAACCTAGGTCATCCCTGTGTGTCTAAATGACGCAGGATGACCTAGGGACGACCCTGGGATAATCCCAGGATGGTGGAAACCCGGGATATCCCGGTTTTCCCGAGTCCTATTTTAGTCTCACCAGTTTCTCTTCTGGGAAATGAGTGGTTTGTGACTAGTCATGCATACCATGGCAGTCATTTTATGAATGGGTAGGGTGACCATATGGAAAGGTGGACAGGGCTCCTATATCTTTATCAGTTGTTTGAAACAGGGAATTTCAGCAGGTGTCATGCATATGCCTGCAGCACCTGGTGAAATTCCCTCTTCATCACATCAGTGAAAGCTAAAGGAGCCCTTCCCTCTTTTGTATCTGGTCACTCTACAAAAGAGGAACAGTGGAGAATTCCTCATGGGTTGGCTCTGATTTGGAAACAAAACCACCAAATTTGGAACATCAGTTTCTGGGGAGAAATTCAAAACAGGAGAATTTAGGAGTTCTTGTTGGGTTTTATTTAGTTTTAAGGGATATTCCAACTTGGGGATGGAGTATTCTTGCCGTGATGGGCAATAGAATCAGTATTGAGGGTGGGTTTCTTCTGTGCCAATGGAGATCCAATTAGTTTCTTCTGCCAATTTCTGGGACTTTCTTCCAGGATTAACCTCCCCTTACTGGACCGCACAATCCCAGACTATTCCAGTTTCAACACCATAGACGAATGGCTTGAGGCGATCAAGATGAGCCAGTACAAGGAGAGTTTTTCCAGCTCTGGGTTCACCAGCTTCGACGTGGTGTCCCAGATGACTATGGAGTAAGTACCAGAGGAGAAGGAGAGGACAGCCCTCAGGAGCTTCCCACATTGCAAATTCAAAACCTGCCTGCAGCAACTGCGGTGGCTCCTAGACCTCAACGTGGTCTCATCCAGAGGGCTAGTGGAGGGGATCTTTGCTCAGCCACTTTCCCCAAGCACACAGAGGAGGCGGAACAAAAGCCACGGCAAAATAGATGCCATATACCGCCCAGGCTGGAAAGGCACAGACCTGCTCTACACGTTCAGAATAATCACATCAAACAGCCCTGTTGGAACTGTATCACTATGCAGTACAACCGGGGTGGGATGCACAGTGAAATGCTCCCTTGTATTTTAAAAAACCTGGCACCTCAGAGAGACAGCGGGCTTAGAACCTCCAGCTTTCTGCATGCAAGTAATCCTTTTTACATGGAGCATTCAGAACAAGGGCAGCTCTTCCCGAGTGCTTGAGACTGTGCTGGATGTGTAAATCAGCTATCATCCCAGGGCAGAGATGGCCCATGACAGTTTGAGGGGCCCAAGCCAGAAAATTGACCATGGCACCCCTGAGATGGGGGTGGGGGAAAACATATGGCAATAATAATATGCTAAATAACTGATATTTTATTTCCCGTTAATGATACACTTAGGCCAGATCTCCACCAAGCAGGATATAGCACTATGAAAGCGATATGAAAGCGGTATGCGGTATGTGTCAATGGGCCTCAACAGTTGTCATTGCACTTCAGTACCGCTATAAAGCAGTCGTGTGGCTCCTACCTTTTATATACTGCTTTCATACCACTTTCGTAGTGCTATATCCTGCTTGGTGTAAATTGGGCCTCAGATCTGCAGTGTAAGGAGCTGCTCCACTATACCTAATGGTAAAGCATGTTCTTTGGTGTCTGGTTGATTTTAGAGGAACAGGACATTTCCTTGAATTCTATTGCTCTCCCCCATTCCCTGAAAGAGCTCCTGGTCACCACTCTCCTCCACCTACAGACACCTCATGTGATCCTAGCCTTCAGGAACATCAGAAGAGCCCAGACCCAGGGTTCATCTAGTCCAGCACTCTCTTCACACAAGGAGCCAACCAGCTGTCGGCCAGGAACCCATAAGCAGGACACGGTGCAACGGCACCCCTCCCACCCATGTTCCCCAGCAACTGCCTCAGATACCGAAGGTAGCATATAGCTGTCAGGACTAGCAGCCATTGATAGCCTTTTCCTCCAGCAATTTATCTAACCCCTTTTAAAGCCGTCCAAATCGGTGGCTATCGCTACATCTCGTGGTAGCGAATTCCACAGTTTAACTGCGCTGTGTGAAGAAGCGCTTCTTTTTATCTGTCCTGAACCTCCCACCAATCAGCTTCATGGGATAATGACCCCAGTTGTGGTAATATGGGAGAGGGAGAAAATGTCTCCCTACCCACATTCTCCACACCATGCATCATTTTCTACACTTCCATCAGGTCTCCCCTCAGCCTCCATTGTCCCAAGCTCAACAAGCCCACCTGTTGTAACCTTCCCTTATAGGGGAGATGCTCCGGCCCCTTGATCATTTTAGTTGCCTTCTTCTGCACTTTTTCCAGCTCTACAATATCTTTTTTTTAAAAGTATGGTGACCAGAACTGTACAAAGTAATTGGCTTACTTATTTCAGGTCTTTCCTATTCTGTAAAATAGATACCCTTGGCTCTATAAAGTTCACACCTGCTTAACACAGGCAGGCTTTTTTCTCCCCACTTTACAGAAATGTAGAGAGCTGCACCAAATCATGGGAGAAACTAGTAGGAAAAATCCACCAATGCCATAGGAAACAGATGCATCTTTTGAAAGTTGGGCTGTATCTCCATGGTAGAGCACATGCTTTGCGTGCAGAATGTCCAAGGTTCAATTCTCGACACCTCCAAATAAAGCTGAGAAAGCTTCCATGGAGTGAAGAGCCTCTGCCAGTCCAAGTAGCCAATAATGAACTAGATGGACCAATGGTCCAGACCAATAGAAGGCTAGTTCTGTGTGTCCTGAGAACGGGCCCTTGAGCAGAGACTCACAGAACTCTTCACAGAGGAGAAGGCTATCAATGGCTTCTAGTCCTGATGGCTATGCGCTATTTCCAGTATCAGAGGCAGTAAGCATATATACACACCAGTTGCTGAGGAACATGGGTGAGAGGGTGCGGCTGCATATTGTCCTGCTTGTGGGTCCCTGGTCAACAGCTGGTTGGCCACTGCATGAGCAGAGTGCTGGACTAGATGGACCCTTGATCTGATCCACCATAGATCTCCTTATGTTGTTATTTCCGAAAAGCAACATGTCATTGTTTTTAGACATGGAGTAGGCTTAGGAAGCTCAGTCTATCTTACTCCTCTGCAGGTCAGTCGTGAATGAATGATTCACATCAACCCCAGCATTCTCGTTGTGCATGGCAGTTGCTTCCTCACTAACATTTCTTCACGGTTGGTTTTTTCCTTTTGTTTCCTGCTGCCAGGGACATCCTGCGAGTGGGGGTCACATTAGCAGGGCACCAGAAGAAAATCCTAAACAGTATTCAGGTGATGCGGGCACAGATGAACCAGATCCAGTCCGTGGAGGTTTGAGAAGTTGGACTTGCGCAAACCTCTTCCTCGAGGCCCTGTTCCCTTTGGTTCCTGTGTGTCTGAGCCCTTGGCGGGCCTTACGTTCCCCCGCAGAGACGGCGGGTACGGGGAAGGGACAGCCTCCAGGCAAAGTTGCTGTGGACTTTGCCAGTCCAAAAAAAGGGAACAGCGAGGTCTCTTATTTAGAAGGATGTTGTTGTTTTTTTAAAAAAATGAACCAGAACAGCAGTGAACTTCCCTCCAAGGGCTTTGAGATGAACAAGCAGACAGGGGAAGGATTGGGACCACCTCCTTTTCCCTCCTCCTTTGCACTGGCCCCATTGCCTTCTGGAGCGCAGAGTGGACCAGAAAGTCTGGGGTGGCAAACTGCATGTCCCTCCGAGTCTTGCTGGGCCTGCCCCCTCCCCGCCCCCAACAGCCAGCAGTTCGACAGATTGGGCCGAAGAGGGCACAAGAGGTAGAAAACTTTCCCCATGACGTGGGACAGTCACGTCTCAACGGCGGTGGACTTCGGAGACGAACGTGTCGTTTCCACTTCCTTTTCTCGAAAGGACTGAAACCAGGAGAATCTCTTCCCCCTCCCTCCTCCTCTGGACGGGCAAGAACCTTTGCCCCACCGGGGAACCAAACGACAAGGGGCTTTCTGAGGTCTTGGTCTCTGTCGCACCGGGACCAGTTTGAGAGTGGCGCTTGGCAGGCGCTCCGCCCCCCCCTGCACTTCCCAATGGCAGCTCCTACATATCATATGCACAAGAAGTTCACAAGGCATCACGAATTTGCCAATGACCTGCCCCCAGCAGGCATCCACCCCCTCCTCCTCCTGTGCCATGCAGTATGTTGTAGATTTGATGTGCATTTCCATTTGCCTGTCGCCGTTTCATCTTTTTCTACTTTGTTTACAACGGGTTGCGGGGGTGGGGTGGATTATCTGTGGGGTGGGGTGGGGTGGGGGTGGGTTATTTTTCTTTTTACAAAAGTAGGAGGACATTTCCATGGTTCTCGTCTCCCCAGGACACTTTCTGATTCCTCATGGGCAGCTTACTGGCTGAGCACTTCCAAAGGGTGCAGACATTTTGGGCACACCCTGATCATTCTGCCGGACTGCTCCCAAGTCCTCCCACCACCCAATTTCCTAGCAGTGATTTCAAAGGGATGGGCCCGTCGGCCGTTTCGTGTTGAGGAAACAGTTGCCTGCCCCACAGAGAGGATCCCATGGACAAGCTGTTGTCATGACAGCTCTTGAAAAAATGTGACTTGCTCAGAGGGGCCATGAACTGAGAAGCTCAGCTGGGAACGAAGCAGCATATCTGAGAGAGTAAGAGGGCTTTCGCGAGGCCAGCCAAACTTTAGAGCAGTGCCTGAGTGGATGTTTCCTGAAGCCCTCAGGCGTTCCCTCAGCTCTTCTTCAGCCTAATGGGAAATTGGAAACTGTGGCAATAGTGAAAGCCCAGGAAGGGCTCAGCCCAATGCTGCCCTCTTTGACTAGGCCTGTCCTTGTCAAAATCAGCAGCCCAGAGAAAGTTTTGGGTGATTTGGAAGCCCACCATGTGGAGCATGAGGACCACATAGCTTAGCTCAGGGTTTCCATTTCTACAGGGGAAGATGATGACCAGCAGTGCCAATAGGAGCTTCATGGAAGCTTTGCCTCTTGGAGGCTGTGAGACAAAGGCCTGGAGTAGATGTAATGAGAAAACCTGGTGGTCCACTCTGCGAATGAGCAGCCTTGGGCTCACCTTCTTCCTCCTTGGTGCGGTGAGGAGGAGACTGGAAACGTTGGCTTCTGATTTTAAGCTAAACACTCTTCCAAACTGATGTGTGAACACTGCAGCTTCTTTAAAATACAGCTAGCGAGATCAAGCCAGGATCAAAGTGTGCCTTCAGCTCCTGGTTTGTTCTGAAGTCATAATTTAAACAAACCACTGGTTCCTGAGATTGGACATCATTGGAAACTGTGGTTTGTTTAGAAGCAGAAGCAAAAACTTCCAGTTCCCTCCTTGTAACCACAAAAGAGGAGAGGAGACGGGGGGGGGGGAGGTTTGCAACCCTGAGGCCCACCAAGGATTGTTCATCTAGCAGAAAACTGAGATTTCCCTTTACTACTGAATGGGGCCATTGTTCACAGGGAGTCAGTTTCCTGGGCCCAGGCCTGGCTGGCAGGGGATACTGGGAAAAGTGCATGTAGCCTCTCACGCCTTCTATTCCTTCCTTCTTACCAGACGTGGGGTGGCATGTGGGAATTGAAAGAGGTTTAGATGTCGTGAAATCTGTTGAAATCCTTGGTGACACAGAGCGGAGGGATCTCATAACTCCATGGACAGTATCCGTTTGAATGGGGTGGGGTGGGGGAAGTCCCTTTTACAAACCATGGCCATTTGGGTTCCAATCACTGTGTGCCCCCAAACATTCTGCTGGAGCCTGAGCCATGCTATAGACTGTGTGCTCTGCTGCCTTCCTTCTGTTTGGAGGAGGATTTGAGTGCATGGTTCTTTGCACAGGGGCGGAGGGGTTCGTTTATCTTTGCACTAAAGCTCCCCTCACCCTGCCCTTCTGATATAGCCCTATCAGTTCCACTGGGTGCTGCTAGCATTGGGGGAGGGAGAGCAGGGGAGCTGTCTTCACCAGCAGAAAGACGACACACACACACACACACACACACACACACACGTCTACCTGATCCATACCACTGTGAGAGACAAAGAGCCCCTCGCAGCACTGCTGGTGATGTCCGTGGTTTCCCAGGGAGGGGTTGATGTGGCCATGCTTCATTCCTCCCCTTGGCCAACTTCAGATGTTCATACGATGGGACTCACCTGTCAATGGCAGGCATCTTACTGTGTCCTCGCCAGGACCGTGGTGAATTCTCCTCTTCCTGCTTGACAGGATGGCCTTCCCTTCCCACCTTCAAGCCAGCAGAGGGGCTCCTTTTGCAGGTCTTGAATTGCGACCACAGCAGCCAGCTGTGCATAAGAGTGCACCATGCGCGGAGCCTCCCTCAATGCACCGGTGCCGCCATGGCAATCCTCACAACCCTCGTGCAACTGCAGGGTCACGCTTCCAAACTTTTCCCCGCTGAGCCCACATCCCCTGTTCTCATCCCATTTCTGCTACCTGTCTTGCCGTTGCCCACGAAGTTCTAGTGATCCTGGGGCTGAAAACTGGATTGCCAGCATTCCGTTGAACGTAGCAATAAAACGCCAGGCTGAGGACCCTGGCACTTTGGGGCTCTGGGAAAGCGCTGGGAGGCATGTGTTGTGCAGGAAAGAACCGTCCCAGCATCTTCATGACCAGGTCATCACTTTGAGGAGGAAAGGGAAGAAGCAGAGGAAAGGCAGCTCCTAAATTCAGCGTTTGGAAAGTTCTAATATGTCACTGTGATTGTTTTTCTTTTTTAAAAAACAGTATAACAATAACTGAACTAGAATGGAACTTTCTCCATTTAAAAGATGCTGCCCACAAACAAACCCGGCTTAGCTGCCATTGTAGCCTGCTCTGGTGTGTCAGGTTTCAGGTCTGGTTGCTTCTTCTCAGCTTGTCTTCCTTCAGCCACCCTTGGGTGAGAACAGAGAATGGGAGAGGGCCACCTCTCTCCCACACCCCTCAGCAGGCCATCCCATGCCCACCTACCAATTCCCTCCCCCAACCAAGATGGTCTCTGCTGGCTGAGTGGATGCAGACTTGAGTGGAGTCAGCCGATGCCTCGTGAACACGGCCTGCATCTTTACCAAAACTGGGTTGGCAGCAGTGTAGAAATCCATTGCAGGTTGAGTTACGGGCTGGGCATGTGGCGAGGCCATTGCACAACCACGTCATCCATCAGGAGCCGATCTCGATGGCAGTGATGGCATCATTGCAGCATTACTTCATGATGGCAGTGAATTGCGGACATGAGAGACGTTTGGAATTCCTTGGCCTTCTATGAAGTTTAGGCCCAGCTCATAATGGGTTCATTGCCAGCCAGCCCTTCCCAAGCAATTTTATCCTTGGGAGAGGGCAGTGAGCAATGGGGAGTGCTTGGCTGGCCGGAGGGGAGGCCATGTAAGGCCTGGAGCAAGAGCATCCATTGCTACCTTGTTGCATAGGGATTGTTTCCCAGCATCTCCCAATCCCATTCATTGAATCAGAAGGACATTTCCAAGCCTCCCAGTGGCAATGGATACATCCAGGCCTTAAAGGGGAGATACAAGGCCATTGCCAGCCAATCCTCCCTGAACTTTTCCCTTTGGGAAAATGGGGGGGGGGGGTTGCCAGGTGGGCTCAGTGCCAACAACACTCAGCTTTCTAGGAGTGTCTTTGAAAAACACCGAGAAAGCTTAGGCCGTTTCCACACCAGGCACCGATGGTGTGTATTAGGTACTTCCGGGATCGCCCTCCCTCCCTCTACCCCCCCTATGGTGTAGAAAGTAAAACTAAACTAATTATGCAGGTGGAGAGAGCTCCACCCATCAACACTACTTATACTAGTTTGTTCAGGTTAATCAATTTGAAGATGTTCCTCTGCAAATAAGCCTTGATGGAGAAGATCATCTGTGGTCTGCAGATGGGCATTGCTGGGGATCTGTTAATCTTGGCATCTGTTTGGCATGTTGCCCCCCTCCCAGTCTTCCAGTGGCATCAGAGCTGCTTCCCCATGGGGCCAGCTCACACTCCAGGGGAGTACTGTGAGGGAGGAAGATGCCAATGAAGCCACGTGGTTAATCTGAAGGGACAAAGGAAGCTTGAGATGCTCAGCGGGGTTGGGGTGTGTGGCAAGGTATATGCTAGGCTCATCCTAAGCTTTCCTCTAAAGGAGGGATGCAACCCCTATAGTCTTCCAGATGTTGTTGGACGGCAACTCCCATGAGCCTAGTCAGTATGGCCAGTGATCAGAGATGACATGGATTGTATTTCATCAACATCTGGAGGGGCACAGATTCCCAGTCCTGTACAAAACTCAGATCTCTTTTCCTACTGGGGAGTAAGCATGGCCATGCAGTGTGGGTGGAAGCCTGTCCTTTTTGCAATTTCCAGGAAGACCAATATCTCAATAGCAGTCTTGCCCTTCTTTCACAGAAACGGTCTTTCCAGAGGCCCTGAACTTCACCAGAGAAGCAAGCTAGTAGGCCCCAGTGGCTGGTCAGATCTTGCTCTTGGTCTGTACCTCAGTTTCTCATCTCACCTTTTCTGCCCGTGCTCACTCTGTAGATGGCTGGTATTTTCTTTCATTCTGGATCGGCCCTACAGGGGACTGGCATTGTGTACAGATCTTTGCTAATCCACTTCCATCTGGCTAGTATCCTGTGTTACCCACCCCTGTCCAGAGTTCCAGGGCTAGGCCTTGGTTTGGAGTTCCATGCTCAATTGGGTACGCATGAGAATCTTTGAGCTTTAGGGCAGGGTGTTGGGCCTCTTTTGGCCTAAGGGCGGGATTCCATTTTGGAGAATCCAGGGGTGGGTGGGGTCAGTATATTTTAAAGCTCTTATTGCCAGTAATTAAGCCTTAGGGGAGGCATTTCAATCTTTTAGCATGGGAGGGGAAAAAAACTGAACAAATCCCAGGAAAGTCCCTAAATGGTGGGCGGTAGAATAAGGATGTTGCCATCTAGGGAATCCTGCAGGGCCAGGTTGGGACCCCAGATTTGGGGCCCAGGGCTGAGGTTATGCACCCCCTGCTTTAGGGAGAACATGGGCTGATTCCTTGTTAATTATTTTGAGACATATACAGGGGGTCATCAAGAAGGCCACCAGGCAATGGTTTGGTTCAGGCTTGAGACACAAGAATGCTAGGAAACAAGCCCTGGGGCACAGGCAGACATCTCCCAGACTTGTGCCTGACAATTTTCCCATTCCAAAAGCCCTGTCTACAGCCACTTACTGCTTTTCCATTCTTCCTTTGCCTGGTGCATCTAGAGAGGCAACTGGCATCACCATCACGGTTGCTGCTTGGGAGGGAGATCTTGTAGCCCTGAGGTAGAATGGGGAAGCCGTTTCAGGAAAAGCACCAGAATTCAGGATCCCCCCCATGAAGATCATCATGAGCAGGCAGAGAACCTTCGGGTTTTTTCAGTGACCCCGATTGGCTAGAATTGTCCATCTGAGCAGTACAGGAAGCACTTTCCTCACTCCAAATGGTAGCACTTTGCCCTTAATGACGTCAGAACGTTGCTCATTCTGATTGGTTACATAGTATGGCATCATCACATCCAGTACATGATTCCTAACTGGCTGGGATCACCCAAGGCAGAATGGAACAGAGAAGAACATTCTCATGGCTGAAAGAGCACCCAATGTGGGGAAAAGATGTCTCCCCCACCAGAGCAAGTGGGAGGGGGGAGAGGCCTCCTTCTCATGACTAATTTCAAGGTGAAAAACCGACCTGTGAAACATTCAGCTTAGCATTCATTGTCAGCATGTGTTCTCTGCACACACACACTCCTCTGTGGCTCAGAACAATGGGTTGCATCTCTTCCTGCCATCAAGCCTCCCCTCTCTCCACAAAATGGTGACCCATTTCTTTGACAGGTCTCCAGCTCAGGGTGACTGTTCTGTCTCCAGCTGCCCATGGGCCGTGGCCTTGTGTGCAATGTGGCTCTTTCCCTGACAGTATTTGTCTTTTTAGGAAATGTGAATAGGTAGGTGGCGTGCCGGCCCTTGTCACACGGGGGTGTGTCTTCCATTCTGTCCAGGGTCTTCTCCTGGCTCCATCAGGCAACTTTTGATGTTACCGGGGTGGGGTGGGGGGAATAAACCAGATGTATTTATAAAGGAAAACAGAACCTGCTGCTCCGATGCCTTTGTAGGAGTATTTTTAAGAAGATGTTTTTTTCAAAATAAATGTGAAGTGTAAAAGTTTGGAGCATTCATTCGTGGATCACATTTTTTCTTGCTTTTTGCTGCCTTTATTCTCCCTATTAGTGTGGACCTTTTTGACCACCATATTGGGCATGTCTACACCTGCCATTTATCCCAGTGTCAACTTGAGGCCATCCCTGTGTGTCCAAATGATGCACAGCTGATCCTGGGGTCAACTGGGAATGACCTCTCAGTTGTCCCAGGATAACCAGTACTACGGTTTTCCCAATTTTCCTCACGGTCCCGGGACAACCCCCAGGCCTGTGACGCAGGCTCCTAGGCTCTTCCTCCTCTCCATGAGTAGCGGGGTTCTTCAAACGGGCATGGAGCTGCGCTGGGTGACTCCGTGCCCATCGGGGGTGGGGGGAGCAATCCTGCCATCCCTAGGATGGCTGTCAGCATTTTCCAGCACCAATTATTTCATTTTTTTTAAAAAACCTCTCTCACTGACATGCTGGATCAGAGCCCAGCAATTGCGTGAACGTCTCAAAACAAAAACAAACAAACAAAAAAACCCATGCCAGGAATGTTCCTCTTCACTTGTGGGATGACACGCTGGTATGTGCACCCTGGGGGACGATCCCGGAAGCGTAAAGCCCAAGATCCTTCCCCTCCCCCCCGTCCCAGAAGGCCTGCAGGTATAGATGAGCCCATTGAACAACAGGGAAAGTGGAGCTTGGGTTTCAAGGAACCCTTGGCACTTTGAGGGATCCTGCATCTACTCCCAGCAGACTGATCTGGTGGCAAATGATGGACAACAGCAGTGCTATGATTAGTAGCAGGTGAGTGGGACTGAGCCACCATTTTATTTTCCCATTTTGCTCTGGAGCAACACAATGTCAGGTCATCGTGGGAAACTCAAGTGGTGATTCAGAGCCGGTGATCTGGGGCAGGAGGTCTAGAGCAGGCATAAGAGCAGATGTGAACCCAGCTAGGACACTGGCAGCTGCCTGTGTGCTGATGCTGGTCTGGTGCCAATCAGAAGAAAAACCCAGGAAAGCAAGAAGGGTTCTCTTCAATAAAAACAGATCTTTGCAGCTGGTCCGGTAATATCAATGACTTTAAGGTTGTGGTAGCTGCTTAAGAACTCATTGCCTATTGGTTGGAACTGACAGGAAGCTGGTCAACCATGATACCTGAAAAGATGATCACTCCTTCTTGCCCCTGTTTCTGATTGGTTACAGTGGCATTGCCAAATTAGTTTGGTCATGCCAGATGTGATGGATGAGCGACTTGTTACATGGCTCTAATTACAGGGTGAGTTTGGTGGCACCAGGTCACATTTGAATTCACCTAAAATCTGTATTATATGATGACACCCAAAGGTCTAAAAATAACTGGGGCTAACCTGAAATCTGTCTATTCTATTTTAAAATATGGTTTTCTGATATTCACACGCCTCTTCCTAGTGACAATACCTAGGTAATGTAGGTGGCAGGTAGCAGAGCTTTATGTGAGCTCATGGCGAAGCAGTGACTGACCCAAAGCAAAACTCTCAGAATAAGATCCCTTTTAAAGGCAGTGATGATTTGGGACTGGGAGAAATGATGATGGAAAAGGTCTCCAGAAGTGGAGAATCCCATTCCCTGCCCTCCATAGCATTCCAGGTATCTATCTCCAGACCCAATTCTTAAGTACTTTACACTTGCTTCCATTGAACTGCATTTACCATTTTGATGCCCATTCACCCAGTCTGGAGATATCCTTTTGGAACTCTTAACAATCCATTTTTGTTTTAACCACCCTAAATAAATGTGGCCACCTCACTGCTTACTCCTAAGTCCAAATCATTTATGAACAAGTTGAAAAGCATTGGTCCAAATACAGATCCTTGTGGGAAACCACTGTTTACATCCCTCCACTAGGAGAATTTACCATTTATTGTTACTCTCTGCGATCTGTTCTTTAACCAGTTACTGATCCATAAGAGAACCTCTCCTCTTATTCCATGACCACTACGTTTGCTGAGGAGTCTTTAATTAAGGATTTTGTCAAATGCCTTTTAAGTAAACGATGGCCCTTTCCACACCAGGTCAAGAGGGCAGGGATTCTGCAATTTTAACTGTTGTGAAGACGAAGGAATTTCACCAGGTGCTGCGTACGTACAAATGGCACCTGTTGAAATTCCATCTTTTATGCAACTGTTAAAGATATAGGAGCCCTGTCCTCCTTTTCATATGGTCACCCTATGCCCCCATAAAAAAAACTTTAGGAAAGGAGAAAGAAGCAGGGTCACAACCCCTGCCAATGTGAGAAACTGTTGGAGAATTTCTCCTTTCCTTGGAGAAATTTGGTGGAAAAGTGGTGGAGAATATTGCAAGGCTATTTGTGCACAGCTCTGGTATGTGTGTGTGTGTGTGTTGCAATTGAGATGGAGACTACAGTGCAGGAAGGCAGGTATAATCCTGCCCACATGCAATTTTCCCGATTAATTTTCCTCCCCCACCCCTTCATGCACTTCACTACCTGAAAACAAATTGCCTCAGTAGGAAAAACATATATGAGGATGTATGTCTTTCCAACTGGTGCAAATAACAGCTTGGAGATGGGGAGTCGATGGTTACCAAGAAAATAGCCCAGTGGCAAAGATTTAACCCTCCCAAAGCTATGACCCTGATCTGTATAGGGCCCCTGCAGCTGCCATTTTCAAGAAATAGATAGATGATAGCTAGCTAGCTAGCTAGCTAGCTAGATAGCTAGCTAGCTAGATGATAGATTCATTCTCTGTGAAGTAAAATCAGCTCTATAGTGGCAACTTTTTATAGAGAGGCCCTCTAAAAACAAATGCTGATATAGGACTGATTTTGCCTCACAGAGAATGTATCTCTTTGCCCTTAGAGCAGAAATTGTTCCCCAACTGTGCCTTTGGCGTGAAAATTCACAGCCTCATATCCTTGGGATCACAGAGCAGTGACCCACGGCACGGCTCCCTCAATCCCCATCTTCTGCACTGGAGGAATGTGACTTGAGGAAAATTCTGTAGAAACAATAACTTTCTGGGAACAAAGCATCCCAAGGAGCAGATTTCTTTTGGAAAGGGGAGAGGAGGCCCCACTTACGAATATACAACAAACTGAGTGGAAAAATGACTGAAGTTCTCATTCCGAAATGATGCACTTGCCACTCCAGGACAATGCTCCTGTGTGCTTGGAGAGAACTGTTAGAGCATGGCAAGAAAGATGCTAATTAAATAATTAAAGGCCCAACATGTATCCTGACAGAGGACGCTGTCTGTTGTTGTTGGTCTGCAGTTAAAGCTGAGCCAACTTTAACAGAAAACATTTTTTTTTCTGAGAAAAGTTCTGATTTTCTGCCCCTCACTGCCCCTAGAGAAAAAAGACACATTGCAGAATGTTCTCCTAATATTCGTCACCTTTTATTTTGTGGCAGCTACCATTTATCTCTCTCTCTCTCTCTCTCTCTCACACACACACACACACACACACACATACACACACACACACATTCCCCCAGAACAATACGAGGTCTGAGGCATTGTGGAGGATGCAAAATGGTTGCCAGGCTGCCAACATAGTTGTTATTGACCCTTTTGCCACTTGCAACGGCAAAAACAAAAACAAAATGCCTTAAGGAAAAGTAAGAAGAAGGTCTCCTGCCACTGTTGAGACCTAACTCCAAGTAAGTGCTGGAGATGTCCTCCTCCTCCTCTTCAGTGGAAAAAAATGGTGAAATTGTTTCCTCCCCCCCCCCTCTAATTTCGCTTCCTGCAAATGGGGTGGAGAATTTTGGAGACATAGTTCAGAACAGCGACTCACGTAGGAACACACCAGCACTAGCTCTTACTCTTACACACTTTACAATTGCTGATACCCTGGAAGGCTGTTCCTCACTGCCATTGCCACTTGCTTCTCTGCCCACACACTGATACAAGTTTCTCTCTGCCTCACCAGAGTAGTTGGTAGGAGCCAACTGTTCCTACACTACCTCACCAGTTCACTAGTACTGTGGGCAAGTACACCAGTAAGGCACTGCCATGCATGGGGTAGGAAGCACTTGATGAGGTAGAGGTGATAGAATCATAGAATACTAGAGCTGGAAGGGGCCTATAAGGCCACTAAGTCCAACCCCCTGCTCAATGCAGGAATCCATCTTAAAGCATAGCTGACAGATGGCTGCCCAGCTGCCTCTTGAATGCCTCTAATGTGGGAGAGCCCACCACCTCCCTAGGTCATTGGTTCCATTGTTGTACTGCTCTAACAGTCAGGAAGTTTTTCCTGATGTCCAGCCGGAATCTGGCTTCCTGTAACTGGAGCCCATTGTTCCATGTCCTGCATTCTGGGATGATCGAGAAGAGATCCTGGCCCTCCTCTGTGTTGCAATTCTCTACAACTGTTAAAGTTACATGAGCCCTGTCCTCCTTTTCATATGGTCAGCCTACTCACAGGGCTTTGTTTCCCTCAATATCTGATGCTGGCTTGGCATCCAGCACCTGCCTCCAGATCAGTACTCCAGATTTAGCTAACGTAAAGCATCAAGTCCAGAGTTCCAGGATGAGAAGTGATTTCAACAGCCATTTTAGGGGCTCGGTTAGTAAAGCTAGCAATATCAAAATGGCTGTTCAACTCTGGTCTGATCAGGGCTTCATAGGTGGGGGTGAGAAGAAACAAACAAACAAACAAACAAAAACTTCCCATCCAGTATGATCTGCAATTTTCTCCATCCACTTGGGAAGAATTCACTTGGCTGCAATCTGTTTGAAGCCAAGATAGTTCAATCTTCTTCAATTAACATTACCTTCTTAGAGAAGGGTTTTCACAGTAAATAGATGTTTGGATCCTTATGAGCTCTGGCAGGAAGAAAGGAGCACTGAACCAGGGAAAATTAGGTACGTTGGGGTGTCAGCCTCATGAACCCCACTGATTCGCACAGAGCCAGTATCCTAACTGGTGCAAGAGAAGGAAGGACCCAATGCATATACAAAAATATTTTGTTGCGTGTATCTATCCTCCATGATGCACCTCTCATGACCGCTGGTGTTCCATTGGGATTATTTATGCAATGATGGATCTTGAATGCATCCTCAAGCTGATGGATATTACTCTTGATGTGCTCCCTTATGTCCCTTTGGTGGTGCAAATGTGCGAAAGGGCACTGACCTTTCGATGACTCTCCCAGATAACTAAAATGAAGTCTTCGTGGGTTCAAAAGTTCAGCGCACATCAGCCTCTCCATCCTGAGGCATGAGGGGTGGCGGAGGTAGATGAGGGCGCTCGCCCCAAATAAGAATAATTGGGAAATTCTCACCTTTCCTCGCCTCCTGAGTAATTGTGATTGGAGGAACTTTTCTGTAGAACCCAACGCCATTGGGCAATTACAGCCCACACGTCTCACTGGCTGAGGACTGCAGACCTGCAAAGCAGCCATCTTTGTTGCTAGGAACAAGAAGGAGGGTAGGAGGAGCTAAACACATACGCGAAGCCTTTCTCTTCAATGTCTTTCAATGGAGGTTTTGGCAGCAGGATCTGCCATCCAGAGTGGGAGTAATTTCCCGATGTGGGTATTTTAAATTTATGATGGTAAGTTATAAATAATGAGGTCAGTTTGAAAATTGCAACGTTAAGTATAATTTATAGATTCCCTTTTTAATATATATATATATATATATATATATATATATTTGCTAGTCCACAAAGAACGACCAAGAAAATAATTAAAATGCCATCCTCGATTCGAACCAAGCTCTAAATAACACCAAAAAAGGGTGAGTTTAAATTTGGTAAAAACAGCCTTGACAACATGACTATATATATGCAGATACTATGTCGTTACTTTGTATTTACTTTTTAATCTTTTTTATTGTGTCTATGTAGGCCACTGAGGAAGACAAAAATCGTCAAAACGCGTTTGGCCTGTTGGTGATTTGTCTTATAAAGTCTTTTCATGAAATAAACATTTTATACATGTATCTGCTCAGATAGCAACTAAGTTGTTACTACTGGTGCCATTGTAGTTGTTTTCCTTAACTTTCTTGTATCATATCTGTTTTTTGTGAAGAACCAGTGTGGCTTTTCATTTGAGGCCCGTTGACACATGCCACATACCGCTTTCATACCGCTATATCATGCTTGGTGGAGATCTGGCCTCAGTCACATATTGCCAGCATTTCCTTGCTGGACTGATTTCAACAGCTTTGTGGTCTCATTCTCCCTGCTTACCAACTTCCGCAGCACCGGCCTCGTAATGCTGCCGAAATTCGCCTCATCTGAATTTCTCCCAAACCGTGCAATTCCAAGTGACATGCTCTTTCTTCCCAAAGAGGAATGAGCACACTAGAAATTCTCCATTGTTACCTGCATGTGCTTTAATTATTATTCTCCGTTTTGCACAGAGAAGTATGCACTCACAATTTTGTTATGGCTTTCAGTTCTTTCATTACTTTCTCCCCCGCCACCAGCTTCACATTATAAATGCATTTGCAAAACAGAACAACCCACCAATCGGGATGTGATTACGCACAATCCCATTGTGATGCTTTCCCTCCTCCAACTCGCCAATGGACGTGCACATTGATCACACACACACACACACACTCACACACACACACACACACACACAGCATCTTGATGTGCCTGTACTCAATTGGGTTGATTCTCTTTGTGTGGTGTTTTATCAAGGCATAGGGGCACATTTGCATGTCAATAAAACACAGCCAATAAATTAAATTTTAAAAGAATTGCATTAATTAATTAAATGTGCATCTTTTCCACTAAAAACAGTGGCCACCAATAAAATCCTGTAAAATGCAGCATTTAAAAGAGTGAAAAAACAGTACCCATCCAGTAAAAAACTAATTCAACAACAAATAAGCTGACATGCCAAAGTCCTGTCTGAATAAAAATTCTTTGCTTGCCAGCAGGAAGACAATAAAGAAGGAGCCAACTAGTTGGCAGGGAGTATTACAGGCAGGGAGCAGCCCCCGAGAAGGCCCTCTGTCATGTTCCCACCAGATGTGCCTCTGAGGGTGGTAAGACAGAGAGAGAAAAAGAGGCGTCTCCAGAGAATTTTAAAACCCAGGCAAGTTCATGAGGGGGGATGCAGTCTTTCAAATAACCCAGTAATGTAACTCTAGGTACAGCCACATGAACTATGACCCTGCCATGCAGGAGAGTGAGGGGGAGCCTATGCCAGCTGTTTATTGCAGGATTGTATTGCAGTCATGCGCTAATGGGGCACATGATGTTCACCTGCTCCTGCGGTGATGTCGGCTCAACCTCTCAGTTTTCCCGGAATATCCCTGACTGCTTTGGTTGCATTGTTTTTCCGTCTCTCTAGCTTCCATTCTGAAGAACATTTGCGGTGCGCCCCCCCCTTTTGCGAGGTTGTTGCTGTTTGCCATGAGTTCCGGGTTCAGCAAACAGCCAGTCAGCTGTGAGGGGTGTGCGTATGAATATCGGAGGTGTGTGGGAGTGCAGCTGTCCACCAGTTTTGGATGGGTATAGCTGTATTTCACCGCCGAGTTTGTTTATTTGTTTGTTAAATATAGACATATCTCTGCGCAGGAGCGCATATTCGACAGAGTTCCTGTCCCCCCCATGTATTGCTGTGGGTATGTGCTCATATGCATCTCTGACGAGTCATTAAAATATCTCTGCCCCGTAGCCATCTGCGTAGCCCAGGCCACTTCTACCGATACGCGTCACAATGGGGCGCCCGTGCTCCCGCGAAGGCATTCCTGTAATTCCGGTGAACATCAGCCCTGCGAATGCTGATTGTGGAAGCAATTAATATTCAGAAGCATCCTTCTTCCATAGCGAAAGGGCTGCAGGTGTAGATTAGCCCAGAATCAACCTGCACCATGAAGAGGGAGCAGGGGGGGGGGGAGGGGAAGATGAAGACAGATCTTCATATCCTGAGTGATGAATGCTGTAGCAATTTTTTTGTATGAAGTGTGGGCCCTAGTGGAGTAGAGGTTACAGGAAGCAAACTGTCTTGGGCCAGCAAGGTTTAATAATGCACAATGAAGTGTGCATTGGAAGAGACACAAATTCATTGCTGGGACTCAATTCTGCAGCAGCTGCTCGTGTTCTTCTGATTTGGAAATTAATTTAAGGTGTTCTAGCTGAATCAGAATTTAAAAGCAGCACAGTGAAGCAGAGCAACAGTAAAAGAACAAAATATGAGGAACTGTCATTTTCGTAGATGACTCCTGGGCAGGAATGGGTGAATCTATCCGTGGTGCTCTTTCCCACACCTGGATTTTTTAAAACCTCAAATTCCAGAATTTGTGATTCTGTTCGTGGATGAAACAAAACAACATGCCCAAACCAAAAGGTACCATAAAATATGCTTAGAAGCATGTATTTTGTGAGAAAATACATTCTCATACGTAAATGAATTTTCATGGTTATTTTAAAATCACAGATTAATGTGGAAACAGGACAGGACAGACTTCTTAATAGAGCATTGCATAAATGGCATCTTCGCATTCTCCACTGTATTCGTGGGCAGAGGAATTGGGGAGACCATTTCACCAATTTTCTCCAGGTGGAGGAGAAATCCTCCAACTATTTTTTAGGGTGGGCCTCGCCATCAGCACTGGCAGCAGCACAGACCCCTTCTTCTTTCTTAAGGTTGCTTTTTGGAGGGATGGGGGCAGCTACTACTAATAATAATGCCAACAGCAGCAGTTGTATTGGCAGCCGGGACCCCACTTTGTATTCTGTACAATGTCCTGGGCCTTGGGTCATTCTGGGGTGTTGTGAGGGGGAAATGGCAGCTACTATTTTTTTTTTTAAAAAAAGACAAAAACAACTGAGAACATCTGGGGGGGACATTCTGCAAAATGGCCTTCTATAGCTAGAGTGGTGAGAAAAAAATATCTCAGAAATGTTCTTAGGCATTTCTTCAGAGACAGACTGGGATGAAGAATGGAAAGAGATTGATCTGCCCAACCCTCTAAGACATCATTTTTTAAAACAGCATTTTATCAATGCACACTTCTGCATTGCTGATTATGTAGAAGTGGGAAGACATGAAGGACCTGAAAGACCTGTGTAGTACAGTCAGAGGAGTGGGGTGGGCGACAAGGATGATCAGGGGTCTGGAAACAAAGCCCTCTGAGGAGATACTGAAAGAACTGGGCCTGTTTAGCCTGGAGAAGAGAAGACTGAAGGGAGACATGATAGCACTCTTCAAGTCCTTGAAAGGTTGTCACACAGAGGAGGGCCAGGATCCCTTTTTGATCACCCCAGAGCGCAGGATGTGGAATAATGGGCTCAAGTTACAGGAAGCCAGATTCTGGCTGGACATCAGGAAAAACTTCCCGACTGTTAGAGCAGTACGACAGTGGAACCAATGACCTAGGGAGGTCGTGGGCTCTCCCACACTAGAGAACTTCAAGAGGCAGCTGGACAAGCATCTGTCAGAGATGCTTTGAGGTGGATTCCTGCATTGAGCAGGGGGTTGGACTTAGTGGCCTTACAGGCCCCTTCCAACTCTACTACTCTATCATTCTATGATTTAGTTTTTTAAAAAAAAATATGGATGATTGGCTTCAGTTGTCTACGCTCTGGTAATCTTTAAATTGGATTACTGCAACACGCTCTACGTGGGGCTGCCTTTGAAGACGGTTCAGAAGCTGCAGCTTGTGCAAAATGCTGTGACCAGATTGATAACAGGAACCAGAAGGTTCGAACATATAAGACCTACTCTGGCCCGCTTGCATTGACTGCCTATACTTTTCCGAGCCCGATTCAAGGTGCTGGTTCTAACCTATAAAGCCTTACACGGCTTGGGACCACAATACCTGACGGAATGCTCTGCCGACACGAACCTACCTGTACACTATGATCCACATCTAAGGTCCTCCTTTGGTTGCCTACTCCGAGGGATGCACGGAGGGTGGCAACAAGGGAGAGAGCCTTTTCAGTGGTGGCCCCCCAATTATGGAATGATCTCCCTGACGAGGCTCACCTGGCACCAACATTGTTATCTTTTCGGCACCAGGTCAAGACTTTCCTCTTCTCCCAGGCATTTAACAGCGTATGTTGAGGGTTTTGTTGTTGTGGTGGTGGTTTGACCCAGAATAGTTGTTTTTAAATGATATTGTATTTATAACCTGCTTTTATGGTTTTTATGGTTTAAAATTTTGTATATCTGTTTTTTTTTTAATATTCAATGTTTTTAATTTTTGTAAACCGCCCAGAGAGCTTTGGCTATGGGGCGGTATATAAATGGAATAAATGGAAATGGAAATGGAAACAAGTCTGCATGAGAGGACTTCTGACAGCATCCGCATCCTCCCTCCCCCATCTCTCTCATGGCCTCTTTCTGTTTCTTTTCACTCCCGTGTTTCCCCCCCTTTTCTTACGGCCTCACTCCCCCTTCTCTCCCTCTGAGAGTTTAGGGCTACCCTGCCCCCTCCCCCTCTCCCCCCTGAAGCCCAGGTGGATCAAGCCCTTTTCCACTTAGAAACGTGTGGCACGTGCGTTTTAGCCACCTCGTGCAATTTCTCTTGATGTATTCTCTGAGAAGAATGTAGCATTCCAAGCATGGGGCTGGGGAGCAGAGATGATGGGGGGGAGGGGAGGAGGGGGGAGCAGATCCGCAGCCAGTTTGATTGGCTTCTCTCAGTCACTTTGGCCTAGTGAGCTGGAAACTCAAGCGGGCGCCACGCGGAATGGGCTTTTCGGCTTCTGATGAGTGGCAGCTATTCACTTGCACCGTGTTTATTTTTGCCACTTGCAAAAAAGAGTGCTGGGGCAGGGGGAGGGAGGAACCATGCACTGGTTTGAGATCTCCCTTTCCAAACTCCTACTGATGTTCAGTTGACATTTGTGCATGTGATAACTTCCCCGATAGGGGTGTTGCTCCAGCCCTTTGATGCCCATTTTCTGCACTGTTTCCAACTCTACCATAACCTTTTTGAAGCACAGGGACCAGACCGGTATGCAGTATTCTGGGTAGATTCGTATAAATATTGGCGGTATTCCTTTCCTAATGATCCCGACATGAAAGTTGCCTTTTTCACAGCGGCCATACACTGGGTGACATTTTATCCATCTCCCTCTCACTTTCCTAATCAGTCATGACCAGCTCAGGCCTCATCAGCATATAGGTGAAGCTGGGCTTCTTTTGCCCCAATATGCATCACTTTACACATCAGCTCCCACCATATGCACAATCACATATGACTCCCTTTTTTTTTTTTTTGCGCAGTGAGTTATCAATACACATAAGTTCTCATGCCTGTCGGCAGAACACCGCACACAAAAGAACCTCAATGTGAACGTTTCACTGAGTGCTGTTGTGCCTTATAATTGCATTGATAATATGCGGAGGATGCATAAATGAACAGAAGGGACTCAGATGTGCCGATTTGTGCATGCATGGCTCTCTATACAAAAGTAGGGGGTCACAGATGGAACAACAGAGAAAGAGTTCTATTTCGGAAACAACCCCAGGTAATTCAGAACTACAACACTGGGGAAGAAATTTGGTTGAGGGCAATGTCGGGCGCATCTCTAATTTGAGCGTGCAGCTCCAGAACTTTGGCTGCCCACACCTTCCTGAGAATAAGGGCCTCTCCTTGCTTTACCTTAGCCTTCCCCACCTCTGGGGAATTCTCCAGAGCACTTGTAGAATTCACACATTGAATCAACCATCATGCTCCACGTGAAAAGATCAGGCTACACTCTGCAACAGCACTCAAGGAAGCCAAGCAGTTCTCTGGCTAACAGACTGGGAGAAACTGATGGGAAACCCAAAGCAAATCAGAAAATAAAAGCTGACCACTGGCTTCTGGAGACCATCTGGCAGCTGTGCCCCATCTCTATGTGCTTAAAATAAACTCCTCTTCAACAGATCCGTGTGAATCCCCTCCTCCTGCTCGCTTAACTCATCCTGCTGCCTCAGCACATTGTACGCGCCTTGGCCATTGATTTGGCTGTTGCCTCTGTGTGGCGCATGGTGCGCTAGATGTGCTGATGGGCTGCCCTCCCTGCCCCTCTTCCCCACGACTGCATTTCTTCTCAGTACTATTATCTCAGGCATTTGGGTAGCACGTTTCCAGCCTCGCCTTGTTGACCTTGAAGATCCAGTGTTGCCTGCTGCTTTCGTCAATACCAGGCCGATTATTTCTCTGCCTCTTCCCTACCGTGGTGTCTTTTCGTACCCATTTCTGGCGAGGCCCTGACAGCTCCAGCATCTGCAGAAAGCTCCGTGCCTCCTTTGTTTACCTTCGGCCTCATCCCCACGGAGAACCAGGAGGCACCATCTTCTAACAACTACAAGGCTCAGGCAAGAGCTGCAGCTGACCTTGTCAAAGGGGTTCATTTCCCTGTCTGCCAGGGGGACTCCTCTGAGCTAGCAGTGACATGGGAGGGGCTCCGAATGTGTGCCTCGCTCTTCTACATCTACAGCTCACTGGGAGGTGACAAATATGCTTAAAGGTAGCCCAGGATGCCTAGTTAAACAGGGATCGGCAAGGAAGCCTCTGCAGTGATGGCAAAAAAAATAAGTTATGCTGGTCCATGAGGAGAAAAAAATCCAAAATCCCTGGTCAGGCAATCCCTTTATTAAGACCAACCAAATTTGCACAAGTTGGCTTGCTAGGTACTTAGGCATATAATCATAGAATAGTAGAGTTGGAAGGGGCCTATAAGACCATCGAGTCCAACCCCCTGCTCAATGTAGGAATCCCCCTTAAAGCATCCCTGACAGATGGTTGTCCAGCTGCATCTTGAAGGCCTCTAGGGTGGGAGAGCCCAAAACCTCCCTAGGTCATTGGTTCCATTGTCACGCTGCTCTAACAGTCAGGGCGTTGGCCTTGGATCGGCTGCGAAATGACATAACACAGCAGAAGCACTGTGTTGATGTTGCTCCCTTTGAAAAAGTCTGAGTGAATCTCCAACTTTTTCAAAACACAGCATCACGGGGAAGCCCTGCGGTGGCTACGAACCTGTGCTTACATCGTCTAACTGATGGGGTGCAGATCCACAGCCACTGTGGGGCTTGCCCTATGTGTAGACAGGCCCCTGGATGAGCCTGGTAAACTGTCAAGTGATTGTCTTCTTAACATATGACCAGAACAATCTGTTACACCCGGAAGGATGCTAGTCATACCATGCCTATATACACCCTTGGTATAGCCCCTTAGTCTCATCCGTGGATGCAGGTGCTGCAATGTGTGCCCCACACTGGACCATTTTCAAAGGCAGCCCCATTTATAATGCATTCCAATAATCCAAACAAGAGGTTATCAGAGCGTGGATAACTGTAGCTAGGCTATCTCTGTACAGATAAGGACGCAATTGGTATATCATCCTAAACTGATAAAAGGTGCTCCTTGCCACTGAGTTCACCTGTGCCTCAAGTGACAGTTCTGGATCCAGGAGCACCCCCAAACTATGGACCCAATCCTTTAAGGGGAGTGCAACCCCCTCCAGAACAGGGTGTACATCACCTAGCCGGACAGATGAACCACCCACAAACAGTACCTCCATCTTGTCTGGATTGAGTCTCAGTTGATTGGCCCTCAACCAGTCCATTACCGCACCCAAGCACTGATTCAGAACAGCCACTGCCTCACCTGGGTTTGATGAAAAGGAGAGGTAGAGCTGGGTGGCATCTGCATATTGATGACACCTCAGCCCACATCAGATATCCTCTCCCAGCAGTTTCATGTAAATGTTGAACAGCATGGGAGATAAAATAGAACCCTGTGGAACCGCATGGTCAAGGTGCCATGGCACAGAGCAATAATCCCCCAGCACCACCTTCTGGAATCGGCCATCCAAGTAGAAGTGGAACCACTGCACCACAGTGCCTCCAACTCCTAGCCCAGACAACCTATCCAGAAGGATGCCATAGTTGATGGTATCGAAAGCCACTGAGAGGTCCAAGAGAATCAACAAGGTCACACTCTCCATGTCCCTCTCTCGGCAAAGGTCATCCCACAGGGCAACCAAGGCAGTTCCCTTTCCAAATCCAGGCCTGAAGCCCAATAGAAATGCATCTAAATCATCCATTTCATTCAAGAGTGCCTGGAGTTGTCCTGCAACCACCCGCTCAAGCACCTTGCCCAGGAAGGGGATGTTAGCCACCGGCCTATAATTTTAACATCCTCCAGGTTCAGGTTAGGCTTTTTTTAGGAGTGGTCTAATTACCTCCTCTTTTAAAGAGGCCAGCACCACTCCCTCTCTCAGGGAGGCATTTACAACCTCCTGGACCCAGCCAGTGAGCCCCTCCTTATTTGACGTAATAAGCCATGAAGGGCAAGGGTCAAGCTCACAGGTGGTCGACCAGACTCGGCCAAGCACCTTGTCCACATCCTCAGGCCTCAGTAACTGAAACTCATCCAAAAACACTGCACCAAAAGAATATTGATGCAATTGTATGCAAAATCATATCATTATTGCTTTTTTGCACGTTTATCAATGCTCACATGCACATGGGTAACGCAGAAGTGGGATAAGCCGTGGAGGAATGGAAAATTCAGAAAACGTTGGTTCTAGTTCTGAAACAAGATTGGGTCATCCAGAAGTCCAACACCTGGGGAGACCTTTTGAAGAGGAGAATTTCAAAAGCATCTTGACGCTGAAGAATCATGCTGTTTCATACTGCTGCTTCATTCTGACCCAACCAGACCACACCAACTGTGACAAGCTCAACCCAATTCTGTTTTGGCCCAAGCTGGGCATGACCTGCCCTCTTTCCTCTGCTGCATTTTTTTTTAAAGAGTGGCCATAAGAGGTTGTCCCAGACTGGTGCAGATTCAAATCCAAAGCATTTGAATCTGCAGATTGCCAAGTGCTCACCATCTGAACACTCAGAAGAGGAAGCCTGTTGCCCAAAGCTGCCGTGCCCAAAGCTGCCCCCCACCCAAGTTTCCTTGCCTTCCTCTCCCTCATCTCCTGATTCTTAAGAGGGGCAGCATTAGGGGCAATGACATTAAGAGGCAGAAAATAGTTTTCCCCTCCCTATGCTTCTCTCTTACCCTCCTTTCCACTATGACCCACCATCAGAACCCTGGGTATGGTGGACTGGGAGGGTAATTCATTTAAAGCAGAGCTGGGCAACCCATGGCCCATGGGCTACATAGGCATGCACAGCACATTTCATTAGGGTGTGCAACCAGGTTTTTTTTTTTTAAAAAAAGGTGAACATTTATTGAATTCTCAGTCAAAAAGGACATTATTTTTATTCATTTATTTATTAAACACTGTAGACACTGAGGCCCTGCTCTGCGTTCGGCTTGCCTCGCTGTGGGAGGGCCATTGCAGGTGGTGGTGGGAATGAGGAGTTGCTCCTCAAGCCCCAATATTGGTGGGGCTTTGTGTAACACTGGCTGGAGGAGGGGCTAGCAAGGCAATATTAGCCTCTTTCCTTTTCGTTCCTGCTGCCGAGGGAGCAAGGGCATGCTGTTAGGGGGAGCAGCAGCAGAGCAGCTGGGGAGAAGCTGAGGGACGTTCCCACTGCTTCTGGATCCCCATCTGGATCCCTACTCAACGGCCTCCTCAATTCAACGTCGATTGCTCGAGACATTAGGGTGTGCCTGGGCACACCCAGCACACCCCTCGCACACGCCTATGTACATGCACCATCCCCCACCCCCACCGCCTCCCAAATTTCATAATTATTTTAATGGTGTCTGTAGCAGTTATGAAGGGCCATATAGGGTCCAAGCTAAATTGGACCCTTTTGATGCTCCATAGCCACTACAGACTCCTTTTTTAAAAAAATGTTTTTAATTTTCATTAACACCTCCCCCCCCAAAAAGCTTATGCAGATGGTGTAGCAACTCCCAGAAATCCAGTGTGCTGCATGACATTCTTATTCAGGTTGCAAAGACCTTGTGATATGGTTCTTTGGAAGAATGAGAGGAACTAAAAAACAAATAAACCCCAAGCCATAAGGAAAGCTGGCCACCTTTGCTGGAGCCTGTGCTCACTACCACTCTACTTTTCAGAACAGGAAGAAGAGGCACAGAAGGGGTTAATCCATATTGCAGGCTTCAGATCTCAAATTGTCTTTGTCAAGCCCGCTGTTTAGCTACAGGGAAGCGCCGAGTCTGCAGCTCCTTGGAATCAAATGAGGGGTAATTTCCTCCTGTTACCTACTTGTGACCCATTTAATGCGCTCATGGAAGGGGCTAAGCATGGCCCGCTCGGTCTGCTGTGGGGGAGGGGGACTGCTACAAGATGCTCTGGGGTGGATCGTGTGGCTCCCCCTCTCTGAGTGGCCCATAAAGAATAAATGGAGCTGCTTTGCATGGAAATGGCCTCAGCTTTTCTGAGTTGGTCTTGGCGATGTTAAAAAGAGGAGTGACAATGGGACAGGGAAACATCTTCCCTGATGCTGCTTCCTTAAGTTTCATATACTGTTCTACAGGCATGTGGGGCATGCACAGTCATGCCTGCTTGTGACCCCTGGTACCAGCCTCGCCCCAACCCCTATGCCTATTCAACATATGTTGGGTTCGGATTAGGGCTGTGCACAGACCCCCAGATCCTGATTTCATCCATTTGGATCCGGAGACCCTCCTTTTCCCCATAGACTTGCAAGTCTATGGGGAAAAAGACTCACCGCCCTCCCCCCACTCTCCCTGCTTACTTGCTGCCTCCTTGTCGCCACCGCCATCCGCCGCTGCCGCTGCTTCCTCTCTACCGAGAACCAGGCCTCGCAGCCTCAGTAGAGCGACATTGCGCCAGGTGACGTCATCACCCGGCACAATGTCGCTCTACTGAGAATCAGGCTGCAAGGCCAGGTTCTCAGTAGAGAGGAAGCAGCGGCCGCAGGGGGCAGCGGTGGGCAGTGGCGGTGACGAGGAGGAGGCAACAGGTAAGCAGGGAGAATGGGGGAGAGCAGTGAGTCCAATGGACTCACCGCCGACCTGGCGTCCCTGGGTGCTGGCTGCGCAGCCAACATCCAGGGACCTGGAAGGCCAATGGACCCCGGATCTCTGGATCGATCCAATCCAGTCCAGAACAATCTGGACCTCCCTTGATCCAGTTCAGATCCAAATCCGGGAGGTCCAGATCACTCCGATCCACTTTGGGTTCCGGATCCGGATCCGTGCACAGCCCTAGTTCAGATGTAACGCTAAGCAACTGAGAGTGATCCAGAGTGGCTTAGTGTGTTGTGTGAGGGGTGTTCCCCCTCCCCATGATGGGGGTACTTTACCCACCCCCATTACCTACCCTATGCAGTGGGGGTAACATGCCACGGGGTGGGTTCCCGTTTTGTCTGTTGGGTGCATTTTTGTTAAATTGGTAAAAAAATGGAGCAACCATGGAGACGGATGTCTAGAGCATCTGGAACTTCCAGCGACTCTCTAGAAAGCGTAGCCAGACTTTATGGTTGCTGTCGTATATTGATGGCTGCTGCAGCTGCAGTGACATGTTTCCCACCATGGCAGCCACTGGAATAAGTGGTGGTGGTGGTGGGAGGATGGGGATTTACTAGGGATGTGCACTGACCCCCCGGATCGGATCGGATAGCGGATCGGAATCAGACCTGGGGGGTCGGATCGGATCGGATCGGAGGATGGTCGGATCGGACCGGATGTCCGATCCGGATCGGACGCCATTTTGAATGCTTTTTCCCATAGCCAAGTATTGTTTTACAAAAACGCCTATAACTTTTTCATTTTTAAAGATAGAAGCATGAAACTTGGGCACATTGTAGACTGGTTAGGGATAGTTATCTGTGAGAAATTTCAGAAAGATTGGTGCATGCGTTTTGTGGCAATTAATTTTTTAATAAATAATAATAATAATAATAATAATATTTATTTGTAGCCCGCCTCTCCCTCCAGATCGAGGCGGGGAACAACAACAATATAAAACATAAAAATCACAACAGTTAAAAAAAATTTAAAAAAAAAAAACAAGAGAAAAATACAACATTAAAAACATCTTAAAATTCATCTGGATAGGGCTGTCAGAAGAGGACAGTCTTCATGACTCTCTTAAATTCATGAAGACTGTCAATTTGTCTAACCTCCTCCGACAGACCATTCCATAGTCTGGGAGCGATGGAAGAGAAGGTCCTCTGGGTAACACTCACCAGCCTAGTTCTGACTGGCTTGAGTCTTCCCAGAGGACCTAAGTGTGCGGGGCGGATTGTACGGGAGAAGGCGATCCCGTAGGTACCCTGGACCCAAACCATGTAGGGCTTTAAAGGTAATAACCAACACTTTATACTTCGCCCGGAAACTGATTGGCAGCCAGTGAAGCGATTTTAAAACTGGTGTAATGTGATCACCCCTAGGTGTACCGGTGACCAACCTGGCTGCCATATTTTGAACAAGTTGAAGTTTCCGGACTAGGCACAAAGGTAGCCCTATGTACAGTGCATTGCAGAAGTCAAGCCTCGAAGTTACCAGTGCGTGCACTACCGTCTTTAGGTCCTCCAACTCTAGGAAGGGGCGCAGCTGGCGTATCAGCCGAAGCTGATAGTAGGCACTCCTGGCTGTCGCATCAATCTGAGCTGTCATCTGGAGCGACGGATCTAGGAGTACCCCCAAGCTGCGAACACAATCTTGCAGGGGGGGTGTAACCCCATCCAGAACTGGTTGACACACCTCCAGACCCAGGTTGGGGCCTTTGACAGCAAGCACCTCCGTCTTGTCTGGATTCAGCTTCAGTTTGTTTTTCCTCATCCAGCCCATTACCGCCTCCAAGCATTCATTCAGAGGAGACACACTATCCTTAGCTGACAATGTTGTCGAAGGCATAGAGAAATATATTTGGGTGTCATCAGCGTATTGATAGCACCCTGCCCCATGCCTCCGGATGATCTCTCCCAGCGGTTTCATGTAAATGTTAAACAGCATTGGGGAAAGGATGGCACCTTGTGGTACACCACATAGCAGCTCCTTTTTTGAAGAGCAGCTATCCCCAAGCATCACCATCTGGAGCCTGCCCGAGAGATAGGATCGGAACCACTGAAGCACAGTGCCCCTGATTCCCAATTCCCCCAGGCGCTCCAGAAGGATACCATGGTCGATGGTATCGAAAGCCGCTGAGAGGTCCAAGAGTACCAGCAGGGACACACTCCCCCTGTCGATACTAAGGCGTAGATCATCTACTAAGGCGACCAAAGCAGTCTCAACTCCGTATCCTGCTCTGAAGCCGGTTTGAAATGGGTCTAGAAAATCAGTGTCATCCAAGACTGCCTGGAGTCTTGGATGACAAAGTTATAGGCATACCCAGGAATGCCTATAACTTTGTCATTTTTAAAGTTACACACATGAAACTTTGCCACATTGTAGGTGGTACCTTGGGATTTAATAAAAGATTAATTGCCACAAAACGCATGCACCAATCTTTCTGAAATTTCTCACAGATAACTACCCCTAACCAGTCTACAATGTGCCCAAGTTTCCTGTTTGTATCTTCAAAAATAAAAAAGTGGGAGGCATAACTGTATTTCTCAATGGGAAAGTGCAATGCAATGATTCCCTATGGGCAAGTGCTTTCCAATGATTCCCTATGGGCAAGTACTGTCCAATGATTCCCTATGGGCAAGTACTGTCCAATGAATCCCTATGGGCAAGTGCTGTCCAATGAATCCCTCATTGTTTCAAAAATTAATTGCCACACCAGACAAGCACCAATGTTTCTGAAATTTCACACACATATCAAGCCAAGCGGTTCCTGTAATGTGCCCAAGTTTCCTGTTTGTATCTTTAAAAATAAAAAAATGGGAGGCGTAACGGTATTTACCCCACTACTACCCATTTTTCTAAAATTAATTGCCATACAAGGCAAGCACCTACGTTTCTGAAATTTCACACACATAGGTCCCAAGGTACCATCTACAATATGGCAAAGTATCATGTGTGTAACTTTAAAAATGACAAAGTTATAGGCATTCCTGGGTATTTATTAAAAAATTAATTGCCTCAAAACGCATGCACCAATCTTTCTGAAATTTCTCACAGATAACTGTCCCTAACCAGTCTACAATGTGCCCAAGTTTCATCCTTCTATCTTTAAAAATGAAAAAGTTATAAGCGTTTTTGTAAAACAATACTTGGCTATGGGAAAAAGCATTCAAAATGGCGTCCGATCCGGATCGGACCTCGGCGGATCGGATCGGATTTTCCCAATTTTGTGGCAGATCGGATTCGGATCGTGGATCGGATCCGATCTGATGCACACCCCTAGGATTTACCCACAGAGCACAGATGGGTAAATAAACCATGGTCGTCATCATCTCCCCTGTGATTGTGTGAATAGGGGCAGAGCGTCTGTAAGATCCTGCTCACATGCAAACTTGAATATGCAGGGGCCCCGATCACACACACAGAACTTGCTCGCATATCATTTGTAGACAAGTTCATTGTTAGGAATTATGGGGGGTTTCCTCTCTCCAGCACTGCCAACAGTTATGGGGGAACTGCTCCTTCACTGGGGAACCCCACCTATGGGGTTTCTGATTTGTAGCAAATGCTTATATTTCTGAGCCTAAGAAAGTCTCTGCCACTATAACTTAGAATTATAACCCACTATAATTTACACCGGCCCCTTTCCCACTGCCACCAATTCTATTACAATATTTTAAAACTTCCTAGTAGCTCCTATAAGAGGTTTAGGTATGTGATGGGCACCAACGTTTGAGATGAGATGAACTATTAAACAAGTAATTTATTAAAAGGATGTTTTGTACATAAGGGAATATTAATATTTACTGGGGTTTTCAAAAGACTGCTGAATGATAATCCTTTAAGGACCCAAGGGACACTGTTGCTGCTACAGGCCTCTTAATTATTTAGTTTACCTCAGGACAAATTCCCTAAAACTCCACCCCAGCCAAATTCACCCAAAGTAGGTCCAACTTCCTCTGACACCAAAGCTCCTCCTGTTGTATTTCTGGCTACATGGACAGTTTATCTCAGTTTTAATGCCTGCTTGTATAATCTTCTTCTAGCAAGATCTTAGGGCAGCCTCCTGGCATAACACAGCCACCTGCTCCCTACTCCTGATCTTTAGCAGCCACATATGGTAATCCCACAGAGAAGGAACAGCTTAATATTCAGGCTTTAGCTATTCACTTTCCCCTAAACTTTCTGCTAGTCCTTCCGCTAGTCCAGCAATAAGCAAACCTTCTCCCTCACTGTCTACCAGTCAACTAACCCAGCTCCTAACCGTCAACTCCGTCACTGTCATTTCCCATTCCACTCTTTCCAGCCTAGCAAGAATCCCCAGCCAAACAGAATCAAATTTACCTGATCCAGACCCCAGCTAACAATAGGGCTGTGAATGGACCCTACGATCTGGATCCGGATCCTGATCTGTCAGGTCCGGATTTGGCCAGATCCAACTCAGATCAGATCGGGCCTGATCCGATCCGACTCGGATCTGGATCCTATCCGGGTCCATTCACAGCACTCCCTCCCGCTCTCCCTGCTCTCTCCCTCCTGCTCTCCTCGCTCTCTTCCTCTGTCCACCCACTTTCCCTGCTTACCTGCTGTTTTCTCTGCATCATCCTGTGGTCATCCTCCCTCCTCTCTGTGGGCCGGCCGCTTTCCTGCTCATGCTGGGTGATGATGTCACCCACCACAAGCAAAAAAGCGGCCAACCCACAGCAAGAAGCAAGGATGATGCGGAGGACGATGGGGGACAACACAGAGGAGGCAGCAGTTAAGCAGGGAGAGTGGGGGGGAGGGAGAGAGGGAGAGAGTGGGGAGAGCGGGAGGGAGTGCTGTGACTGGATCTGAGTCAGATCTGGATCGCAGCCCAATCCGGATCTGATCCAATTCTGATCCAGGATCTGGAGGTCCAAATCAGCCCTATCCAATCCGGATTCAGGATCCAGATCCGGTCACAGCCTTAGCTAACAATACTCAAAGACAGCATTCAGATTACATATTAGGCAACAGAGGGGGGAAGAGGCAACTGACCGTTCGTTATTTTTCCTGTGCTCCTAAGACGACATGTTGCCCCTCCCCTCGTTGGGCAACTGAAACTCCCGGCATCTTTCTGGGCTGCTGGTGCTCCCCCCTCCCTCCTCCCTCAGTCCTGCCAGCCCTATCCCATCATGCATTGGAAGTTCTGCTGACTGTATAGGAACGCTGGGGTGCTTTGAGCCCCTCCTGCCAGAGAACTCTATGTGCTCCAGGAATAGTGCTCTCGATGGGGAAGTTTACACAGCAGAGCCCTCTACACAACTTCTTCATCAACGGGTCTCCAGATAAGCAACACAGCGTTCCTCCCCATAGTTTAAATCGGCAAAATAACATACTGTGAGTCGTGTGTCCCCCTCCCATGTCACAATAATCAACACAATGGACAGTTGATCCCCCCCTCCCCGGTTTATTATCATGTTATCCAAACCAGGCCAAAGTGATTTTCTCTCTCTCCCCCCTTCAGAACATTACTAAGCAATTACTACACAGGACTTGGATAGTAACAAAATAAGGCCTTGGGCCTACTCAAATACACTGCAGCCTCAGGGAGGCCACACAAGGTAAACGTTACATAACTCCAACCATTATCTTCAGGACATTTCTTCACAGGGATATACCAAGTCAGACGACTGGTCTAGGGTGATTATATGAAAAGGAGGACAGGGCTCTGGTATCTTTCACAGCTGTATAGGAAAGGAGATTTCACCAGGTGCTGCGTGCATACAAATGACACCGGCTGAAATTCCCTTTTCTATGCAACTGTTCAAGATACAGGAGCCCTGTCCTCCTTTCCATATGGTCACCTCAAACATGGATGAAGCTTCCAGTGGCCACTGCTTCCAAAGAGGTATGAGAAGCTTAGGTCTGCACTGAGATGGGAGAAAGTCAAGGTGGCCAACCCACTTCCCACTGATTATATAGGAGGAGGGGTATATTTTGGACAGGGCAGGGCTTTCTCCAAGTCGTTAGCAATATGCCTTCTGATGGGCACTGGAAAAATTAGAGAGACATTAGAGAGCCTCAGCCTTGTCTTGCCTGATGCTGTTTTTGGAGCATGCCTGTCCAGCTCCTCAATGAGTCAATGATCACGGTTTCATTCAGCCCTCCGATTCCCAGTGAATGCACCATATCTGAATGAATGAAAACAGTGAGACTTACACGTACCACCAATTTTGCTCCAAGGTAGGAGGTAATAACATAGAGACAGGCATCAAAACACTTACATCTAAAAGACGGGCAGGGAGTAGATGTTTTAAGTCTGAGAGATTATAACATACACAGCCTTCTCTCTCCCTCTCCCCTCCTCAATTCCAAATAGTGCAGACACGCAACAGGAGTATTGTGTTACAAGTTTATTAGTTGTAAACCTCCCAGAGACTATTTACTTTTTTTTAAAATCCTGAGGGCCAGTCCTGTTGGTCAGTTGCAGCAAAAACAACAGAGTCCCATGTCACCTTAAAGATGAACAAATTCATCTGAAGTATAATTTTTTATTGTTGGAATTTTTGCTATTATATGTCCATGAGTGTTTGATGATAAGGGTCAAAACGTTATCATGAAGACTGCAATCCTGTATCCATTTGCCTTGGAGTGAGCAAACACCACTGAATTCAATAGGACTTATTTCTGAGTAGGCATGTCACTCAGGACATATTGTCTAAAAGATCCTGAAATGGGTCGGGCTATAGATTAAAATGAATAAATTGCTTTGCATCTTGGAATCTATTTTAGCGTCACTCTGAGGTTTTGATAGGCTTATAGAAAGGGTGTGAGGGTGTGCACCTGTGTTTTTGTGATTTGATCAATATTTGACTATTGAATTAAAATATTCAACTTTCTAAACTACTAATGCATTAATTTTATGTTTTAACTGTTCTAGGTGTTTTAGAAAATAACAATTAAAACACATAAAATGAATATAATAGTAAATTAGAAGAGAGAAAAATTGTAAGAAAGATCAAAATATTAATTCGTTAGACAAATATTATTCGAACCATCCATGTATTAGCATAAGCAATCTGAAAAAAGTAGTTCTATAACAATGAAGAAAGCAGTGGGGAAGGGCTTTGCTTTGCGTTCCAGTCCTATCTGAAACTCTTTATTCTTTCCCAAACCTACTGAAGAGGATTTCCCCAAATTTAAAATGGATAGACCATATAATGTTGTTCATATTAGTGAAATTACATGACTTGTTATGGTATAAGATTTCATAGATGAGACCACATCATCTGACGAAGAGGACTATAATCCATGAAAGTTTATGCCTTAATAAATTTGTTAATCTTTGCAACATTTTGTTGTTTTTATTTTTATCCTACCTATTCCTCAAGGAATTGAGGGTAATGTACATCATTCTCCCAAACATTAGAAACTGTTAAAATATAGATATAGAAAAAGAATATTTTTTTGGTAAACATTTCCTATTTAAAGCAAACGAAAAGAAATAAAAGAAAACCCTCCATGTGCATGCAACCTTAATTTAGGAAGGAGCTTTTAAATTCTGTTCCTATTCACCTTACAGTTACAAGGTGGGGGATACTTGGCTCAGCAATACTACAAGCGAGAAGGATCTTGGAATTGTTGTAGATCACAAACTGAATATGAGCCAACGGTGCGATGTAGCTGCAAAAATGGCAAATGCTTTTTTTGGGTGGCATTAAAAGAAGTGTAGTTTCCAAATCATGTGAGGTACTGTTTCCCCTCTATTCAGCACTGGGGGTACACCCAAATGAAATGTGTTGCGCACTCCTATGCATGTGCCCCATGACGGTGGTTCTGAATGTGCATCGGCAGAAGTGGGCAGGACTGGACAGATGGGTATTGGGCATAGAATCCTCTGAGATGCGCACCACTGCAGACACACCGCAATGTGGGGGGGATAGGTATTATGTCTAAAATGCAATTCTGCACATCAATGTGTTTGTGTTAAAGAAAATACACATGGTCGGCGCCAAAACATGCTGATAACCAATCAAAAAATGTGCTGAAAATGGCAGACGCCCACTCCCGCGCACATCCCAAACTGCTGGATATGCCCCTGGCAGCAGGTTGGCTGTTCGCCGAGCCGGGAGCTCACACCAAACAGCAACAGCTTCAGGTAAGGGGGCCACACCAGCTGCGGATGTCAGGATTGTAGCGAGAGAGCTGGAAAGCCATGACAAATCCAGTCAGCGATATTTCTGAATAACTGGGGGGTTGACCCGAGATCACCATTGGAGTAGGTGACTGTCATGTGGCCCGGTAGGGACAACTGTGATATTATTCAGTGGCTGGCAGGTTCAATGCAGGAACTTGCAGATGTTTCATTTTCAGGAATCCGATGTAGGTGTGAGACCTGGATGTCGTTCTTGACCAGTCCTTAACTATGTCATTACAGGTGGGGGCTGTTGTCTGGAGTTGTTTTTACCCATTACCCATGCTCCGCCAAGTTTGCCCCTTTTTGTCAGAGGCAGATCTTACTATTGCGGTTCATGCCCTGGTCACCTCCAGGCTTGACTATTGCAATTTGCTGTATACAGGGCTTCCCTTGAAGCAAATCCAGCGCCTACAGGCTGTACAAAATGCAGCAGCCAGGTTGATCAAGGGGCTTCCGAAGTGGTCCTCTATCACTTCGGTGCTTCAAGAGCTCCACTGGCTGCCAGTGGCTGCTAGGGTTCACTACAAGGTATCATTAACTATGTGTAAAGCCCTGCACTGCTTGGGCCGTGGTTACCTGAGCGCTCACCTTGCTCCTGTGTCCCACCATTGGCAGAGCCACTCTCAAGGGCAGGGTGACCTGATTGTCCCCCGCTACAATTTGGAATGTGCAGGGGCCAGGGCTTTTTCAGTAGTTGGCCCCCAATTATGAAACAATCTGCCGCTGGAGATTAGACAGGCTCCCACCGTCAATTGTTTTAAATGCCTCTGTAAGGGCTTCTTATTTTCTCAAGAGCTTGGGGGAGGGGTGCTTTAAATTTTAATGTGGGTCAAGGGTTCTTAATCGAAACTGTTTTATGTATTATTGTAAAGCGCCACGATGCCAGAAATGGCGAGGTGGCGCTATAAACATGTTTTCAAATAAATAAAAATGAAATAAATAAACGGCTGGTGTAGACACGGCCCCAGTAATCATTGTACTAGAACACCAATTCAAGTGGGGCCCAGTGACAGCTGGGGCATTGTTGGGTCCCCGGCAGCTGCCTGAGGATGCCATGGGGCGATCCTGGGCCTGAGCAAGGTTTGTGCACCCCAAGCGCACATCTTTCAAGAGGTCCTTTCGTTTCCAGCAGCGTCCAAAGATTCAGGAATCATTGCAGCTCTCGTAGATGCCAAAAGCCAGCCAATAGCCTGCAGGTGGCAGCAGAAGCTCACAGCTGGCCAGCCTGGGACTCCCAAGGAATTGCTGGGAATGTGAGGAAACAGAGCAAGGTAGAAGCTGAAGGGGTCAGGGTTTGCTAAGCTGAGCACGGGCTGGACGTGTCGGGTCACCGGTCTCTGCCACCAACGAAGAGCAAATCTTCATAAACCTGCCTTTGTGTAGATGCCACCCTGGTCTCCGTATGGCCTCATTGGCACTGATTGGCACACACCTTCAAACGCAAGGGCCTGCACATACCACAGGCTGCATAAGCAGAAACGTTGTGTCAGGGCAAGAGGACTAACAGTTCTGCCCTGTTCTGTGCCGGTCAGGCTGCATCTGGAGGACCAGGTCCATCCCTGGGTGCTGCGTTTAAGAAGGACGTTGGCAGGCTTACTGAAGTATGTCCAGAGAAGGGCTGTCAGCATGGTGAGGAACAGTCAAAAGAGCTGGGGATGATGGGCCTGGAGCGCAGAAGGTTAAGGGGAGGCATGATAGTGTTTAGATGTCTGAAGAGGCTGTAACACAGAAGATGGAGGAAGGTTGTATTCTGTTGCGTCAGAGGACAGGCTTAGAAAACAATGGGGTGGGGGAAATTGCAGGGAAGCAGATTTCGGCTGACCGTTAGGAGAAACATCCGAACTGTACGAGCTGTTTGACTGCCTGTGGAAGTGACGGTCTGTCCTTTGCCAGCAGTAGTTAAGCAGAGGGTGTCAGGAAAGTGGGAGTTGCGTCCTATGTTACTCCTCCACTGCAGATGAGTAAGGGGTTGGACTAGATGACCATTAAGGTCTCTTCCAACTCTATGATAGTAGGATGTTGTCTTGCACAAATGTGACAATGGAGAAAATGAATATCAGAGATTTGCACTGAGCTGAACGTTCTGTATTGCACTTTGCCAGCAAAACTCAGGGGTTGAGGTTTTTAACGGAGGAAAACACCACTTGAAACTTTTCAGGGGTAGAGCGTTACCAGGAAAAGCTGCAGCAGCAGCAGCAGCAGCAGCTTTTTCTCCATTTTTGAATTGCCACCATACACAGTAGTAGAAATCCTATTCTCATTTTTTATTGATTTTTTGTTATAAGTTTCAACAAAGCAAAACAGGCAAGCAAACAAAAAATTGTCAGTGTAACGACTTACTTTAAGGGCTTGAGTTTCAAATGTGACAATATTCTAAACAAAACAAAGCGGAAAAGTGGGGGGGAAAGGAGTATATTATACATAAGGTTCAATGAGTCTGACAAAGGCCACACCAGGTAGGATATAACACCTTGAAAATGGTTTGAAAACCATATGCCGTGTGACTTTGGGACCCAATAGTTATCACTACTGTTAAAGCAGTAGTGTAGATCTTGCCTATATATCCAAATCTGAGTCCATTTGTGAATGGCGCCTATATGCCACTCTTTCAAATGTTTCTAGTGTTGTTAGGTCTTCAATCCATTGCATTATAGGCGGTGAGCTTTTATCTTTCCAGTATTGTAGTATCAGTCTTTTAGCAGCCAGGAGGGCACGAAAAATCGATTTGCACTGACCCTGCGTCACATTTCAAGAAGCAGGTACATCATTCAAGAGAACTTGTACGTCAGTACATATTAAAGAGCTTTTCAATACCAAGTTTATCGGTATGATGGTTTCCTCTCCAAAGGAGGCAACTATTGGGCATTTCCAAGACTTATGAATAAAAGAAGCATTAACTAAATGACACCTCCAACAATTAGCCGAGTTAGACAAACCTTTATTAAAGAGATGTTGCGACATCCAATAGACCTGGAAAAAAAGGTTTTGCCAAATAGGACGTAACCGGAGGTCCATAGACGTATCGGTTACCGACGCCAAAATGACTGTCCATTAATTAGACAAAATGGGACATTTCCTGTTCCATTCCTGCTGAAGACCTCTTTAAAAGGAGGTTAGATAAATTCCTGGAGGAGAAGGCTATCAATGGCTACGAGTCCTGAAGGGTATATGCTACCTCCAGTATCGGAGACATTAAATCTATATACACCAATTGCTGGGGAACATAGGTGAGAGGGTACTCTTGCACACATGGACTGCTTGTGGCCATGGGCAGCTGGTTGGCCACGGTGTGAACAGAATGCTGGGCTAGATGGACCTTCGGTCTGGTCCAACAGGGCTCTTCTTATCTTCTTCCATAATATAAAAAAAAAAATCTGAAATTTTCTACATCCAAACATATATACTCAAATTCTATGAAATAATTAAGGAGTTATCATCTGTGAGGGAGCATGCTTTGTTATTCCCACAAGAAATTAAAGACTGCCGATTTTCATTCAGTCACATTTTTATTAACATCTTTCAACTCCTTTTTTAAAAAAGAGGGAATGTTTTGTTTTAAATAAATAGTCAGTCTATTTCTGCCTTTATTTTTCCTTCTCTCTCCTTCTCATTTTTCCTTTTATGTCCTGTCTTTTAGGTTGTGAGCAGGGACTGACTGTAAACTGCTCTAAAGGGTTAAATGCTTTAAGTAAATACACAAAAATATTTATGCTATCTACTTCCCCACACTACTTTCATAGGTGTCTCCATCACTCTCCAATATTTAGCTCAGAACAGAAAAGCCTTGTGGCTGTTATATAAAACAGTAGTTTGTGAAATGTTATTTATAGGCTTCCTATACGTCAATACAAATATTAAAAGTTCACATCTCCCTTTTGACTGGTAATGACACATAGAAATACAAAAGCCACTGATTCACATACAATTGACATCAAGAGTGAGCCTTCCTAGATGGCAAGCCAATATGAATATGTATCCACTGGAATGGGACAGACCCTGTTGCCTGCAGAGCATGCCTCTGGCACCTAAACCAAGCCAATGCGGAGCCCTGCGTTGATGTAAGCCAGTGCTGAGCTAGGCCCAGCAGCTCCTCTAAAGCCAGTTGTGAAGCAGCAGTTTTGGATCTTGGTACCGCTCCCATCCACAATCAAACTCGTCTTTCTTTTGATTTGACGAGACCGGAGGACATTTCCGAAATGCAACATGGATGGAAAATGCAAGGCAGATCCCGGCAGCCTGCCCAGCAGAGCACAGGCTCTTGCCAGAAACTCCACTGCAGCCCTATCACATCTGCTCAAGTCCCGCCACCTGCCTGTTGGATGGTCCAAACCAGCTCCTATATCTGGCATCCTTTCTCAGCCACACTGGCAGGCATACATGGATGAGGGAAAGGGCATAGATTTCTATAGCACTATTGTTTGCCTGGAGGCCTTGAATAGGATGAGCTATGGGTCAACATAAACAAACCCATGAATGATAAGGCGTCTTGTGCAGGGCCAGGGCCAGGGCAACGTTGAGCTGCTGCCGGGGCCTACATGCCTGCCGGGGCCCAGTGCCACCCCTTGCAGCCTTCTGGGTAGGGTGACCAGATAAAATCCAGATCAGGACTCATGTAACTTTAACAGTTGTAGAGAAAAGGGACTTTCAGCCAGTGTCATTTGTATGCAATTAGTTCCTGGTGAAATTCCTTCTTCATCACAACAGTTAAAGGTGCAGGCACTATACTAGAGTGACCATATGCAAAAGAAGGCAGGGCCCCTGCGACTTTAACTGTTGTGATGAAGAGGGAATTTCACCAGGAACTAATTGCATACTAACGATACTGGCTTAAATTCCCTTTTCTCTACAACTGTTAAAGTTACATGAGTCCTGACCTGGATTTTATCTGGTCAGCCTACTTCTGCGCCTGCTGCTTTTCCTCCTGGCTTTCCCTGGCTGTTCACCTGCCACCTGCAAATGCAAGCAATGCCAGGGCGAGGACATGAAGTAGCATCCCTCCACTTGCAGATCGAGCACCATAAGGGAGTGCGCATGAATGCGGATGGTGGCAAAGAGGAGGTTAGAATCATAGAATCATAGAATAGTAGAGTTGAAAGGGACCTATAAGGCCATCGTGTCCAACCCCCTGCTCAATGCAGGAATCCACCTTAAAACATCCCTGACAGATGGCTGTCCAGCTGCCTCTTGAAGGCCTCTAATGTGGGAGAGCTCACGACCTCTCTAGGTCATTGGTTCCATTGTATTACTGCTCTAACAGTCAGGAAGTTTTTCCTGCCAGAATCTGGCTTCCTGTAACTTGAGCCCATTATTCCGTGTCCTGCATTCTGGGAGGATCGAGAAGAGATCCTGGCCTTCCTCTGTGTGACAACCTTTCAAGTATTTGAAGAGTGCTATCATGTCTCCTCTGCTTAAGGATGCTGCCCAGTTTGTAGGGTGACGGGCCATAGCAGAAATAAGACACATACAAAGATAAAATGTCCATCATTTCTAAGCGATGCATCAATGCAAAAGGAAAAAGAGAAAATCAAAGGCGCATGGCTCATTGGTGGAGCATATGCTTTGCGTGTAAGATGTTCTAAGGAAAACCTCTGTCTGAAAACCTGGGGGTGGGGGTGGTGTTGCCAGTTCGTTGGGCAACCCATTGTTTCTAGTTCACATGTTATTCTTTGGGGCCCTCTGTGCAGCCCTCAGTGGGGGAAGAAAAATAAACTCTAGGTCTTGGAGAGGGCTATAGAACTTGGAGTAGGCTGACCAGATAAAATCCAGGTCAGGGCTCATGTAACTTTAACAGTTGTAGAGAAAAGGGAATTTCAGCCAGTGTCATTTGTATGCAATTAGTTCCTGGTGATATTCCCTCTTCAGCACAACAGTTAAAGGTGCATGCACTATACTAGAGTGACCATATACAAAAGAAGCCAGGGCCTCTGCAACTTTAACTGTTGTGATGAAGAGGGAATTTCACCAGGAACTAATTGCATACAAATGACACTGGCTGAAATTCCCTTTTCTCTACAACTGTTAAAGTTACATGCGCCCTGACCTGGATTTTATCTGGTCACCCTAGCTTGGAGATGAATAAATTCCACGGCAAGTTACAAGAAATGAAACAGCAGTATACTAGAAGTGATTTTCTATTCTTAAATGGTATGTCTACCCTTAAAAAAAAATCCATCTGTTTCGGCCTCAGAACCTTGCAAGGAAGGTACACTCTCTGATCTGAAAACCTACTCCAAAAAAGTGTTCTGGTGACTCATTGAGGGGGAAATTCCACTCTGCTGTGAAGAATCCCTGTGTCCCCGGACAATTTTTGTTCATGGTCTGCCATGCTCCACCCCCATGTGAGCTCTAGCACATTAGTCCCTGCCTTATCCATTCTCTTGCTTTATTAGCTAAAAGGAAAGATGCTTTTAAATGTTTTACATATGGCAGTGGAGGTGGACTACATGACCTTTACGATCCCTTCTCACCCTATCATTCTATGTGAATGGTACCAATTGCCAGTTGGGTGTATGGAATGGGGAACATTAACATCCATGTTGCCTGAACAATGTGGCTCTGAACAGCTGTAATTTCCTGGCATATTGGTGCCATAGGTGTGCGCGAAGGGTATGCTGGATGTGCCCAGGCACACCCTAATTTCCCTGGGCATCTCTGCTTTCCTGCCACCCATCCCCCACCCACCCCCCTGCTTGAATCGGGGCTTTTAAAAGGATGGGCAAGCCTCCGGAAAGCCGCCATTAGCATTCCTGGGAAAACGACACACTTTCCAGAGGCCCTGGAAAGTGCATTTTCCCCTCCTCCGTTCCAATCAGGGTCTTCAAGGTGCACACCCTAATGAAATGAGCTGCGCACGCCTATGATTGGCGTTTGAGTGAACATGGAAAGCCCTTACAAAACATGGGAAGTTTTTGTTAATTGAATTAGTAGGTGCCCATTTTGTCATGTGTGCCAGTGAAGTGAGGATTGTGACATGTGTTTGTTTGTGTGTATGAGGAAGAGAGAGAGAGAGAGACAGAGAGAGAATGAAAGTACACACATAAGACTGAGCTGTGTGTATACCCAATAAGCCACCCTGCCGTGAAGAGGTGGCTGCCAAGCATCCTTGAAGCTGCTGCACCCTGGTTCTCCATTGAGCACTAATAGCCATTAAGGTTCTTGTTGCCATGGGGCTGAAATGTCCAGAGGCGATATCCATTATCTGTAAATGGGCTTCCGGCAGGGAGTTAACAAAGCAACTTGGAGATGGCTGAACCTCTGCAGCTGTTGTAAGGCAGGCCTGAAATAGATGCGAGGACTCCCAGGGCTTAGGGAGATGCTGAAGCCATGTGCGTAAGTGGAGACACACGCATGCACTTGTATATATATATACACACACACACACACACAAACAGAATCCAGAAGGGAAAGGCAATTCAGTCCAAAGACCATTGGAGGCGTCCCAGATTTACATGCAAAAAGAGAGTTGTCAATTGACCCATGGGAAAAACGGCTTGCAATTCTAACAACAGATTGATCTACAGATGTTAGCAGGTGGGTATTTTCAGGGTACAGAGACTAGCAAGTCAGACTGCCTCGCTTACATCTGTTGACCAGTCGACTGTTCGAGACACAGGAGCAGAGGCCAGCAAAAACGTTGGCAACTCTACTCACAGGATGCTTCTGAAATTCCTCTCATGCTATTTCCTCCCTGGATTTTGGAGTTGTGAATGCATCTGCCCTGTTTCCAAGTGGAATCAATGCATTAGGAATTCTTCCTTGTCCACGCTTTTTAAATTATAAAAATGTTATTTAGTTCCATTTAATTTTTTTTTTTTTGCACTCGCAATTTTCCTTTCCTACAGTTCATTTGTGTCTTTGCTACCCTCATATTGTCAATCTGAATCTGTGCATTGGGGTGGGGGGAAGGCCTCCACAGAAAAGTAATCTTGATGTTATACAGAATTGCATAAATATTGTTTTCAGGAATTTCAGCAGGTGTCCTTTGTACGCCTGCTGCACCTGGTGAAATTCCCTCTTCATCACAACAATGAAAGCTGCAGGAGCTATACTAGAGTGACCAGAGACAAAAGAAGGCAGGGCTCCTGCAGCTTTAACTGCTGTGATGAAGAGGGAATTTCACCAGGTGCTGCATGCATACAAAGGACACCTGCCGAAATTCCCTTTCTGTGCAACTGTTAAAGATACAGGAGCCCAGTTCTCCTTTCCATAGGGTCACCCTATTATTGGCAGGGTTTGATAAATGCACACATGCACAGTGGTAAGGTATGTGTTGGGGGGGGAGGAGATGCAAATGAAGCCTGGAAACTGAAGGCTGCAGCAAAACTGTGTAACAAAGGAGCTCGGCTTTAGAATGAACCAAACAGAGCCCATGTTGGCATAGGTGCTCATCACCCTCAACCTTGCAAGGTGGGACGACACAGACTGAAAATGCAGAAAACATAAGCCTCCGTGGATAAGGCTAGATCAGACATTAGC
The DNA here is from genome assembly GCA_029215795.1 of Anniella stebbinsi. Lineage (NCBI taxonomy): Eukaryota > Metazoa > Chordata > Lepidosauria > Squamata > Anniellidae > Anniella > Anniella stebbinsi. Next base: position 411,798,708 of record JARDYH010000001.1, on the reverse strand, counting down.
CAATTCCCATCAAACTTGGAAATGTACATATGAGGGCTGTGCAGACTTCCCCCAATCTACTTCGGAGGCTGATTCAGAGCTTCTGAATCAGCCCCAATCTGCCTCGGGCTGATTCGGGCCCAGCCCAACCTATTTAGATCCAGATCCAAAGGGAGATCTGGACATCTGAAGCGGGTTGGAAGTTGCAGGTTCCTGGGTGTGAGGCCAACGGGGAATCCAACGGACTCCCCACTCACCTCACTCCCTTTATGGCCGCCATAGTTTGAGTATTAGATATAGACAATGACAGAGCCACCATCTTCCTGGCAGCTGCCGGACAGACCAGGTGAGTCCTGTGAGTGGGCGGGGAGCAGCTCACCATTGCTCCAGATTGAGCCGAAGCAGCCCAAAGTGCTTTGGGCCAGGCCCGCTCCGCTCTGGACTGCTTCAGCCTGATCTGGATTCAGACTGAGGTGGTGAACAGCCCTAGTACATATGTCCCACAGGAAAAGGAGGGGGTGAAATTGACCAAGGGATGCATGTCTCACACGTAGAGTGATTTCTGTGTGGAATATTACAAAGTGTTGTGAGTAAGTTTGTCCAGCGCGCAACATTGGGGGAAGGCTATGCAACAGGTATTCCTTTTCTGTCGGGAATTGTTTTTTTTTCAGGACCTTTCTCTGAGGATCAGTCCCACCATTTCCAACCCTTTAATGTCACGTTTGCGAGGGTTGTCAAACCGACTCAGATGCCTTCGCTTTTCAGTCACAAAGTCTTACAGCTTTGACTGGTGATGAACCATGGTTTGATGAGCACATTTCGTCTGCTCTCCCCACCAGATAAACTTGCATGTTCATAGGGATGGATGGACTCACCCCTGTGTCTGACTCATCGGACACTCGCACCACCGCCACTGCCATCCGCCACTGCTCGCCTTGAGGCTCGGTGAGTGTCCGATGGCGTCACGAGCCCGTCCGCCCTCGTGTGCCACAGTGGAGGCTCTGGAAATTGCGTGTTATCCCCATTACACACATGGTGGCCGTAATGGCCCCATTTATGGCTGCCATTTTCACAGTGGGGGGAATACACAATTTCAGGAGCCTCCATGAAGGGTTTTCCATGGAGGCTCTGCAGGACAGTGGACGGCTGCCAGGCACTTGTCAGGTCATGCAGTCACTTGAAGTGAGGGCCCGCGAATGCACCGGATCTGGCCAACCCGGTTCGGGGGTGCAGATGTGGGGCAGTCCATTGGACTCCTGGAATCGGTCGGGCGCCCACAACATCCCTATGCTCTGGTCTTTTGCAAATCCGTTACCGTGCTCTGGGGCAGTCCCTCTCTGGGAAGGCAAACTCCAGCACCCCACTTTGCTACCTCTGCAGGAGGGCAGGGCTCTCATGGAAGGAATGGTTGCTGAGGTCCTGTGTCTCCGTACCTTGGGGTTCCCCCCCAAAAAAAGTCAGTGTCTCCCACCAAGTAACACAAGCCTCTTTTTAATGGGGAAGTATTTTCCTGGGACCCCTCAGCCAGCACTGTGTGCAGGAAAGGCCTTCAGCCTCAGGAAAGTGATACAACTTGGAGACCCTCTACCTGGTGGCAGTGCTCCTGATTCTGAGGTCCCCGGAAGGTGATGCCTCTGGCACAGTTCCCCCAAATCTGCTTTCCTGGGAACATGTTGTTTGTTGATTCCAGCCCCCTTCCACCATACAGAATATTGATGCTTTGTTTCTTTCTTTCTTCCATGCATCACTCTGTGCTTCCTTTCTGGGTTTGGCGAAGGGAGTGATCCCTGCCTCGCGTAGACCTGGCAGTCTGGTCCAGACACAAGGCACTGCCTGGGTCCGCGTCTGCTTCTGCATTGTGTGCAGTCACTCATGCGCAGATTCATGCTGACACTTTCTTGTGTCATGGAAATTGAAATATTCCAGTGCGTGTTGATGCTGCGTGCTCTTCTAGCTCCATCTGTGCTCCGTTCCACTGTTGCATGGTGGTGCTTTCCCTCCAGTCCAAAACGTTCCTTCTGGTCTAGTTGAGTTATGGAGTGTGAGTAATTCTAGGCCAAAATACATGTTACATTATTCACCCTTTTTAAAGCAACAAGAAGAACAAACACAAAGTTATAGTGGCCACTTTTAACTTGAAGAAAAAGCGAGGGCTTCGCACCACCTTAGGTCTCAAACCCCAACTCAGAGCTGAAGGGGGGGGGGGCAATTTGGCCTGCTTCAATCTGAATCCGGAATGGTGCCAGATTGGTCTGAGGTACCCCAAAGTGGATTGGAAGGGGTCCGAAAGCTTCAGGGCACCTCAACCCAATTTGGGGGGGGGGGGTGTAGCCCCTTGCCCCGCCAGCCACAACATCCCTACAAGTTTGGCGAGGCCAGAAGAGTGTGCCTGGCCAACCAGTGGATTTTATGGCCAAGTGGGGATTTGAACCTAGGTGGAAGATTTGGACAGATAAAAAGAAGTACTTCTTCATACAGCACATAGTTTAACTATGGAATTCACTACCATAAGATGTAGTGATGGCCACCAATTTTGATGGCTTTCAAAGGGGATTGGATAAATTCCTGGAGGAGAAGGCTAACAAATGGCTACTAGTCTGGATGGCTAAGTGCAACCTCCAGTATCAGAGGCAATAAGCCTGTATATGCCAGTTTCTGGGGAACATGGGTGGGAGGATGCAGTTACATTCATGTCCTGCTTGTGAGTTCCTGGTCGACAGCTGGTTGGCCACTGTGTGAACATAACACTAGACTAGATGGGCCCTTGGTCTGATCCAGCAGGGCTCCTCTTATGTTCTTCTTATGTTCTTAAATGAATTAACATATGCAATGGAGGGAGGAGGAGCTGTCACCTGCTCTGTTCCTAAACTCCAGATGGAGAGGGTGATTCATTCTACTCAACTGCCCATGTTGAGTTCTGGGCCCATTAAGCGCTTGACGTCATTGAATGTAACAGTGCTCTGAGTTGGGTCACATTGCAGAGGGTGATCTGCTGGCTGCAGCCCACCTACAACAGCTGGAAAGTGAGGCAGGACATGTCCTGGCACTGAGGTCACTAGAGAGAGGGTGAGGTGGAGATTTCCCAGCATGTCTCAAGCATACTGATGGACGCATTTGTGAATTTCAGTCCCACTCAGTTTCTCATTTTTTCAAGTCATGAGTCTGGTTCATCTCGAACTTTGAGAATTTCTCCAGCGTTCGCTTTGGCTCATCCGGAATCTGGAGGATTAAAACACACACAAATTTGTAGGGAAATTCAAAAGAATTTGTGTGCAGATTTCTACTAAGACGTTAATATCGGCATGCATTTACTGTATGCCTAATATAACAACTTTTTGCAAGCTATTTTCTTAATAAAAATGCATTTTGGGATGCTATTTTCCCTAATACGTGCACTTTGAGCACATTTTTGCATAACAGAATTCCATTGCAAAGTTTGGAAAAGTGCAAATTTCAAACGAATTCCACAGGTAACTTTGCATTAAAATTCAAAGTGCATGAATTTCTCAGCCACCCCTACTCACAAGCAGCATGATTTATAAAACTTTGAGCACTGGCCTCCTCCATCTTATATGCCAGACCTAGGATAGAAACAGATCAGTGTGCAATAGATTCAGTGCCTTCATATTTCTGGGTGGAGACTTTTGGCAAAAGAGTTCCTGTTGGCTCCTGTAAGTTTATGGTGAATCTGGCCTGTTCCCAACAATTGTCTCTCCCCAGCCAGGAGTGTGGTGGCTTTCTTGCCAAGATGGAGTGCACAAGTTGCATAAAATTTACATATGTTAACTGATAGGTTTGTCCCTACCAATTTCCAATAACAGTCTGTATTTAAAAAAACAAAACAAAACAAAACAAGCTACACACAAAAAAAATTGAATTTATTTTCATATGCAGTTTCCCCTAAAATAGTACTTGGTACACAATTTCCCCTAATATATAAACATTTTGGAACACAACTTTCCCAATGGCAGGCACCATCCCAGAGTGTAGGATGTGGAATAATGGGCTCAAGTTTAAAGGAAGCCAGATTCCATCTGGACATCAGGAATACGTCCTGACTGTTAGAGCAGTATGACAATGGAACCAATGACCTAGGGAGGTGGTGGCTTCTCCCACATTAGAGGCATTCAAGACAGAGGCAGCTGGACAGCCATCTGTCAGGTATACTTTAAGGTGGATGCCTGCATTGAGCAGGGGGTTGGACTCAATGGCCTTACAGGCCCCTTCCAACTCTACTATTCTATGATTCTATGGTTTTTATACACAATTTTTGAGCTGCAAAGTGCACACAAAATTTGGAGAAATGCACAGTCTGAAAGATGATTGCATTCTGATTTGCTCAGTAGTCCTGGTCAGACCAAACAAAATACCCCTTCAGTTTCTAGTAAAACACAGAATCAGTCCTGCAAGCTTCAAGTCTGCACTAAGGTACCAGGCAGTGCATAGCCCGACTTTTCATACACTGCAGATGTGAAGCTATGTTTTTGAAACTCTTGAGAACAGCTTGTAGGGCAATTACGTTTTTTTCTTTTCTAAACCTTTCACCAAAAGAACAATCACTTTTAAACCAGTGGGGGTGTGGGCTACCACAGAGGCGATGAATACGGCAGACGGGACTGAGCCGTTGACAAAGCGGAATAATGGGGATTCTAGTTATGAAAATGGAAGCGTCGCAAGCATTTCCTTATTTAGATCTGTGAAATGTTGGGCTGCATGCAGCCCGGGCAGGAAAGGCTAGAGCAACCAGAACAACTCCACAGCACCTGTCAATCCTCTTCCTCCCTGCCCTGATTAGCTCATTTTCCCTTCAGAAATAGTGTGCCACAGGTGAAACGCAGACCTGGTCAGATGCCTGAGCAACGCAACCCGTGCATATCCTAGGAGGGCTTACACACTCCCAAATGTCTGCCCCCTGAAGCCCCAGGCTGCACTTGGGCTCACTCCATCCCAGGCCAGATGTTCTTCATCCTGCACATTGCCTCAGCAAAGGGAGTAATCTGCGGCAGGCGGGATTAGTGTGCTGTCCAGTCTTTTAACATCTGCAGCAGGACGCGAGCCTCTAAAGCCCCAGCCAGCACCGCCTGAGCACGCAAAGAAGAAGCAGAAAGGCTGGTAAGAACTTGATGGCATCTCTTGCTGCATTTAGTAGGAAAGCATGGTACTTCCTGCATGGGGGGAGGGTACAGGGTGGGTGTCTGTGGCTCTCTGTAGCTGGGTGTTGTTGTTTTTATCAAATAGTTCCATGCTGTTTTGTAAACCATGTGCTCCAGCAGAATAGAGCTCGAAAGGTAGACAGGGCCCATGATTACTCCAGGGGTCTCACCACCACTGTTAGCCACTGTTGCGTGCCTTGACATCTTCTTTAATTGTTGAAATACGAGGGCCCTGGAGGCGAGGCCTGCGACCTAGCTGCAACCCCAGGGAGACAAAGCGATGAGAGATGGAGCACTTTTAAAGGGGCTACGGGATCCGTCTGTGTAAACCCCACCCCACCCCATCCCCAGATCTCATATCCATTGGATTACCAAAGAACTCTATCACTTCTTCTAACCAGTCATACTCCTCTTGCAGCAACCGTACCCTGGATTTTTACAGACAGCTCTGAATGCCATGAGGAAAACACTGTAGCAAGCCATGGATGGCCTCCAGCTTCGGGTAAGACTCAAGAAGATGGTGGTGGAGGTGGTGGGGTGTGTGTGTGTGTTGCAGCTGCACTTTGGATGCCACAATCTGAAGTCATCTGGACAGATCCCATAGATCAAGGGCAGGTCTGCCACTTTCTCCATTGATTCCAATTTGCATCATTTCATTCATCCCAGTTAACCATTGGCTGGGGTCGATGCTGACCTGCAGAGAATAAAAATGATGGCAAAACCCAGGAGGAATAGTCAGCCTAGGTCAGGGCAGAGCAGACTTCAGGCTAATTTATTACTAGGACCCTGTAATCCACCAACGTGTTCCACCAACCTAGAAACCCATGATCTACTTTGTCTAACACATACGTTTGGCACTAATGAATTCTGAGTCCAGGAATTTGTTTTGAGTACCAGATCTGAACACAGCTTCCACACAAAACATGCACTGCTGATTAATGTGAGCTTTCTTCACTGGAGGGGGGAGTTCATTCCATTGCTGCTATTGTTTAACCACTGGAAGTCAGAAATCCATGGTGAGGGGTGTACTGCAGATCACCCAGAGAGGTAGCAGTAGATCCATATCTGTCTTTTGCCTGCTCCTGGCCTAGGTTGTTTTCAAAAACTGCCTGATGAAGTAGTTCATAACTTCTGCAACATTTCATCTAATACATCCAAATTATAGCCAATATTATTGGAAGGCTTGGAGTCACGTTGGTTCATACTTTCACCTTTGGTGGGAATGTTTGAGAATGTGGGAGTTTTGGAACGTGGTTTCTGGTTACTGTTAGGAATTTCTTCATGTTAGGCCATTTGATGAAGTTACCTATATTGTTTTCTGAATATTACACACACAAAATGACATGTACACTTTCACACTCTCCCTTTATGTGTTGTATAACTTGTATTCCTACTTTCATTAAGTTGTTTTACTGTCCGTGTTATATAAGCATATCAGTTATAGACTAAGATTTATAATAAGCGAATTCCTTTCTTTCTTTCTTTCTTTCTTTAGTGTTTTTTATATTTAATTAATTAATGAATTGATTGATTGATTGATTTCGATACCTCCCCATAGCTGAAGCTCTCAATTCATGATGCACTTTCTTCTCCTTCTTTTTCTTGCCTTGGTTTTGTTAACCTAATTTCACAATAAAATAAAATTGCATGGTAAGAAACAGAAACAAAAGCTGTCCCAAGTCTACTGTTGTGCAGTATGGTTGGCTATCCCAACGCACAAATCTTTGAAGCCTGGGGCCCATCACAGGAATGGGGTTAGTGTGGAACATAAAGCAGAAGGGAGCCAGTTTTAAACTGGAATCTATTCTAATTCTTGTCCGTGCAAACATTTAAATTCAAGGTGTAGGAAACGTAAAAGCTGGTTAATGTATTCCGTCTAAAGATAGACTCTGGAGCCCTGTGGTACAAAGTGAGTGGAAATGCTGTTTTCATTCTAAATTAAGCAGAATCAATAAACACAGACTTTGGTTTTGTGTTGTTGTAAGGCAGGGATCTGGGACTTCCAGTCTATGGGGTTAATCTGAACTTGGGTTCCCCCAGGGGTGGGACTCAGATCTCAGCCTCCACTGGGTTCTTCGCAGCACAGCCAAGCGGCTTCGCATGGCGTGAGCCCCCCTTATGGTTCAGCCTGTGCTGGGAAGCCTGGCTGCTCTTCCCAGTGCAAGCCTAGTGTCTTTACATAGCGTGTGAAGCCAAATCCTTTTCTCCATGATGAGAGGGGCGCGGCGCTCCAAGGGTGTCTTAGCATGGAGAAAGGCAAAATGGGTGGGGGACCACAGCAATGATGTCTGTGGTCTTGGTTGGGGATAATTCACCCCTCACCACCCTTTTCTGTTTCTGCATCCATTTTTAGGGCCTATTAGCAGGGCTGGCTTGCTATTTTCAGCCCCTCTGGGCAACCTGAGATGGTGCCCCCCTTTGCCCTGTGCCATAGTACATGGCTCCTGTTTCTTCTTTTCACTTGAAGTGTCTCTCATGTCTAGGGTGACCAGATAACATCCAGGTCAGGGCTCATATAACTTTTACAGTTGTAGAGAAAAGGAGATTTCAGCCAGGGTCATTTGTATGCAATTAGTTCCTGGTGAAATTCCCTCTTCATCACAACAGTTAAAGTTGCAGGGGCCCTGCCTTCTTTTGTATATGGTCACTCTAGTATAGTGCCTGCAACTTTAACTGTTGTGATGAAGAGGGAATTTCACCAGGAACTAATTGCATACAAATGACACTGGCTGAAATTCCCTTTTCTCTACAACTGTTAAAGTTACAAGAGCCCTGACCTGGATTTTATCTGGTCACCCTACTCATGTCTCTACTTTTTCCCCTTTATAACTCTTTTTAGGTCAATTCTAGACCACAGCCATTTACTAAAAATGACACTAAATAAATAAATAAAATAAATAAAATAAAATAAAAAGCAGAGGAATCTGTTTCACCTGTTCCTATGACTTAATGCAGTTTTCCCTACACAGTTTGCAAACCATGCATTGGGGGTCACAGATGGGGCTGTCCGGTGGTGGATCACTGGACTAGTTTGGGTGGATGACCTCGTAGTTGCTCATTACTGGGATTCTTGCAAAGACTGCAGATGAGGTGGACCTCAGACTGATCCAGCACTTCTTGTACTACTTAGCAGACTCAGGATCAGTAGAGTAGGGTGACCAGATAAAATCCAGGTCAGGGCTCATGTAACTTTAACAGTTGTAGAGAAAAGGGAATTTCAGCCGGTGTCATTTGTATGCAATTAGTTCCTGGTGAAATTCCCTCTTCATCCACAACAGTTAAAGTTGCAGGGGCCCTGCCTTCTTTTGTATATGGTCACTCTAGTATAGTGCCTGCACCTTTAACTGTTGTGATGAAGAGGGAATTTCACCAGGAACTAATTGCATACAAATGACACTGGCTGAAATTCCTTATTCTCTACAACTGTTAAAGTTAACATGAGCCCTGACCTTGATTTTATCTGGTCAGCCTGCAGTAGAGTTGAGATTAAAAGTTTCAGAAGATTTTTTTTTTGAGAGGGGGAGTTTTTAAGATTATTTTGTTTCTCATTACCACCCCCACCCCTACCCCACCCACCCACCCAAAAGTTGGCCATATCTTTTGTGGCTCCCCCCACCCCCCACGAATATTGTCCACCATCCAGAATGTTGCCAGGCCTAGAACAGTGTGAAGAATTCAAAAGGATGGCCAGGTTGCCAATGGCGTTGGTGCTGTGGCAGCAGCAACAACAACAATGACCCAAAAATGGAGGGGGAAAGGAAGAAGATGGGCTCTTGCCACTACTAATGGTGAGCCCGACCCCAGGGAAACTGTTGGAGAATTTCCCCCGCCTCTCAGAAAAAAAATCAGTGAAATGTCATTCCCCTCACCCCAATTTCTCTGCCCACACGTAGGATGGAGAATTTTCAGAGGCTGTTTGCTCACAGTCATATGTTAATACAGACCAATTCTTGGATTATAAAAGTTTTTTTAAAAATCTAGGTGGATGGCAGAAATAATAATAACAACAATAATAATAATAATAATATGCAAGAGCAAATGCAGGAATCTTCTGGTTTTTGTTGCTTGGGGCGGGAGAGAGAGAGAAAAAAAGAAAGAAAGAAAGAAAGAAAGAAAGAAGGGGGTTGCCATTGGCTGAGATAATCCCCTCCCAAGCAGATGCTCAGAGGAGATTGAAGGGTTTTATAAATAGCTTGAGGTCAGCCCCATTTTGCCCACATGGCTGAGAAGCATTAGACAGAATTAATATTCAATCTCTCAGTGAACAAATCAACCCCCCCCCCCCCCCGCTGCCCAGCTCCATTCTCATAGGTTTAATCTCTTCTCAGTGTGGAAAGCAGTGTTTCTGGTTAGCCGGTCTGGTCAAATTGGAGGCAGGGAAGAAGGGAACTAGGGGACCCAGGGCCGGCCCTACTGTTAGGTGCGGTGGAAGATGCTGTTCTGTCAGCCATGTTGAAGTAATGTTTAACTTAGGGTGACCAGATAAAATCCAGGTCAGGACTCATGTAACTTTAACAGTTGTAGAGAAAAGGCAATTTCAGCCAGTATCATTAGTATGCAATTAGTTCCTGGTGAAATTCCCTCTTCATCACAACAGTTAAAGTCGCAGGGGCTCTGCCTTCTTTTGTATATGGTCACTCTAGTATAGTTCCTGCACCTTTAACTGTTGTGATGAAGAGGGAATTTCACCAGGAACTAATTGCATACAAATGACACTGGCTGAAATTCCCTTTTCTCTACAACTGTTAAAGTTACATGAGTCCTGACCTGGATTTTATCTGGTCACCCTAGTTTAACTGCCAGTCTGGCACAGGCCTTAGAAATTCCAAGTCTAAATAGCAACAGAGCATGTACAGAGTGCATCCAACATCTCCAAACAGATAGAACCCAAACATGAGGAGTTTCATGGCAAGCGTAGAACTGATGATCCCTAGCAAAGGTCCTCCCCTTTGCTCCCCTTTCCAAGCCACTTGACAGACAGGTCCTCAGACCTGTAACCCAAACTCATGTGCCCACAGGGCGGCACAGTTCAACCTCCTCTTGATGATGTCACCATGTGAGAGACAGCTTGCAAGAGAGCCCCCACCTTTTCCAAACATTCTTTTGTTCTCAAGGAAACTTCACCAGCTCAAGGCCTGGGCTAGCAAACCTCCCATGAAAAACAGCGACAGATGATAAGCTTACAAAGACACAGACTTTCATACAACAATTCCCAATCTTTCAACTTACAATTCACAAGGCCTCCCGGCCTTGTGAATCGCCTATGATACACCTGATATCCGACAAAGATGTGTTTTGAGGAGACATTTAAAGGATGTTGCATTTTAAAGATGGGCTTGATCAGAACAGTCCTTTAAATAGAAGTAAAGTGACCATATGAAAAGGAGGACAGGGCTCCTGTATCTTTAACAGTTGCATAGAAAAGGCAGCAGGTGTCATTTGTATGCATGCAGCACCTGGTGAAATTCCCTTTTCATCACAACAGTGAAAGCTGCAGGAGCCCTGCCCTCTTTTGCTTCTGGTAGGCTGACCAGATAAAATCCAGGTCAGGGCTCCTGTAACTTTAACAGTTGTAGAGAAAAGGGAATTTCAGCCAGTGTCATTTGTATGCAATTAGTTCCTGGTGAAATTCCCTCTTCATCACAACAGTTAAAGGTGCAGGAACTATACTAGAGTGACCATATACAAAAGAAGGCAGAGCCCCTGCGACTTTAACTGTTGTGATGAAGAGGGAATTTCACCAGGAACTAATTGCATACGAAAGACACTGGCTGAAATTCCCTTTTCTCTACAACTGTTAAAGTTACAAGAGCCCTGACCTGGATTTTATCTGGTCACCCTACTTCTGGTCACACTAAGCAGGGCTCCTCAGCTTTAACTGTTGTGATGAAGAGGGAATTTCACCAGGTGCTGCATGCATAACAATGACACCTGCTGAAATTCCTCTTTCAATACAACTGTTAAAGATACAGGAGTCCTGTTCTCCTTTCCATCCCAAATAGAAGATACTTTCCAATAGAGGACTGTCCCATGACAGCTCTTCAAATAGAGCCCAGCCCTCCCCAAGTAGGACACATGGCCACCCTCGCTGGTCAGCCTCCACCCACAAAACGGAAGAGGGCTGCATCTTACCTTTTGTCTGAGACATCAAAATGCCTTGCCCCTGAAAGAACCAAAGGAGTTCCAGCGAGCGTGAGGATACCTTGAGAGTGCTGGACAACAGCTCCAAGGTTTGTTGTGAAGGCCAGAGAAGGCTGCGTGATCAGGTCCAACTTTAGGGATGTCTAGATTTTGTGAAACCCATCTGCAGCGGATTGCGCAGGTCGGATTCCTAGAAATCAGAACTCATTTTAGTCCATCTCAAATTTCTCCAGCATCTTCTGCATCATCAGGGTTCGCATCTAGCATCCTGGCATTGCTAGGCAGTTTCCTGGGGGCCCAGCTCTGGGGCAGGGTCCACTGTTAATGCCTGCAATCCATGTTTTCTGGTCTATCTGCCATTTCCATTTCCCACAATGCCCCAGAGGAGCAGTACAGTAGGGAGCGGTGGGTATCATGTCTTTATCATGCTTATAATAATTTCCTAGTAAGAATATGCACAGGGGACGGGGGCAGAATTGAGTCGAGATGTCAGAGAAATTTGCAATGAAGCTGAATGAGCTCAGAATTGTATGAATCTGACCCATGGATTCTGCAGTGGATTGGATTTCCCCCTGTCAAGTGGATTCCGTGGACATGCGGACCATTTTTCTAACCTTTGGAATTTTGTGCAAATTGTGCTGTAGAAAAAAAATGCACACACACACACAAAAAAAAAACCCCTTGGCCAAAAATGTGCATTTCTCCCATAGGCTAAAACATGAAATGCAGATTTTTAGGGGACTTTTGTACATTTTCGCACATGCAAATTCACACAAATTCACATTTGCACAAATGTGAATTTTGCATGAATTCGGAAACTTAAAAAACTGGTCCCGTCAATGGGCAGACGACAGAACACAGACAGAATGGATTTCACATACTTTGTACATCCCTAAATTTGTGTTCAGTCTATGGTGAGTCTTCTGCCCCAAACCCAACTTCAAGTCCAGTCTCTGTATCCTAGAGCTCTTGCTGCTCCCTTCTGCCTCCCAAGCACCTCCTGGCCCTTGTCAATGCCATCTCTCTATACTGATGGCATTTTAGCTGATAGCACCCATGCAGAGGCTACAAAAAACCAGTGTGTGGGCAGTAACACCTGGAGGTTTCTAACCTGTGTACTTGCTTAATTTGCTTGGAGAATCTCTAAGACTGATGCAGCATATTCCTGGTAGTCAAGGGCACAGAGAACCACTGAAATGGATGGATCGATTTTAATGGCGCAATTACATGAACCATCATTGCAGAATGATTGACTCTTAAAATCGTAGAGTGGGAAGGTCACTTGGAGGTCATCTAGCCCAACCTCGCTGCACTGCAGGATGCAAATACAGCAACCCTGTAGGAGCAGTTGGCCGGATCCACCGATCATTTGTGAAAGTTTGTTTCGTCTCTCACATTAAAGCTTTGTTCGAGGCAATTAGACAATACAAATGGACCCTGGTAAATTCTGTGTTCAGGGTTGTTTTTTAAAGACTCCCAAGTGGGTTGTTAAAAGCATATTATAGGCCAGAGAAAGAATTCAGCTGCCCCCCATGAGTAAGAACTGTCGTCTCAATGGAGGAACTTTCTGCTTCAATTTGGTTTTGACGAAGCACTGACATGGGTAGGGTGACCAGATAAAATCCAGGTCAGGGCTCATGTAACTTCAACAGTTGTAGAGAAAAGGGAATTTCAGCCAGTGTCATTTGTATGCAATTAGTTCCTGGTGAAATTCTCTCTTCATCACAACAGTTAAAGTTGCAGGCACTATACTAGAGTGACCATATACAAAAGAAGGCAGGGCCCCTGCAACTTTAACTGTTGTGATGAAGAGGGAATTTCACCAGGAACTAATTGCATACAAATGACACTGGCTGAAATTCCCTCTCCTCTACAACTGTTAAAGTTACAGGAGCCCTGACCTGGATTTTATCTGGTCAGCCTAGACATGGGATATAATCCAGAGATCTCATCAACAAATAATAACAACTATTCCATGGGCTACAACAATTGTAAGTTTTGTTTCATAACAATTGCACCATATTTATCCTGTTGAAAACAAGTGATAATAACTATTCCACCAGCTACAAGAAATGTAATCATTGTTTTATTGCAAACGCATTATACTTATATTGTACTTCTACAATCATATCCATTTTATGACTATATGGTGCCTTTCTTTATCTTTTGTACAAATGCAGCAACCCCGGCAGAAACACCTCCAGTGAAGGAGAGGACACCATCTCCCAAGGTGTCCTCTTACCATTCAGATGTTTCTCTTATTCTTTAGCTGAAATCTCCTTCCCTGCCATTCCTGCCAATTCATTCTAATTCTGCTCCATCTTCTGCACGGCAGCCCCTCAGATGTTTGAAGTAGAGGATGGGAAACTCACCCAGGTCCGGCTCACCGGACGCTCAACGAGGAGCCACCACCATTGGCTCCTGCTCGTGTGCTTCAGAGCCAGGAGTTGCTCCCACCACACCCCAAACGCTTCAGGAAAGAACAAGCGTTTGGGGCATAGGGAGCAGTGAATCCTTGCAAAGAAGGATAGCCCATGAAGGCTTCAGAGCCAGAGGGGGCAGGAGTCCAATTCCGCCCCGACCAGCTGTCAAGCATTTCCCCCCTTGTGTAAATGGCAGCTGTAAAGAGTATTCATGCCTTTGCTCTTTCATAAGTGGGGTCTTTGCAGCTACCATTTACGCAATGGGGGGATATGTCATTCCGGACAAGCGTGGATGACTGGCAAACGTTCATTGGGCATCATAGGGACATGAGGGATTCCATTGGACTCCTGGACTCAGTTGGGTACCCGTGACATCCCTAGTTTGAAGACTGCTGAAATTTCCCCCATTAGTCTCCAAGCTTAACATCCCCAGTGCTTCAAAGGATGTGACTTCCTTGCCATCCTGGCTGCCCTCCTCAGGACATGGTCTAATTTTTCAATGCTGTTAGTAAGGTGTGACAACCCAGATATGGAGCCGGCATTCCAGAGTTTCCTTTGCAGTTCCAAAGCCCTGCTAAATAACTTCTCTGTTCCTATCAGGCCTCTGGTGGGCACAGCCTCTTCCGGCTCTCCACTATGGAAGTGAAGATGATCCATGTGGCCCTGCTTGTCTTTTTCCTGCTCTCGGTGGCCATGACCAGCTGCTTCTTGTGGCAGTACAACCTTCCCAAGGTGGAGCCCAGTAAGTGCCAAGCAAAGTGCCCATCTGCTCAGGCTCATTGTGGTAAAATGATTGCCCCCAACTGTGGATGTATGAGGTCAGGTGGCCATTTATGCATTGCCAGGAAACAGGAAAGGCACCCCCCCCCCCAAAAAAAGGAGACAAAAGGAGACAAAGATTTTCATAAAATTTTGCATATGATTTGATGTGTAGTTGTAACTGTGGCACTTACTATAGCTGAAATAAAGACACAAATCATCTCACCATAGCGGGGAAGGCAGTGACCAGCTAACTTGTGTATCTGCTCTGTCTGCTGTCCAGGTGCCAAGAGTTGATATCAAAAACAGGAGAGAAACAAGTTCTCAGGATGCAAAAGGATTTATTTGTATGGAGCCCAATGCATTTCGGCCTGTGTCCTATTAAAGGCCTACTTCAGGGGGTTGTTAGAAGATGCCTGCAGATTTTCCTCTAGCAATAAAATGTCTCCTCTGATGACTAATTATCAGAGGAGACATTTTATTGCTGGAGGAAACTCTGCACAGTACACAGTAATCCATGTGTTGTTGCACCATAGATTTGTATATGGGAAGTATGATCTTGGCAGCTTTATTTTTAAATACTTTCCCAATTATACCTAACATGGAATTTGCCTTTTTCACAGCAGTTGCACACTGGGTCAATATTTTCATTGAGCTGTCCAATGCAACCCCAAGATCTCTTTCTTGGTCAGCCACTGCTAGCTCAGATCCTATCAGCTTATACATGAAGTTGGGATTGTTTTCCCCAATGTGCATCACTTTGCACTTGCTTACATTGAACCACATCTTCCTTTTTGAAGCTCATTCTCCCAGTTTGGAGAGATCTGTTTGGAACTCCTCATCCACCCTTTTTGTTTGACCCACTCTAAATAATGCGTTATCAGCAAACTTGGCTGATTATCACCATACTGGGTGAAATCCAGACTTCATCTTCCTTAGAGAAGACCATGATTAACATCAGTCCTGTTGATTTCACAGAATCATAGAATACTAGAGTTGGAAGGGACCTATAAGGCCATCGAGTCCAACCCCCTGCTCAATGCAGGAATCCATCTTAAAGCATCCCTGACAGATGGTTGTCCAGCTGCCTCTTGAATGCCTCTAGGGTGGGAGAGCCCACCACCTCCCCAGATCATTGGTTCCACTGTCGTACTGCTCTAACAATCAGGAAGTTTTTCCTGATTTCCAGGAAACTTCCTGTAACTTGAGCCCATTATTCCTTGTCCTGCACTCCGGGCTGACTGAAAAGAGATCCTGGCCCTCCTCTGTGTGACAACCTTTCAAGTACTTGAAGAGCACTATCATGTCTCCCCGCAGTCTTCTCTTCTCCAGGTGAAACATGCCCAGTTCTTTCAGTCTCTCCTCATACGGCTTTGTTTCCAGACCCCAGATCATTCTCGTTACCCTCCTCTGAAACCCCTCCAGCTTGTCTGCATCCTCCTTGAAGTGTGGTGCCCAGAACTGGATGCAACACTCAAGGTGAGGCCTAACCAGTGCCGAATAAAGGGGAACCAGTACTCCACAAATCTACTCTAATTAGGGTGAAGTCTGGATTTCACCCACAGTTAATTGGTGACAAAAAGCTGTCTTTGATAGCTATCCTTCATGCCCTTCCCAATGTTGCTGATGTTGTGCAGTGGTGGTAAAAGGAAGTCTCTAGATTTTAAAAGAAACAAAAAAGAACATTGAGGAAAATCTTACTTTCATTTTTTTTTTTTTGCATCTGTGTTTCTTACTTCAAACACTGATCACTAAAAAAAAAAAACACCTTCAAACCCAATTTCCTAATAGAGGACATCAGTGGTTCACTCATGTTGCTTAGCTAACAATCATCTGTTTAAAACGAGAGAGGGTGAATTAATTTATTACTGGGCCATGCCACTTTCACATGCCTTCACTCATATGCTTGCTCTGTTCTGTTTCTATATTAATCTGTGATTTAAAAAACACAACACCTGTATGAAAATCTACATTTAAAGATGCATTTCGAATTCCTTGCGTGTCATTACGTAAAACCATATCCTTTGACACATCCTGTCCATCTGGGTTTGTTCCTAGGCCCAACGGTGATTGAGGTCAAGCCAGAAGCGGTACAGATGTGCCCCCGTTACCCAGACCCTGTACCTCTGGACCACCCAATCCCAATCCTGAAGGATGCTCTGGAAAAGGTATGTTGCACAATGACAATTATGGAGTGTGCAGTTTGGAGTGTTCCAGACAGCTAACTTCTGGTATTATGCAGGGGTCCCATCCTCTCTACCTCTGGTACTGACTGGCATGAGGAAATTGGGGTGATGGAGCAATTGTGCTGATTTTGGGAGTCTTTTATTTCTCCATGTTTCTGATTCAAATCTTACTTCTGCCATGAGATCACAAGTTAATCATAATGGCTTACCTTATGACACTCTTGAAAAGGTTACTGAGATAATATATGTGGATCACTATGAATTCATCTTTTTAACTTGGATAGAATTTTTAAAAAAGTTTTTATGTTTGGTTTTAACATTTGCTATGTTTTTATTTGAACGTTGTTCTTGTTTTTTGAACTTTTTCTCAGCTGCCTTGGTTAGCTTCAAAAAGGCAGTATAGAAATTAGGGGTGTGCATCGGATCGGATCCGATCCACGATCCGAATCCGATCCGACCCAAAATCGGGAAAATCCGATCCGATCCGATCCGATCCGACCAACCTCCGATCCGATCCGATCCGATCCGACGAGGTCCGATCCGGATTGGACGCCATTTTGAATGCTTTTTCCCATAGCCAAGTATTATTTTACAAAAACGCCTATAACTTTTTCATTTTTAAAGATAAAAGGATGAAACTTGGGCACATTGTAGACTGGTTAGGGATAGTTATCTGTGAGAAATTTCAGAAAGATTGGTGCATGCGTTTTGTGGCAATTAATTTTTTAATAAATACCCAGGAATGCTTATAACTTTGTCATTTTTAAAGTTACAAACATGAAACTTTGCCACATTGTAGGAGGTACCTTGGGACCTATGTGTGTGAAATTTCAAAAATATAGGTGCTTGCCTTGTGTGGCAATTAATTTTAGAAAAATGGGTAGTAGTGGGGTAAATACAGTTACGCCTCCCATTTTTTTATTTTTAAAGATACAAACAGGAAACCTGGGCACATTACAGGTACCACTTGCCTTGATATGTGAGTGAAATTTCAGAAACATTGGAGCTTGCCTTGTGTGGCAATTAAGTTTTGAAACAATGAGGAAAGAAACACCTATAACTTTGTCATTTTTAAAGTTACACACATGAAACTTTGCCACATTGTAGGTGGTACCTTGGTACCTATGTGTGTGAAATTTCAGAAACATAGGTGCTTGCCTTGTGTGGCAATTAATTTTAGAAAAATGGGTAGTAGTGGGGTAAATACAGTTATGCCTCCCATTTTTTTAGTTTTGAAGATACAAACAGGAAACTTGGGCACATTACAGGGAACACTTCACTTGATATGTGTGTAAAATTTCAGAAACATTGGTGCTTGCCTGGTGTGGCAATTAATTTTTGAAACAATGAGGGATTCATTGGACAGCACTTGCCCATAGGGATTCATTGGAGAGTACTTGTCCATAGGGAATCATTGGAAAGCACTTTCCCATAGGGAATCATTGCATTGCACTTTCCCACTGAGAAATGCAGTTATGCCTCCCACATTTTTATTTTTGAAGATACAAACAGGAAACCTGGGCACATTGTAGACTGGTTAGGGATAGTTATCTGTGAGAAATTTCAGAAAGATTGGTGCATGCATTTTGTGGCAATTAATTTTTTAATAAATACGCAGGAATGCCTATAACTTTGTCATTTTTAAAGTTACACACATGAAACTTTGCCACATTGTAGGTGGTACCTTGGGACCTATGTGCGTGAAATTTCAAAAACGTAGGTGCTTGCCTTGTATGGCAATTAATTTTAGAAAAATGGGTAGTAGTGGGGTAAATACAGTTACGCCTCCCATTTTTTTATTTTTTAAGATACAAACAGGAAACATGGGCACATTACAGGGAACACTTCACTTGATATGTGTGTAAAATTTCAGAAACATTGGTGCTTGCCTGGTGTGGCAATTAATTTTTGAAACAATGAGGGATTCATTGGACAGCACTTGACCAGTACCAGGAGACTGGTGTGTACAAATGTTTTTTTTTTTTAGGCTTGAGATCATAAAGAGGCAAATATTCTACCTACAGTATTGGAAGCAGTATGTTGGGAAACAAGGGTGACCATATGACAGTTAAAGCTGCAGGAGCTATACTAGAGTGACCAGATACAAAAGAGAGCAGAGCTCCTGCAATTTTAACTTTTGTGATGAAGAGGGAATTTCACCAGGTGCCGCATGGATACAAATGACACCTGCTGAAATTCCCTTTTCTATTCCACTGTTAAAGCCCTGTATTCCTTTTCATATGGTCATCCTACTAATTACATTTTTTAAAAAAGTAATAATACATACTGCTTCCAATACGGTAGGTAGAATATTTGCCTCTTTATGATCTCAAGCCTAAAAAAAAAAAACATTTGTACACACCAGTCTCCTGGTACTGGTCATCCTACTATTAATTAATTGTAGCTGATAGGAAAGGGTTAAATCGTGGGAGCTGCAAGGAATTAAGAAAAAAGGAGAGGGGGTTTTGCCATTTTTTGAGCGCTCCTTAATTAGGGCTGCCCAAATGATAATGGACGGGTGGTGTGTGTGCGCGCGCGGGCGGCGGCGGCGGGCTTGGCAGCGTATCCTCCTGGCTGCCGAGGCCGGGTGTCTGGAGCGGAGCACGCGCTGTCAGTTGGTGAGCGGAGGGGGCATTGAACGCCCTCCCCATCATCCTCTTCATCATCAACCTACCCCCGCGGCCCAGCGGAGCACAACTGCCCGCATTAGGCAAGCCCTTCAGGAGCCTCACAGCAGCCAGGCAGAGCCTCTGCTGCCCAGGAACCGGCCCGCACGCGAGGGCACCGGCGGGGCGCACACACAACGCCGGCGAGGGGGAGGAGAAGGGGAGGAACAAAGGATCAAAGAGATCGAGAGAGAGTGATCCTTCCTTGCACGCATGGCTGCAAAACTGAGCTAGGTTCAGCCGTTCTGCTTGAGTAAAAAGTGAAAGCAGACACTAGGGATGTGCACTGGATCGGACCCGATCCACGATCCGAGTCCGGTCCAGTGGGAAATCGGATAAATTATCCGATTTCCGATCCCGCAGCTGGATCGGCCGATCCAATCCGAACCGGTCCGAAAAAGCTCCGAACCGGTTCGGCGGATCGGCGGATCGGCGGGCGCCCACTGGCGCCCACCGCCGCTTCCATTGGCGGGCGCCAGCGGGCGCCCGCCGATGAAAGTGGACAGCGGGGGGGGGGAGGAGGGGGGCACTTACCTTCTCGGCCCGGTGGCTCCCGTCCGGCGCCGGCGCCTACTACTACTAGCAGGCTCCGCGGCCTGCTCTAGGGTGGCGCGCCGGGTGATGTCATCACCCGGCGCGCTACTCTAGAGCAGGCCGCGGAGCCTGCTGGTAGTAGTAGGCGCCGGCGCCGGACGGGAGCCACCGGGCCGGGAAGGTAAGGAGGGGGTGCGTGGAGGGGAGGAGGGGGCGCGCGGAGGGGGGAGGGGGGAGGGGGGCCCTTACCTTTCCGGCCCGGCGGCTCCCGTCCGGCGCCGGCGCCTACTATTCCCAGCAGGCTCCGCGGCCTGCTCTAGGATGGCGCGCCGGGTGATGTCATCACCCGGCGCACTACTCTAGAGCAGGCCGCGGAGCCTGCTGGAAGTAGTAGGCGCCGGCGCCGGACGGGAGCCGCCGGGCCGGAAAGGTAAGGAGGGGGTGCGTGGAGGGGAGGAGGGGGCGCGCGGAGGGGGGAGGGGGGAGGAGGGGGGCGCGCGGAGGGGGGAGGGGGGCCCTTACCTGCCCGGCCCGGCGGCTCCCGTCCGGCGCCGGCGCCTACTACTACCAGCAGGCTCCGCGGCCTGCTCTAGGATGGCGCGCCGGGTGATGTCATCACCCGGCGCGCTACTCTAGAGCAGGCCGCGGAGCCTGCTGGAAGTAGTAGGCGCCGGCGCCGGACGGGAGCCGCCGGGCCGGAAAGGTAAGGAGGGGGTGCGTGGAGGGGAGGAGGGGGCGCGCGGAGGGGGGAGGGGGGCCCTTACCTTTCCGGCCCGGCGGCTCCCGTCCGGCGCCGGCGCCTACTATTCCCAGCAGGCTCCGCGGCCTGCTCTAGGATGGCGCGCCGGGTGATGTCATCACCCGGCGCGCTACTCTAGAGCAGGCCGCGGAGCCTGCTGGAAGTAGTAGGCGCCGGCGCCGGACGGGAGCCGCCGGGCCGGAAAGGTAAGGAGGGGGTGCGTGGAGGGGAGGAGGGGGCGCGCGGAGGGGGGAGGGGGGGCCCTTACCTTTCCGGCCCGGCGGCTCCCGTCCGGCGCCGGCGCCTACTATTCCCAGCAGGCTCCGCGGCCTGCTCTAGGATGGCGCGCCGGGTGATGTCATCACCCGGCGCACTACTCTAGAGCAGGCCGCGGAGCCTGCTGGAAGTAGTAGGCGCCGGCGCCGGACGGGAGCCGCCGGGCCGGAAAGGTAAGGAGGGGGTGCGTGGAGGGGAGGAGGGGGCGCGCGGAGGGGGGAGGGGGAGGAGGGGGCGCGCGGAGGGGGGAGGGGGGCCCTTACCTGCCCGGCCCGGCGGCTCCCGTCCGGCGCCGGCGCCTACTACTACCAGCAGGCTCCGCGGCCTGCTCCAGGGTGGCGCGCCGGGTGATGTCATCACCCGGCGCGCTACTCGAGAGTAGGCCGCGGAGCCCGCTGGTAGTAGCCGCCGGCGCCGGACGTGCCGAGAAGGTAAGTGGCGGGGAAGGGGGCTTACCCCCCCCCCCGGAGCCGTCCGCTTCTATCCGCTGGCGCCCGCGGGCGCCAGCGGATGGAAGCAGGCGGCCCCAGGGGGGGTAGGGAGCGCAGGGGGAGGGGGTTTACCTGCCGGGGCCGTCCACAGCGGACGGCCCCGGGGGGGGAGGGAGTTAGGCCCCCCCTTACCCACCCGCCGCCATTTTTTCCTCATAGACTTGCATTGCAATGCAAGTCTATGGGGAAAAAAATGGCGGCCGATCCAAAAATTTCCGATTTTTGGATCGGGATCGGACTCGATCCGGTCCGGGGGGCCTCCGATTTTGTCCGAACCGGTCCGGGACAAAATTGGAGGTCCCGATCCGGGTCCCGATCCGATCCGGGGGGTCCGTGCACACCCCTAGCAGACACGAGCCCTGTAATGGATACTAGCAACAGGATCAAAGGGATCGAGATGAGAGAGATCCTTCCTTGCACGCATGGCTGCAAAACTCAGCTAGGCTCAGCCGTTCTGCTTGAGTAAAAAGTGAAAGCAGACACGAGCCCTGTAATGGATACTAGCAACAGGATCAAAGGGATCGAGACGAGAGAGTGTTTCCTTTTCTTCGCGGGAAGCGGGAGGGGGAAGAGGGGAAGACCGGGCCTCTGTGGAAAATTTTTTGAAACATTTTATCTAAAAATTCCATAGCCATCAAATGCCTGGACCTATCATTCTGAAATTTCTGACACATATCTACCCCTAACCCATCTACAAAGTGAGCAATGTTCAGTCTTCTAACTTTTAAAATAAAAAGGTTATAGGCGTTTCTTTCCTCATTGTTTCAAAAATTAATTGCCACACAAGGCAAGCTCCAATGTTTCTGAAATTTTACACACATATCAAGTGAAGTGTTCCCTGTAATGTGCCCATGTTTCCTGTTTGTATCTTAAAAAATAAAAAAATGGGAGGCGTAACTGTATTTACCCCACTACTACCCATTTTTCTAAAATTAATTGCCATACAAGGCAAGCACCTACGTTTTTGAAATTTCACACACATAGGTCACAAGGTACCACCTACAATGTGGCAAAGTTTCATGTGTGTAACTTTAAAAATGACAAAGTTATAGGCATTCCTGCGTATTTATTAAAAAATTAATTGCCACAAAATGCATGCACCAATCTTTCTGAAATTTCTCACAGATAACTATCCCTAACCAGTCTACAATGTGCCCAGGTTTCCTGTTTGTATCTTCAAAAATAAAAATGTGGGAGGCATAACTGCATTTCTCAGTGGGAAAGTGCAATGCAATGATTCCCTATGGGAAAGTACTCTCCAATGAATCCCTATGGGCAAGTGCTGTCCAATGAATCCCTCATTGTTTCAAAAATTAATTGCCACACCAGGCAAGCACCAATGTTTCTGAAATTTTACACACATATCAAGTGAAGTGTTCCCTGTAATGTGCCCAAGTTTCCTGTTTGTATCTTCAAAACTAAAAAAATGGGAGGCATAACTGTATTTACCCCACTACTACCCATTTTTCTAAAATTAATTGCCACACAAGGCAAGCACCTATGTTTCTGAAATTTCACACACATAGGTCCCAAGGTACCACCTACAATGTGGCAAAGTTTCATGTGTGTAACTTTAAAAATGACAAAGTTATAGGTGTTTCTTTCCTCATTGTTTCAAAACTTAATTGCCACACAAGGCAAGCTCCAATGTTTCTGAAATTTCACTCACATATCAAGGCAAGTGGTACCTGTAATGTGCCCAGGTTTCCTGTTTGTATCTTTAAAAATAAAAAAATGGGAGGCGTAACTGTATTTACCCCACTACTACCCATTTTTCTAAAATTAATTGCCACACAAGGCAAGCACCTATATTTTTGAAATTTCACACACATAGGTCCCAAGGTACCTCCTACAATGTGGCAAAGTTTCATGTTTGTAACTTTAAAAATGACAAAGTTATAAGCATTCCTGGGTATTTATTAAAAAAATTAATTGCCACAAAACGCATGCACCAATCTTTCTGAAATTTCTCACAGATAACTATCCCTAACCAGTCTACAATGTGCCCAAGTTTCATCCTTCTATCTTTAAAAATGAAAAAGTTATAGGCGTTTTTGTAAAACAATACTTGGCTATGAGAAAAAGCATTCAAAATGGCGTCCGATCCGGATCGGACATCTGGTCCGATCCGATCCGACCAGCCTCCGATCCAATCCGATCCGAACCGACCCCCCAGGTCCGATTCCGATCCGCTATCCGATCCGATCCGGGGGGTCAGTGCACATCCCTAATAGAAATACAATAAATAAGAAGTAATAATATTTAAAGAGCTGCACGAATGCCCAGCATTGTTATAATTATTTCATTCCCCTGCCCTAGACTGGCAAAATGAAGCTAGGATGCCCTGCGACCAGGTATATCAAGCAAGCCCTTTCTTATCTATCCTCAAGCCTTCTAGCTTTAAGTCCCCAAGTAGTGGTTTCTTTGCTTAATCCATTGTCCTGGAATAGGGAACAGAAAATGGGAGACTCAAAATTCTCCTTGAATTCCTCCAGGGTATCATAGAATTATAGAGGTGGGAGGGGCTTTGTAGTTCATCTGGTCCAATGCCCTGCTCAATGCAGGAGATCCAGAGTAGGGCATCCCCTACAGATGGCTGCTCAGCCTCCAATTGAAGATCTTCTGAGAGGGTCCACCACCTCTCTAGGTCATCAGTTCCATCATGAACCTGTTCTTATCATCAGGACATTTCTCTGAGTGTTCAGCCAAAATGTGCCCTCCTGTCACTTCAGTCCATCAGTTCTAGTCATGCCCTTGGGGCATCAGGAACAAGACTTTGCCCTCTTCTTTGTGCCAGTTCTTCAGGGTCTCTCATGTCATCCTTCAGCCATCTCTTCTCCAGGATAACCATCCCCAGTTCCTTCGACCTTTCCTCATTGGACTTGTTTTCCATACCCCTGAATGTCTTTGTTGTCTTCCTTTGAATCCGTTTCTATTCGTATATACCCTTTTTCAATTGTGGCACCCAGAACTGGACTCCAGATGAGATCTGACTAATGCAGAATAAAGTGGAGCTGTTACTTGCAGTGACTTGGAAACCATTTTAGCTAGATGACTTTTTAGCTCGAAACAATTGCCACCAGAGCAGTTTGCAATTCACTACAGCAATAGCACCATTTAAAAACAACATTTAAAAAAACAAAGAGCAGATAAATTAAGATTTCAATGCCTTCAGAGGGGCATTGCACTGTTTGTCATATGGATAGCTGGGGGCTGATCTTTTCCCTCCAGCACTTGCCATGCCAACTTTTGCGATCCTTTAAATTACCCTCTTAGTTTCCATGTCCCTTGGGAAGAGCTTGGCTCCACCCGTGATAACGGCAGTAGCAGCATGGCAGTGCTTTCCACTTCTCTTGGATGCCAAGTTTGGCGTTCCAGAAAGGATGGCCAGAGAGGGGCCCTTGTTTGCAAAGGGGGGCAGGGAGGTGGTGTGAGCAGGGAAGACCATCTGTCTCTCTTTTTCTTTTTACTCAGTGACTTGCTTCTGCTATTCTGTGCATGAAGTCATAGGCCTCACAATGTGTGTTTGAATGTGACCCTGGAATGACACCACGCAGAAGCAAAGGGGGGGGGGGGACAACCAGTGGAAAGGGTTGTGAACAGCAGCGGGAAAAGTCCAACTGAACTTTTCCCTGGAAATATTTTGTCCCTCCCCCTTCCAAAGAACCCCACCCTGTCCATGCTGAAAATGTTTTGTGTGTGAATGTCCAACTCAGGCCTTGTCATTATCAAGCATTCTGGGATGTCTGGCTCCAACATCCCCTGCCCTAATGAGCGTATAAGCCTGCATGCCGCTGCATGAATAAAGCCTTGGATTCCTCCCCTTCCCCATTTCAAATCTGCTGCAGGTGGACATGCTTCTTCACCACAAAATCCACCGCCCTGGCATGCCAGCCCTGTCAGCTATTGTCATCTACAATGCCACAGTGCTGTGGACAGGCAACTTTGGGAAACGAAATGGCTCTGACCCCTTCTCTGGCATTCCCAACGAATACACCATTTATAGGTGAGCCGGCACTTCAATTTCGTTGGATTTCCTGGCAGCTCACAGAGCTCATGTCCCTCATGCATACTGTCTTTCCTCTGCGGGTACTGATCAATCAGTAGCTATTAGTTATGAAGGCTCTATGGATCCTCCATGTCAAGAGACAGCTTGCCACTTAACGCCAGCTGCTGAAATCAGTCTGTGCAGGAGGGCTATTGCTTTTCATATCCTCTTGTGGGCTTCCTGGAGGCATCTGCTTAGCCACTGTGGAAAATAGGGTGCTGGATTAGATTGATATTTGGTTTGAGCCAGCACTGCCCTGTTCTGCTAGGGCTTGAGGCTCACAGGGTCATGTCATAGTCAAGGCAAGTCAACTGAAGCAGTATCAGGACCCTGGAAAGTTCCCAGTGCATCCTTCTGGAAGACCTAAGGAACAATGTTGCTGAAGCCATCTGAAGCTTTATAAAGGCAGGCCTTGGAGGACCCAAAGGACCCTTTCCCAGTTCTGATTTCTTTGGCTACTGTGAGGTCTAGGTGATGGAGATGGCTTCAGTGAAATCCTCTGAGTTTAGGGGTGGTGGTATGGCCACACCCTCTGGCCTGGAGGTCATTGGAGAAGATACCAAAGGTTCTGCCCTAAAGGATGAGCTTGAACCTCATTCTCATCTGTATCTTCCTCAGAACATTGTGAGACCCCAGGGTCAGAGCTCTTGACAAGCACGGCCCTCCTTATGTTCTCCAATTGTACAGGATTAAATAAATATGTAGTGACCAGTGAGTTTCTTATTGTTTCATTTTAAGAATTCTAGACTTGGAGGGGATTTAATAGGCCATCTGGTCCAATCCCCTGGTCAGACCAAAAATCCTGAGCTAGAAATATGGAGATATGGTAGAGTCATGAAATTTCATGTGTGTAATACCTTCTCTGAGGGCATTCCCCTTCCTTTGCTTACACATTCCCCCCATTTACATTCACATACACAAACACATTCGCACTAGGAATATTTGTACGTTTGCATTTTGAAGCAAACCAAACTGATTCACATTTCCCAGATGAATATGTGAATTGGAACGTAGTTCTCCTTACAGTTTTGCTTCTACAATACAGTTCTCGGCTCAAAAGCTGTACCAAAATGTATATAAAATGAGTATTTTAAAACAAAAATGTGTGTTTTAGGGTAACGTATATACAAAAATGTATTTTGTGAAAAAAATACATTTGCATTTAAATTCTTGTGTCTTGTTTATTTTTTTTAAAAAGCAGATTGATGTGGAAATGGGATGAGCAGGGGTTATTTATGAAAACATGTGTGAATCTGACATGGATGAGAAATAGATGGATTCATCCATTCCTAATTTGCACAATTCACCCAAAGTGCTCCTATATGCACTATGCTCACATTCTCACATCCCATTCTCAGAAGTGCAACATCAGAAGTATTTACCCATGTTGCGACATGTTGAAATAGTTCACTAACAGTTACAAGACATTGCAAACTATAAGTCATCATGCAAATGTTATCAGCGTTATCCGAATATTAATAAATATACACTAAAATTAAACAACCCACTCATAATTCATACTAAGGCTACGAAAGGAAGACAAAAACATACATCAAATTGCACAGCAGCAAAGATGCAAACTAAATGCTGCCCCCCCCCCAGGAAAAGCTCTTCTACAAGGCCCTACCCTGGTGGTCCCTCTCTAGACAATTTGAACAGAAGGAGCAGCTATTGTAGCAAGAGTCAGTCGGGATTCCACCTCTCCCAGGTCAGATTTCAAGGGCAGAAAGTGTGTCCCTAAAACAGGAGTAGGCCCCTTGATTTGTAGAACACCCCCCAAAAAAGTTAATTAAGTGGTCTACTGTGGAAAAAAAATGTTTGAGAACAGCTAATGATGTAATGTGTGTGTGATTGTGTGTCTACTTGTGTGTGAGGTAGGATCGCTAGTGTCTCCAAGATCTTCCCCACAATCATGCTGTACAAGCTGTGGGAGGAAGGGAAGGTAACATCACTCGATGACCCTTTAGAACGTTATGCCCAGAGCTTCACGATTAAAAACCCTTTGGGACGGCTCAAAGAGTCCGAGCAGAGGTACTCGGCGGATGGACTCATCTTCCTGGAGAAGGGATCGCTGCCCCTCAAGCCATCACCCGTGACACTGCGTAGAATGGCCAGCCAGCTCTCTGGTGAGGAATTGTGTGTGTGTGTGTGTGTGCCACTGGCGAGCCCTTTTTTATTATTCTGGTGAAAGAACGTGCCTTTCTCTAAGCTTGCTGCATTCCAAAGTTGGGCCGGACCCGCCATTAAAGTGGAGTGAGGCAGATGGAGTGAGGGTCATCGCATGATGCCTCCGAAAGCTGGTTTGGTGTTTCATGAAAAGACAGCAAATTGTAGGGCTGTACAACACCTTGGGTCTGAACCCCAAATCTGTGCAGAAGCAGGCTGCTTCAGCCTGCTTCAGCCCGAATCTGGTGTGGTACCAGATTGGGCCAAGGCAACCCGAAGTGAATCTGAATGGGCTTGAAAACTTTGAGATGCCTCAGCCTGATTCGCAGAGGTTGTGAGCCACTGCCCCTGCCTGCTGTGAGTCTGACCAAGAGTCCATTGGACTCCCATCTCTCCCCCCTCCCTGCTCTCCCCCTCCCTCCCTCCCCACTCTCCCCCAGAACCTGGAACTGCTGCCTGGCCGAGCCGCTTCAGACAGGTCCCAACCTCACTTCCGAATGGAATCTGAAGCAGGTTGGCCAGGTCCCGAAACACCCTGAGTTGAACCAGCTCCTGAATGTCCTCCCAGGCGAGTAGGGGGAGGGCTGTGCACAGCCCTAGCAAATGGTTGGTCGTTTGAGTTGTTATTATTGTACTTTTATGGCAGGGAAGGAGCCACTTGTGGGAATTTTTGCCTGAGATGCCAAAATAACTGGACTTCGCCTTGGGTACTATGCATATGGACTTGGGGAGGAGGCATAGTACCTGTTCTGTCTCAGGCAACAAAATGTATTGGATTGGCCCGGATTCCAATCCTCTTGGAAGTCAGCAAAGGACCTGGGAGAGCCTCACCCTTCTCTCAAATTGACAGAAGGGCAGCAGATCTCTCTGAGTGCAACAGAGATCAGCCCCCAAGCCAAACTCAGACCTGGCGAAGAGGGGGCTTGCCCCTACAGTCATGTTCAGCCTGGAAGGCCCCAACATTGGGCACTGGGCTGCAATAAAGGCCCTTGGTACTAGGGGAAGATCAAGAGTGAGCACAAATTCAGGTGAGCTACTAAAGCCAGCCACAATGTGTGCTCCCCTGACTATTGATAATAATGATAGACCCAGCATGCAACTGAATGTTGTTTTTAAAAGAAATATATATTTGTGTCTCCTGACAATCCTCAGAGGCAGCACATGGTAATTCCCAGTTTGTAGGCAAAGAGTGCCTTGCAAGCGTGTCCACAACCAAGTTCAGATTTGAAGCCATGCCTCCCATGTCTAAGGGGTGTGTGGTTCCATACCCAACAAGTCTCCCCGGTTGCACAGATGGGACAATTATAGCCATTTGGGGGGGGGGGGTTACTGCACATTGTGAAATGCCTCCCTTCTACACCAGAGCCTTCTCTTACCCTGGGTGTGAAAATTAGGGATGTGCACGGCCCTCCAGAATCGTTTCGGAATCGGCACTTCTGATTTGACCTGTATCATATCGGATCAAATCGGAAGTGACTCGTATCACATTGGTTCTGATTCTGATATGAAAATCGGACCTCCATTTTAGGTGTTTTCCCCATAGGCTTGCATTGGGGGAAAGAAAGCTTTCCCCCAATGCAAATATATGGGGAAAACACTGGGCCGGCCCTCCCTCCCACTCTTCCCACTCACTAGCTGCCGCTGCCGCCATTATCCTCTGTCACCATCCATGAAAATGCAGCCCAAGAACAAGTTGAAGTGTCTGATCACTGGACAAAACCAGGAGAGCAGAGGAAACCCGTATGCCCAGGCTGTCGGCATCATTTTTGAGTGATGATTTTTGCTAGGGCTGCATAAGGATTTCCCATGTACCTTTATCTCACCTTTGTCCCCAGCCAACGAAATCTGTCCTGTCCCCATCTTTGGGACATATCCACCAAATCCTAAATAGAGTAGAAAACCTTTAATGGTATTCATCGAGGGCAGCCCTAGCCTTTACACTGAGCCCTGCCCCAGAGTGTTGAGTTTCCAGAAATGAATCCCGGCAAAGTCATTGGAAGCGGACCCTCTGCTAGGCATCCTAGAAGGTCCAATGTCTCCTGTAGAATGCATTCACAGTAGAAAGTATCCAGCTGTGAGGTTGAAACTTCTGGGATTCCCAAGCTATTCATACTCTGCCCACCTCAGGCTCTGATCTGCTACAAGTGAATAATATTGATGCCAGAGGTGGTAAGAGCCTGGCCTGATCAATAAACAAGAGTTTAATCTGGAAATTATGTAATTCTCCCCACTGGGGGGAAATGCACAATTTCCAGAGCCTCCACTGTTGCACACAATGGAGGCTCCGGAAATTGCGTTATTTCCCCCGCTGCATAAATGGTGGTTGTAAAGGCCCCATTTATGCAAGAGTAAAGGCGCAAATGCTCCATTCATGGCTTTACTCTTGTGTAAATGGGGTCTTTATGGCTGCCACTTATGCAGCAGGGGAATTACGTAATTTCCAGAGCCTCCATTGTCACGTACAATGGAGGCTGCGACAAGGGGGGGGGACAGCTGCCGGGTGCTCATCAGACACCCGCTGAGTCGTCAAAAAAGCTCACTCAGTGCATGAGTAGGGAAAAACAGTGGTGGTGGCATCCCATGAGTCGGACCTGGGTGAGTTCGCCATCCCACTTGGCACCTAGCCCCATGAAACTGTTCTCAAAGAGTCCAGATTCAGCAGAGGAGAGCTTCTCTCGCCTCTCTCTTCTGTGAGCAGACAGCAGGGGATGGGAAAGGTGATGTCTCTTTTGGTGTCTTTGGTGTTGCAGGTTTGCCCAGGCGGCTCCGCTCCACTAGTCTGTTGTGGAAAGGGACCACCCAAGAAGCATTGGCGCTGTTGAAGGACGATGTCTTGGTGGCTGATCCAGGAACCAGGTGAGCACCCATCCTTCGGATGAAATCCCCTCCTCATGGGGCAATCATGGGTAGGGATGGATCTGTCCATTTCATTTCCCTCCCCCCTGCATTGACATTTGTTTAAACCATAAGCTCTTTCTCTCACAAATATGAAGAACTTCTCAATTTTTGGTAAATTCTTATCAAAAACAAACTGCAATGAAACTCTCACCCATTTCATTGAGCTCCGCTTGGCCAGCCCTATTCCAGGGGGCTTGGCAAACTTCCCGGGGCCACCAGAAAGTGCACAATTCCCCCAGCACACCATTAGCATGAGGCCTAATCATGGCCTCCCTCCCCCCTGCACCAATCATGGCCTTAAAGACCCTCTTAAAACCTTGGATTAGGAGGGCCTTTAAGGCCATGACTGGCATGGGGGGAGGCAAAGCGCATGTTCTGGGGCCCCTGGAAAGTGCACTGTTCTCCCAGACACGCTAATGGTGTGCTAGGGGAATTGCGCACTTTCCGGAAGCCTTGGGAAGCACGCTTTGCCTCCCACCCCTCCGCACCAATCGTAAAGGCCCTCTTAATCCAAGGTTTTAAAAGAGCTTTAAGGCCACAATAGGCATGGGGTGGGGAGCACACGGTGTCCCCAAGGCTGCCTCCGTTAAAGTGAAGGGGGGAAATACTCAATTTCCCCAGCCTTTGGGAAATTGAGTATTTTCCCCCACTGTGTTAATGGCGGTCGCCATTAATGCAGCAGGGGGAAAGGACAAAGGCCACTCGGACCCGCACCCTCTTTGTCCTTTGGTAGTGATGTGGTAAAAATCCGCAGGGCACATCCATTGGTGTCCAGGCGGCTCCGCTGGGTGTCTGCTGCTCTTGTGGGCTCAGACGGATTTTCACCCCATCACTATCTGCACCTATCAAATTCAAGAGGTACAGCTATTCCCAGCCTAAAGAGGAACATGATGTACTGCCTGCAGGAAAAAAGTTTTAAAAAATACAGCATGTTATTAAAATTATTCTTTAAAAACAGAGTGAGTGTGAGGCTCGTCAACCAAGGAAGGCTTCCTGGAAAACAGCTCTTTTTCAGGCGGTGGTGAAAATAACACAGCATTGGCACCTGCCTGACCCCCAGAAGCAGGAAGTTTCATAGGAAGTGGGCCACCATACTACAGGTTCTGCCCTGGGTGGACTCCAGTCAGGCCACAGGTCCATGTGGAACCACCAGGAGCATGCCCTCTGATGACCTCAGTGATTGGGAAGGTTGGTAAGGGAGAAGAAGCTCTCTCAGGTATCCTGGTCCTAAGTTGTTTAGGGCTTTTGTACGCTAGTACCAAAACCTTAAACCTGGCTGGGTAGCCAATAGACAGCCAGTGCAGTTCCCTAAGCAATGCAGTTGCATGCTGAAAAGGGGCAGCTGCCAACCATAGCTGAGCTGCTGCATTCTCCAGCTCCATTAGCTCCAGCTTCTGGACCAGCCTTCAGGGCAGCCCCATGTGGAGTGCATAGCAGCAATCCAGTTTTGATGTAACCAGTGCTTTGTACCACTGTAGCCCTATCCCCAAGAGCTTTCGGAAATCTATTGGATTCCATCAGCCTCCTTTTTATTGGAAAGATGTCAGGGTTGAAGGTCAGCAGCAGGTATAAACCACATGCTCTCCTTAGGAAGAACTTCTGGAGAAGTCAATTTCTCTTTCCCCTGAAAGGCACTGGCAGGGTTCAGAACACAGCTACTTTCCGGCTCCACCATGGTAAGAGCTGAGCCAGGCTGACTCCAAAGCCCACAATCCATGCAACCTTGCCACATAATGGTAAATCCACAAGATCCCCAATAACAAAAGCAAAGGAATTGGTGACAGCTTCAGAGTTCATGGGAAAACAGCTGTGGGAATTGGCTAACATTTTTCCCCAGAGCTGAAGCCATGCCGAGATTCTGAACTCTGTCAACGTTTGTTCCCAACTGCATAGAGCGGGGGCGTGCTGAATCTCTTTCAGCCTGAGGGCCGAATTCCATTTCAGAGAAGCTCTTGGGGAGGGGGCATTCCATTGGTGGGCAGAGCCAAAGTCAAAAGAGGCGGGGCCAAAACAAACAAGACAAAAAACAACCCCAGCCAATTCCAACTTAAAGCTTGTATTGCTAGTACCTAAGCCTGAAGTAAAGGATTTCAGCCTTTCAGAATGGGAAAAACTATGCAAATGCTGGGAAATGCAAAAGTTTTGGCAGACAAGGGAAAGGGGGTGGGGGTGGCCAGCTGGGGCACTCTGGAGGACCAGAGTGGGAACCTAGGGGGGCCAGCTTAGGCCCACAGGTCTGAGGTTTCTCTGGGGATGGCCTGAGTGCTTGACTGGGTCCAGAGGGGCTGATGGACTCCCGGGCCCCTAGACTGGCGTTGCTGAGCCACCACCACTAACTGAACCTAGACTGATGTCGATGGCACAGTCTGGGAGTGTCCGGCAGCCCCCTGCTCCCTCCCTGAGTCTTTGGGGCTTCCTTCTCATCCTCCTTCTGCCCCATTGGCTCTGCTGCCACTGCGGTAGCTGGGATGGGAAGAGGAGAAGGGAGTGCCTTTCTCTTCCCATCTTGGCTACGGCGCAGCAGGCGGGGTGGGAGGAGAACAAGAGGGGCTTTCCCCCCACTGGTGGCTATGCAGACATCTGGGCTGCCCTGCCCCCTAACAGAGCCCGGGCAATGTGTGCAGTGTTATAGGCATAAAGGGGCCCTTTACACCTGTAATGTTGTGCAGATCACTGCTTTAAGGTGACCATTTATGCCACTTGGAAATTACAGAAGGAACCGAGCTGCCAATATGCACATATCGGTGGCTCGATTAGGGGACGGATGTCCTGCCACACTTCCTGGCCTCTTGTCAGGCCATCCCTCATCTCGCTCGGCTTGTGTAGGTGGCCACCAGGGATGGCTCAGTGGGCTCACACAAAAATCGGATGGAGGTGAGTCCATCCATCCCTAGGTTTGACACCCCTGGCATAGAGGTCCCTCCATGCCATTCAAAGCTGTGATTGCGCAGGGCTCCTGATGGTGTGGAGAGCTTAGATGTGCACATCTGAACTCCCATGGACTCCCCCTTCAGAGCTTGTGCCAAATAATGCAAGGGGGTCAGGAGGGTAGAGCTGGTGGGCACAGCTAGATTTTGGGTGAGGTCTCAGGCACATTCCCACTTCCTTTCTCCACATGTCCGTGAGTGCATGGAGGAGACAGGACTAGTGTCTTGCACGTTTAGGACAGACAAATCAGAGGTGATATCACGGCTGTCTTCAGATATTTGAAGGGCTTTTGCATGGATGATGGAACAAACTTGTTTTCTGTTGTTTCATGGAGTAGGACCTGAACCAACAGGTTCCAATTACAAAACAGGGATTTTGACTACAAGAAGCTAGGAAGAACTTCCTGAGTGTACAAGCTATTCAACAGGGCAATAGGCCGCCTCCAAAGGTTAGACAATTTTCTCCTTGGTTAGAGGATTTTCAGCAGAGGCTTGATGACCACCTATCAGGGATAATGTAGCAGTAGTTTCCTTGCATTGACAGGGGGTGGACTAGATTACCTTCATCTATGATTCTATAGACAAGCTGCCAGTGGACAGTTTCATTGGATCCATACTGGCTTAGAGCTAAAGTACCCCCTCCTTGTTTTTCCTCAGAGTGCTCTCTGCTTTAGTAGTCCAGTAGCTGGCCTGAAATGGATTAGCCCTGCAATCAGGACTCTCAATTCCTGGGTAGGATCAAGGAACAGATCCATGATAAACACTCCGGGCAGGTTCCGGCTTTGACACCTAATAGTGATTTAAGTGCTCCTGCTGTGGGAAATCTTCAAAGCAGCTTAGCTGACCCCTCTCTTTTTTTGTTATCTCCGGAAAGATTGAATGGCCCCAGCTACCCTTTCTCTGTCCTGGAAAAAGAAGGGTTAAAAAAAAACACCACAGGGATTGTTCTCTTCTTGTGTTGTGTAGTTTGTTTTCTGAATGGCGAATTAAATTCAATCCAGCAGCAGCATTTTTTTTAAAAAAAAATAATTTTATTTGCAAATACAAAAACTCGAATCTTAACATAATGCAGAAACCATACATGTCAGGAATAATTGATTACATATGCTTTTTTAAAATAAAAAAAATGAAAGAAAATGCTACACAGTCCAATGCTATAAACGCACAGTACAAATTATTTAACATTGGATAAGAGGCAGTTTTAAAGGGTCATTCATTAATTAATGGGAGGACAGTTCTCCATACAAGGCTATTTGTTTTAATTATTTTTATTTATTTTCTTTTAACTTTCACCAGAGAAACTATTGTAACCATAACCTGTTACAACCATAAGCTGTTGTGTGTGTAATAAAACACGACCATTCTGTAGCAAAACTGTCTTTTTCCTTTGGTCCTCGTCGAGTAAGTTCCTCTGAGAGTGCTATTTCCCATCCCATACAGTAACACTTTCTTATATTTAATTCTTTTGCCTCCTTCCAGCATTTAGCTATCAGTGTAAGTGCTGCTATTAGAAGATACTCAATTTGCTTTTTGTGTGGTATAGTTTGGGTTTGGCCATCAAATTTATGAAGTAATGCCAATTCTGGTGTTTTTATTACTGTTGTTTCCGTTATGATGGATATTCCTTAAAAAATCTCTGTCCAAAATCTTTGAATACATTCACAGTCCCACCACATATGAACATAGGATCCCCGGACCCCACATCCATTCCAGCACAATGGTAAGACTTGCCTATCTTTGTTATTCTAGATGGTGTTAAGTACCAACTTTGTAATATTTTAAGGGATATTTCTGTACATTTGGCTGATGTGGCTTTAAAAGGAAATTCCCCCCACATTTTTGTCTAGTATTCTTGGATCTATTTTAATAGCCCAGTCAGATTCCCAGCAAGTTCGTAGCTCTTGTTGTGATCCTAAATCCCGTTTAAGTAATAATCTATATAGAGTAGTTATTTGCCCTTTTATCTTTTTCTGCTATGTTAATTATCATTCTTTCAAAATCTGTCAAGTTCCTGGTAAGGCTGTGTGATGTATTGCTTTCTAATAAATGTGGATAGTTGATCCCACATTAACCATGTAATATTTGTATTCCTCAATGATGTCCTCCAGACAGTCCTAGATATGGGTAATAAGTCTGTATAATAATGCATTAATCTATCCAGTTGATTGTCTTTTAAAGCCTTTTTATTTATCATTCTCTCTTTTAGGTGAAAATCCAGTTGTCCACAAATTGGTATCAATGGAGATATCCCAGGCATCAATAATTCCTTTGTATATTTCCAGACTTTTAATATGGGAGTAATGCTTGTGCGTTGTTGTTGTATGCCCTTTTTAATTTCCTTTTTAATGAAAGGTAGTAGTGTGACATCTGCATCTTGAAATAAAGCCTTTTCTATACAAACACAATGCTTGTCGTGTGAATCATTAATTATAGACATTAAGTGTCTAAGCTAATAGGCTTCATAATATAGTTTTAATTGGGGGCATTCCCCATCCTCCTTCCTCTATTCTCCTATATTTTAATTTTTTTGGTGTCCTAGGTCTTTTACTTTTAAAGATGAATGTGTCAGTTGTTGATTGTCATATTTTAAAGAATTTTGGTGCAATATCAGTAGGTAGTACATAGAACAAATATGTAAACTTTGGCACCACCATCATCTTTATAACCAATATTCTGCTCAATAGTGACAGGTTCATTTTGTTCCATCTTTTGATATCTGCTATTATTTGTTTCCAGATTCTTCCATAATTTAATTGGAAGGATTTGTTCATATTTTTTGGAATTTGGACTCCTAAATAACGAAATGACTTGTGAACTAATGGGATTTTTAGTTGATTAGACATGTCAATTTGATCTTTGGAGGGTATATTGTAACATAGCAAATTTGATTTTGTATAATTGACTTTCAGTCCTGGTGCTTTCTGGAAACATTCGAATTCCTCTTTGATGTGTTTTATACTTGTTTGGGGATGTTCTAGCATAAGTGCCATGTCATCAGCATACAATTTTATTAAATGGTTTTGATTTTTGATTGGCACTCCCTTGACATTATCATTGCTTCTTCATTTGTCTGCTAGAAATTCAATTACCAGATCAAATAATAATGGGGATATAGGACATCCCTGTTTGGTACCAGATTGAATTTTAAAAGGGGAAGTTTCCATATTATTAAATCTAATTGTCACTGATGTTTGAGCATAGATTGTTTGTAGAATATGTGAGAATTTTGGGCCAAATTTATATACTTGTAAAATACTTAATAGAAATTTTAGGTTTACACTGTCAAAAGCCTTATAGAGATCTAGAGCCAAAATTGCTAGTGGTGTTTTCAATTTTTTTGTGTGAGTGATTACATTATATAATCTTCTAACAGGATCCGCTATGTACCTTTTTGGAATAAATCCAAACTGGTCAGGATTGATTATTTTCCCTATTACTGTCTTTAGTCTGTTTGCCCATATAGTAGCAAAAAATATATAGTACACATTTAATAATGAGATGGGCCAATATGAACCTTGAAGTTCTGGAGCCTTACCAGATTTTAATAAAAGAGTTATCCTTGATTGTTTCTATGTATCTGGTAGTTGTGTTCCCTGTAATATTGCATTAAAGACTTCTGAATGTTGTGGAACTAATAATTCGGCATATGCTTTATAGAATTCAGCTGTAAAGTAATCAGGGCTTGGTGCTTTATTAGACTTCAGGTTTTCTATAGTATTTTTTGTTTCTTCTAATTATACAGGCTGTTCTACATATATCGACTGCTCCCTTGTTAAGCCATTAATCTTATTTTTTTGCCGGTACTCTTTTTTCAAT
Organism: Anniella stebbinsi; assembly: GCA_029215795.1. Lineage (NCBI taxonomy): Eukaryota > Metazoa > Chordata > Lepidosauria > Squamata > Anniellidae > Anniella > Anniella stebbinsi. Next base: position 411,761,506 of record JARDYH010000001.1, on the reverse strand, counting down.
TCTCTGTTTATATTTGTTCCTTTATATAAAATTTCATAATATATAATTAGTATTTTCCCCATTTCATTTGCACTATAGGTTTTTGTTCCTTCCTCACTTGTTAAAGCTACAATTCTATTGCTATTTTTCCTCTTTTTTTCCTCTATTTGCTAACATTCTTTATCCTTTTCCATCAAATTCATAATATCTTTGTTTAACCTAGAGCAAATCTACCATTGTTTTATCAATATCTAGTAGATTAAGTTCTGTTCTTTTCCTTTCTATTTTTTGTCTAATAGCTTGTGAACCAGTACGTTTATATTGCACTGTTAGGACTTCTACAGTTTTTTCTAATTCTGTTTTCTGTTTTTTAGTATTATTCAGAATAATGACAATTTCTTTAATGTACTGCCCTCTTATTACTGCTTTCATACAATCCTACCTCACCCCTTCTGAAGTGTCATTAATATGATTTTCTCTAAAATAGTTTGTTATCCCATCCTGTATTCTACTTTTGCATTCCTGTCATGTTATTAAGGTAGGGTGTAACCGCCATATTGGTATTGTTTTTTCCTTGCCACACATTGCCATTTCCAGGAGCACTGGGGTGTGGTCAGATATCTTTGTTTGGCCTATATCTATTTTAACAATCCATGGTAATATACCCTTTGTGACTATTATTGTATCTAGCCTCAAAAATGAACCATGGGGTAATGAATAAAATGAGTGTGTATTGGGTGGGATTCTGCCCATGTTTCATAGAGTTCACATTTTTGTAAAATTTTCATACATTTCATTACTTGCTTGTGGTGTTGAGATTCATCTCTAGTTTGTTTAATATATTTCCATTTCTAGCTACTATTGCCCCTTGTAAATTCCAGTTAATGTCCCCTCCTATCAATAATTCTATTTCTGTAAATTTGCGTAACTTTCTTAGGGTTCTATCTAAAACGTTTAGTTGATTTGTGTTTGGGCTATATAGTGATGCTAATGTAATTTTTGTAAGTCCATTCAGAATTCCTTCCACAAAGATAAATTTCCCTTCCTTATCTTTCATTATTTTTGTCTCTTTAAAATCAATTTCAGTCTTCATTAGAATTGCCACCCCTCTGGCTTTGCAAGTTCCTTTAGCTATGAATTCCCCCCCCCATTGCTTACTGTTGAATATACCATCCTTTTCCATTGCCTTATGCGTTTCCTGTAACATCATTATTTTTGGCTTCAGATCCCTGATCAATTTAAACATCCTAGCTCTTTTTATAGTGCTGCCTAACCCTTTAATGTTAAATGAAACTGTTTTTAAGTCAGCCATAAGAATTGCATAACTTTTAAGGATATTTATTCCTTTCTCAGGTTTCTTTTTAAATCTCTTTTCCAGTAAACCTCCCCTATCAACTAAAAAACCCTTCCCCCTTCCCAATTGAGTTGAATTCAACCATTTAATTAACAAATAATAGACACAGCAACCAACCTCTCTGTCCACCAGAATAAATAAATAAATAAAATAAAAACATCTAGGTTGCCCCTCAGGAGTGCTGCAATATGAAATTCTTAAACAAAAGTGAAAAAAGAGAAAAGAAAGAAAAAAGAAAAGTGTAAAATGAGAGAAGAGAGAGAGAAAAGAAAAACATTATTTATAAATTTATTGTGTTAAATATATTAGAATGGTGAAGCAGACAGTTCAGATCTATCCCTGGCATAGATCTGACTACATGAGAGAGAAGTCTCTCCAGCCCTGTATTCAAGAAGAAGGAAAAAAACTGTTAAAGTCCCAAATCTTTTACCAAGAACTGCTAATATTTAACCTTCAGTAAAAAAAAAAGAAAAAAGAAAGTCTTTCGAGCTTATCTCTTTCGACGTGATGTTCTAAGCGAATGGAGTGAAATGCCTGCTCTTGCCTTGCCTCGTATGTTTTTGGGCTTATCAGAGTGTTTTCTTTGATCCAGTTCCCATTCCTCCTCCTCGTCAGATTCGTTGCTGCCTTGGTTTTCAAAATCCTCTGATGAAACTCCTCCAGGAAGGTCAAAATGGAGGGGTTTTAAATAGTGGCACGGCTTCTTTTTTTGTCACAATATGAGTGACCCCCTTATAGGGGACCACTAGTTTGAATGGGAAGCCCCATGTAGAGCGAATCCCCATTTCTTGTAATTGTAAGATGAAGGGGCATAGTCCCCTGCGCATTTGCAGTGTTTCTGGAGCTAAGCCCTGCATTATCATAACAGGTACTCCTTGGCATTGTGTTTCTTTTAATTCCCTCACTTTTTTTCATTAATGTTTCTTTTTTATTATAACGACCAAAGCGTATGACTATATCTCGTGGTGTGTTTCTTTTCATCGGCCCCAATACACGCTGAGCTCTTTCTAAGCCTTCAGAATCAATGGAGAAATCAGGCAGTAATGAGGTCAGCCATTTTACCACAAATAATTTTACAACATTTTCTTCCAAATCCCCAACTATTCCGCGAAAATGCACGTTACAACGTCGATTTCTGTTTTCCTGCTCAATCAGTTTTAGTTTAATTTCAGAGGTTTGTTTCTTTAGTGTTTTATATTTCTCCTCTTGTGCTGACACCTTTTCCATTGCACATACAGCTGTTTTCTCCACTTCAACCACTTTCTGCTTTAAATCCCCCAATTGAGCTTCCAAAATGTGTGTCCAATTTTCCATAAGTTCTACTTAAAATTGTTTTAAGCATTGTAAAATTTCATCCTTCATTTCTGCATTTGTCATCTCCGGTGGAGTTGAAGTCTCACCCCCCCCCCCCCTTGCTCGTCTCTGGAATGCTGAGACACTCAGGATGCCATTTCGTTTGCAGAGCTGTTGTATGTTACTCACGGTTCTTGTGCCTTATCTTTCAGCTTGACATAAACAGTGATATCTTTCTTTCGCTTTTTAATCAAGTCAGTTGACATTCCACTTGCATCCCTTCTTAGTTTCACTTTGATTCAAGCCGTTTTTGCTCCAGTTTGGGATTGCTTTATTAATTGGGCTAGGGAGCTCTTCTCTCACGCCACCATACAGTAGGTGTCCAGACTCTACCCCCACCCCACCCCCACCCCAGCAATAGCATTTTAGTGTTGAAGAACTTCAGATGAAAATCTATCAAACATTCCTGGCATAATGTCAGACATGCCCATCACAGAAGCAGCTCAATTTGTGGCTCACATCCTGGTGCCAGTGAGCGGCACATGCCAGGTGAATGGATGTCACTCACAAATAGCTAGAGACACAACAACATTTCTAGGAATGCTTCCAAAACTGTCCTCCATCCAAATTCCTCCATGGGTGTCCTGGGTTACCTCCGCTTGTTTCAGAAGTGGAACCCATATATTAGGGACCCTCCATTGATCTGGGTTGGGTGTTTTCTTTCTGTTTTGATTCTTTCTTTCTTTTTACTTATTTATTGCTGTTGGTTCCTTCAATCCTCTTTTACCTGGATACATGTGCACATTGACAAATTCCTGCAAAAAGCAAATCTGATCTCATCACTTGCATGACTGCATCTGATAAAACACTTCAAGAAAGCCATTTTGATGTGATTGTGCATATGGTTTTATTTAGATTCTTTTGTATGCTATAGGAGAAATTAAGAAGGGGAGTATGTTGTCTTCTGTAAACGTCTTATAGTCATTGTGTTTCTGTCTATTGGGACAGTGTGGAGTCAAATCTTCTAGACTGGTGGTCATGGTTACACCATGTCCTGCTTTGTTGGTCCCCGGTTGACAGCTGGTTGGCCACTGTGTGAACAGAGTGCTGGACTAGATGGACCCTCGGTCTGATCCAGCATGGCTTCTCTTATGTGCTTAAAAAATGTTTCTCTCTGCTTTCCTCCCTCTTTCTCCAGGTGCCATTACAGCAACTTGGCTTTCTCACTAATGGCGCACGTGCTCGCAGAACATGCTGCTGAGGGGGAGTACCAGCGCTGGGTCTCTGAGAATATCCTTGACCGTTTGGGGATGGAGGACACGGGCTTTGACATCACACCTCCCATACATTCCCAGATGGCTGTCGGTTTCTACAGTAGTGGACAACCTGCTCCCCTCTATGACCTGGGCTGGTATAGGCCTTCCGGGCAGATGTACTCCACAGCTGCTGACTTGGCCAAACTAGCCATGGTTTTCCTGGGCACTTACCACCGGCGTCTTCTGGAGCCTGACACGGTGAAGACCATGCTGACACCCCTCTTCAAGTGTTCCAGTGAGTACTTTGCCAACAAGACCGGAACACCCTGGGAGATCAATGAACAGCTCGGCTATGACATCGTCAGGAAGGATGGTGACTTGGATGGCTACTCAGCCACCTTCTCCCTGGTACCCAAGCTCCGCTTGAGCTTCATCGTGCTGATGGCCGGTCCCCGCCCTCAAGGAGGAGACCTCGTAGCCCAGACATATGAATACCTGATCCCTGCCATGGAATCCGCCTTTCGTGAAGCAGAAAAGAGCCTTAGCCCACCCCCAAGTCCCACCCCTTATGTGGGCTACTACACCTACTCCAACCTGACTTTCTATGAGATCAAGGTTGGTGTTGGTGGAGTGCTGGTCATGCAGCAATTTGGACCGCACATCGAGGAGTTGATCCCCGAGAATTATCGGACCATCAAGCTGCACCACCTTGAAGACCGTGTCTTCCAGGTGGTCTTTGAGAAGGAGTTTCCGTGCACCCTGCGCTTAGGCTCAGCCTCCGTTTCCCTTGAGACTCAGGATGGGCAGCTTTTTAACTTCTACCCTTTTGACCGGAAGGGATTGTCCCCTGGATTTGATGCTCCTGGCCTGAACACATACAGTGTCCTGCGCATCCAGCGCAAGCCCGTGTTCTACAGTTAACTGCTCACTGCAGGATGGTCATTTCTACTCTGAGACAACCCACCCCCAGAGTCTGTTACCCAGTGATCAGGCTGCAGGAAGGAAGAGAGAGAGGGAGAGAGAAAAGGTGAGAAACCCGTGACTTCATCACTTTTCTTTTTCCTCTAAAGTGGCTTGCTTGCTCCCAGCAGATAGATTTCACCCTCAAGTCCAAACCTGTCCACCTTCATCCTCAAGTCCACAGCTGTCCACCATAAGATGATGATGATTATTATCATTATTATTATATGTATTTATGTATTTATTTCCCACCTTTTTCCCAGGGCTGGTTTAGAAGATTAAAACATGTACAATTAACACATAAATATAAATTTACAAAAGTTAAAATAGAATTAAACCTACAGTAAAACTAAAAAAAAGTTGTTGTTTTTTTTAAAAAAGTAACAGATTTTTTTTTAAAAAAAAATCCAATACATTAACCCAGGTCCAGAGTAGTTCCAAACGCCTGCTGGAATAAAAAAATGTTTTGCCTGCCTCTGGAGCCAGCCTAGCCTCCCTAGGAAGGGAGTTCCAGAGCCTTGGAGCAGCCACCGAGAAGGCCCTCTCCTACATACCCATCAGGCATGCCTGGGATGTTGGTAGGACTGAGAGAAAGGCCTCTCCAGAAGGTCTCAGAGCACGGGCAGGCTCATATGGGAGAATACGGTCTTCCAGATAACCAGACTTGAGCCATATAGGTGATAACCAGCACATTGAATTGTGCCTGGAAAGAGATCAGAAGTCAATGGAGCTATTGTAACAGGGGAGTTGTGTGCTCCCTGTAACCAGCCCTGGTCATGAGCCACTGAGACATGAGTTCTTTTGAGAGTTATGCTCCATCACAACACAGAATATGGGATCATGTTACTGGGACATGCTCTGATTCCTAAGCATGAGCAAGTTCTGATCTAGGGTCAACCTTGAAACTTTGAGAGAGAGAGAGAGAGAGAGAGAGATGTCAAGTCTCGTTCCATATAGCCTAACTGAGCATCAGACACCTAGCAGTGTGCAGTTGTGCTGTTAGCTAAAAAGACTACAGTCATCTTCACGTCCCAGAGGAGTTTCTGGTTCCCATCTAGAGGCCACGGAGGAAGCAATGGCAGCTGAAACTAAAGGGAAGACTGTGCAATTACTTCATAGCTTTGTGCAGAACTGTATAAACATACTGGATGTAGACCCCCTCTTTCTCTCGTTCTCCATATTCAGGATTTGAGTGCAGCATCTATTGCTAGCATGCATGTTTTCTGGATGAATGGCTGTGTGCCTTTTTAGGTGTAAGAGTCCATCTCATTTTTTTCCTGTGGATATTTCTGCACCTGGGTGGCATGAAGAGGTAGGTGGACATTGTGCTCATGGGGACATATGAGGATCATTTGCATTCAAAGATGTGCCTGTTTCTGTTTGGAGAACGGCATTTGCGAGTATGTATGTTGTGTGGTGGGGAACAGGGATTGCCCAGGGTTGTGTAGGTGTGAAACCACTTGTGTGATGTACCCTGCCAATAAAGAACTTTGATCTGAATGGATCATTAAGTGTCTTGATGACAATCTTTTTGAGTCGATTCAAAACAAAAACCTCATCTCAGGCTTTGTGCAACAATCCATAAAGGTCTTGTATACTAAGAGACTGACAGGTCAATCCAGGACACTCAAGCAAACAAGGTTAACTATAATGACATCCTTGGATTTTGTAATCCCTAGTTTAGAAATTCAGTTCTCAGAGCACATGAATGCATTCATCCCAAATGCAAAGTGAGCATTAAGGCCCCAAGAGTTTGGCTCTGATTAAAATATGAGCCAGAGAAGGATTCAGGATCCCTGCTTGACTCAACCTCCTTTAAGATCTACCTTCCCATCTCCTTATACTTTGCTTACTGCAGCTCTAGTGGGGATGATGGGTGGGGATGTTGGAGAAATCCACAATGGAACTGAATGTGTTCAGTTTTTTGTGAATCTGACCTGTGAATTCCTAAGCGAAAAGGCATTTCCCCTGTCTGGCGGAGTCTGCGGGTGTGCAGACCATTCTCCCAACCTTCAGGAATTTTGTGCAAATTTTGTCGTGGAAAAATATGTTAAAAAAAATTAAAAACAACAAAAAAGGCACATTGCCCCCATAAGCTAAAGTGTGAAAATGCACATTTTGGGGGAATTTGCACATTTGCGCATGTGCAAATTTGCGCAAATTCAGAAATTGAAAAAAATCTGATTCTGTTGATGGGCAGATGACAGAACAAAAGGCATCGGACAATCCATGAACACAGATGGAATGGATTTTGCACAATCTGTGCATCCATAATGGTGGGTGAATGGGAGGAAAGATCCTTTCCCTGCCTTGTGTCTCTTTTTCTCTCCCTCGTGGTGGCTGGCACACTGCTATCACTGCAAAATGTCTGCCAAGGATGATGATGATGATGATTTATTTATTTCTTACCCAAATATAGATCAAATACATAAAATTAATTAAAAGAGCATATAAAGACTTTTTAAAATTCTTGGCTTCATATTCATCTGGGTAGGCCTGCAGGAAGAGGCTAGTCTTCATAGCTGTCCTCAACTCGAGAGAGAGAGAGAGAGAGAGAGAGAGAGAGAGAGAGAGAGTTGGATGATTCTCCCCCGGCAGGCCATTCCACAGTGTGGGGGCGACAGAAGAAAAGGTCCTTTGGGTAATAGTTGTCAGCCTAGTTTTGGCTGACTGGAGTAAGTTCTCCCCAGGGGACCTGAGTGTGCAAGGTGGATTGTATGGGAGAAGGCGATCCAAACCATGTAGGGCTTTAAGGGATGCTGGTAATGTACTTTTCCCAGTGCTCCTGACATTTGCTAGGAGGCCTTCTTAGGACAGGGAGATCCAGGGAAGAATTGGACCTCCACTATGGGATGGGGGGTCTGATTTCCATCATAACTAACTCTGGATAAAATCAACTGAGCCATTTTCTAAGTTGGGGGGGATTGTTTGGATTTCTGCGCACAGTTACTAGGCTAATCGAGGAGGTTCAGCCCATCACTATACCCCCTAGCACCCCTCAGGCTGTCCGTTCTATCCCCGTTTGTGATTAGTTGACCCCAGATATGTGAGTAAAATCTGCCCCTCAGTCCCCACCAATGGTTCACTCCGAAACCAACCTCAGCCACTGTCTATCTCCACCTATACGCTTACAGGATACCAGAAATTGTTGGGAATGCCTAGTCCAAGAGGTTTGCCATATTTCCCCACAACCATGCAGATCTTACAAGGGCTGGAGTACTTCCACACACAATCCACTTTCAGCACAATAGGTACAAAGGGGTAGAGCTCTTTGCTGCAATTTGTATATTGGAAAAAACGGCTCTTCCCTCAGCAAGCTCAGTTACGGCCAATACTTCAGTGCGCTGTACAATGTGTTCAGGCAAGTCCTGCAAGTACCTACTGGTTAATACTTGTGAAGTCATTAGAGACAGGAACACAGGTTCACTTTAAGCTTTTAGGACCCCAGTTAGACATGTGTGAATGATTTGAACTCTACTTCATCCAATGTCTGTGTCAATACTTGATTTTTTCTGTGTACTCCCTTTGCTAGGGATGTATGAGAATTTCCTTCCTGACTGCAAATTATGCGAATGTGTCCCATTCACGAAACCGAATGCATTGCAAAGGCAAGAGGGAGCATAATTTCCAGGAAATACTTGCAATTTCCCAATCTTGCATTTGTGTTCAAAAGTGTATTTCCAAAACTGTGGATTCCCTCCTCCTGCAGTTCCATACTTTCGGCTGTTGGGGAAAGTGTGTATTTGGGATGTATTCTCAGAGAAGTGCTGATTTTTTATGTTTGGAAAATTGTATTTTTCCTGTTTAAAAAAAAAAGAAGAAGCTCATGTTCGTGAGTGAGAATGAGGCAAGACAAATCGAGATTGAAAATGGAAAACTTCAGCGAACCTGACGAGTGCCCATTCTCTCATCCTTACTCTGTGCAGCTGTGCAAGCCTAAAATGTGATCTTGAGGTCCCTGTACCCCTCCTCTCCAAGGGCTGGATTTCTCCATCTGGCATTCTGTGTCCCACTGGGCCATCCTCCACCTTTACCTGTGGCATGCATCAACACCTGGATGTGGATTGATCATGTGGAAGGTGTGGTGTTAGGTCATGAATATGGACAGGAGGGCCTTCTGCTCCTCCCAGCCCTCTGATCCCATTGGGGAGGAGGTTGGGGAGTCTGTTGATATTATACCCATTCAAATTTTGCCCTGACTTCTAAGATCATCAGAAGCTGCTTTATACACAATCAGAGCCTTTGTCCCTGCGGCTTCATTGTGCCAACTCTGGCCGGCAGCAGCAACCCTCCAGGCTCTGGGGCAAAGAAAGAGCTTTCCCATCACCCGCCAGCTGCTCACCAATCCTTCTGAATGGAGATGGTTGGAATTGAACTCAGGACCCTCTGCGTGCAGAGCAGGTGCTCTGCTGCCATGGCTCCACCTGTTTGGCCCCATGCCAAGAATGCCAGTTTCATCCCGGGTACAGAGGCCCTCTTTCCTGATCCCACCTTCACCCCTATCCCAAAATTCTCACAGCCCAGCAATCCCCAATGTGGGTCCTTTCAGAAGCCCCCGCACACACCTCTGGCTACTGGCCATGCTGGTCTGGGGCTCATGGGAATTGTAGACCAAAACATTTGGAAGGACCTTGTGGGGTAAGGCTGCCAAAGGGAAAGGGAGGGAGCAGCTCCCTGGATCTTTACAGGGGCCTACACAGGAGTGCAGAGGCCGGAGTGAAGCAAGCCTTCTGCCTGCAACCGGTGCCCATTTCCCTTGTTGGGAAGATGCTTTGCTCTGGCCAACCCGGCAGATTTGTAGCTTGCTCCAACTTGCACCACCCAAAAAACAGACATGATGCTGCAGAACGTTGGACTGAAGCTGCAGTGACCTGAATCCCGATGTTTGATCCTTTGGATAAATGAAAATCATAGTCAGAGGCCAAATCCTGCAGTTCAGGCATGTCAGCCTCAGGGCTTTGGGGGAGATTAAGAGCTGAGAGATAATATGACGGGAAATGCAATTTCTAATCGCAGGATTAAAAAGTAGCGTGGGGGGGTGGGGGCCAGGGGAGAGCCATGATTATGAATCTGCACCGAGCAAGGATTACACAGTGATATATTCAACAACACCCATAAACCTCCTGGGGCAGAATCACCCACTCGTGTTCTGGGGTACAAATTTTTTCCTTTCTTTTAAATGACCCAATATACCCTTCTCAGCTAAACGTAGCTACAGTTACGTGCTACAGTGCCTAGCTACAGTTATCCATGCTCTCATAACCTCTCGTTTGGATTACTGCAATGCGTTATACGTGGGGCTGCCTTTGAAAACGGTCCGGAAACTTCAGCTGGTACAAAACAGGGCAGCCAGATTGTTAATGGGGACTGGCCAACGAGACCATATCACGCCAGTCTTTTTCCAACTTCACTGGCTGCCGATCCAGGTCCGGGCCCAATTCAAAGTGCTGGTACTAACATTTAAAGCCCTAAACGGCTTGGGGCCAGGTTATCTAAAGGAATGCCTCCTCCCATATGTACCTGCCCGGACCCTAAGATCATCTACAGGGGTCCTTCTCCGTGAGCCCCTGCCAAAGGAAGTGAGGCAGGTGTCCACTAGGAGGAGGGCTTTCTCCGCTGTGGCACCCCGGCTGTGGAATGAGCTCCCCAGAGAGGTTCGCCTGGTGCCTACTTTGTACTATTTTCGGCGCCAGGTGAAGACCTTTTTATTCTCCCAGTATTTTAACAGTTAAATTAACTCAATTTTAATCCTTGCTGTTTTAAATTTGTATTTTAATCTGTATTCATTCCTGCTGCTTGGTTTTATTCTGGCTGTGTTTTTATATTGTATGTTATTTTGTGTTTTTAGATTGTGGCTTGTTTTATATTTTTAAAATGATTTCATGGTTTTAATTTTTGTGAACCGCCCAGAGAGCTTCAGCTATGGGGCGGTATAAAAATGCAATAAATAAATAAAGGCATAAAGACATTTTATGACATCGCAAATCGCCCACTCTCTGTAGCTCAATCTGCACAAGGCCCCTTGGGTTCATCAGTAACTTTGGCAGAGCTCAGTTTCACACTGAGCTTTAAATTAAAAACACACACAGACACAATTCTCGGCTCCAGGGGAACAGGCCCCCAACTCCTGCAGCCACCAGGGTGGGCGCTTATGAACCACATCACCCCAAATGGGGACAAAGGAAGACAGTGATTTCCATAAAATGTGCATATCTTAATTCATATGTATCGATGCAAATTTAGAAATCATTATTATCATGTCAACAGAAATACAGTCCATCTCACCATAGTGTGGAAAACAGTGACCAGGTGCTAATGATGGATGGGTAGATGCTAATGATCTATGGTCCTTTAAACAGGGCAGTCCTTCAAACCGGGGAACACCTTCAAATAGCCCTTCGAAAAGAGGATTGTCATCTGCAGAAGAGGACACTTGGCCATCCTGGTCCCCTCCAAGGAAGACCATGCAAAGATTAGAATGTTGATATTAAACAGTTTTGGACCAGGTTACTAGAAACCCGTCCCTGAATGAACCCCACCTGCAGATGAAAAGCAACCTCTGAGGATCTGCTCAAGGTCCTAGAATCATAGAATAGTAGAGTTGGAAGAAGCCTCTAAGGCCATTGAGTCCAACCCCCTGCTTAATGCAGGAATCCATCTGAAAGCATAGCTGACAGATGGCTGGCCAGCTGCCTCTTGAATGCCTCCAATATGGGAGAGCCTACGATCTCCCTAGGTCATTGGTTCCATTGTCATATTGCTCTAACAGTCAGGAAGTTTTTCCTGATGTCCAGCCGGAATCTGGCTTCCTGTAACTTGAGCCCATTATTCTGTGTCCTGCATTCTGGGTTGATCGAGAAGAGATCCTGGCCCTCCTCTGTGTGACAACCTTTCAAGTATTTGGAGAGTGCTATCATGTCTCCCCTCCCTCAATCCTCTGTCACCTTCTGAAAATAAGGTATGTGACAATTGGAGGCAAGGCCTTCTCTGCTGTGGCTCCCCACCTTTGAAATTTCCTTCCTTTTAAGGTCTAGATGGCACCATCTTGCTTTCCTGTCAGTGCCAAGCTTAAAAAAAAGTCAGCAGGCTTTTAAGGCGAGGCATTGTAGTTTTGTGCTGGCACCGTATTATATTTTATTATTCTGCTGTGTTTCGTTTTGCTGCGATGCTTGTAATTTCTCTTTTTACCTTTTAATGGCGTTTTCCATACTATATATTAAGGTGCTCTGAGAGTGTTTGTCAAAGAGCGGCCTATAAATTATTATTATTATTATTATTATTATTATTATTATTATTTACACTTATATACCGCCCCATAGCCGAAGCTCTCTGGGCAGTTTACAAAAAATTTTTAAAATGAGCATTAAAAGATAATATACAAAATTTAAAACCATAAAACAGCTGTCATTAAAACACTTTAAAACATTTTAACTGTTAAGCCTGGCCACAGTATCCTCTTTGATGAGGATACTGTATTCTCTTTAATGAGAAATAACATGTTTGCAGAGAATGAATCTTACCACATATGGGATGTCTCTCCTATGTACATTCATAGGGGCTCAGTTCATCATCCAAACAACCCCTGCAGTGTGATCATTTATGTAACGTTTCCCCTGTACAGACACTTCGCCTTACCATAAAGTTTGCTATACAGGTGAATATATATGTTTACGTGTTCATATGGAGACTCCCCTGTGTGTATTCTTTAATCTGCAGTAAATTCTGAACTCTGCCCATCTCTAAACATTCATAAGGCATATCCTTTCTTACAATTTGCTTAAAACTATAAAAGTATAATTAAGGTGTTAAAGCCATCTCACTAAATATTTCTAATAAGCAAACAAACAAATTGTGGATTCGGAGAATACTTTTTCCAGCCAAGATTCGCCCTGGGTAGCCTTCGGGCAGCCTAGTCTAGGAGATGAATCTCTCTAGGGATAGTTGAGAACATGAGGGAATTCTCTGCAAGGAAAAACCCTTGCGTCTGTAGGCAAGAGTGACCAAACAAGTGTGATATGCGGTACATTTGTTCTTACGAAACCTGGTCTGGATATTGCTTGGCCACTTTTGTGGGGTGAGCGAATTCTATGGCGTTTGCGGAAGTGGTCTTCGACATGAGTAGGCTGAGGGTCCCCCTCCCTTTCTCCCTCCCTCATTCTTTTCGGCTGTGGCACCCTGGCTGTGGAAAGAGCTCCCTGGAGCGGTTCGCCTAGCACTGTACTCTTTCCAGTGCCAGGTGAAGACCTTTTTATTTTCCCAGTATTTTAGCATTTTACCATCCTAGTTTTTTACTCTGCTTCAAATCTATATTTTAAAACTTTGCATTGCTGCTGAGTTTTATTCTGATTGTAGTTTTATACTGTGGTTTTAAATTGTGGTTTTAAGCTTCCATGTTTTAAGCTTCAGCTATTCGGTGGTATAGAAATGAAATAAATAAATACATGAAGTAACGTAATAAAAATCTTTTTTTAAAAAAAACTTGATTTGTTTGGCTTTTGATTCTTTTGGAAACCTGGCCAAAAATAAACACACCTTGCTTTTGTATTGTCAGAAAGGTGCTGAGCATCATGGAATGAGCTTAGAGAAAATGGCCTGAGCCACTTTCACTAATCTCTATATGGATTATCACTAATCAGGCTTACTCTGTTCTCTCTTCAGCCAAACGCCCAGTCTAAATGGGAATGAAGTGTTAGCAGGCTCCAATTCACCGAGAGACAAAAATGAAGAGGAAGTGAACAATTCAGGCCTTGTCCCTCAAAATATACATCCACACATCAAGAGACAGCCTCTCACAATGCAAGGACTGAGTCTTGGGAGGGAAAGCACATTTCAGGAATACTTTTTCTCCCCTTTCAACCCTTTTTTAGTGGGTAGATGTGAACATTGGCAAAAGGATGTGCCTCTTCAGAGTAAGGACACTGCTTCCTGTCCTCACTCCAAACTGGCTTTGTGATATCATGGAACCAGCTCTGATTGGCAATATGGCATTGTAGTGACAGGCTGTTCAGAGCGAGGTTAGGAAACAACAACTTTCATGATGCAAATCTCATAGTAAATTTAAATGGATACATCACATGGTGACTATCCATTCAGGAAGCATTGCCCTCACTCTGAATTGGCTTTGTAAGACTGCCAGATTTAGCTATGAGCTGTGGTTTGGACTAGATGATCTCCAAGATACCACCAACTGTATGAATCCACAATTAAGGCATGCCTTTGTGACTGTTAAAGAAAATAGTGCTGAAGAAACTGGCACTCAGGCAGTGAACAGCTCTCGAAGAAAGATGGAAGACCTAAGTCATCATTCAACCTGATATAAGGCGGTTTCAGTTTCCTATATTCCTAATCCATGTTCCCAGTAGTAAGAAAGGGACACACATACCAACTTTCAGACAGTGCAAAGTGCCAGTTCTTTGTAGTACAGAATGAACAGCACAGATAGGCTTCCTTAGAGCCAACAGGATTTTATCTGATGCATTAAGGGATTTAACATTTTAAATGCAGTTTAAGAACAGCTGTTGTTGCCTTCCTCATAGCATGCGTGGAAGCAAATTAATTCCTGATTATCTGTTCGGGTTGGAGAAGGCTTCCCCTGGTGGCAACCAGCCCAGGATCCTGGCAACCCCTCGGCAAAGCCCAACACTCATATTACAATGCTCCCAGCTGCCTGTGCCTTGAGAAGCATGGGTATTGTCCAAATGCCAAGGAGAGAATTGTGAGTATTGCTGGTGGTCTCTCCAGTAATCTTGGGAGGTATATACAGTGGGAACCAGAGTGTGTTGACTGGAGGTGTTTTATGTATTCAATATTTTTTTTTATCCTCTTAGGCCCTTTCTACACCATAGGGGTGTAGAGGGAGGGAGAGAGGACGATCCCAGCAGTAGCTGCTTCTGGGATCATTGCCCGAATACACACCAGAAGTGCCATGACCCAGCTTCCGCGGCCGCCATTTGTTTTTGTTTTCCTGGTGGAGCTTCGTGCAGGCCCCCAACCCCATCCCTGCCCTCCAGGGGTGGCAAAACTGGTGCCACCCCCTCCCCTGATGGGCATGGAGCTGCACGGTGTGGCTCCGTGCCCATTTCTGCTGCCACACATACTCACAAGTAAGCACGGCAGCAACCGGGACGGACAGCCACATCTCCTGCGGTCTTGGGCTGTTCCTGGGACTGCAGGAAGATTTGGGTTTCCCCAGAGATCCTGTATCCCGGGGAATACCCGTGCCCGTCCCCACTGCCGGGACTCCCTGTGCATCATTTGGACTTACAGGGATGACCTAGGGCTATCCCACACAAAATGGCCGGTGTAGAAATGGCCTTAACCAAAAGCATTCCTCGATCAGCTTGATTATAATCCATAAAACAAAACTGACCCTACCCATAGGCTTACAACCTATTTTAAAACCAAAAGTAGGACACACAAGGAAAAAGGAATGGGGAGGGAAGAGAAAACCTAAGTCCTTCCGTAGGACTGGCAGAAAGGCCCTGCTTCCAGCTCTCATGTCCGGCAGTACAGTATTCTGGAATAGCCGCTGGGGGGTGACTTGTGGAGCAGCAGAAAGTGGGCACTCCTAGCCCTGTTGTGGGTGGAGAAAAAGGCTTGTACCTTGAAAGATTCTTTGATTCAGGATGGTGCAAGTACAAGCAGTCAATGAAGAGCTCCAAAAGGAACTCTCCGAATTGGCAAACAAGGTATTCAGTTAATAATCCAGGATATCAAACTGCGGCTTGAGCCAGGTTTGTTTGAACTAACCACATTCAGAAGAAACCATAGTTTCCTGGGTCTAGAAGTAAAAGGAAACTGTGGTTTACTCAAAAGTGAAAGCATACTATTTCAACTGCTTCTTTTCACATATGGAGGAAGAGGAGGGGAAAACAAATAAAAGGCTGGGTTCCCACAAAACGCTAATCCTCCTAGGTTATTGTGTTGTCTGAACACAGCCTGTTTTCCACAAGGTGGCTTGTTAAACATGCAGTGTAGTTTATTTTTCTCGAACAAGCTACTTTGAGAATCCATGGTTTATTTTTGGATTGTTCAGGGTGTTTAACAAGCCACACTGCATGGTTAATGAGCAACTCTATGGAAAACATGCTTCATTCAGACAACAGGATAATCCACCCTGCAGAAAATATGCTTCATTCAGACAACACAATAATCCACCTTGCAGAAAAAGTGCTGTCTTCAGACAACATGATAATCCACAGTTCAACAACAATTCACACTGGGTAGGTTAGCATGTTGTGTGAATCCAGTCAAAGAAACAATGACTTGTGATAGAGCTGAGGAGGAGGAGGCAGAGAGAAAAGAAGGAAGGTATATAATGGGCTCAAGTTACAGGAAGCCAGATTTCGGCTGGGCATCAGGAAAAACTTCCTGACTGTTACAGCAGTACGACAATGGAACCAATTACCCAGGGAGGTCGTGGGCTCTCCCACACTAGAGACCTTCACGATGCATCTGAACAGCTACCTTTCATGTATGCTTTAAGGGGGATTCCTGCATTGAGCAGGGGGTTGGACTCGATGGCCTTATAGGACCCTTCCAACTCTACTATTCTATGATTCTATGAATTGCTGGTTCATCAGTTGTGCCTTTAACAGTAGCTTAACTTGGAGCAATTAGCAGGTGGCAGTGTTTATCTCCACAGAGTGAACAGTTTCACCTGCCCATTCCTCCATCTCAGTTGTATGTCACTGTTCAAGACACAGCCACTAGGGCCAATTGTAAAATTGGCAACCCCAAAGGTCACACCTGATGCAGCCATGGGAGAAAAAGGGGATCTATACTGGATAGGCTCCATCAAGAAGATTCCCGGCCCCTTCCTTAGCTTTCAACTTGCTTCAACAATATATTTTAAAATGCTAGTCCTTTTATTAGTCCAAACATTTTAAAAAAATAAAAAAACGGCCAGCAGTCAGGATTAGACTCAATTGCTCAGTGAGAGGTTAGGCCTTCCAGTTGATTTAAAGTAGGGTGACCAGATCGCCCTGGATTTCCCGGTCCTAACCGGGAAAACTAGGGCAATCCGGGCCGACAGGGGGGCTGCGGGGGCAAACCGGGGAAAGAATCAGCTCTCCTCCCGCCTTAAAATGCCCACGCTGCTCCCCGGCCTCTGCAAGAAAGAAGTGCTCAGCGTTAGGGAGCGTCAACAAATTCCTTGTCTGGTGGCTAACTGCTTTAGCCACCAGACAAGGAATTTGTTGACGCTCCCTAACGCTGAGCACTTCTTTCCTGCCCAGGCCGGAGAGCAGCGGCGGCCATTTTAAAGCAGGCTCTTCCTCCTCCTTTGCCTGCTGCTCCTTTGCTCTGTCCTGGGCGCCTCCAGGGAGCCCAGGACAGAGCAGGGCAAGAAGGGTGAGGGGGCTGCAGGGGGGTCACGCGGCAGTGAAGGAGATCGGTTGTGGCAGCGGAGGACCCGGTAGGTCCAGGCTGGGTTTTTTTGGGGTGGGTGGGTGTTTCGGGTGGGGGGGGGTGGCGGGGGGTGTCTGCTTGTTGGCCCCGGCTCATGGTACAGCATGGTGTGGCCTGGCCCAGGACGGTGAGGCCTGTTGCGGTGGGCAGCATGGCCTGGCAGGGCGTGTGGCAAGGCCTGGTAAGAAGGGCATTATGGAACATGGGGTGGCCTGGCTGGCTGTGGAGCATCCTAGCCTGGCATGCGGAGTTTTGTGGCATGCACAGCGGCCTGTCCCAGCCTGGAGCGTGGGCATCTTAGCCTGGCCTGGTGCGCAGAGCTGGGGCTGGATGTTATGTGGAGTGCTGCTGCTACTCTTTATAAACTTTTCTTTAAGCAATTTGCTTTCCTTGTATGTATGCGTTTGGGGTTTTATTAAATTAATAGAAGGCCAAATGAACTGTCTTTAGCTGCAATTTAAATTCAGTGGGGTGGGGGGGGTAGATTGGATTTCATATCTGGCAGCATTGATGAAATTAGTTTTCACTTATTTTCCATAAATTCCTTGAGTACTGATTTTTATTAATTAATTGGGGGGTGTTTTAAAACTATTATTAGATTTGCCATGGGTGAGTATGTTGGGGTATGTGGGTGTTTATTTTATTTTTAGACTTGGTTAAGTCTGTGTAGTTGGTTGGTTGGTTTTTGCCTTGGTGCATGTGTGGATTTTTATTATTTTTCCTTTGGTGAGTATGTGAATGAGTGTTGTATTTTTAGTGTTATTTTATTGCCTTGGGTATTTGCATGTTTGTGTATAGATTTATTATGTCGATTACTGTTATTTTGCCTTGTGTGGGTGGCTGATGATGATGATGCCTTTGGTGAGTGTGGGGGTGGATTTTTATTCCCCCTCCCCTGTTAAGTGTATGTGAGGAGGTTGTGTGTGTTTTTTAAAAAAATTGCCTTAGGGAAGGTGTGGGGTGGGATCACTAATACCCTGGAAGACAGAAACAAACTTCAAAATGATCTTGATAAACTGGAGCACTGGGGCTGAAGACAGCAGAATGGAATTTAATAGGGATAAATGCCAAGTTCCACACCTAGGTAAAAGAAACCAAATGCACAGTTACAAGATGGGGGATACTTGGCTGCTCAATACGACAAGCGAGAAGGATCATGGAATTGTTGGAGATCACAAGCTGAATATGAGCCAACAGTGTAATGTGGCTGCAAAATAAGCAAACACTATTTGGGGCTGTATTAATAAAAGTATAGCTTTCAAATCGTGTGAGGTACTGGTTAGGGTTAGGGTGCTGCATGCATACAAATGACACTTGCTGAAATTCCTTTTTCAATACAGCTCTTAAAGATACAGGAGCCCTGTTCTCCTTTCCATATAATCACTCCAACTAATTTAATAATTGTAACTTTTTCCTGTTACCATAGTTCTTTAACTTCCATAGCCAGTGGTGTATATTTTTTAGGGATGTGCACTGGATCGGACCCGATCCACGATCCGAGTCCGGTCCAGTGGGAAATCGGATAAATTATCCGATTTCCGATCCCGCAGCTGGATCGGCCGATCCAATCCGAACCGGTCCGAAAAAGCTCCGAACTGGTTCGGCGGATCGGCGGATCGGCGGGCGCCCACTGGCGCCCACCGCCGCTTCCATTGGCGGGCGCCAGCGGGCGCCCGCCGATGAAAGTGGACAGCGGGGGGGGGGAGGAGGGGGGCACTTACCTTCTCGGCCCGGTGGCTCCCGTCCGGCGCCGGCGCCTACTATTCCCAGCAGGCTCCGCGGCCTACTCTAGGATGGCGCGCCGGGTGATGTCATCACCCGGCGCGCTACTCTAGAGCAGGCCGCGGAGCCTGCTGGAAGTAGTAGGCGCCGGCGCCGGACGGGAGCCGCCGGGCCGGAAAGGTAAGGAGGGGGTGCGTGGAGGGGAGGAGGGGGCGCGCGGAGGGGGGAGGGGGGCCCTTACCTTTCCGGCCCGGCGGCTCCCGTCCGGCGCCGGCGCCTACTACTCCCAGCAGGCTCCGCGGCCTGCTCTAGGATGGCGCGCCGGGTGATGTCATCACCCGGCGCGCTACTCTAGAGCAGGCCGCGGAGCCTGCTGGAAGTAGTAGGCGCCGGCGCCGGACGGGAGCCGCCGGGCCGGAAAGGTAAGGAGGGGGTGCGTGGAGGGGAGGAGGGGGCGCGCGGAGGGGGGAGGGGGGCCCTTACCTTTCCGGCCCGGCGGCTCCCGTCCGGCGCCGGCGCCTACTACTCCCAGCAGGCTCCGCGGCCTGCTCTAGGATGGCGCGCCGGGTGATGTCATCACCCGGCGCGCTACTCTAGAGCAGGCCGCGGAGCCTGCTGAAAGTAGTAGGCGCCGGCGCCGGACGGGAGCCGCCGGGCCGGAAAGGTAAGGAGGGGGTGCGTGGAGGGGAGGAGGGGGCGCGCGGAGGGGGGAGGGGGGCCCTTACCTTTCCGGCCCGGCGGCTCCCGTCCGGCGCCGGCGCCTACTATTCCCAGCAGGCTCCGCGGCCTGCTCTAGGATGGCGCGCCGGGTGATGTCATCACCCGGCGCGCTACTCTAGAGCAGGCCGCGGAGCCTGCTGGAAGTAGTAGGCGCCGGCGCCGGACGGGAGCCGCCGGGCCGGAAAGGTAAGGAGGGGGTGCGTGGAGGGGAGGAGGGGGCGCGCGGAGGGGGGAGGGGGGCCCTTACCTTTCCGGCCCGGCGGCTCCCGTCCGGCGCCGGCGCCTACTACTCCCAGCAGGCTCCGCGGCCTGCTCTAGGATGGCGCGCCGGGTGATGTCATCACCCGGCGCGCTACTCTAGAGCAGGCCGCGGAGCCTGCTGGAAGTAGTAGGCGCCGGCGCCGGACGGGAGCCGCCGGGCCGGAAAGGTAAGGAGGGGGTGCGTGGAGGGGAGGAGGGGGCGCGCGGAGGGGGGAGGGGGGAGGGGGGCCCTTACCTGCCCGGCCCGGCGGCTCCCGTCCGGCGCCGGCGCCTACTACTACCAGCAGGCTCCGCGGCCTGCTCCAGGGTGGCGCGCCGGGTGATGTCATCACCCGGCGCGCTACTCGAGAGTAGGCCGCGGAGCCCGCTGGTAGTAGCCGCCGGCGCCGGACGTGCCGAGAAGGTAAGTGGCGGGGAAGGGGGCTTACCCCCCCCCCGGAGCCGTCCGCTTCTATCCGCTGGCGCCCGCGGGCGCCAGCGGATGGAAGCAGGCGGCCCCAGGGGGGGTAGGGAGCGCGGGGGAGGGGGTTTACCTGCCGGGGCCGTCCACAGCGGACGGCCCCGGGGGGGGGAGGGAGTTAGGCCCCCCCTTACCCACCCGCCGCCATTTTTTCCTCATAGACTTGCATTGCAATGCAAGTCTATGGGGAAAAAAATGGCGGCCGATCCAAAAATGTACGATTTTTGGGTCGGGATCGGACTCGATCCGGTCCGGGGGGCCTCCGATTTTGTCCGAACCGGTCCGGGACAAAATTGGAGGTCCCGATCCGGGTCCCGATCCGATCCGGGGGGTCCGTGCACACCCCTAATATTTTTCTTTCTTTTCCTCTTCCTTTTCTGCAACATTTTTGTCATTAGGTATTGCTATGTCAGGTAGGTGTGTTTTTTCTTTTTTGTTTTTGACTGTCATGTCTGGTTGATTGCAAAGTATTGACTTGTCCCAGAAATGTTCTGTCCAAGCAAGGTAATAAATGAGTGTGTAGCATGGCTTGACTTGAGTGTGTCTGAATCTCCTAGGCTCTGAAAGCGTCTTTCTGGAGAGCACCTGGTGGTTGCATGGTCCACGAGGCCAGATTCTGTGATTGCATAGTTGTCCTTGACAGGTGGGGCTTACAGTTGACAGAGTAAGGTGAACAGATGTGAAGAGGCTGTTATCCTATATTCATTTATCTGGGAATAAGCTTTATTGAAATCAACGGGACTTATTTCTGAGGTTTCTTTTGGCAGGTTTTTTGGGGTCCATGATCGGGATTTCTGTTCTCTGCACACTGAGGCAGTGCAAATTCAGGAGATATTTGGATAAAAGGAGGGAAAGATCCTTGTCTAGCGTGATAATGGGCATCTGTTCTGGCCTTTCTTTGTATTGCTACGGTCTTGTTTACATGGCTAATGAACCAGAGGTATAATTACAATTTTTTTAAATTAGTTTCCCATTGATAAACCAGAAGTTGAAACAAGCTAGGAGGTGCTAGTGATAAATGTCTGCTGCAAGCCTTTGGTCCATTTTGATACATGGCTAATGTTTGCAGGATAATATATTTTATACTTTTTCTGAATGTTAGGTTGCTAGTTTGTTGTACTAGATTTTTCTGCACTTGTCAAGTGCTACATTTGTTCAGTGGTAGCAGTATGCTGAATCTGTGAGTATGGATACGAGAAAGGTGATGGGGAAACAGTGTTAAATGTTAGGAAAGGTGAAGGATTTACAATAAGAAAAGTTATTTGAAGGAGGGGGAGACTGTACCACACATAATATAGCAAAAGCTTCAAAGTACAGCAAAAGCTACAAAAGTAGGAGTGAGTGAAGTTATTTTCAGATATATTGAATGTCTCACTTGTTCTTTAATTCAGTGATTTTAATATTAAGTTGTTATGTAGAACAGGTTTGTCTTCATTGTGTGCTGTAAATCAGACATGTGACCAAGGCTATGTTCAGGTGGGCACGCCCCTTGGGGCTGGACCCGCCCCCTGGGGCCGGACATGTTGGTGGGCACGCCCCCTTGGGGCGGCCATTTTGGACCTGGATTTTGGTTTCCAAAATCTGGTCACCCTAATTTAAAGGCTCGGGGTAAATGACAAGAACAATAAAGCACTTCTACTAATATTTAGTATAATTAAAGGACTGTTGGGTTTCTGTGCTGTGATTAACGTTGCTTTGCCTTGATTCTCCCCCACCCCCATTGCAGGCCCCATTCTCTGCACCCTTACCGCACCTTGCCATGATATTTCCGACTAGGTCATACATCTGTTGTGGCATAGCTGGGTCTGTTTTAGGCTGTTCCCAGGGCAGCCCGAAAACACACTTTCATTTGAGATTTGAAAGAGCTGCTGGCAGGAAAAACAAGCTGCTGCTGTACTTCCATTTCCTTCTTTGTGTTGTTGTGCCATCTGCTGGGGTGAGACCATCAAGGCAGTGAGCTTTTCTATAGAAGTGATTTATTGCATGCTCATGATTGGTCACTTATAGATGTTTGCAGGTCCCTTTTCATGATGTCTTCATCCTCCGATGCCTTCCCTGCCGTTTTCAAGCCATTTCCACAGCATTAGAGGCATCAAGGGTTCCTTAACGCCTTCAATGTTGTGGAAATGTAGGGTGACCAGATAAAATCCAGGTCAGGACTCATGTAACTTTAACAGTTGTAGAGAAAAGGGAATTTCAGCCACTGTCATTTGTATGCAGTTAGTTCTTGGTGATATTCCCTCTTCATCACAACAGTTAAAGGTGCATGCACTATACTAGATTGATCATATACAAAAGAAGGCAGGGGCCCTGCAACTTTAACTGTTGTGATGAAGAGGGAATTTCACCAGGAACTGATTGCATACAAATGACACTGGCTGAAATTCCCTTTTCTATACAACTGTTAAAATTACATGAGCCCAGACCTGGATTATATCTGGTCACCCTAGGAAATGGTCCTTTCTGGCCACCATTTTGCACAACATTAAATATACAAAAATAATGGAGCCCCCATCTTGCGTACAAAAGGGTGGTTTGCATTTAGGAGCGAGTGGCTGTGGAATGCTCCCAGGCTGCACGGCGCTTGATGAGCATGCCCACGAGTGCCCTGCGATTCGGTGAGCTGGGTGCAGGGGAGTCCGCTGGACTCCGTGATTCTGTTGGGCTCTCGCAACAGTCCTACTTGTGGGCTTCCCACAAACAGCTGGTCGTCCACCGTGTGAACAAAATGCTATACTAAATGGACTGTTGGTCTGAGCCAGCGTGGCTCTTATGTTCTTACAGTTACCACACGGGGGCGCTGCATGGAGATCTAGAAGATCCCCACCTGCCATGCTTTTCACTAGATCTGTGCAGCTCAGCCAATGGCAGCCAAGAAGCAAATCAGAAGGTCCAATGGCTCTCCTGTCCTCTAAGGCATTAATGCATATCAGGGCATCACCACCACTGCTAACTCTATGGTGGAATAACTCTGTGGGAATATTGTATAGATGCCCATGAAGTTTAAGATTTCATTGACTTATTCACTGTTGTTGCAATGTGTGGACATACAATATATCTCCTTGGACTGCAAGGATAAGGGATTGAAAACCAGAACCAATCCACACATAAGATAGATCAGAACAGAACCCCCCTTTTCTGCTATGGAGAAATTTCAGCTATGGAATTGACTACCACAAGATGCGGTGATGGCCACCAATTTGGATGGCTTTAAAAGGGGGTTAGATAAATTCCTGGAGGAGAAGGCTATCAATGGCTACTAGTCCTGATGACTATGTGCTACCTCCAGTAGCGGAGGCAGTAGACCTACGTACACCAGTTGCTGGGGAACATGGGTGGGAGGGTGCTGTTGCACTCGTGTCCTGTTTAACAGCTGGTTGGCCCCTGTGTGAACAGAATGCTGGACTAGACGGACCTTTGGTCTGATCCAGAATGGTTCTTCTTATGTTCTTAACTGAAGGAATTGACAGCTGCAGCCAGCTGTGCGTGCTCTCTGCAATTCCAGTATTGGTTTTAGAAATGTATTAAGTTAAACCACAGTTCAAGAGGTGTGGGGTGGAGGGCAAAGCAAACCAGAGTAATAATGGAAGAATAGAGGTGGATGGTGGATGAGAACCTTCTCATCCCTCTTCAAAATGTGAGTGTGATCAACTACATCACAGAAATGGGACATGAACATTTTTCAGTATACAAATGAACAAAAACAAACACCCAAATAAAGTCAGCACTTGTTCATAAGCGGTTTTCTAAACGTGAAATTCAGGTCTTCTGGTCTCAGAATTGGGGTTAATCTTTTAAGGTAGCCTTCTAGCCATTGTCCATACTGCCTGAAAAGGCTCTTTCCACACTACCCTAGAAAGTTGGAGCCCATTGATTTGCAGCACTGGAAGGCCTGTTTTTAGAACCATCCCATCCCCTTCCCTGGAAAGTGGGGCAGAGGGGGGGAGAGGCGGGTGTTTTTAAGTGGTGTATCTGCTCCTTTGAACGCTAAAGGGGCAACCACCATTTTAGCTACGTGGATAGCTCCACAGCTCAGTTTTCCAGTCTTGTACAAGCTGGCAAAGAGGAGATGGTTTCCATGGGAACAAAGGCCTGGCAGCGGGATGGCAAACCATCTGCATTGTTTGCTGATAAGGACAGGGGGGGGGGGCTTTCAAATGATTTTTGCCCCCCTTCCCCCCCCCTCTCCTCCTCTGGCAGCCCTGGATTCAGTTCACTGTTTGTCCCAGTGTACATGCCTTTCTAGGAGCCATTGTGGTGGATAACCAAATGCATCCAAAAAAAGATTAGAAACAAGAAATATGATGGGATGAAGAAACTCCATAATGTGAATACACTGAAGAAGATAGAATGAAACGGTGTTGTATAATCCGGAGATTACCTTTGCTTATTGTTAACACGTTGGCATATTGTTGCTTATTGTTAAGACTGGCTTATTGTTAAACACTTTGCACATTTATTGTTAACCCGTGATATATTGTCAGGTCATTGTCAACACGTTGTATATTCAACATTATTAACCTGTTATATGTTGTCAACTTATTACAGTCTTAATATTACAATACGTTGAAAGACTATTTAGTCACAGCATGTATTATTGTACAGTTTGAATAATAGACTGTGAAAAACATTGACATAAATATCAGTTGTATGGAGTTCACCGTTTCCTCATCCTTAAGGGACTACCTTCTTAAACGGTTTTAAATCCACCTTCGGTGCTACGAGATTGCACTTGGAGCTGAGATGAAATTTCTAAGGAGACATTTTATCTGAGAAAATGTCATGAGAATTTCTCCCCCCAAGAAAAAGGAGCCCACCTTGCAGCATTTTCTGCAAATATTCTGCACCATTTTTATTTTTGGTAGCAGCTGCAATCCCCCCCCCCCCAAGTGCCCTAGAGTGGTGTATTGGTAAATTGATGTTTGTCTGTCTGTCTGTCTGTCTGTCTGTCTGTCTGTCTGTCTGCCTGTTTGTTTGTTTGTTTAAAAAAGCCCCATGCAAAAAGGATCTTGATAGAACCAATTGCATTGAGATTCTTCCATGAGGTGTTTTATTGGCAATAATCACACTCTCAAGTGGTACTGAGCCCCTATATTGTTTTACCCACAAGACTCCAGAGTGAGGGCAGGAATCACTGCCCTCACTCTGATCTAGATTAATGGTGACAGCACTTGTGGCCGTGTGAAGCCAGCTCAGAGTGAGGGCAATGCTTTTTGTGCATGTTCACTGCAGTGCCACCAGGAGGTTCACCGCATACTTTGCCCTTTGCTAAAATGTGCCTCCCACCTTCAGAGCCAGCAAACGCGGTGGTAAAACTGAGGGAAGGGAGTTCAGCTCAGTGCCAGTTACTTAACATGCATTTTTCAGTGATGTTTTCATCAGAATTGCTCGGATCGCTGCATGTGCATTGCCTCCTCAAAGCTGGAGATAATCCTGTTGCTTGAAATTTCTGTTAGGGACTGTCAGTAAAAGGTGCTTTGACTGCACCATAGTCTGATTAGATTATGCTTGCAAAGCAGCTGACCCGTGGCATTGCTAACAAACCAAGCTCAAGCACCGGATTAATTTTTCATGCCTCTGTGTGGCTCTGCATGTAACCTGCTGACCATGTTGAACAAGGCTTGATGGATTATGAACAGGACACCTTATTCAGCTGCTGTTCTCACTTGTGTTTAATCCTGCAGATGACTGATAGGGATGACTGATGAATTCCATTTTTGCAAATTCTGGTATGAGCTGGCCTAATCCACATCTTCCAGGCTAATGTGTGGATTGGATTCAGGTGTCTACAATGGCCTTTATCACACCTACTCTGTTTGCTTATGTGGGTTCCCCCTCCGTTTCCTATGCAAGTTTAACCTTTTGATCACATGTGGTCAGTTTTGCTCCGATACCTCAGCTCAGCCTGTGGAGGAGGGGAGAAAACGGACAATCCCCGTTCAGGGATACTTCGAAAGTGAAACAGGAAATGGAGCACTGGGGGCATGAGAACAGCGCGAGGGGGACAACATCATGTGAAAGAATTGGATCAAAGTTGCAGCGGATGTGGATCAAACCACCCATGTTTTGAATGCTCCTATGTCGTTCTCAGCTCCAAAGTTGCATCATAATACAATTAGACATTCATTTTGGGAGGGTGGAGTATACATTTAGAATGGTGTGTTTAGCAAGAAAATCCATGTAGATGTGTGTATTTAAATGTAATATTTTGTGCAGAGTATTTTGGGGGAGTAAAACTTGGTGCAGAAATGCATGGGACTGAAAGGGCTCATGGGTGAGGACATGCAAAAGTGATACACACTGGAAAATGTCATTCTCCCATTCCTACTTTCGCACTCAGTATGAAAACGTCTGCTCTCTTCCACCAGCTTTTAATAAATCCTAGGGGTATGTACCACTTTGGTCCTGAATTCCGAATCTGAGTAGGGACTGGATTGGGCTGCCTCAGCCCAAAGCAGTTAAATCGCTTTGGGCTGATCTCTGGCCCAATGGCCAGCCACTGCCCCGCCTGCCTGCCCACCCACAGAACTTTCTTGACGCCTCCACTTGTGCCGGTGAGCTGCCCATCCTCCAGGAGAGCCACCATCTTTAAGGAAGATGGCAGCTCTGGCCTGCCCTAGAACTACTGTTGCAAACAACTGTGACTGGGAAAGGCCATTTGCAAAGTGGGCTGTGTGGGCATTTCCGAGGCGCCCGAGTTGAATCCGAATCGGCCTCCAAGGCGAATCAAGGGAGCTGTTCACAGCCCTAATATATCAAAGCAAAAGGGAAACAAGGGTCCATTAGAACTAGCAGAAAACCCAATTAGGCCTCACCTGCCTGAAGTAGGGAATGACAAACCTATCTGTTTGGGTTTCTACAACTTCAAACTTCAAAAGTTTGTCCCATCCAAATTTTGCATCAGTTTTCAAATTGGGGGGGGGGGGGAACCTCTGCACAATGATCCATACACATTTGTCTATATATTTTTTCTCAATATAAGCATTATTTAGCCATTACTGCTAATGTATGCATTTCATATGTACTTCTGCCTATGTATGCATTTTATATTATTTTCTCCCAACATATGCATTAGCAGAAATGTGTACAAAGATGCATACATTCAGAAAAATCTGTATGTTTTGTCAGGAATACCAACAACTATTTCTCACCTTTCAATTGGCAAATGTAGTTTTTTAAAAAATGTTTCTAAATCGCCTTTCTAAAGGCAATGAAAGCAGTGCAAAAATCAATCAATCAATCAAAGAGTAATCAAATAAAAACACAATCAAACCAAAAAGCACCATTAAAACCACATTCATTTTAAAGTCAAGTTTTCTCTTCTCCCAGGCATTTAACAACATATCCTGAGTTTTTAATTGACCCCCAGAACTATATTTAGGCCTGGCTGAGAGTTCACAGTTGTTTTAAACATATGCTGTCTTTATATGTTGTCTGTTTTTATGCTTTTAAGGTTTAAAATTTTGTATATCGATTTTTAATGTCCAGAGTTTTAATTTTTATAAACTTCCCAGAGAGCTTCAGCTATTGGGGTGGTATATAAATGAAATTTATTATTATTATTATTATTATTATTATTATTATTAATAATAATAATAATAATAGTGACGTCAGCTGATGGCATGTCAAAGTAGCCATGTAATTATTTCTATGCATGCCCCCAATCACAACTCAATAGGCAGAACTGTCAATCCTGTAACATCCGTCTTCCAATAGTAGAACCTAGAGAGAAAGTTTGACATCTTAAATTGAATGTTTTTGCTCAGTGCTAACAGATCTAGGGCAGGAGCTATACTACTACTGCTTTATAATGGTTTATAGCAGTATTGACAACTGTTGGGGCTTATGACACATTCCATCTACCGTTTTCAAACTGCTTTCAAAGGGTTATATCCTGCTTGGTGTAGATCTGGTTGAATTATGAAAGAAGGTAAGTTCAATTCCCAACCTATAGACACGAAGTCCTGCCAAAAACAGCAGCTCTGATCCTCCTCCCACCACCTGGGGGCAGCGTGATGCTTTACTAAACCTTATGAGAGGTGATGGAGAAAAGCGGTAGTCAAAGTTATGCATGAGAAATTTGTTTTGGTTCATTTTTTTATCAAGATTTACCCAGTTTGCACCTTCTGGAATGAACACGGATTCAAATGCAATCAAAGTCCGTAGATTTCCAAGCTTGCAGATATGATTCGTAGACCAATAAAAATGCATGTGGCAGCATGCATCCATTTGAAAACTACGCATGAAATAAATGCATACTTTTGAGAAATGTGCACAAATACGCTTTCATCAATAGAAGAAAAATCTGCACATTTCAGAGATGAACACAACTGATGCATACATTTGGGGAAATATGTACATTTTTATGGGGGGGGAACAAAGCTGATAGGGACTCAAGTCAGAATGAGCTTCAAGGTGGAATTCGGAGAACATTGGTGAGTTCAAGTTTTGCAGTTTCACCCATCACTACAAAGTTAGCCATTCTAGCTACGAAGCTAGCCTAATTCTATCCAGAGTCTTCCTGAAGCTGGATGCCTCAGGCCTGCACATGTACGAAATTCAGGGCTGTGTCAGGAGACTTGAGAGGATGCACTACCCAATGTGGCAGAGAACATGCACACAATAAGAACATAACAAGAGCCCTTCTGGATCAGACCAAGGGTCCATCTAGTCCAGTTTTCTGTTCACACATGATTCACCATATGCCCACAGGAAACTCATGAGCAGAACAGGAGTGAAACAGAACCCTCCCACCCATGTTCCCCAGCCACACGTGCACACAGGCTTATTGCCTCTGATACTAGAGGTAGCACATAGCCATCAGGACTAGTAGCTATTAATAGACTTCTCCTCCAGGAATTTATCCAACCTTCTTTGAAAGCCATCCAAATTGGTGGCCAGCACTACATCTACTGGGAGCAAATTTCATAGTTTAACTATGTGCTATGTGAAAGACAAATTAATGGAGGCGAAAACTATCAATAGCTGCTAGTCCTGATTGCTCTATGCTACCTCAGGTATCAGAAGTAGTGTACCTATGTAGACTAGTTGCTGGGAAAGTTGCAGGAGGTTGCTGTTGCACTCATGACCTGCTTGTGGGTTCCTGGTTGGCAACTGGTTGCCCACTGTGTGAACAGAATGCTATACTAGATGGACCCTTGGTCTGGTCTAGCATTGCTCTTCTTATGTTCTTTTGAAGACCCTTGTGGTGATGGATGGCTGTTGGAGTTAACTATTGTTAGAGGTATTGGGCACTCAGTAGCGTGACCATATGGAAACAATATATATATATATATATATATATATATATATATATATATGGGGGGTGCACTGGATCGGCTCCGATCCATGATCTGGAACCGATCCAGGGGAAATTGGATGCAATTATCTGATTTCCTATCACCCCACTGGATCGTCCAATCTTTTCCGAACCGGTCCAGAAGGACCGATCTGGTTCAGAAAAAATCGGAGGATCGGCAGGCGCCCACTGGCAACCGCTGCCGCTTCCATTGGCGGGCGCCAGCAGGCGCCCGCTGATGGAAGCAAACAGTGGGGGGGGGGCTTACCTGGGAGGGCTGTCCACTTCCATCGGTGGGCGCCAGTGGGCGCCCGCCAATGGAAGCGGGCAGCCCAGCCAGGTGATGATTGGGGGGGGCTTACCTGGGGGGGGTGTCCTCCTCCTTCCGTTGCTGGTAAACTACTGTGACCTAGGCCTCGCGGCCTAGTTTACAGTAAAGCGCCAGGTGATGATGTCATCACCTTGTGCTCTCCTGTAAACTAGGCCATGAGGCCTAGTTCGCAGTAGTTTACCGGCAACGGAAGGAGGAGGACGCCCTGCCAGGTAAGGAGCGGGGGGGTGGCTTACCTGAGGGGGGCTATCCGCTTCCATTGGCGGGCACCAGCAGGCACCCGCCGATGGAAGTGGACAGCGGGCCAGGTGAGGATCGCGGGGGGAGGCTTACCTGGGGGGGCTGTCCGCTTCCATCGGCGGGCCAGGTGAGGATCGCAGGGGGAGGAGGGAGGGAAGGAGGGAGGGAGGGGGGACCACTTACCTGCCGGGGCGTCTTCTTTCTTCACCTGCTGGAGATCTACTGAGAACTAGGCTTCATGGCCGTGAATCCTAGTTCTCAGTAGATCTCCAGCAGGTGAAGGAAGAGGACGCCCCGGCAGGTAAGAAGGAGCGGGGGGGCTTACCTGCCAGGGCCGTCCGCTGCCATCTGCTGCTACCTGGGCAGCATCGGATGGCAGAGGACGGCCACGGCAGGTAAAGAGAACCGCGAGGGGGGGCTTATCTGCTGGAGCCGTCCGCAGGCACCCGCAGACAGCCCCAGGAGGTAACCGCGGGGGGGAGGGACAGGGAGGGGGGAGTTAGGCCCCCACTCACCTACCCGCTGCCATTTTTTCCCCATAGACTTGCATTGGGGGAAAGCTTTCTTTCCCCCAATGCAAGTCTATGGGGAAAACAAAAATAGCGGCCGATCCAAAAATCGGATGTCCAATTTTTGGATTGGGATTGGGCCCGATCTGGTCTGGGGGGCCTCCAATTTTGTCCGATCCGATCCGGGACAAAATTGGAGGTCCCAATCCGGGTCCCAATCCGATCCGGGGGGTCCCTGCACATCCCTATTATATATATATATATATATATATATATATATATATATATATCAGTGCTGAAACATTTATACAGCAGATGTTCTGCTGCTCATTCATGCCAGCAGGGGCAACCTCATTATTATCTAAGATTGGAGATTGCAGTGATGGAATGCCCTCAGTGGGGGGGAGGCGTCTGCCCCTGGAGGAAACACAAAAGGCTGCATGGACCAGGTTGGGGACTGCTTTAATCTATTGCAACACTCAACAGTGCCGGAGGATCTACACTACTGCTTTATAACAGTATCAAAGTGCGCTGACAACTGCTGGGGCCCATGACACATGCCCTATACTATTTTCAAACTGTTTTCAATGTGCCATATCCTGCTTGGTGTAGATCTGGCCACAGTTTCAACGCAGAGCCTTAGAAGGCCAGGCTGCACAAGAGAACTCTGCTTCTGCCTACGGTGTCCCTCCCAGGTCAATTGGGCCCCACGGCGAGTGCCTTGCACAAGAGCTTCCCCTAAACCCAGGACTATGCAGCACAAATGGAATGATTTATTATGTGAATGGCGGTCATAGCTGTTCCAGTCATACAACTTGGTTAATTTCATTCCCCCCCACTTGTGTCAACACGGAGGCCGTAAAAAGTGGTGCAAAACAGCACCCTGCGTGGAGGGATGGACTTTGGCTCTGTGATTCAGTTAGTCTTGGGTGTGTTGGGTGAATTGGACTGGGACTGCATTTCTTGACACCCAGCCCCATTGATTGTTTCCCACTATGTATTCCTGGACAGTCCCCCGTGTGTGCCGGCCCACTTCTCAGGAATGGGATGTGGCTCCGAGTGAGCATCTGGAGGCAAAGCCAGGAATTGGTCTTTAGGGGAAAGATCAGCGGAGGGGAGCTGGAATTTCCCATTTCCCCTTCCATCAAAATTAGCAGGGATTATACTAGTTTAAAATAAATGGGCTCTTCTTATGTTCTTATGTCCTTATTTTTGTCTATGAGTTCAAACATTAGAGAACATGTCCCTGCTTTGGCAGCCAGAGGTGTGTCCCTCAAATATACCAGACAGCTGGTTGGCAGAGTACATCTCATATCTGTGGGCATGCAAGTTAGTCACAGGAAGAATTGCTGTGGATGGAGACCCCACCCCTGACCACTGTCGACGAACTATAATGAACTATATATGCAAGAATAAAAAAAAATCAATCATAACCCTACGTTATTAGGGTGTGGGCATCAGGTAACAACCAAGGGAGAGGCTTTGCGTGCCCCTTTCCAGGATTCCAAGTAGCCAGTCAAACCCTCTTCCAGGGCATTGCATCCCATCACCACTTGTTTTGTATTCATAGAATCATAGAATCATCGGATCATATTCTTTCCTTTTCAGCCATCTAGCAGCGTCCCACAGCCACTCAACTCATTTAGTTTGGGGGCGAGGGGGTTGGTCCCACCTTAATGCCTTTTCTAAAGGGATGGGCTGTTTTGCTACTTTGGGGTTCCCATGGATAGTGCCATTTTAGCTATATAAGGACCAGCGCTTGGAGTAGGAGATCACTCTAAGTAGATAGGACACTCAGCTCTCCCTGCCCTCTCTCCCATCTCCGCAGGAATGTTAATGGTTGTCAATTTCACCTTTTAGCTAGTTTTTTTGTTGCACAGTTCTCTCTTTTCCCTTCATCCGGGGTGGAGAGTCAAGAGCTTTCCACAGAGATGCAGGACTGGACTTTGCCAAATTGGCAATCTCATGTCCAAACACAGGCCCAATCTACACCATTCAGGATATTGCAGTATGAAAGTGGTATGAAAGCAGTCTATAAGAGGCAGGAGCCACACTACTGCTTTATAGCGGTATTGAAGTGCACTGACAACTGTTGGGTCCCATGACACATACCGTATATCGCTTTCCTACCGCTTTCATAGTGCAATCTCCTGCTTGGTGTAGATGAGGCCACAGGCTCTTAAGGATGTCTCCTTGCACTGCAGACAGGTGAGTGTGATGGTTCAAGGGACACCCACGGCTTGCCAAAGCCTTCAGATATAGGAATGAGGTCCTATTCATTGTGTATGCAGGGGGCGGATAGAGAAAATGATGGAAGGCGGAGTCGGGAGTGGAGTCACTCGATTCCTCTGTCTATTGGAGACTATGCTTGCCCAGCTAGTCTCCAGTGGAGTGAGGAAGACCTCCAGTGTTTGACCTATGGGAGAAAGGATGTGGGGCCCCTCAATGAAATCCACACATGAAGAATCCTCACCCTGTTGCTAATGCCCCACATAACTTTTTTTAAAAAAATAAAAATAAAACAGCTATCAAAGGCAGGCTCTACACTACTGCTTTATAGTGCTATTGAAGTGCACTGACAACTGTTCAGGCCCATGATACATCTACACCAAGCAGGCTATAACACTATGAAAGTGGTATGAAAGCGGTATGTGTCTTAAGGGCCCCAACAGTTGTCAGTGCACTTCAATACTGCTATTAAGCAGTAGTGTGGCTCCTGCCTTTATATACCACTTTCATACCACTTCCATAGTGCTATATCCTGCTTGGTGTAGATCTGGCCAAAGTCATTACAAAAGGTAAGGGGGTCTTCTTCCTCTGGTCCTCTGTAATTTAAGGACTGGGGGCCTCCTCTTGAGTAATAGCCTTCTCATGAGTAGGGGCATATTCATTATCAAGGCAAAGGAAGGCAGGCAGCAAGCATAGCTGGAAAGCTACATATAAAGGACAGAGGAAGAGGGTTTTGAAGGAGATCTGTAGCTCTCAGTGTCCGGGAGAGAATCAGGGACTGAAAAGTAGAAGGAATAATGTGTCCTTCTGACTGATCCTTTCCTCATACTCAGGTAAATTTCTGTGGCAGCCGGATTAGCTTAATTTTGTTCTTGGAGTGTGCAAAACTCATGCAAATTTAGCATTGCCTGGGCACCCCTGCCATTCACAGGAACAGCAAAAAGCCCAGACTGCCTGCTTTGAGAGTAGTGATGTGAATAAGACTAGCATCCCTATGCAAAAGCCAGGGCCCACTGATGCCAGAGGGCCCAGCATGCTTCACACTGGCCTCCCTTTAATGAATTAAAAGCCTTAGGGCCTAGTGCTGGGAAAAGAAGCATCAGGCTAGGTGGCTGCAGCTGCCGCCATCTTCATTACCTAGTGTGACCTTATTTTGGAAACCAAAAAAAGGACATCACAACATGGCCACCCCCCAAGGGGGCATGCCCATCCAAACATGGCTGGTCCCAAAGGGGCGTGCCCAACCCAACTTGGCCTTGGTCGTATGTCTAATTCTACAGCTCACAGTAATTTGGCCTTCAACTCTTCCCACACAAATACCACTTCACTTCCCAATGGAGGAGCTGTTCCACATCGTTCCCGTCTCTGCATCCCAATCTTATGCATGTTTACTCAGCACCCAAAGAGTTCCTGGGCCCAATATACACTGTGCTGGGGCCCAGAGGCATTCTGGGGAAATGAAGATGTCAGTGGCTACTGCACCCTTTTCTTCCAATGCTTTCCCCAGTACTGAGCTGTCCACCATCGCCAGTCTCTGCTTCTCAGAACTTTGCACCCTGGGAAGGTTTCGGTAGAGCCTTTGTTGTGGTGTGTAGTGGTGGTGGGTTGAGAATACTTTGCCTTGCCTTGCCCCACAACACCTGGTGCCAGCCCTGAATGTGATGGGCTTCTTCTACTGGATCAGTGTGAATGGCCTCAGGTGCAAGTCAAGCCATACACAAGTGTCAGGTTGGGCCTAGCAGAAATCTCCTGGCCTGAAATTGAAGTAACTGTCTCAACCAAGGAGTTCGTAGAGAGACTCACTCTCTTCAGGCATTCTCCTTACCATGTTGAAAGAATGTGTGAGCCCCGCTGCCCTCCATTGTCACCTCTGTCACCCTGTATGCATGGAGGACCTGATTTTCTGGGGTTCTTAATTGCACGAAGACCCTCCACAGATACAGGATTTTACTGCTGCCCTCCTTGGTACCGGGTAACAGATATGATGATGAAGCGCTCCTCTCCCCATGCCTTCTTTAAACATGGTAGAAGAACTCTGGAAGAGGATTACTCTAGGTTGTACATAATGAAAAATCAACAACAAGCCTATACATATATGCATGCATGCCCTGGGTATGGATGTGTGATATCTAAAAGGCTGTATAGGTCTAATCATGGTTTTGATAGTTTGTGAGAAAATAAGGCAGGGGTAGAGGCCACAATTGCTTCAGTACTTCCATAACAAGACAGAATGGCAACATTGATTAAGAAAATATGGAGAACTTTGGGCACTGGCTGAAGCCAAATACTATAGACAGATTAGATAGGTAGATAGGAAGAGCAGTGCTAGATCAGACCCAGGGTCCATCTAGTCCAGCATTCTGTTCACATGGTGGCCAACCAGCTGTTGACGAAGGACCCACAAGTAGGACATAGGTGCAACAGCAGCCTCTCACCCATGTTCCCCAGCAACTGGTGTGTAAATAGGCTTACTGCCTCTGATATTAGACAGGACAAATAATATGAAATGACTTTATAGGAAGATGATAACTATGGTTGAAATTAGAGGCAGGGGTCCCAGGTTATGATCATAAATGGGAGACAGGAGAGCCAGTTTTACAAAATGAATAGCTTTGGTTTTGTCAAAATAATATTCTAAGTTTGGTTAATGCTGTATCGGGTTGAGGGGCAGCTATTGCAAACTGCAATTTAGATAGCATCTCATGACTCAATGTCTAAAGGGCATTTATAATCTTTTCAAGGACATCTATATAATCTTGATAAACATTTACAATCTTCAAGGACAGATTTGTTGGAGATACACAGATGGGGAGAGTTTTATTTGGTTTGCATTTTGAAAGTCACAGACAGCCAAACAAATTAACAAGCATGCATTGAATTTAAATTTGGTGTTGACTAGATTTAATCTAGGGTAGTACATTTAACACTTTCCCCCTTAACTATACAGACAAAAATGTTAATGGAATCCAAGGGCTTCTGGTAGGTTTTCTTTATGGTTCTTCATCATATCAAATTATGTCTAGTCTCTTTTCCTTTGACAAATAGTATTGTTTATGTCCCTGATTTTTGTAGGAAATAAAATCATTCCATATTTTATAAAATTAAGTTACTTTAACTCTACCTTTAGCTAATTTCAATGACTATGTCATTTTCCCCTCTCTGCCATGGCTTTTTGCCACATCTCTGTGTACCAAGTAGGGATGTGCATCGGATCAGGTCCAATCCACGATCCAGAGCCGATCTGACTGAAATCGGATAAAATTATCCGATTCCGATCCCGGCTTCTGGATCGTCCGATCTGATCTAAACCGGTCCTAAAGGACCCGATCCAGTTCAGATAATATCAGAGGATTGGACCTCCTCCCCCCCTCGCACTCCTTACCTGCCGGGGCCATCCACTAGCGCGCTACTGAGAGGTAGGCTGCGAAGTCTGTTTCTCAGTAGAAGGGGTAGCGGATGGTAGCAGATGGCCCCGGCAGATAAGGAGCGTGAGGGGGAGGAGGGGGCTTACCTGCTGGGGCCGTCTGCTGCCATCCGCTGCCGCCCAGCAGGTAAGGAGCATGAGCGGAGGGGAGGGACAGGGGGAGCAGTTAGGCCCCCACTCACCCACTGCCATGTTTTCCGTATAGGCTTGCATTGGAGAAAAGCTTTCCTTCCCCCAATGCAAGCCTATGGCAAAAACACCCAAAATGGCAGCTGATCCGAAAATTGGACGTCCGATTTTTGGATCAGGATTAGGTCTGATCTGAGGGACCTCCGATTTTGTCCGAACCGATCCAGGACAACAGCGGAGGTCCCGATCCGGGTCCCAATCTGATCCGGGGGGGTGCGTGTACATCTCTAATAAATAGTGCAATTTGTAAAAAATTGCAAGCGTACATTTTACTCAAATTGAGCTATTCCCAGCCTTGATTTTGCACAAATCATATCTTATGGACAAAAGAAAGAAATACTCAAGCTCTCACCAGGAGCCTGTGGACCCTCTGCATATGCACACCAGAATCAGGCAACTGGTGAGAGTCCGGTGAGCAGAGCATGAAGAGGACATAGGGGAGTTCACCCAGCCCTACCAAAGTTCTGCTCCTGGTAGAGATTAGAGCTGCTAGAACTGGTTTGTTAAAATGGATCAACACAGCTGCCTTCAGTTTTGGACTCTCCTTGGAGGCGTAGCTACAGGGACTGTGGTGATGAGTGCCTGCACTTTAAAAGTTACCGCTGGTTGCAAGATATGATGTTTCAATAAAAAGGTACAGCTGAAGGCATCCTTTGCACTGGTACCATCCAAAGGGTTTATGAATGTGAGCTATGCTGCACTATGATTCAACTACACACAACCTGTGCAACTGTTAGTGATGGGCAAGCTCAAGTTGGGATGAACTTTTCAGAGAAAAATGAAGGGTTGCAGAGACCCTTGTCCCTAGGTTAGGAAGCTTCTCCAGGCTTGCCCACAGCACACTGAAGTACTTAAGAGTCTTAAGCACAATTCTAACTAAGCTGTCATTCTTGTCTATGATTATAACAACATAAACTTAAACTAAAAGAGAGACCCATTCCATTTTTATGCCATTTGCTTAGCTGCTCAGTAAAAAGTTCTCCAGATCTCATT
Organism: Anniella stebbinsi; assembly: GCA_029215795.1. NCBI lineage: Eukaryota > Metazoa > Chordata > Lepidosauria > Squamata > Anniellidae > Anniella > Anniella stebbinsi. The sequence goes on along the minus strand of JARDYH010000001.1, from coordinate 411,723,880 downwards.
TTGTATTCCAAACTAGAGACAAATGATGGTCCATTTGGGAGCATTATGAGCTGGACAAATTACGTTGCTAGCAACAATGAGCAACTGAGCAGAGCACATGTCTTACACACAGAAGGACCTAGGCGGGTTCAGCCCCTGGCATCTCCTGTTAAAAATAGCAAGGGGTGGGCAGGGCCTGTGGATGACACCTTGGAGAGCCAGAGCATGAAATTCTAGACTAGACGGACAGTCTGCTCCAGTATATAAGTCAGCTTCCTGTGCTTCTAGCTAGAGAGCAAGCAGGCATGAACTTCACTATAGGTGCTCTCCTGCAAAACCCATGGCTTCAGGAAATGTATTTGTCCTGACCGATATCCCCACTGTGCACTTCTCTCTTGAGAAGGTGAAATAATAGAGCCATCATTACCATCACCTTCCTTTCCCAGTAGGGTCAACTGTAGCCTTCACAAATACTATCCATCCCACTTAACCAAAGAATAACAGAACATTAGAGTTGGAAGGGAATTGAAATGTAGTTTGAAATGTAGTCCCCCGCCCCCCCGATATGTGCATTTTTGTGTGCATTCCCCCACCCCCAAGATGAGCTGCATTGGAAACCTTGCCAAAATGCAGATTTCAGAATGCAACTCCGTCTTGGCTCTCTGAAAGGCTCTGGAGGTGCAGATTCGGTAAATCAGTTAAAATAATAATAATAATAATAATAATAATAATGGAAAAGAGAGAAAAATATAGACCACTGGCCACGGAAGTCAAGGAACTATGGCAACAGGTAAAGGTCACAATTATTCCATTAGTCACATCAGTCACATCAAAAAACTATACAGAAAACCTCCAGAAACTGGGCCTACCAAAATGCATCCACACCAACATCCAGAAAGCAGTCATACTTAAAACATGCTGAATTGCCAGAAAATTCCTGAATGTGTAAAAGACAACAGGACTTGGCAAAGCTCATCATGTCCGTCTAGAAAAACCGACATGAGCAAGAAAGAGATAATAATAATAATAATAATAATAATAATAATAATAATAATGCAACTCCCACCCCTCAACTGAGCGAATGTCTCATCCATCTCTATTACAGAGCTGGTGTTACTGAGGTGTAATTTGAATCTTTATATGTAAATCAACCAGTTAGTAATGGGTCCACACCAATCCAATAAAATGCCTGGGGGGAGGGGGGATGCACCCATGAAAGTCTACTGTCACGAACCTTTTCCAACTGACATCCCTCCAGATGTTTTGGTCAATATTTTCAATAGTCAGGGATGATGGGCTTTGTAGAACAAAACATCTGGAGAAGCTCAGATTGGTAAAGTCTTGTTAAGGTCCAGGGATACCCTGCATCATTTTATATTTGTCCCAATTTGTATACACTATAGTGTAGCCTTCCCCAACGTTGGTTGAAGAAGGTGGCTGTAGTAGCATTATCTTGCTTTCTGACGTGTGTCCACAAAAGCAAGAGCTCATGACTGTGGTTATCAAGAACCAAGGTTTGTATCATTCAGGGACTCGGACACAAGCTAGTTCCTCTTTCTGTTGATATATGGAAGGGAGCTGTGTCAGTCAGGCCTGGGGCCACATGAAAAATGAGAACCATAAGTTTGCTTTTAAACAGTTGTTATGAATCAAAGTGACAATCCGACCTTTAAACAGGTGTGTCTGGAGTTCAGAAGAGAGAAAAGTTATCATGCCTTTGGCAATTCTTATCTAAAGATCATTGTGTGTAAGAGGAACTCATTTCAGCTTTTGGGCATCAGAACAGTGCCATTTCATATTGTTTATGGAGGTTTTGTATTCTGTTTCATTTTATAGCTGTTAGAGTTACAGGGCAGTATCCTGTGCTGCCCACATGCTTGCAGGAACAACTTGGGGCTTTCGCACTTCTAAAAATGGTTGGGGAATGGGGCAGCTCAGCAGAGCTCACAAAAGGGAGCGCCACTGATTTGTCCTGGTCGAGAAATGAGCATTTCAATGAACACGTCAACCCAGTGTGCACCACTGTAAAGAAGGCACACTCTATGCTAGGTATTATTAGAAAAGGAATTGAGAATAAAACTGCCAGTATCATACTGCCTTTATACAAATCTATGGTGCAACCACACTTAGGATACTGTGTACAGTTCTGGTCACCACACCTAAAAAAAAGATCTTGTAGATCTGGAAAAAGTGCAGAAAAGGACAACTGAAATTATCAAGGGTCTGAAGCAACTCCCCTATGAGGAGGGAGGTTACAACAGCTGGGATTGTTCAGCTTGGAGAAAGGAGGCTCAGGGGAGACATGATAGAGGTGTACAAAATTATGCCTGGTGTGAAGAATGTGGAGAGGGAGACATTTTTCTCCCTCCTCTATAATACTGGAACCCATTGGGGTCATCCCATGAAGCTGATTGGTGGGAGATTCAGGACAAATAAAAGGAAGTACCTCTTCACACAGTGCATAGCTAAACTTTGGAATTCACTACCACAAGATGTAGTGATGGACACTAATTTGGATGGCTTTAAAAGGGGAGTTGGATAAATTCCTGGAGGAGAACGCCTTCACTGGCTACTAGTCCTGATGGCTATGTGCTACCTCAATTACCTGAGGCAGTAAGCCTATATGCACCACTTGCTGGGGAACATGGGTGAGAGGGTGCTGTTGCACTCATGTTCTGCTTGTGGGTTCCTGGTCAACAGCTGGTTGGCAACTGTGTGAACAGGATACTGAACTAGATGGATGCTCGGTCTGATCTAGCACTTGTGTTCTTATTTCCGCTCATTCCTGGGGTTATTTTTAGAAGTGCAAAAGCCTTGCTGTACAAGCGGATACTCCCATAAGTGCAACGGTACCAGTGGAGGCAGCATGGTTTTTGCCCATGTTTTTTAACTATTTCATACCTTCCTATTGTTGTACCTTCTGGTATTATGTGAAAATTATATATATATATATATATGTGTGTGTGTGTGTGTGTGTGTGTGTCTTTTGCAAGAACTGTACATGTAATTTGTGAGTAAAGTTGCTCCTTTTATGAACGTTTAACGTGATAAGGCGATTTAAGGCAAAGTCTGCCCTCAAGGCTGAAGTACAGCAGTACATGTAAAGGGTGCTCAGTAGTGAAACGGAGCCAGATTTTGGGAAATGCAAAAATGAGGTACGACCTAGTGCACTCCCCACCCTTACTAAGATTCGTCATATTAGCTACAATCATATAGTTTGTAGGAGGTCATCCCAGAGGCCAAAGGGTAGTGTGAATCCCCCTCTCTCCACCCATGGTGATGGAAGTCCACAGACAGAGATGCAGACCCATCCATGCAAACCTCTCTGCAGGCTTGGAATCCTTCAGTGCCTTTGCTTCTAGTGTTCTGAAGGTGGTAACACCAAAGTGGGGCAGATCCAGGGAAACAGGAGTCACAAGAGCTCTACTAGAGTGACCAGATACAAAAGAGGGGATTGCTCCTGCAGCTTTAACTGTTGTGATGACGGAATTTCACCAGGTGCTGCATGCATACAAAGGACACCTGCTGAAATTCCATTTTGATACAATTGTTACAGATACAGGAGCCCTGTCCTCCTTTCCGTACAGTCACCCTACACCCTCACCCCTCAAGCCTCGTAGGGTGACCCTATGGAAAGAAGGACAGGGCTCCTGTATCTTTACAGTTGTATTGAAAAGGGAATTTCAGCAGGTGTCAGTTGTATGCATGCAGCACCTGGTGACATTCCCTCTTCATCACAGCAGTTAAAGCTGCAGGAGCCCTGCCCTCTTTTGTATCTGGTCACTCTAGCATAACTATGTAGATGTTCTCCCTCCGTCTTCACTTTTAGATCTAGGGAATGGATTTCTCTAGTGTTAAACTGAATGTCAAATTTAATATTGTCATTTTTAGAATTTACCCACATAATAAACTGTTGTAGATCATCCCGCCAAATAGAAAACATATCATCAATATATCTCAACCATATCAAAAGATTTTTTTGTATTGCCCTTCTGATGAGAAAAGTTATTTTCCATATTCTGCCATATACAGATTGGCTACCTCTGGAGCCATGGGGCATACAGCATGCAAACAAATGGCACCTGCTGAAATTCTCTTTTCAATAGGGGTGTGCATGCCAAAAAAATCATTTTTTATCGTTAACATCATTTTGGACCAAAAAAATTATCGTCTTCATTCATATCGTAGGTGATCCGTATCAACTTCACGATAATTATCGTTAAAAAATGATATTTTGGCAGAAAGAAAAATGCCTATAACTTCTGTATTTTAAAAGTTAGAGGCTTGAAACTTGGTCACAGTGCTTCTGGGGTATGCCTAAGTATGTGTATGAAATTTGAGATCGATCCCTCCAACCCTCTATTTTATATGAATTTTTTAAAGATCATTTCCATTCTGACAGGTCTGGTGAGCTGTCATTCTGATCTGTCAGAACGGAAACTATCTTTAATAAATTCATATAAAATCAAGGGTTGGAGGGATTGATCTCAAATTTGGCACATATGTGTAGCAACATATGCTACACATATGTGCCTAATTTGAGATCGATCCCTCCAACTCTCGATTTTATATGAATTTATTAAAGATCGTTTCTGTTCGGACAGATCAGAATGACAGCTCACCAGACCTGTCAGAACGGAAATGATCTTTAAAAAATTAATATAAAATCGAGGATTGGAGGGATCGATCTCAAATTTCATACATATACTTAGGCATACCCCAGAAGCACTGTGACCAAGTTTCAAGCCTCTCACCTTTAAAATACAGAAGTTATAGGTATATATATATATATATATATATGACAGTCCGATAAAATGATAAAATCACCCAAAAATTATCGTCTCCGATCATTATCATAGGATTTTCTATCGTATCGTCATCGTTAAAAACATGCACGATAATGACCTTATCGTATTGTTATCGTACATTTTAATGATACAATACACATCCCTTCTTTTCAATACAACTGCTAAAGATACAGGAGCCCTATCCTCCTTTTCGTATGGTCACCTTACTTTACTGTTTTTCTTGCTTCTTTTCTTTTAAATGGCTTGCTGCTGCCTTGCATAGTGGCTGCTGGATGGCAATATTTTCATCTGGAAAGTCACTACATTGCAGCAATATTGCAGAGCAGAATAATAGGTCCAGATGCCCAAATAACTCTCTCCCTCCACCAAGCAAAGAGCTGAAAAATGAAAGAAAGGAACAGAGGGGAAGAGAGTTAGTAAATGGGATGCCAGCCCATTTGTGCCCTCTTTAAAAATGGATGTAATTCCCCACCCATTTTGTCTCTGCCAAATGGAGCTCTGGAAAACCCATATGAACATGCTCGTTCCTTAAAATCCAATCCAGAGGCCCTTAAAATCTGCTCTAAATGCAGTGGGTATCATGGAAGACTGGGTCAACTTGGTGCTGGCACCAGTGTAGAATATTTTTTTTTGCAAGGGATGCTCTGTTGGCATTGATGCTCAAGTCCTTCGGGATCTAGGTGAAGATGACTTTATTCTCCCAGACTTTTAATGGACCAATTTTAACTCTGGCTTTATCACCTCTTTAAACTTCCTTATTGACTTTATTGTTGGCATAATTACAAAATGCTTTTCCCCAATGTCAATTGTTCAATATTTACCCAACCCCCATGTTTGTATTATATTATTTTATTTTATTGGCTACCTTGGAAACTTCAGTTGGAAGACTTGGCTTTTCCTTGAGCCAAGTTAAACATAAGCTATTGTAAAAGAGGACAGGATGGGTTGTCATGTATATCTTCTGAGAGTAGCTAAGCAAGAATGTTTATTATAAGGCAAGCAGTTTTGCAACTTCCAGAAACTTGAAAACCAATTTTGTGTTTTGTTTTCCAAAAGCAAAGAACATCTTGCTACATCCAAGGTCCAATATGGTCAAATGATAGGCATAAAATCTGGCATTGAGAAAGTCTGTGGTTCTCAGTGGATGGGTGGTGGTTTATGGGGGAAGACAGGGGCTGAATTCAGACAACACGATAGTCAATGGTGGGGTAATAATCAACTTTACAGTTGTTCATCTAGGGGGTACTCCCCACACAACATGGTAATAAATAATCAACTGTAGTGTGGATTAGGATCAGTGCTGAGTTGACTATGGCAGCATTTGGACGACACAATAGTCAATACAACTGACGATTGTCCCCTCCCCCCCCCAGTTGCTTATTGTGTCGTCCGAATTCAGCCAAGGTATCTCCCTGTTCCTCGATGTAAAGTCAAAGATCTTTGGCTTCACTGGCCCATAAATGTTCCATCTTTGATGCTTTTTAGGTAGGACATTGTTTTCTTCTTACTAAGTGAGTAACCCTGTGTTTAGGCTGTACCACTTCAGACTGGAGTAGTGTGTGAAGGAGCAGCAATTGAAGTGGGTCTGTCTGTCTGCATGACTGTCTCCATGGTACTGGAGGACAGCAGGTGTGCACATTCCATTTCCATCCACGGACATGACCGAGCAATGAATGCTACAGGATTGCACATCCTGATGAACCCACTTGTTCTCCAATTAATAATACATGGAGGAACTTCATGTGTTGTTGTAACTGGATGGCCTCCAATGCCATGTCATGGTGGCCATACATTTGCATCTGTGGCTGTAAAGAACATGTAAACAGTACTGTTGGGGAGTGGAGAGTTCATATTTAGAGGCAGGGCCCTTTGTCTCCAAGACGAGCATGGGCCAGGCTGGCACAAGACCTCCTGAGGCAGGAGGACCCAGCTGGGGGTGAACATGACCCACTATGCGCTGCTGTTGAGGAAGAACATGAGCCAACATTTCTCTGCACCCCCACTCAGGATAGGAAGTGTGAAACAGCACTGCCTGCTGCTGCCAGGGCTAGGTGGAACATGAGCTTTGTGCTGCTGCGTGCCACTGCCTTCCCCTCAGCACCTCACTGTGAGGGGTCCTTTTTCAGAGCCAGGCATTGACAGGAAGGTGGCCTTGGAGAATGCCAGTGTTGCAGGAGCACAGGCAATCTCCAGGGTCACCTCCCTGTCAAAGCCTGCCTCTGGAAAAGGACCCCTCAGAGCCAGGCATTGGGGCTGGGCAGGCTTGGTGGGAGCCAGGCATAGGGTGGGTGGTGGGGACGGCTGCTGCTCTTCTAGAGAGCCCCAATAGGCGATTTCCTGCTGCAGCAGGTCAATGGGGCTCTCTGGAGTGCCCACCTGCCCCATGCCTCACTTTGGCCCCTTCCACACCAGGCTTGTAGCCTGGGTTGGCCCCCGGCTGGTCCCTGTGAGTCCAAATGACACACAGGGACTCCCAGGGGCAGGATTTTTCTGGGAAAACACAAACCAGAAAAATCCCGATTCTTCTGCAGTCCCGGGAACTTCTGCAGTCCCGGGTGCCTATCCATCCCGGGTGCAGCCGTGCTTACTCACGAGTAAGCTCGGCTGCAAACTGGGCACAGAGCTGCATGGTGTGGCTCCATGCTCAGCAGGGGAGGGGGTGGCACCAGTATCGCCACCCCCAGGAGGACAGGGAGGGGTTGGGGCCCACGCGCGAGAGTGTTTTTTTAAAAAATGCTGACGTTTTGCAGAGGAGTGCTCCTGCACTCTTTCCATGTAAAAATAAAAATAAAAAATGGCAGCCACGACATGTGATGGCCCGGGAGGAACCAATTACGACTCACAATTACATGTGCATTAGGGCGATGAACCCAGTAGCAGCACGTCCGGGTTCGCCACCCCTCCAGCCCTCTACACCCCTCTGGTGTAGAAAGGGCCTTTGAGTGGCATAGGGTGGTGGCAACATCAGGACTCCCGGAAGCAGGCAGACAGGACCCACTGCCCTTTCTCAGTCTGCCACCCCAGGTGGGGGATTCACCCTGCTTCATGGGAGGGCCAGCCCTGATTGCAGGAAGGAGGGATTCTTCTGACTGGTAAGATGGATGTTGGACTTCCTGGAGTTAGATGCTCTGATCCTCAATTGTGTTGCACCACAAAATACACAGTGTAGGTTTCTTTCATAAGAAGCTGGAGTCTGTGGTTGAGTGGAAGTTGGAGAACATTTCTGAAATTCTGTGACAAGAAATGTGAGCAGAACTTGTGCAGTAATTCTCTTGGATCCAACTACTCAACGTAGAGTAAACAAGCAGCAGTTCCTGTGGCATAGATTTTATTGTCCACAAGGCCTGAGATTGTAATGGACCCAACTGGGGAGGGGGGATAGGTTCACCAGTTTTCATTGCCCTCTCCATGCCAGTCCATGCAATCCAGCAAGCCTACCTAAGCAGGAGTTGATCAACTGCCAGCAGGGTTGGCCTTGAGGGAGTTCTCTGCTGTTGGGTTGTTGGATGAGGCCATCAACCACCTGCCATCAATCCCATCCCAGCTGGGAAATAGCAAGTGACACTCATAAACTGAAGCACACCTCTGATGAGCCATTGTAAAAATACAAGGACGTCACTATCTTCTTGGCGGGGTCATTCCCCCCTCCCCGGATTGTCACTTAGTCATCTGCATTATCACTTTACAATCTGCCAAAGGGCTATAAATTGTCCCAGCCATTGCCATGATACTCTAGTTAAACAATAACTAGAAGGTGTCCTTTAAAAATCCTGCTTTGCTGCGGTCTGGCCAAAGTTCCCATCAGAGCTGACTTTCCAAGTGAGACCCAGAGTCTTAGCTCACCATGAACGCCTTCCTGACGGTGACACTCTGCTTGTGTGCACTGGCATCCCTCTCAAATGGTGTCACAGTCCAGGTAAGAATCCCAGCATCCTCCCAGGAGGGTTTTGCTGTCTTATGCCATCACCTCTGGGGTGGGGAGGCTTAAGAGCACATGCTTTGCATGCAGAAGCTCCCAGGTTCAATCTTTTGCATCTCCAGGTGGTATGGCTGAAAGGACCCTTGCCTGAAACCCTGGAGAGCCACTGGGTGTCAGTGTAGACAAGAGATGGACTATGTAATGTTCTCCAGAACTTCTGGATTACAAGCCGGCATGGCCAGTAACCTACCCCTGGAGCAGACAATATGTGCTAGAGGAGTAGCAGCTTTGTACGATTCTATGTTTTCAGGTACATCTGGGCAAATGCCGAGCCAGATGCAGCCCTTGGAGGCAAAAAGAAGCTTGTTCACCCCTGCCTTGAGGGAAGAGCTCTAATTCAATGGCAGAGCTCAATGCTTTGCATAGAGAAGGTCCCAGCTTCAATCCCCAGCATCTCGAAATAAGGCTGGAAAAGACCTTTGTCTGGAATCCTGGAGATCCTCTGTCAGTCAGCTTAGTACTGAGCAAGATGGACCCATGAACTGATTCTGTATAAGGCAGTGTCCTGCACTCCCCCTTAGGCTTTGAATGGGGATCCCTAGATCCTGTGCATCTCCATTACAAGAAGAACTCTTCGGGTCCAGTTGCGTATTGAGTGAAAGATATACCATGCAATTCCCTAATGATATTTTCTTTACTCAGAAGTAAGTGTGGGGCCCTAAGCTCTTGGGTGGAAGGGCTGCATTCCAGTGGCAGGCGGGGCCAAAGGCCAAAAATACCAAAAAAACAACAACCCACCTCCCACATATTTTAGCTTAAAGCACTTACTGCCAGCCACGAAGCCTTAGGAGGGCATTGCAACCACTAAGAATGTGCAAAAGCTGGGAAACCAGCCAATGATGGGTAGATGGGACAAACAGGGTGGGCCCAGGCCCAGGGGGTAACCTCAGAAGGCCAGATGGGGACCCTATGCGGCTATATTGGTCTTTTTCCACAAAGCTGAACCTGAGATTTTCTGAGATTGAACTAGGTATTTATCCTCCAATCTCCATGCAAAGCATAATCTCTACTGCTAAGCTAAGTTGGCCACATTGACCCATGTTCTGGTAACCATCTGGTCGGACCACTGCAATAGACGTGGGGCTGCCCTTGAGAGTCTGTTCAGAAGCTTCAATTGGTACAGAACACAATTGCCCGTTTTTTTCCTGGTACATCCCAGTTCATGCTTCTCTGACGCCAATTTAACAAGAACTTCATTGGCTGCCTGTTCATTTCTGGGCCTAATTCAAGGTGCTGATACTTACCTTTAAAAGTCTAACTGGCTTGGGACCCAAATACCGGAAGAAGCAGGCAACTCCCATACCAACCTGCCCAGGCTCTAAGATCTTCCGTTGGGTCGCTTCTATGCGTACCTCTTCCAGAGGTTCTACATCATGGAGCTATGAAGTAGAACATTTACTTGGCAGTGGTACCCCAATTATAGAATGCCCTCTACAAAGATACCCACCTTGTGCTGACATTGCAATCTTTGAGGTGCCAGGCAAAAACATTTCTTCATGCATTTTTGTTTTTAATCCAGGTCTTTCAACCTGTTCAAATCACAGCTTGCAGTTGCTGTTTGCATCATTGTTGTAGTATTAATTTTCTGTTGCACACTCAGTGTTTTCATAAATAAACAAGAGCAACCTACAAGCACCTCTCATATTTTAGTGCAGGACTGCTACAGCCCTTACAAAGTTCCCATCTTGGACTTAAATCCAGCACAGATCACAAACTGTTTTCCATTGTGAGGAAATAAACAACGTAGATACTAGACAGAGAGGTATTCTTGGAGATCCACTTCGCAGTTGTTCATTCAGGCTCTGCTCCTGTGGCTCTGATGGCCCATAACATACCGTGTGAACTGCTGCTAGCATGAGGGGGCCAACCCTGGATATGTTTTTTTTTCCCTTGTGCCTATGCAGGTGGACGAATTTTCATACCCCTTGGAGACAGTGAAGCAATTGAAGAACCTCCTGGATGAGATCCCCAAGGCTAAGACCCCACGCATGAGTAGTGATGCCTTGCTGTCTCTGTGTGAGAACCCAGTGCTGCCTGCAGAGTTTAAACCTCTCTGTGCTAGTCCCAAAGCAGCCACTCTGCTCCAAGAATTAGGTAAGTGGCTAGAGCCTGGCTGTGTTTTGGCCAAGAGAAGACTGCAGAATTCCTTTGCAGGGCATGGCTAGGCAGGACTCAAATCTACATCCCATTACTCCAAATGTATTTCCCATGGCCCCAAATCGATTTCCCATGGCTCCAAATCTATTTCTCATGACCCCAAATCTATTTTGTGGATCTATTACACAGAGCCCTGAGTATTCATTGGTGCCAAATGCAAGAATTGTTTCTTAGTTTAATTGCCAGGCCTGGGGGGGGTTGATTTTCAAGGGGATTGCCTTCCTTCCCCATATGCTGGAACATCCTTCCCCCTCCAAAAAAAAAACCACCCCCTGCATGGCAGTTAAGGTTAGGAAAAAACTTCCACTGGTGTTAATGGAAGTTTTTTGTCTAAGCTTAATTGCTTAGACAAATTAGGCAATTTTCATCCAAGAGGGAGAAAAAGAGAAATGAGGGGAGAGAGCAGTGGAGGGGAGGACAGCAAGAGATTGCAAATCAATTGTAACTGAAGAGGAATGACTGATTTGGGATGATTTGGGGTGGGGTGCAAATTAATGGAAGGACTGATTTGATTTAAGGTGATTCGGATGAGAAATGAATTGGCTGCCTTTGCCACCTGTGAAATTTAAAGGAATTCTAGTAATTATTTCCAAATTTATGCATATAGATTTAAATTAGCACGTGTACATTTTATGGAGATTTCTATCCGATGACCCTTTTCAGTGGCTAGTAGCCAGCCTTGCACCCCCTGCCTTTCATAGTTAGAGTCAAAAGGCAAATCCCAGCTGGGAAGCTGTGCTACTTCATAGTAGGGAAAACAACAGAGTCCTGCGATACCTTAATAGAGCCTTCCCCAACCTAGTACCCTCTAGATGTTTTAGACTACAACTTCCAGCACTCCTGACCATTGGGTGTGCTGACCAGGGTTGATGGGAGTAAGTCCAATTTGGAGAAGGCAACTACCTTAGCAACTACCAAATGTATTTGGTTGCCCAGGCTGCAGCCCACTCTGTCTGATGCAAGGAGCTATGATCCAGACACGGGAAATGAATTCCCTTTCATGCAAAGCTCTTACAGGACCTCCTTTGCATCTGGTCATGGCATGCATGCCAGCTCCTCCAGTGGATGGCTGTGGTGGCAAGCCACTTGCTCTAATGCAAAGCATCAGGGGTATCTAATACGTGCAATTAATTATCGAACACCAACTGTCTGTTGGGAGCAAGGAATTGTAGGTCACCTAGACATAGAGGGGGAAGAGGAAAGGTGCACTTCTGGTTCTCGGTTCCTGCCCCCAATATCCCAAGGGTTTTACCTTCCACATTTTAAACCACCCTGTTCTCCTTCGAAGCTTTACATATTCTAAAGATCAGCTTTGACGTTACACGCAAGTGATTTTAATTACAGCATACATTTTCACCTATTAGCATATATAAATATGTAGCGGCACGGTGCTTTCTCTCAATGGAAAGAGCAGCCATTAGCACATCCTTAGATATTCCTTCTAATTTTTTTTATTATTATTATTTTGCAATCTTTCCTTCCCAGTTTGGCTCTATGGGATGTGGTGGAATTTCTACTCCATGAGGCAGATTTTAACACCCTGAACAGACTCCAAAATCCTATCTCCTAGATCTCAGTAGGGATGTGTCATAATTCCAGGGGCAAAGGGTCTTTGGGAGACCAAAATGTTCTCAAGACTCTTTGTTTGCTTACTTTTTATGCACACTGTCAAGCCTGCATTTTTTAAAAACGCACCCCCCCCCCCAAAATGCACACTTTCCCCCTATAGCGTAAAGTGTGCAAAAATATTAACTGCAAAGGCAGGTTCAGGAATTTGTGGACATTTTTTGGAGAACATGCTCTCCTGCTGGTGTTCAGGGTTACAAACGGGGCATGTTCGCATAATTTGCACAGATAAATGAAATTGTCGTACATTCCTATGCAAGACTCTCATTTTTTCCCCTTCTTGCTAGAAAGTGTTTCCCTCCTTCAAAATTGGCTATATAATGTGTCAGGAAGCCGACATAAGGCCCTGTTTCTGTTCAGACCCTTGCAATAAACTGAGCTGTACCATGCAAGATCGTAGGTGGAAGAGGGGAGGTCACATGATCAAATGATCTTCCATTCCACTCAAACAAACAACCAATCAATTAAATCCCTGCATATAGAAAACTAATGTGTCAGGAAATAGGCTGTGTTAGAACTGGGGATACTGGAGAAATCCACAATGGATGAAAACGAGTTCAGATTTCTATGAATCCAATCTGCAGGTGCCACCTCAGATCTGCTCTTCTTGAGTCACACAGAATCTGCAGACTTTCAGACCTTTTCTTTATTCATTTCTTTATACTTTTGGGGGAGGATTTGAGCAAATTCAGATTTATGGTAATGTGGATTAGCCCTGATGGGCACTTGTGCAATGAGCGAAAGACACCTGACAATCCATGAAACACAAATGGAGCGTCTTAACAAAAGCCATACATCCCTAGCTGGAAGTCTTTCCCTTGAAGTGCTAGATTTCTCCATGCAAGAATTTGAATTTATTTGGCACAGCGGAACATTAAATCTTGTGAGGGCATCCCTCCAGTCTGAAGGGTCCAAACTGAGTCTGGTTTCCCACCTCATCTGCTGTTTGTGAGAATTAGGCTATAATCCTGAACACAGTGAGACTCACCTCCCAAAAAAACATGGGTAGGATTCTGCTGTGAGTCCCTCAGGTGATACCTGGATATGGCTCCTGGTGCTTGGGACATGGAGGTGGAGGCGACGGCAGCATAGGCCGAGGGATGGCTGTGGAGCCCCACTGAGCCACTCTTGGGTTTCTTGGCTCACAAAAGGAGACACCGCTAATGATCCGTTGTCTTTCTTCAGAACCCATCGCCAGGACTCCAGAGATCTGTGAGAAATGTGGCAACGTCGCCTGTTCTGGATGCTAACAAAAGAGCCCTTCGCCATTTCTGCTGGCTTCTTAAAGGGATTCCGACAGCTGGTCCTCCCTGTTCCCGTTGCCGTTACTCCATCTGACCCAACGGACGACCCCTCTGCTTGCTTGCCCAGAGGGCAGAGCTGTAGCATCCCTGCTCCTGATGCTCAACTTTGGCCGCCACGCTTACAAGTGCCCAGAAACGGAGGGTGCGATGGGACAGGGAGCTTGGATGGGGATGGAGGGAGAATGGTGGAAACGAAAAAAAGTCATTGCCCTGCTTACCATGCTTATGCATCACCCCTCTATAGATCGGCCAAACTGTGCATTTTCACCAGTGGCATGCAATGCTCCTCTGAGGGTTTGTTTCTTTAAATGAAAACCCGCTCTCGAGAGTTCACAATCAGGGCCATATAAAAGGAGGGAGGGGAGAAAAGGAATTCCTTGCCAGCCACACACACACACACAGACAGACGCTGTACTATTTCCCCTTTGGAGAGAAAAGCAGCTGGAGGTGGGCAAAAGGGTTAAAGCCTCTTCCCTCTGCTCCTTGTCTACTCAAGATTTCAGCTCCCTAAAGCTGCTTTTCAACGTGAATGAAGAATTGTCGGAGGAAAGTTAAATGCCACTGTATGTAGCGTAAGAAAAGAAAAAGGAGGGAAGGCTCTGTTTGAGGTCAGAGAAAATGTGTGGGGGGGAGTAAGATGGGTAGACCACTTCACTGTTTTTTTTTCCCAGTGGGAGATGAAATTCTGCAGCACTTTCTCAGGGATGGGATTCACCATTAGCATTGACAATAGCACAGCTTTTTTGTTGTTGTTGTTGTTGCATAGGAGTAAGTCCAATTTGGAGAAGGCAACTACCTTAGCAACTACCAGGGTTTTGTTGCATAGGGAGCCCAGTGAGCATTTTGCATCCCCCGCAATGCCTTGGACTGGGGCTTTGTGTGTGTGTGTGGAGGGGGGTGGCTGCCCCCCCTACATACGCACAACGTGGAGAATAGGCATAGAAAATGTTCATAGAAAATTTTGAAAACCGTCCTTTTTCTAGGAAGGGTGAAGACAAGAACCATCTCAGACATTTCCTCACAAAAATGTCTTCTGGGGCATTTTGGCTCAGCTCTCGACTGGTCGATACAGACTTTGGCCCAGAGGGGAGTTGCATAACCATGAACTTTGAAATTTATGACCATGGAGTAATTCCCCTTCCCCACACAAACCTCTCTCAGCTTTCTGTCTCCCACACGCATGGGCTGCACACTTTCTTTGGGGATGGGTAATCTGGAACATGCCTCTGATCTGTAATATCCACTAATTTTAAAATAAACAGCTTAAAAGTATTCATAGTGTGGATTCTTTCATGAAGACAAACCGAAATAGTGTTCTCCTGACGTACGTGCACCACAGATAACCATGCTCATGTGTGCGCAATTAACTGCCTAGAGTTAATGAGATGAGCTAAGAACTTACAAAGAGTCCTTTTGGCCAGACCAAAGACCTCTCTAGTCCAGCATGCTGTTCTCACAGTGGCCAACCAGAATCCTCCAGGAAGCTCAGAAGAAGGACATGAGCAGAACAGCATCTTCTGCTCATGAGCAAAAAACGCAAATGCAGTTTTAGGTTGCATCACTAGAAGTGTAGTTTCAAAATCATGGGAAGTAATAGTTCCATTCAACCTCACCTTGAATACTCTGTCTAGTTCTGGACACTACAGTTTAAGAAGGATTCAGATAAATTGGAATGAGTTCAAAGATAATCAGGGGCCTAGAAACTAAGGCATATGAGGGATCTGGGTATGTTTAGTCTTGAGAAGAGAAGACTGAGGGGCTTTTCAAGTAACTAAAAGGTTGTCACACAGAAAAGGGCTGCAACTTGTTCTCTATCATCCAAGACCATAAGACACAAAATAATGGACTTAAGTTACAGGAAAACAGTTTTAATTTGAACATCAGGAAAAACTTCCTAAATGTCAAAGCAGTCAGACAATGGAGCCACCTGCCTAGGGAGGTGGTGGGTCCTCCATTGCTGAAGGTATCCAAGCAGAGACTGGACAACCATCTGTCAGGGATGCTTTAAGGTAGATTCCTGCATGGAGCAGGGGGTTGGAGTCGATGGCCTAAATGGCCCCTTCCAAATCTCGGATTCGAGGTTTGCTCTCTGATCTGTCTCCTCAGCCCCACGCCCTCAGGACCCATATGATTCTATGATTCCCCAGCAACGGCTGCTGGGATAATACATAGCCATTGTGACTAATAGCCTTATCCTGCAGGATTTGGTTTGATCGTCCTTTGAAGTCATCCAAGTTGGAGGCCAGCACCACCTTCTGTGGGAGCAGATCCCACCATTTGACTCTGTGTTGTGTAAATGAGTATTTCCTTTTCTCTGATCGGAATCTCCAACCTTCCAACTTCATTGGTGATGCCTGGGTCCAGGTCGTCGGAGAAAGAAAACACCTCTGGCTCCACTTTCTTCACAACATGCATCATTCTGTACACTTCTTTCGTGTCCCCTCTGCCCCCTTGACTTTTTTTTTCTAAGCTAAAAGGCCCCAGATGTTGCAACCTTTCCTCACAGGGGACTTGCTCCTGCTAAACTGAACGAAGTAAACACAACTTAAATGCAACTAAAGTAAAGTAAACACAGAGAACGGCTTACTCAAGAATGTCTTGGCTCAGCTTAGATTATGATGTGCAAACACTGGACCTGAGATGAGAGGCATGGTATTGGGCAAAGGCCATTATGGGGAGGGGGTCCAACCATTCAAGTGCAAGCCCTGAAGAAGCCTTTGGGATCGCCAAAGGAGCATATATAAAACACGCTGGAGGGCAGCAAATGAACTTGCAAATCTAAGACTACAATGCAAAATGCAATCGAATGCAAGTATCCAGCCCAAAGACTTGTACAGTTCTGGTCACCACACCTAAAAGAAGTTACTATAGAACTGGGAAAAGTGCAGAAAAGGCCAACTGAAATGATCAAGGGGCTGGAGCATCTCCCCTATGAGGGAAGGTTACAACAGCTGAGATTGTTCAACTTCAAAAAAAGGAGGCTGAGGGGAGACATGATAGAGGTGTACAAAATTATGTATGGTATATGGAGAATGTGAAGAGGGAGACATTTCTCTCTCTCCCCCATAATACTAGAACCCAAAGGGGTCATCCCATGAAGCTGATTGATGGGAGATTCAGGACAGATAAAAGGGAAGGACTTCTTCACACAGTGCAGAGTTAAACTATGGAATTCACTATCACAAGATGTAGTGATGGCCACCAATTTGGATGGATTTAAAAGGGGGGTTGAATAAATTCCTGGAGGAGGAGAAGGCTATCAATGGCTACTAATCCTGATGGCTATATGCTACCTCCAGTGTCTGAGGCAGTAAGCCTGTGTGCACCAGTTGCTGGGGAATATAAGTGGGAGGGTACTGTTGCACCATGTCCTGCTTTGTTGGTCCCTAGTCAATAGCTGGTTGGCCACTGTGTGAACAGAGTGCTGGTCTAGATGGACCCTCGGTCTGATCCAGCATGGCTCTTCCTATGTCCTTATTTGCAAGTGAAATGCAATAAGGGAATTCGAATAGACCAGTTTTCCTTAGTCAAATATCCAGAAATGGAATTCCAGAGAGTTGGTAAAGCAGAGCTTAGAAACCTCCAGTTGCTGTTGGACTAGAATTTCCATCAACTCCAGCCAGTGTGACCAATGGTCAGGAATGATGGGATGTGTTATCCAATGACATCTGAGGGCTCCCCAGCCCTGTTCCTTATTGTCGATAAGTAATTTGGAACTCATGGCAATTTGCACCTGGTCACCTAGCACCAGTTGCTGGGGAACATGGGCAAGAGGGTGCTGTTGCACTCATGTCCTGCTTGTGGGTTTCTCATGGGCAGAGGGTTGGTGCCTATGTGAACAGAATGCTGGAATAGATGGACCTTGGTCTGATCCAGCATGATGGCCGTTCTTATCTCCTTGCGTTCTTATCCTCCAGTTCTTCAAAGCCTTCCTCTGTAGATAGATCCTGATCCATTCCACTGACCAACAAAGGATCAACCTGGGCAACCCAGAGCACCAACAGAGGGAATGTGTGGTGAGGTAAATGGGGTTATAGATCAAATAACCTGAATACCGTTCTTATTGAATACCTTTTTCAAATGATCAGCAGAAGCCCTGCAAGCCCTGCTGCTCTCTATGATGCCCTCTGCCTTCTCCAGCTCTAGAATGGCAGAATTGCAGACTCTTACCCAGAATGACATTAATAAGGATGGAAGCAACTTTAAAGGTGAGCCAGTATGGTGTAGCAGCTATAGTGTTGGACTGGGAGTCGGGCAATCCCAGGTTCTAGTCCCCACTCAGCCACAGAAACCTACAGGGTGACTTTGGGCCAGTTACAGACTCTCAGCCCAACCTATCTCACAGGGTTGTTACTGTGAGGATAAAACAGAGAGGAGGAAGGTTATGTACACTGTCTTGGGTTCCTTGGAGGGAAAAAGGTGGGATATAAATGCAATAAATAATAAATAAAAGTGTGTTAATGGGATAACAAGGGGATATGAATAATGAAGGGCTTTGGGTATCCCAAACGAGTTGCCATGATTTTCTGAACATCAGTTCACTGCACCTCAATTTTCACTCATATTTGCAATCGCTGTTCTAATGGGAAAGCTGTACAAAAGGAAGAACTCTCAAACATAAAAGCTGCACAGACAATCCCCAAATTTTCACAAATTTCCAAAATTGTGCAGATTTCCCCATAGGCTAAAGTGTGGGTGATATAAAACATGCAGTTTGAGAAAGTTGTTCATTTTTCAAGTACACATCTTGCCAACATGAAGTCAAGTTTAGGAATTTTCAAACATTCCAGAGAAAGTGTGGGTCTGTTCACTTTGAAGGTTGTGTGAAGGGGCATTTTTGAGTGATTCGTGAACAGGAACGAAATTCTCAGACCTATCTGAAACCTTCCCAGATCAGAACATGGATCCTATGTCATACTGTTGCCCTCTGCTGGACATTCATGAAAAATAAAAACCACATAGAAGAATTATTTTATATGCCATATCAACTAAGGTCCCCTTTACAAGATTTCGGTTTGACGCCTGGTTGGCCGATTATGTGCACCTTCTCCCAATCGCTTTTACGCCTAACCCCTATACAAGGGAGGTGGTGAGGCGCATTGCCAGTTGAATTAAACGTGCTTTAAAGTTGTTGACATATGGAGAATCGCTTGTTTACATGGTCATAAGGCGCTTTAACTCCTGTGGTAAATTAAAACTCGCTATTTAACGCGCATTCAAAAATGCGAATAATCGGACAGAAAAAGTGCCTCAACCCCCGAATTGCGCTCCATTCATGTGGAAGTAAAATTTGTAATGCGTCTTGAAAGAGCTTTAAATCGCTCTTGTAGAGGCACCCAAAGTCTCCTCATTCCCCACCCCCTCACCTGCAACGGCCCTCCTGCGGTCAGCAAGTCAGGTGTAGGGCATCAGTGTCTACAGTGTTTAATAAATGAATGAATAAAAATAATGTACCTCATGATTGAGAATTAAATAGATGTTCGCCTTAAATATATATATCTATATCCCAGGGTGCACACCCTAATGAAATGAGCAGCGCACGCCTATGACCACCATAGTTAGGAATGGCTCACATGAGACACTAAGTCATGGTTCACACAACACATTAAGCCTTAATGTTTAGCTCAGAATGCTTAACCACCATGGCTTGGCGTGTCATCTGAACTGGGTAACATTTGCCTGACACATGCATGGGAACTGGGTGCACATGGCCTTCCTGAGCCTCCACATTGGAGTACTATTGATGCAAGGGGGGATCTGGCTTTGGATGGGTGCCTGTCAGAAAGAGACTGTAGCTGCCGGGTTCCATGTTTATGCCTTTGGGCAATAGGGAGGGAGCGGTCATAGTAGTGTTGGAAGCAGCAGTGAAGGGAGTCACCACAATGGCAGCAGGTCCTCCTGACGGGGAGCAGGTGTGCAATTCACCTGAAAGGGAAGAGGGGACGTCGCGGCTGCCATTTTTTTTTTAAGGAGAGGAGTCGCGCGGCCCTGATCCGAGTAGAAGGTAAGTGAAAAACAAACAACCCCCCCATGCCTAAACCTCCCACCATCCCAGGGATGGAGACATTGCTGCCCCCCCCATGGGCACGGAGTCACCCCACACGGCTCCGTGCCCATTTTAGGGACCCTCGGGATGGTCCCGGGAATGTGGAAAGCCAGTTTCTGTTATCCCGGAGTCATCCCTAGGTTGTTCCCGGTTGATCCCGGGATGACCTAGGGACAACCCCGGGATAAAAGGCTGGTGTAGACATGGCCATGGTTACAGAGGATCATTTTATCATTTTGGTCCTTTCTACATCATAGGGGTGTAGAGAGAGGGCTCAAGGTGGGCAATCCCGGAAGTAGCTGCTTCTGAGATCGGTGTCTGGCGACCTCATGGATGTGCTCGGTGTGCCCACCATTTTGGAAGTGCTAGGGCCCCAAAGAGAGTGCACAAGCGCTCCTGTGCTAAGGTTCGTGGTTTTTTTTTTTTAAAAAAAATAATGCATGTAATTGGGGGGCCCTCCCCCCACCATCCTGGTGATAGCGGACTTGGCTCCCCCTCCCCTGATGGGCACGGAGCTGCACGGTGTGGCTCCATGCCCACTTTGCTGCAGCTCTTACTCGCAAGTAAGCGCAACAGCACCGGGGACAGGCGGCCACATCTTCCGTGGTCCCAGGAACTTCCCGGGACTGCGGAAAAATCAGGATATTTGAGATTTCCGTTATCCCTGGAAAATCCCATGCCCCCCCCCCCGCCCCCGGGAATCCCTGTGCATCATTTGGACTTACAGGGACCAGCCAGGGGCCATCCCAGGCAAAACGCCTGGTGTGGGATGGGCCTTTGACTTCAAAAATATACTGTCCCTTTCTGCAACAAAAGGGACATTATTCCCAAGTAATTGTGTTGAACATCACAGCAGCAGAAGCAAACGGCATGCTGTTCCCGCAGTCCTGACGGTACCACGATTTATGTGAGTATAACATGCAAAGCTGCATGAGCTCAGAGCATCGTTTTTCTCTCACACATTTGGCCAACAGTGTTATGGGGAAGGCTATGGGTTTTTTGGTCTATCTTTTCAGGCATTTAGAAGCAGTTGTAAAAGCATGGAACAATGGTGGGAGCAGAGAAGAGTTTCACAACTGAAATAATAATACACATGGCCTGATACGCCCATTAAGTCCAGGGCCTAAAATAATTGCCTAAAATCGTACTGAACCTAGTTCTCTGGGCTGTTTCTTCTCCAGAATAGCTCTGAGGGGCTTGTCTAGGATTGCTGTGTCTGAGGAACTGACCTGAATTTTCAGGGTTGCATAGTAAAAAAGAATGACTCCTTGACCCACTAAGAAAGAGAGCACAGGGACGGTCAGCGATCTGAGCTTTCTGGGGTTTGTGCCAAAGTATCCCTCCATCAAGAGCATCCTCCGTTGTCCCTAACAGCCACTGCAGGCAATGTTGGCACACAATTCACACAGATCGGCGTCTCGCACAGCAAGATCTGTTCAAGAAACAAAAGATACCAGGTTGTCTGTTTTAAAAAATATTATTTCATCAAATCGAAGCTGAGTGTGTATGAAGTCAGGACTAGGAGCTGGACTTGCCAAAAATGTGGCTCCAGACCATCAGGTAATGAGTTACTAGTTAATTAATAGCTCAACTGCTATAGCCAGTGTCTGCCACTAATTGGATTTTTCACTTTGTCCCATATATGACTCACATTCTCTTGCTCTGAGCAATTGTCTGGGTTGATGTTTCACAGATCCACTCTTTTATGGGCCCAAGTGTATGCTAACACCCACGATAACCCACACACATACCGTTCTCCCCATCATCAGAAAAAAAGAACAAAGCATGTACCTAAGATTAAAAGAGGCAATATATGTGGGTTAAAGTCATAAAACCAATAAAACAAAGGGCTGTTGAACAGACTCAGTAAACTCTTGTCTTGATTTAGATTAGACTTAACAAACAGAGGGAGATAAGGATGGACGCTGCTGGCCCATGACGTTTGGGGGGATATGGCAAACATTCAACAGCAAATGTTAGTGATGGCCTTTTGAATTGCGACCACAGGATTGTATGTGATATGCAGTGGAGGGCAGCAAATGAACTTGTACATTTGAGAATGCAAAATCTTGTCTGGGAATTCCAGCTGGCAAGACCCCCTGCAAACACCGCAAAGGGACCTTCCTCCAACTTTCTTCCCACCCGAGTGACCAGTGCAATCCTTTGAGCCTCCTAAATGCTGCCCTCATCCATTTTCCAGTTCTCTGACAATGGCCAGGTTTGCATGATCACCGCAGCCCTCCATAGTCTGTTTAAGCCACAGAGAGCTGCAATGTGTACTGGTTCATGCCTGGTGGGTTTTGAATATTCAAGCTGCGGATGCAACTTGCCATGTCATCCAAACACAGGCTGTGTCCAGATAACATGACTGGGTTTGGATAGGACAAGCCAGAGCTGCAGCTTGAATATTCAAAATGCACACACACACCCATATACTGCAACACACACTGCAGCCCATCATTACTTTAAAAAGCCATGGGGGCTTATTTGATCATGCAAACTAGGGATGTGCACTGGATCGGACCCGATCCACGATCCGAGTCCGGTCCAGTGGGAAATCGGATAAATTATCCGATTTCCGATCCCGCAGCTGGATCGGCCGATCCAATCCGAACCGGTCCGAAAAAGCTCCGAACCGGTTCGGCGGATCGGCGGATCGGCGGATCGGCGGGGGCCCACTGGCGCCCACCGCCGCTTCCATTGGCGGGCGCCAGCGGGCGCCCGCCGATGAAAGTGGACAGCGGGGGGGGGAGGAGGGGGGCACTTACCTTCTCGGCCCGGTGGCTCCCGTCCGGCGCCGGCGCCTACTACTCCCAGCAGGCTCCGCGGCCTGCTCTAGGATGGCGCGCCGGGTGATGTCATCACCCGGCGCGCTACTCTAGAGCAGGCCGCGGAGCCTGCTGGAAGTAGTAGGCGCCGGCGCCGGACGGGAGCCACCGGGCCGGGAAGGTAAGGAGGGGGTGCGTGGAGGGGAGGAGGGGGCGCGCGGAGGGGGGAGGGGGGCCCTTACCTGCCCGGCCCGGCGGCTCCCGTCCGGCGCCGGCGCCTACTACTACCAGCAGGCTCCGCGGCCTGCTCCAGGGTGGCGCGCCGGGTGATGTCATCACCCGGCGCGCTACTCGAGAGTAGGCCGCGGAGCCCGCTGGTAGTAGCCGCCGGCGCCGGACGGGCCGAGAAGGTAAGTGGCGGGGAAGGGGGCTTACCCCCCCCCCGGAGCCGTCCGCTTCTATCCGCTGGCACCCGCGGGCGCCAGCGGATGGAAGCGGGCGGCCCCAGGGGGGGTAGGGAGCGCGGGGGAGGGGGTTTACCTGCCGGGGCCGTCCACAGCGGACGGCCCCGGGGGGGGAGGGAGTTAGGCCCCCCCTTACCCACCCGCCGCCATTTTTTCCTCATAGACTTGCATTGCAATGCAAGTCTATGGGGAAAAAAATGGCGGCCGATCCAAAAATGTACGATTTTTGGGTCGGGATCGGACTCGATCCGGTCCGGGGGGCCTCCGATTTTGTCCGAACCGGTCCGGGACAAAATTGGAGGTCCCGATCCGGGTCCCGATCCGATCCGGGGGGTCCGTGCACACCCCTAATGCAAACCAATGAAATTATTTCAGGTAGCAAAGGATGGGAATGATTTTAATTTAGGGGGAGTCAAAGAACGTCCTCACACGGGGGGAAAGTGTGTTTAATTACCGTCGCTTCTCCACCCATGTGTTTGTCCCTCATTACTTCCTCTTTTGAAAGAGGAAGTAAACAACGTCCTCCTGGGCCATTTTGATCATGCTGCTTCTTCTGCACACAGCAGGAGATAGCGTCAACTTCCATCTTTATTTTAAGTCGGACTTACTGGGGTGTTTTTTTGTGGCGCGAAGAAGGCAAGAAGAAGCGGGAGGCATGCGGGAGGCAGATGACGTTGTGAGACATGCAGTAAAACACTTGTCTGATAGAGCTCAAAGTTGACAGTGCTGGGCTAGATGAACCAATTAACTGTAGGCCAAACTAGAGGTGACACCCATCACATCACTTCCAGTTGCATTGTTGTTTGTTTGTTTGTTGTTAATATCAGGAAGGGGAGAATTTTCATTGGGGCGTCAATATATTGTTATGTCAATAAGTGAACTCCTTCCTCACCATAGCCCTGATGAAAATCACACACACACACACACACAGAGAGAGAGAGAGAGAGAGAGAGAGAATCAGAATCATTGAACAGTAGAGTTGGGAGGGGCCTATAAAGCCATGAAGTCCAACCCCCTGCTCAATTTTTCTTTGTTTTTAAATACATTTATATCTTGCTTTTCTTTTATCATAGAACCCACAGCAGCATATATGGGGTTCCTTCCCATGTAGTCTCCCATCCAGGCACAAACCAGACCCACACCTCCTTAGCTTCAGCAAAGTGGCTGCACTCTTACCAAATGCCTGGCTCAGAATAGAAATTTTCCTTTCTCAGATAAAAGCCATGTGGTTGGGGTGGGGTAGGGCAATTTCACCTGGAACATGGTGAAGGAGAAAATAGTTAAGCCTCCACCCATCCACCCATCATCAACATACGCTGTGGTCCCAATGGAAATCAGGCTTCCATGTACCTACTACGAACAGGAAAATGCACACAGGACTGATGTCATTAGTTTGGCATCACATCTAGTTTGGCCTTCAGACTGTTGATCCACCTAGCTTAGTACAGTTTACTTGGACTCCTCAAGGATTAAGACTAAGGTCCTTCCCAGGCCTGCCCCATGAGATCCTTTACAGTGGAATTGTGGGGAACTGATAAAGACAACTACACGTGACATCCTTAATCAGTATTAGAACCGTGAGTTCATAAAGTTGTTGGGTCTGGTGGCAACCCAGACCTTTCAAGGCCACAAGCCAACTCAAAAACTCTATGAAGAAAGAAAGAAACCCCCCCCCCCCCGATCCCTCCTTACTAAAGAGACATTCCCGTAATGGGGATGAGACAAGGTAAGGAGGTCAGACACTCTCACAACTTACCGAGCCTCTTGAAAATGAGGGAGGAATCTTTCCTTTCACACACATGCTGGAATTCCTCTGGCAGTTCCGAGTTTGCACAGACAGTAAAGGAGGGGAGCTGGCTTCTCATGCGGGGATGATGAACTGATCCTGCATCCTTTTCTAAGAGCTCCTGCAGCTTCTTCACAGACTCCAGTGGGAATGTCATTTCTCCAACCTGCTCCAGGGCAACCAAGTTACAAGTAAAGAACAGGATCAGTCCAGTCCAGGTGCCCCCCCCCCCAAGCTGGCCTCTGCCTCTCACCTGGATTGCCTTGGTAGGTGGTGGGCTCCCTTTCACGGGAGGTACTTAAGCAGAGGCTAAATGGACACCTGTCAGGGAAGTGGTAGCTGCCTACTGCAGTATGGAAGAAGACAATGGTGCAGCATCCTTATTTTCCACACCAGCTACTTATTTCTTGTAATAAGTAGTTCTAGTCAATGAGAACAATGGAATGGCTGGAGTGCATGCACCGTGAGTTGCAGCAATGACTCTTTCATTGTGTTGTGCTTATTACATCTATATCCAGTCCTAACTCCAACAAGTTCGATGCAGCATGCAGAGTTTCCACCACCACCTCAATTTTATACTCACACAACAACCAGTAAGCTTTATGGTTGAGTGGGAATTTGAACCAATAAAGCCCATAGATGGGGGAGAATTTCATTGCATTCATTTGTTTACAGGAATTTAACAAAAATTGACATCTCTTCATGAATAGGAAAGAAAGGATTTGAGAAGATGAAAAAAAAACAAATGTGGCAGAAACAGAAACTGATAGATTTCTCCATCCAGGCTCAGGGCTTTGAGCACTCTTAAAAAACTGGGTTTGAATCCCTATGTAGGGGCTGGATTAGGATTGTCACCGCTTCCCCCCCCCCCCATCATCTATCACAGCAACAGAGCAGGTGGGTACAACTTGGTCCTCTGCATTGTAGATCCTGCACTGAGCAGGTAGTTGGATTAGATCAGTTCAAAAACGACTATGAGCCTATCCACACAACTGCTTTAAAACAGTTTATAATAGTTTTAAACCGGTTAATAATGGTTATAAACCGTTTTAAAGCAGTAGTGTAGATAGGCTCTATTACAGAACCTCTCTCTTTCTCTCTCTCTCTCTCTCTCTCTCTCTCTCTCTCTCTCTCTCTTTTTAACATACTTTTCTTAAGGTTAGGTAAGCATCTTCCAGGTCTTTGATTCTATGCATCAAGCAATTTCTATGATTCCCTTGGCCCTAAATTCTACTCCTCCTGAATTCGAGTTTAAATTGAAGAATGTCTGGAATTAGACTACGCAGAGGTGACCACAGCTTTACCTTCATTTGTATCTCCCACTGCCCCAGTGCTGCACACACATGCATTGGTAAAACACCGCAGTAAAGCAATTTTAATGTGGTTGTAACATACAATTGCAAAGAAATCTGCTTTGCGTGGTGTTTTACCGATGCTGTGCCACATATACTCCTGCATATTGGTAAAACTCCACATGAAAAAGTACCTTGATATACAGCTGTATGCACATTCCCATCAAGTTTGCTTTTTTGGGGTAGTGTTTTATTGATGCACACTAGTGTACATGAGCATCCTTAAAACACCACACAAGAAAAATCT
Organism: Anniella stebbinsi; assembly: GCA_029215795.1. Classification (NCBI taxonomy): domain Eukaryota; kingdom Metazoa; phylum Chordata; class Lepidosauria; order Squamata; family Anniellidae; genus Anniella; species Anniella stebbinsi. Next base: position 411,697,364 of record JARDYH010000001.1, on the reverse strand, counting down.
TGATATGATCATGCGCAAGATCACATCAAGATGGCCTCGTCTTTCTTTCTTTCTTTTTTCTTTTTTTTGCATATATCACTACATTCATGTATAATTGCATCAGTAACTGTAGAGGACAGGAAGGCACAAAGGAACTGGAATTTACTTCAGGGGAAAAAAGACTGGGTGATTTGGAACTTGAAGATCTCGAGAGGAGGCCATCTCAATAAAGAACATTTTAGAAGCATCCCTAAAAATAAGAGGGACAGAGACCTCACCTGGACCTGGACAGCAGCCTGGCATCTCTGGACCATCATCAGTAGCATGAAGATCACTGGGGCAACAATAGTGACCATGATTTTTCCTCTCTGTGTCCTTTTGGAGCAGTCGTGCCTTCCGTCTTCCGTATCTATCCTCTCACCTCTTCCAAATGAGATTTGTCTATGCACCCTCTTTTGCTGTCTCTGGGGCTGAGCATCGACTCAGTTCTGCTTCCTATGCAGTGTTCTTCCTACAGATAGGCACTGCCTTCTAAGGCCTTTCATACAGCCGAATGCTCTTGGTAATTCATTAAACAGCCTGTGTTTAACTGAGCACACCTACTGCCATCCAATAATACAAGGGTGTTAGCTGTGGGGAGGGCCCTGCCCCACCTCAGTTCATGAGCCTGGGAAAATACATATAAGACAAGAAGCTATTAAATGACAAACCATCGCCAATGATGGAGGCATGGCCTAGCTCTGAGATAGGTGGGTGGGCCACCTGTGGACGTCCTGATGTTGTTGGACTGCAATTCGCATCAGCCTTAGGTAGCATAGCCAGCGGATGGGAGCTGCAGTCCAGCAATATCTGGAGGACGCTAAGTTGCCCACCCCTGTCTTAGGGCCAATGAATATTCAAGTGGGTGATACTTCTAGGGCAGGGGCGGGGGACCTTTTTTCTGTCAAGGGTTATCTGTCATGGGCTGTATGCGGGCAGTAGGTGGGATCAGAGCAAAAAGTGGGCAGGGCCACCCCTTCCCCCCCACCTCTCTGACACCCCTTGTCTCCCTCTCTTTCTTCCCTTCTCTCCCCGCACCCTAAGACCTAATCCATACCAAGCAGGATAAAGCACTATGAAAGTGTTATGAAAGTGGTATATAAAAGGCAGGAGTCACACTATTGCTCTATAGTGGCATTGAAGTGCACTGACAAGTGTTGGGGCCCTTTGACACATACCATATACCGCTTTCATTCCACTTTCATAGTGCTATATCCTGCGTGGTGTAGATCTGGCCGAAGTAGGCTGCCAGAAGAGAAATAGCTCACTCTTGTCAGAGGTCTGGGCTGATTACTTGCAGAACCTTGGAAAGTAGGCTGCAGGTAGTCCAGCTCTGTTTAAGGGGAAAGCTCAGTCCAGGCACACGGTGTCACCGAGCTCCATCAAACCAGTGATTTATTGCACACCTGCCATGCCTGGTATGTGGTTTTGCAGTGCGGTACTCACATGACATCGTCCCTGTCCTGCACACAGTTCTTACAATTTTACGAGAAAAAGACTGAACAAGGCAATCAAATAAATTCATCAACTGCCCAGCATATTGCAGCAGTTTTTAGGACTTCTGCTCTAATCATTTTAGCAGCCAGAGCAAATAAAGCTACTTGGTTACATAAAGGTCCATATCTAAGATCATATTTGTACAGCCAAAGTTCTATCGCACATAACTTACAACAAAGCTGCAAGAAATCCTTTCCTGGAACTAACATACAATTCACAGAAGAACACATCATGAATAATATACTTTCTTTGTGGTACCCCGCATGTGCAAAGATGTTGAAAAATGGGAACATTTGCATCCCTTCCATCGAAACATGAGGAAGGCATATTCTGAAAACTCCATTAATGCCTTCCTTAGCTTGAGTCAAAGACTTCAAATTAGAGATATGTATCGTATCGGACCCGATTAAAATTGGAGGAAATCAGACAACTGATGTCTGATTCCGATGCTGGCTGCAGGGGGTCTGTTTTCTCTCGTAAAAAAACGGGAAATCGGACCTCCATTTTACGTGTTTTCGCCATAGGCTTGCCTTGGGGGAAAGAAAGCTTTCTCCCAATGCAAGTCTATGGGGAAAACATAGCAGCAGGTGAGTGGGGACCTCCCTCTCCCTCCCTCCCTCCCTCCCTCCCCCCACTCACACTCCTTACCTGCTGCCTCCTCGCTGCTGCCCGCTGCTTCCATACTACTGATAAACAGGCCTTGCGGCCTGTTCCACAATAGAGTGATGTCGTGCCAGGTGACATCATCACTCAGCATGCTGTCACTCTATTGTGGAACAGGCCGCAAGGCCTGTTTATCAGTAGTACAGAAGCAGCAGATGGCAGCAGACAGCGGTGGCAGGAAAGGAGTGCGAGTGGGGGAGGGGGAGGGAGGGAGAGAGAGAGAGAGGGAGGGAGGGGGGAGGTTCCCCCTTACTTGCCACCATCCCACATTGCCATCTGCTGCTTCCGTGTACTGCTAATTAGGCTTTGCGGCCTGGTTCTCAGAAAAGCGAAGACGTGACGGGTGATGACGTCATGCAGCGTGTCGTCGCTCTACTGAGAACCAGGCCACAAAGCCTAATTAGCAGTACACGGAAGCAGCGGACGGCAGTGCAGGACAGCGGCAGGTAAGGAGCACGAGTGGGGGGAGGGGGAGGGGAAAACACCTAAAATGGTGGTCCGATATCAAAATTGGAACTTACAATTTTGTACCATCATCAGATCCGATACGATAAGATGGACCTCCGATTTTAACAATATGATACTTTACAAAATCTGAAGTTCCGATTCCTATTCAATTTTTTGCGTCCGTGCACATCCCTATTTAAAATAATGGGAGAAAAATTGCCTACCCTTATAAAGATGGTACTACCTACTAAATCCTGTTTGTTGGAAGGTTTCCACATGTTCTTCTAGTAATGAGAGAGATAAATGGGCCAGTCTTTCAAAACAGGAGAAAGGCCAACCTGTTTTTCTGTTCTAATTAGCAAAGTTTAGCCCAACTAAACTGCCTTGTTTGTTCTGAAAGTAATTGGTGGTAATTGATGTTAACCTCACTTCATCATGAAGAAGGGCCGCTGAGTACTATGAGGAAGGGCTAGAATAAACTGTAAACATTTATTCTGTATAACCTCCAGATCATCTCTTTTTCCCAACCCCCACATGTCTGCACCACAAATAATTTGTGCTAGGATCGTCTCCTCAAATATTTTTAGTGCTAGTTCCAACAGCTGATTCCCTTTGGCTCTGGCTCCCTTGGGTCAGAACCCCTTGTTGATCTACTACAAACCACCCAGAGATCTATTGTTGATCCCAGCCTACCTTTTCCCTAGGCATCGCAAATCCACAGTGTCCCCTTTCCTTCTGCATATGTCATACATGACGAAGCCTCATCCTGTGTTTGTGTAAATATGGTAGACTTTGGGGTTTCCCCCTCCAATTGCCAGTCTCATGATTTGCTTTTGTAAAGGTCACATTTACATTATGTGTGTCCTGTCACTGGGCCATGTCTGACCCGGCCAAATGTCAGGAATCAAGAGCCATCACTGTTTTAAACAGCTCTAGCCATAGACTCATAGAGTAGTATTGCGGGAAGGGGCCATCGAGTTCAACCCCCTGTTCAGTGCAGGAATCAATGCAGTCCATTTCAGCAATCCAGGACAGTTTCACAAAGAAAGAGTACAGCCTTAAAACTATGGGGAGGGGGCACCGTTTGGGGTCAGTGGACACATTTGGAATGTTGAGAGTGTCTCTCACAAAATGTCTGCCCCAGGAAGGGCATGCCCATTCATAAAATGGCTGCCATGGGAAGGGCTTGCCTAGGCTGACCATATGAAAAGGAGGACAGGGCTCATGTAACTTTAACAGTTGTAGAGAAAAGGGAATTTCAGCCGGTGTCATTTGTATGCAATTAGTTCCTGGTGAAATTCCCTCTTCATCACAACAGTTAAAGTTGCAGGGGCCCTGCCTGCTTTTGTATATGGTCACTCTAGTATAGTGCCTGCACCTTTAACTGTTGTGATTAAGAGGGAATTTCACCAGGAACTAATTGCACACAAATGACACCGGCTGAAATTCCCTTTTCTCTACAACAGTTAAAGTTACATGAGTCCTGTCCTCCTTTTCATATGGTCAGCCTAGGCTTGCCCATTCATAAAATGGCTGCCATGGTGGGCATGGCCAGTCCCAAAATACTCAAGTTCAAGAAGACAAAGTGGTAAGACTAAAAGAAAAGTAACTTGTCCAAGAACCTAAGTCAAGATAGAGGTGGGGTTTCAGCTCCAAAACACAAAAACACTCCTTTGAAACCAAATAAAGATAGTGCTACAGGGAAGCCCTTTTCTTTGCGTCATGCCAGCTGCCCAATTGATTTTTTTATTATTAAAAAAGAAACTTATGGAATAAAACAAAAATCCAGAGGCACAGGGAGGCTTGTGGGTGTTTTGGGTGCTATTTTTGAATTTCGATGATGTTACTACTTGTGGAATTCTTTCAGGGTTATTAAGAGATTTTGGTTCAAAAGAACAAATAGAGCTAACATGCTATCTCCTAATGTCTGCCAGCATTCTTATTGCCTGCTATTGTAAAATCTGATAATGTGCAGTTGTGAAAGAGAAATAATGTGTTTGGCTTGGGCGGGGGTGGGGGCAGGGGGGGTCTGACAAGGCATTTGTGCTGTTGGAAAATTTGCTTTAAAAAAACCCCCTGAGGCAAACAGACTGGTGTAGAAATGGCCTTTGATCTGGTGCAGCATGGCTCTTTCACTGTTCTTTGTCTCTTATGGGTTGTGTCATGGGATCACCTGGACTCAGCATCGAGAATGGAATGGGAAGGTCTCACTTTTGCCTCAGGAGAGCCAGACCCACAGACAGATGGAGGTCCATTGAGCATTAATTGTGCCAAAGTATGCCGAAACTCTTCTTTCCAGTATGTGCAGCCACAGAAGAGGTCAAAGCAGCTAATGCTGGTGTGCCCCGGGTCAGCTGCCAAACCAGTTCAGCTTGCAAAGCCTGTGAGTGTAATCCTCTTCTGCTCATAATGGGCGAATGTTCCAGTGTTCTATGGGTAACGCACTTCTCAATGGGGATGCTTTTAAAACAAAACATCAGCAGGAAACAAAACAAAACATCAGCAGCATAGAAAAGGGAATTTCAATAGGTGTTATTTGTATGCAGGCAGCACCTGGTGAAATTCCCTTTTCATCACAACAGTTAAAGCTGCAGGAGCCCTGCCCCTCTTTTTGTATCTGGTTACTCTAGTATGCCTCCTCCTTTTCATAGGGTCACCCTATCAAAAACAGCACTAAAAACCTCTTAGGAAAAAAATAAGAAGTTGTGTTTCTGCCACAGCTAATGGTGATGAAACTAGGGAAGGGTGAACGAGCGATGTTTGACATCACCTAGTTTCTCCGAACATCAGCTTGCGACTTCCCATTTGCATTTGCGATCATTGCTTGTTCTGTGCAAAATGGAAAGTTGCACGAATCGAGCAACGATCGTACATGACATCACAAATTTGCCCAGATTTCCACGACAGACTAAAGTGGAGCTGATTCAATCTCTGGTGGAAATGTGCGCAAATAAGGAAATCTGCAAAAATCAAACATGGGATTTTGTGCAAACTGAGCACAAGCATTGCTCTCATTTGCCCATTTGTGAGAGCAATTAGTTGGGTGATCACATGTGAGAGGGTCTTCTCTGCAGTAGCTTCACACCTTTGGAACAAACTCCTATCTGAGGTCCATCATACTCTGTCCTTGCAGGCTTTAGAGAAGGTCTTGAAAACATTACTTTAACATGGATTTCTCGCTGCTATTGCCATTGCTGTTGCCGGTTTTATGATTGGCTTTTATTGTTTTGATTGCTATTTTATTGTCTTTATTTTTATTGCTTTTAATATTTTTATGTTTTTATGTATTTCATTGTTGTCAACCACCTCGTGAGGGCTTCTGCCCTGATCGACAGCCAAGGAATGTTTTAAATAAAATAAATAAAGCAATTTATGAATTATTCAGCAATTTATGAATATTTTTGGCAGACACATGCTCATGTTTGTGTTCAGAGTTGCCAACACAGCATGCTCGCGAGCAAAAATGAAATTCCCATACACCCCTAGGTGAGCCCTACCCCCCCCCCCCAAGAAACCTTTGGGACTATTTCCACTCGCCCTGGAGATAGTCTCCCGATTTCTCTGCCCATAAATAGGGTGGGGAATTTCAAGAGGCCATTGCTCCTTAGCTCTAACTTGAAATGAATTAAAGGAACTGAAAGCTGAATACAGAGAGAGGTTCGGGGGGGGGGGGGGGCGGATAAAGTTATGGAATAGGGAACCTTCCATCCGTACACAGAACAGGTAATTTGTTGCATTGGTCCCAGAAAATAAAAGACACTGTGACCCTGTTCAGACAACACTCAAAGCCACAGTGGTTAAGCATTTTGAGCTAAACATTATGGATTAGTGGGTCGTGTGAACCATTCCTGACCATGCTGGCTACGTAACGATGATTTAAACACGCTCACTAACCGTTTGCTGCAAAAGGGTTAGCGGCCTAACCATGTCTTAGTGTGTTGTCTGAACTAGGCTGACCAGATAAAATCCAGGTCAGGGCTCATGTAACTTTAACAGATGTAGAGAAAAGGGAATTTCAGCCAGTGTCATTTGTGTGCAATTAGTTCCTGGCGATATTCCCTCTTCATCACAACAGTTAAAGTTGCAGGCACTATACTAGCGTGACCATATACAAAAGAAGGCAGGGCCCCTGCAGCTTTAACAGTTGTGATGAAGAGGGAATTTCACCAGGAACTAATTGCATACAAATGACACTGGCTGAAATTCCCTTTTCTCTACAACTGTTAAAGTTACATGAGCCCTGACCTGGATTTTATCTGGTCACCCTAGTCTGAACAGGCCCTATGCAAAGCATCCTGAATAAAGGTTTTGGGAAGGCACTCCATGGATGTGTGCATTAAGACAGCACTGCAAAGGGAGGGCTCTTTTGGGGAGAGCTGGGCCACACAATGATCTATGATTAGGCTGACCAGATAAAATCCAGGTCAGGGCTCATGTAACTTTAACAGTTGTAGAGAAAAGGAAATTTCAGTCAGTGTCATTTGTATGCAATTAGTTCCTGGTGAAATTCCCTCTTCATTACAACAGTTAAAGTTGCAGGGGCCCTGCCTTCTTTTGTATATGGTCACTCTAGTATAATGCCTGCACCTTTAACTGTTGTGATGAAGAGGGAATATCACCAGGAACTAATTGCATACAGATGACACTGGCTGAAATTCCCTTTTCTCTACAACTGTTAAAGTTACATGAGCCCTGACCTGGATTTTATCTGGTCACTAGGGTGACCACATTTGGGAAACTAAAAAAGAGGACACCCAGTGGGGTGGGGGTGGGAAAGCAGCTTTCAGGGGCCTCTGGGATGCATGTCATTCACCCCCACCACCTTAAAGGCCCCAAATGGGGTGGAGGAGGGGAAAGTGTGTCATTTCCACCCTCCACTGCTCCAATCAGGGCCTTTTCTATAATGTCTGGGAATGACACGCTTTCCCCTTTCAGGCCCTGATTGGAGCAGTGCGAGGGAAATGACCCACCTCCAGAAGGTGAGTCATTCCCTCCCACCATGCTAATGCAGCCTTTAAAGGGAAAGCATGTCTTTCCAGGACATTATAGAAAATTACAGAAAATCCCCCCTGACACCCAGAATAGAACAAAAACCAGGACAAATCCGGGGAAATCCTGACAGTTGGTCACCCTACTGGTCACCCTATCTATGATGCGCCTTTCTTTTGGGCGAACTACACATGATCGCTACAGGATGCTTTTTTGTTTGACACAGCCAAACCTTGCCACGTGCGGCTTCATATAAAGGGGTGTGGTGGGTGTGCTTTAAAGCAGAAAGCCTACAGAGGGGATTCACCTGCTAGACACCTATTGCTTGAAACCCACACATTCAGCCTTACCCCCTCCCCTTGCAGGGACTCAGAGATCAGGAAGATGGCCCACTCCGGGGAGAAATAGCTGGAAGTGCAAGTGAAAATCGTCACATGGGGGGAAGGCGTTCAAAAACCTTTCCTCCTCAGCCACTGCTTTAAATCACTCCTATTTGAGTTGAGGAAGGGACAGGGCAATACTTTAGTAGCTGAAAAGCACAGGTTCAATTCCCGGCATCTCCAGGTGGCCCTGATCCCTGTCCAAATCCCTGCAGAACTGTCGCCAATCAGTGTCAACACTCCTGAGCTAGATGGACTAATGCTCCAACGTATTCTAAGAAAGCTCCCCCTCTTCCAATAGAGGAAAGGCCGTAACTCAGCAGAAGGCTTTGCATGCCAAAAGTCCCAGGTATCTCTAGAGAGGGCGGGGATAGACCCCAGTATAAAACCCTGGAGTGCTGATGCCAGCCAGTGTAGAATGAACTGCGCTAGCTGGAGCAATATTGTGATCGATTTGAAACTATTTCCTCCTACCTGCTTATTTTCCCAAGCTTTTTATATTAAACAAATGTGTTTTCATTTCAGACAGGGATCGTTCCCAGTTTTTCATGCTGTTCTACCCTTTACTGTTGTCAGCTGCTATTTTATTGACTCTGATTGCTTTGCTATGGTTTGTGACCTCTTGTAAACCTCCGTGGGAAGGTTTAATTGAAGGGTGACACGTAGATGTTTCACATACACGGACACACGGAGCCTATCTACACTACTGCTTTAAAACGGTTGAAAACAGTTTATAACAATTTTGAGTACGGTTGGGGCCCAGGACACACTCCATATACAGTTTTCAAAATGTTTTCAAAGCGTTTTATCCTGCGTGTGTAGATAGCCTCATAGAGAGGAGCTGGGTCTAGGCTGACCAGATAAAATCCAGGTCAAGGCTCATGTAACTTTAACAGTTGTACAGAAAAGGGAATTTCAGCCAGTGTCATTTGTATGCAATTAGTTCCTGGTGAAATTCCCCTTTCATAACAACTGTTAAAGATGCTGGGGCCCTGCCTTCTTTTGTATATGGTCACTCTAGTATAGCTCCTGCAGCTTTAACTGTTGTGATGAAGAGGGAATTTCACCAGGAACTAATTGCATACAAATGACACTGACTGAAATTCCCTTTTCTCTACAACTGTTAAAGTTACATGAGACCTGACCTGGATTTTATCTGGTCAGCCTAATCAGTGTAGACAATATGGAGCTAGAGAGAACAATCATCAGTATAAGGCATTTTCCTCCCTCTCGCAAAATACTTCATCCCATGAAGCTGATTGGTGGGAGATTCAGGACAGGTAAAAGGAAATTCTTCACACAGAGTACAGTTAAACTATGGAATTCACTACCACAAGATGTAGTGATGGCCACCAATTGGGATGGCTTTAAAAGGGGGTTGGATAAATTCCTGAAGGAGAAGGCTATCAATGGTTACTAGCCCTGATGGCAAAGTGCAACCTCCAGTATCCAAGGCAGTAAGCCTGTATGCACTAGCTGCTGGGGAACATGGGTGGGAGGGTGCAGTTGCACCATGTCCTGCTTTGTTGGTCCCTGGTCGACAGCTGGTTGGCCACTGTGAGAACAGAGTGCTGGACTAGATGGACCCTCGGTCTGTTCTAGCATGGCTCTTCTGATGTTCTGATGTTCCTAAGTTCCTGTTCATTGGCCTTTCAACATATGCACACACAGACACATTTTTATTCTCGCCAGGAAGCAGTGCATTCACTCTGAATAGGCTTCTCAGGGATACCACGCAGCCAATCAAGTTCAGCTATGTGGCCAAGTCGCAAAGCTAAATCAGAGGGCTAAATTTGGATAATGCATTGGGAGTACAAGGGCTATTATATGAGTGTCAACTATACAAAGTCAAGTTTATTTATTTATTCTTTTATTTTCATTTCTATACTGCCCAATAGCCGAAGCTCTCTGGGCGGTCCATAAAAATCAAAACCACAAGATGCAGCATGAACTATAAAATATGGAAGCTTGAAACCACAATGGCCCCGTTCAGACAACAACTTAAACCACGGTGAATAAGGCTTTTTGACTTAGTCACCATGGTTAAAACCGTGGTTTAAGGTGTCTTTGGAACAGGGCCAATATAAAACTACAACCGGAATGAAACGCAGCAGCATTGCCGAGATTTAAAAAACAGATTGAAAATACAGATTGAAACAGCAAAGGTAAAAGATTAGGATGTTAAAATTCTAAAATACTGGGAAAATAAAAAAGATGTTCACCTGGCTCCAAAAGGAGTACAACATAGGTGCCAGGTGAACCTCTCTATGGAGTTCAATGTGAGTGCCAAATCTATACAAGTGCTCTGAAAGGTAGCCTAGAAATATTATAAATAAATCCCATTTGGCATGACCCACATTTTTTTTAAAAAAAGAGACTATGGTGCAACCCAGTAGTGGGTCCTATCGTATTAGAGGAAAATCAATGGTCTGGGGACACATAATTTTTTCACAGCATTGACTGTTACACGACAGAGGCATAGCTCCCCACACTGTTCATACTCATCACACTGGTTAAATAGGTGTTGCAGGCTTTTGTACCACTTCAAAAACCTGTAGGTCCTATTTGACCAGAGACAAAGAACGGAATGTGCATGTCTCAAGCAGTGACATCATACCACATTCAACTCTGGAGTTCTAGTGCTGGTTTAAAAAGGAAGAGGTGACTTAGTTTGGACACTAGAAAGGTATCAGTTCTATCCTGCACATTCCTGATCAGAAACTCTGTTCTGAGAAATAATGGTGCCAATCATTTGCCTCACAGGACCGGATCAGTCTGAACGGCAACCTGTAACTACAATGTCTATTGACTCTGTGCCAGTACAAGCAACCTCCAAGAGACCTGTGCCAGGTAAAGAGTAAAATCTAAGTGAGAACTCCAACCATAAATCCTTTTATTGTTCAGGAATAAAGATAGTATGTCTTGATGTAGTCGGATTTGGTTTACAAGACTATTTATGCAACTCTTTAATCTTGTACCAGCTATGATTTTTTTTTGCCAGTAATGCCAGCTTTGAACCAGAATCTCCTCCAGGTGCCCTCACTATCCAAGATAATAACAGGGTGACCAGAGAACCTTCTCGGTGGGGGCACCCTGTTTGCGGAATTCCATCCCCAGGGAACTTTTCCAGATTCCAACAATGTTATCTTTACAGAGACAGGCAAAGCTATTTTTATGCTCCCAGGCTCTTTGATATATTGTTTGAACATGCTGTGGTTTAGTCTGTTTTACTTCAGATTTTGTACGATCTCATTTTTTTGTCAACCACACTGGAAGTTTTTGCTGAAGAACGGCGTAGGACTCCGTGCAAAATCACTGCCTCTCGGAGCATCCTCAGCCCCCTCTTATGTCAGAGGACATGGCCAGGAGCTAGAGCTGTGTGCAAATAGCTTCTGAAAATCTCCCCTCCTGGAAATACCCCCTAGAGATTGCAGGGACCATTTCAGCAAATTTCTCCAGGGGGAGGAAAAAAAAATCTCTGACCGTTCCTCTGGGGTGGGACTAACCATTAGCAGTACCGTCGTTTCCTTCCTTTCCTGTAAGGTTTGCTTTGTTCTTTGCAGCAGAGTGCTGTGGCTGCTACCGTGGGGTTTTTTTGGGGGGGTGGGGGGGGTGGGGGGTTGGTTTTGTTTGTTTGTTTGTTATCACCCACAATGTTCCAGCCTTAGCATCAATATGTGGGGTTAGGGAATGACAGCTACCAAAACAAAACAAACAAGTCAACTTCTTTTCCAGAGGAGTGAGAAAAAAGTTCAAAAATTTCCTCAAGAAAAAAAATGTCTTCTCAGAGATTTCAGCTCAGTTCTATTTACTTACAACCACTTTTGAGCTCCTGTTTTAGAATAGAAGTCCCAACATATCAAGGGGGGGGGGGTTGAGGATTGCCTCCCCATCCATTCCTACAGTCTTTTTCCCCCCTCCCGTATTTTTACTGCTATATCCCCTGGTATTTTAATTTTATTTATTTTTATTTAGTTATTACATTTATAACCCACCTTTTTTCCTCCAAGGAACCCAATGCGGTGTACATAATCCTCCTCCTCTCCATTTTGTCCTCACGACAACAACTCTGTGAGATAGTTTGGGCTGGGAGCCTGTGACTGGCTCAAAGTCACCCGATGAGCTTCCATGGCCGAGTGGGGATTAGAACCTGGGTCTCCTGACTCCCAGTCCAACACTCTAGCCACTACACCACACTTTGAATGTTACAGCATTTCAAACGTTTAGAATTTGTATGGGGATGGGTGAAACCATGCAAAAGCTGGGGAAACACGAACAATCAGGGGTGTAGTGAAAACAGGAACCATCTGGTGAAATGGGGAAGCGGCCATCTGGGGAACTCTTGGTAGGCCTGAATTTCAACACCTGTTTTAAATAAAAACAGATCAATAAGTGATGGGGCCACCAATGCACTGGGTCAGCCCCTATTTTCTGGTAGCTGCTCTTGGTGGATCACTGTCCCCAAGAAGAGTGAGGTAGATGCCTCAAGGAAAATGATTTGGGGTGTCTTCAAACAGCAGCAAAGTGTGAGTCACTTAATTTATTATATTGCTGCATTTTTACTACCAGGGAGGGTGTGACACACAGGTCGTTTTCTGCCTCAGGTGTCAAACCAACTTGTTTGGCCTTTGATACTATGTACCTTGACAGGGGAAGGGAGGGAAGAGGCCCTATTTGCTGCTCTACCTCAGGCTCTGAGCCAGGCTGCTGCTCCAGGGTGGGATGAGGTGGAGTGGGCTCCTGACAGTACTCCACAGATGGTATGCCACCCTCCTGTGTAGCCCTAAGAACCCTCATTTGCCCTGTCTTAAGAAGAACAACAACCAGGCAGATGGTACAGTGTCCCCCAGCTCTTCCCAAGGGAGGTTTTGGCTGAGCCCTTCACTCTTGGTATACACTTCTTTTGTGCAATCCCATGCTGACCGGATGGAGGGTGTTCAACCTGTTCTGGATGGGGTTGCACTCCCCTTGAAGGAGCGGGTTCGTAGCTTGGGGGTTCTCCTAGAACCATCTCTGTCACTTGAGGCGCAGGTGGCCTCAGTGGCACGGAGTGCCTTCTACCAACTTCGGTTGGTGGCCCAGCTACGTCCCTATCTGGACAGGGATAACCTGGCTTCAGTTGTCCATGCTCTGGTAACCTCCAAGTTAGATTACTGCAATGCACTCTACGTGGGGCTGCCTTTGAAGGTGGTCCGGAAGCTGCAGCTTGTGCAAAATGCAGCGGCCAGATTGATAACTGGAACCAGTAGGTTCGAACATATAAGACCTACTCTGGCCCGCTTGCATTGGCTGCCTGTATGTTTCCGAGCCCGGTTCAAGGTGCTGGTTTTAACCTATAAAGCCTTACACGGCTTGGGACCACAATACCTGATGGAACGCCTTTCCCGACATGAACCTACCCGAACACTACGTTCAACATCTAAGGCCCTCCTCCGAGTGCCTCCTCCGAGGGAAGCTCGGAGGTCGGCAACAAGAGAGAGGGCCTTCTCTGTGGTGGCTCCCCAATTGTGGAACGATCTCCCTGACGAGGCCCGCCTGGCGCCAACATTGTTATCTTTTCGGCGCCAGGTCAAGACTTTCCTCTTCTCTCAGGCATTTGGCAATATCTGAGGAGCCTGGGGTTGTTTTGTTTTGTTTTTGTAGTTTTTTTGAAGTGTTCAAGTGGTTTTTAAATGTACAGATTGTGTGTATGTTGTATGTTTTTGCTGTTTTAATTTTTGTATATTGTTTTTAATTGTTTTTAATCCTATGTAAACCGCCCAGAGAGCTTCGGCTATGGGGCGGTATACAAATGTAATAAATAAATAAATAAATAAGCCAAGACATAGAGTTTGGGGAGAAGGCAGTTGAAAGGCTGGGTCTCTGCAGATGTTTTGAATTATAACATCCCTGACCATTTGCTATACTGGGTGGGGGCTGAGGGGGGCTGTAGGCCAAAATATCTGGAGGGATCCAGATTGGGGGAGATGGGCCAGGAATGAGGTGCATAGGAGGAATGGTTAAGAAGCCCCTTTGCTTGTATCTCAGTCCATCTATTGGATGTTGCACTAGTGGATTTCCTGAGTAAAAGGCATATGGACTAGATGATGCTCTTCGGTGCCTTCCAAAGGAGGATGGGAAAGAAATTCATTCAGCTCATATTTTAACCTAAACTTATCTAATTTCTCACTTATGAACCAACATTCAGTTATCCTTTGAAATCGGCACTTCTCCTATTTTTTATTTATTTATTATTTTTTTGCAATGGAGCTCTCCAATTAAAATATGTTTTGAAAAGGTGCATGTTAGGGGGAAATGCGGGCAAAATGCACACGTTAGGGAAAATAACACCCCAAGATGTATATTGGGAAATTGCTTGCAATATTATTCTGCAGTATTGCATACAAGAATGTATGTGTCAGGAGGAAATGCACTCCAAAAAAATGGCTTTTTCTTTTCTTTTTTTTCATTTTCTGAATTACGCATTCACAATTTTTCCTGCAAACTTTAGAAAACATTCTCTTGGAATTGTAATTGAATGTAATTGTAACCAGAATGAATTATACAATTATACAAAAGAAAGAAAGAAAACATTCTCAAAATTCATAATGAGGGATGCTAAGAAGCCCGAGTCAAACCAAGACAGCAACGACTCATTCAAAAAGGATCAGTACGTGAACCACCAAAATCAAAGTATTGCTTTGAGCCCCGAGATTAAGCCTAAAGGGAGGAAACAAGAGAGGAGGGTGAGAATACGATATCAGGAAGGACACTGGGGGAATTTTGCTCTGTTCATTGTCACATTGTCATGATGGAATGTGAGGTGTGAAACCCTTTGGCTGGATGCAGTTCAGGGTCTGCATCTCTTGTTGCAGTTTTCAAGATAGAGACCTGTGGCATCTGGGACTTTGATTTGTTCTGTTCAGGCCTGATTTCTTCTATTCTTCAACAAAGCATCCCTGACGGATGGCTGTCCAGCTGCCTCTTGAAATGCCTCTAGTGAGGGAGACCCCACAACCTCCCTAGGTCATTGGTTCTCTAACATAGAGAAGAGGAAGGGATGTGCAGTTTAGGCTGCCTCTACAAGAGGCATTTAAAGCTCTTTCAAGGCGCATTAAAATTTTTACTTCTACAAGAACAGAGCGCAAATCGGGCATAGAGGCGCTTTAAACATCCGATTATGCGCATTATCGAATGCGCGTTAAATAGCGAGTTTTATTTTGCTCTAGCCGTTAAAGCGCATTTTGACTATGTGAACAAGCGATTCTCCGCATGTCAACAGTTTAAATCGCGTTTCGGTCATCCAGTAATGCGCTTCACCACCTCTCGTACAGAGGTATTAGGCATAAATGCGCTTCTGCGAATATGCGCATAATCGCCTAACCAGGCATAAAGGCGAATTCTTGTAGATGAGGCTTTAGCTGAAAACTGCATCAAACCATGCATGCTCCAATGCTGGATTTTGGGAGGCAATGCAGTGCAGGGCGGAGAGAAAAAGAGAAAATACAAGAACAAAATGGGGAAACACCTCATCTTTAAGTGAGCTCTGGAGATAGTCTGTCCTAGAGGAAACCCCCCCCCCAATTTAGGGTGACCAGATGAAAAGGAAGATAGGGCTCCTGTATTTTTAACAGTGGCATAGAAAAGGGAATTTCAGCAGGTGTCATTTGTATGCATGCAGAACCTGGCAAAATTCTCTCTTCATCACAACAGTTAAAGCGGTAGGAGCCCTGCCCTCTTTTGTATCTGGTCACTCTATGTATGCATTTCTGCAAAACCCGTGGTCTTCCCACACATGATGATACCTCTCTCTTGTTTCTCAGTGGTCCCATTTTGGCCACTGAAATAATAATTTTTAAAACAGCCAATCTGGTGTCTTTTGTTTCTTGAACAGATCTTGCTGTGCGAGATGCTGATCTGTGTGAATTGTGTGCCAACATTGCCTGCAGTGGCTGTTAGAGACAATGGAGGATGCTCTTGATGGTGGGATCCTTTGGCACAAACCACAGAAAGTTCAGGTGGCTGACCGTCTCTGTGTCTTGTTTTCTCCTTCTTAATGGGTCAAGGAGTCATTCTTTTCCACTGTGCAAAAGATACAAAAGGGGGCAGGGCTCCTGCAGCTTCAACTGTTGTGATGAAGAGGGAATTTCACCAGGTGCTGCACGAATACAAATGGCACTTGGTGAAATTTCCTTTTCTATACAACTGTTAAAGATACAGGAGCCCTGTCCCCCTTTTAATATGGTCAACCTACCCAACTTGTATACACTTCTGATGTGAATATACCTTTTTACCTAGCATTTGTACGTTTCCAACTACTCACTTCAGAGTAGCCCCAATGGCTTTTGTGTCAATACTCTAAAAGAAGCCATTTAAAGACCTCCAGCAAAAGGCATTACATGTCTCACTAGTAGGGTGACCATATGGAAATAAGGACAGGGAAAAGGGAATTTCAGCAGGTGTCCTTTGTATGGATTTAGCACCTGGTGAAATTCCCTGTTTGTCGCAACAGTTAAAGCTGCAGGGGCCCTGCTCTCTTTTGGATCTGATCACTCTAGCTAAAGAGGGCAGGGTTCCTGCAGCTTTAACTGTTGTGATGAAGATGGAATTTCACCAGGTGCTGCATGCATACAAATGACACCTGCTGAAATTCCCTTTTCTATGCAACTGTTAAAGGTACAGGAGCCCTGTCCTCCTTTCCATATGGACACCCTACTCACTAGCATTGGGGCCATATTTTACACCAGAGAATCTAATCCCTTGCACGCCTTGCCCTAATTTCGAACGCCTTCTATAAGTGATTAGTTCTTCAGATCCTTGGCAAGAGACTCCAGCAGACTATCCATAAAGGAATGCAACCCAAATAAATAAATAAATAGACTCCCCATCCCTGTTTTACAACACGTGGTCTTGGTGGTAGTGGTGGGGATATAAATGATAAACCGAACACAAGTGAGTAGGCGACCACCAATCTTTCTGTTCTATAACTCTGGACAGCAAGTGCCTTCAGATTTCTTAGGCAAGTGATCTTTTACAAGCGCAGGCCGTGGGAAGCCATGCAACTGAGCTACCCAACACTACTAGGAGTTCACCACCTCTATGGCAGTCAAGGCAACGGATGTTTTTCGGAACAGCTCCAGGATGGGTTTCTTGGGCACCTTCATTGCCGTGCACCCAAAGCCACTGAGCCCCCACCTGGTAAAGGGTAGCCTCTCCTGGCACTGGATCCACTTAGTGGCCCCTGGCTCCCAGTAGTACACGGTGTTATAATATTCTTCTTCATTCTCTCCTTCTAAGTTATTGTACAGATAGGTGTTTTCTCCACCCAGCACGTAGATCCGGTGCTTCCAGCGCACCACGCCGGCTCCCGCCAGCTCTCTTGGCAGCCTGGGGATGGCGATACTCCTGTCCACTCTGCCATCCTCCCCCAGGAAAAAGCACCTCCGGGTGCAGTGCAGGTTCCCCGCATCCGGCCATCGCTCGTTGTGGTGCCTCACCCGGCTGCGGAAGTAGCCTCCGACCACGTAGATCCCATTGTTCATAGCCACGGCCCCCGACCAGTAGCTCTCCTTGTCTAGGAACACTTGGCTCCACAGGTTCGAGCTGATTTCATAGATCAGGACTTTGCGGGAGGCGTACCACGTGCCCACGGAATCTGTGACGCCGCCCACGAGGTAGAGCCTGTTCTTCAGCACCGCAGAGGCAAAATGGCTGAGGGCGAAGGGCATGCGGGCGAGGGGAGCCCAGGACCTCTCCGCCAAATCAAAGCTCTCCGCCGTGTCCAGGTAATCTTCGTATCTGCACCAGCCTCCGATGGCAAAGAGCTTCTGGTTGCAGGCTAGGAAGCCGTGAGAGGCCCGGGCCACAGACATGGAAGGGAGCTGAGTCCAGCGGCCCCTCAAGGGGCTGTATTCGTGCAGCGTGGCTGAATAGCTGTCGTCCGTATGAACCCCTCCCGTGACGTACAGCTTGTCTTCCACAGCCACGCAGCGGGCGCAGTACAGGCATTTCAAAAGGGGCAGCTTTTCCCATGTGTCTGTTTGTGGGTCGTAGCAGCCTACCTGGAAATCCTTGGTTTTCAGCTCCGGGCCTTCCATATTGAAGAGGTCCACACACACGATGCAGGTATTGTACATGCCCCGCCTCAGCCCGCGGCTCTCCTGCAGCCTCTCTAGGCGGTTGAGGCGCTTCCAACGCAGACGGAGGTGCCTGTAGCGTGTCATTTCAGCCTGGACCTCCTTCAGCTCTTCCTGGGTGAGGAGCGGGAGGCGTACGCATGAGAGCAACTGCCCAAGGAAGGAGAAGCGGCTGGCGCTCTGGGCCTTCACCCAGCGCCACACCGCATGGTAGATGACCAGCTCTGAGGAGACTGCCAGGCTATCCAAGGAGAGGATGCTAATCAAGGAGCTGGGGCTCAAGTCGAGGAAGCTCTTGTTGTCCTGGGAGAGGCGTCGGAAGTGCAGATTGACCAGACTCTTGGCTTCTTGGAGCAGAGCCGGATCGTTGTGTGCATAGCCCAGTTCATAGAGTTTGAGGCAGTTCTCAGGAGAAAGGTGTTCCAGGAGGTAACTGAGGGAGGGAAGAAATGGGAACAGAAAGCCACTTAGGTAAGAAAGGTGAACTCCAATGCACCTGAGGATGTGGGCCTTGGGGAGGTTGTCTTGGGGGAGGGGTGCTGAGAATGGCATGCTCTCCCCAGCAAAGTTCACAGCAAATGATCACAACACAAGTGAAAGAAAGAGCCACAAAACCTTGCCCAAAATACTATCTTATTTTCTATTTGTGGTCTGAAGCAGAGGACTCTTGAGTGTGAGAAGGTCCATCACTTGGATATTAGGATACTTAGCTGGACTCATGTGCCCCAGCCCCTAAGGCTGGGGGGAGATCCATTGGAAGGATGCTGTAACCACATTTCCTGCCTCCCTCCATCTCATGGGTACCCTTGACTGGACTCAGCCCGCTTTCAGCATTCACCTAATAATTTTAAAGAGTGCCTAGTAAATGTAAAGAGTAGGACTAGCCTACCTACTCATTATTATCTCTGGGTTTCAGTATTTAACCTTTTACTTGCATTAGGTTAAGAGAAAGCAATCAAAGTAAATTTCACTAGCGTTCTCCATCTGTACAATGGGTAACTTTCTCTAGCCTAATTTCTAAAGACTGGATAAGGAAATGAATGTCCATTTTACAAGTGCTTAATTTCTCCATAATAATGTGCTGTGTGTGTGTGTGTGTTCTAACTTGCAATACAATCTTATATGTGTCTTCTCAAAGCTAAAATTCCCAGTGAGGATTACTCCCAGATAAGTGAGTATAGGGTTTCAGCCTTAATGTGTAGTCTGTGGATAAGATCATGAGCTTGATTTATTGGCTCTGCACATGCGTCTAGTCCTTGTTTTATGCTTGTGGCACATTTAATAGGCATGCACAAGGGGTGTGCTGGGTGTGCCCAAGCACACCCTTAATGTCTCAAGCAATAAGCGCCAACTTGAGGGAGGCATTGTGTAGGGATCCAGAGGGGGAGCCAAACACAGCAGAAATGGCCCTCTGGCTGCTCTCCAGTTGCTCCACCACCACGCTGAAGAACCGCTGCTTCCGAGAGAGCATTGCTCCCAGCAGCAGGAATGAAAAGGCCAGTGAGCCTATATCTCCACTACTGCTTTAAAACGGCTTATAACAGTTTTAAACCAGTTAAGGACCGGTTCAAAACTGTTGTAAACCATTCTAAAGCAATAGTGGAGATAGGCTCAGTGTCACCCCAAAGCTCCGCCAATGCTGGGGTTTGAGGAGCATTTCCTTATTCGCCCCTCACTCACACTCACACACTCAAACACACACACACACACACACTGGCCCTCAATGGTCAGGCAGGCCGAATGCAGAGTAGGGCATCAGTGTCTATAGAGTTTAATACATAGATGGATAAAAATAATATTCTTTATGACTTGAGCAGTCAATAAATGTTCGACTTTAAATAGAAAACCCCTGGGTGCTCACCCTAATGAAATGTGCTTGTGCACATTTGTAGTGCTCTGAACTATGGTAGATTGATAGCCATGGCCTCGTATCATCTGTAAGGGCCGACCTTCTTCCTGAGTTAGAATCCCCCCCCCCCAGCACACACACACACACACCATTTTCTATTTACCAGTGGCAGCTCCTAGTTCGCAGCAAACAGCTTGTCTAGCTCATGGTTAGATAACTTTGTATGCCGTTGCTTAACACCTCCCCCCCTTTCTGCCATCTTCTTCTTGGCAACAATTTCTTCAAAAATAATAATAATCCAGTCCTAAATTCCAAAATATCAAAATTATTTAAACATGTGAATGGAGGAAATTAGACAAACTAAGCAAGCCCATGTCAATAATGTCTTCTGATGACAACATCTGAGTTTGCAGAATCATAGAAAAGTAGAGTTGGAAGGGGCCTATTAAGGCCATCAACCCCCTGCACAATACAGGAATCTACCCTAAAGCATCCCTGACAGACGGTTGTCCAGCTGCCTCTTCAATGCCTCTAATGTGGGAGAGCCCACAACCTCTTTAGGTCATTGGTTCCATTGTCATATTGCTCTAACAGTCAGGAAGTTTTTCCTGATGTCCAGCCGGAATCTGGCTTCCTAAAACTGGAGCCCATGATTCCGTGTCCTGCATTCTGGGTTGATTGAGAAGACATCCTGGCCCTGCTCTGTGTGACAACTTTTAAAGTATTTGAAGAGTGCTATCATGTCTCCCCTCAATCTTCTCTTCCCCAGGCTAAACACGCCCAGTTCTTTCAGTCTCTCCTCATAGGGCTTTGTTTCCAGACCCCGATCATCCTTTTTGCCCTCCTCTGAACACGCTCCAGCTTGTCTGCATCCTTCTTGAAGTGTGGTGCCCAGAAGTGGACACAATACTCAAGATGGGGCCTAATCAGTGCTGAATAGAGGGGATGCAGTACCTCGCGCGATTTGGAAGACATGCTTCTATTAATGCAGCCCAAAATAGCATTTGCTTTTTTTGCAGCTATGTCAAACTATAGGGATATAACGTTTTGTCACAGGCATTGGGAAACCGCACATTGGCTGAGATATAGTGATAAGAACATAAGAAGAGCCCTGCTGGATCAGACCAAGGGCCCATCTAGCTCAGCGTTCTGTTCACACAGCGGCCAGCCAGCTGCCCATGGGAAACTCACAAGTAGAACATGAGTGCAACTGGTCTACGTGGGCATACTGCCTCTGATGCTGGAGGTAATCCTGAGCAGCAGAAGACAAGATTTCATCTGAGAAAACTATTGTCTTCTCCCAGCAAGCAACATTCAAGGGTGGTGCATTATTTCTTGGTTACCTGGAACAGCTTTCCAGTAGTGGAATGATCTGGAACCGGCTGGCTGCTACGAAAAGGTCTTGGGCCTTCTCTGGCACAAGGGCAATCTCCTCTGTGTAGAAATAGTTCAAGACCACTTGGAGAATGGAGGGATCTATGTCCTGCAGCAGAACCTCTCCCTCCAGAGTCTCTCGGAACGGGTTGGAGAACATGGCTCGGAAGTATGGATTGACGGCAGCAAGGAGCATCCTAGCCAACAGAGGGAGCAAAGTCAATGTAGGCAGATGGGACACCCAGCCAGGGAGAATCACTTGCAACACAGACCAGTTCCCTGCAAGGCCGAGTAAGGAGATGAGGATATAATTATGTCACTAGGATGGGCCTCTCAGGAGTTGAGTGGACATCTAGATATGTGTGTTTTTTTGTTTTTTAACAGCATCTAAGGCCAGATCTACACCAAGCAACATATAACATGTTTAAAGCATTTTGAAGACAGTATATGGGATGTGTCTTGGGCCCCAACAGTTGTCAATGCCGTTATAAATGGTTATAAAGCAGTAGTGTCGATCCTGCAAGTCTGCATCCTTCTGCACATGGGCACACAGTGGGAAAAATGAGCACTGATTGCTGGTTCACAATCAAATTGTGGGTGCAGTTGCTGCTACCAAATTTCACCTAAATGTCAGGGGGAATTTGAATGTTCCTGCTTGGGTAAAACATCTGATCCTTTTCAACGGGAAGGAAACATAATTTCACTAAGGCAAGCAAATTGTCTCAGGGCTCTTCTACACAATTCTTGAGTTGTGGGCTCTCGAAGCATGGAACCAGAAGTACAGGGGTGATGACGAGGAATCTAGAAGGAGATTCTAGAAAAAGAAAGAGTTAAAAGCGTTCTGTGAAGGAGACGCCCAGAGGCATAGGGAAAGAAAATGGTCATTTCAGGGTGAAAGGTCCTCATTTTCAGTGCCATCCCAAGAAACGTTTCTACTTGACGCAGGGCACCAAATGCCAACCATTTAAAAGCTTTCTGCTGTCATCTATCCATCCCCCTAAATTCCACTGCCTGAAGCAGCTTGCTTTGCCTTGGTGCATGCTAGGGTAGGGTGACCCTATGGAAAGGAGGACAGGGCTCCTGCCTCTTTAAGAGTTGAATTGAAAATGGAATTTCCTCAGGTGCCATTTGTATGCGTGCAGCATCTGGGGAAGTTCCCTCTTCATCACTACAGTTAAAACTGCAGGAGCCTTGCCCTTTTTTGTATCTGGTCACTCTAGTATAGCCAGGCCTTGTCTATTTTGTTTTCTTTTTTACATTGAGGGAGGGAGGGAGGGAGGGAGGGAGGGAGGGCATGTATCAGACTGATGATGTGAACTCCTACGGCCCTCGTCAGTGTGAGAAACAGGAACCCAAATGCACAATACCTGTGACAAGGAAATCGCTCACCCCCGGCCACAATGGTAATATCACAGGGAAGTTGTTCCTGGTTCAACTTTTTCAGCCCTGTATGAGCAGAGAAAGGCAAAGCCAGATTTGTGAGTGGAGAGATCCATTCGGATGTGCTATCATCAAGATCAGTCCAGAGGCATTGGGGGGGGGGGGATATACACAGCATCAAACCAAGAGGCCCTGCACAATGCTGGCTTTAACCAGGGAAGCCCTAAATGACCTAGGGCCAAGATAGTTGGCATAGGGGTATGCAAGGGGTGTGCCAGGTGTACCAGGTGTACCCAGGCACACCCTATTGTCTCAAGGAAACAGTGCTGAATTGAGGGAGCCACTGAGTAGGGATCCAGAAGGGGATCCAGACACAGTGCACTGTTGTTCCCAGTAGCAGAAGCGAAAAGTAATCGCTCTGCTGGGAGTCTCTCTGCCAGAGCTACACTTCAAAAAGGCCAGGAAGAGGGACCCTGAAGGCTAATATTGCCTCATAAGCCCCTCCTCCAGCTGGTGTCACAACAAAGCCCCACCAATGTTCCCCATTCCCCCACCCCTCAATTGCAACGGCCCTCCCACAGTGAGGCAAGCCAAACATGGAGTCAGGCATCATGTCTACAGTGTTTAATAAATAATTGAATGTATCAAAATAATGTCCTTTATGATTTAGTATTCAGTCATTTTTTAAAAAAAAATATCTGGGTGCACAACTTAAAGAAATGTGCTGTGGATGCCTATGGTACTTGGGGAACGAGGGATGCATAAAAGGCTATAGAGACTGGTAGGGTGGGAAATGGGAACTGAGATGGTGCAGGGAATTATGTGGGGTAAGGGAACAATTGGGGGTACAGAGAGTTCTGTGGATGGGGAAATATGTTCAGGATGACGTTGAATTTACTGTGTACATGTATACATGTTTACTCAGAAGTAAATCGTACTGAGTTCAATGGGATTTAATCCCAGGTAAATTAATATAGGATTGGAATCTTACTCATTAATAAATATGCTCAGAGCTGCAACCTGCCTGACCTACCCTGAAGATAGTTCTAATAACTGGATCTAGAGAGAAATCTGGGGATTGACCACTTTGGTAATTTAAAAAACAGCAACAACCAAAAATAAGGGTAGCCCTGTTAGTCCACGAGAAGTAAAAAGAAACTAAATCCAGAGTTGGGCAAAACTTTATTAGGAATTGTAGTTGGTCCTCATAACAGTATCCGAAAATGCAATTTGGTACTTCAAGAATTGTATGATGGTGAGGTGGCTAGAAACTTAAGATTGCAACATTTGGTATAGATTGTAGGATTGTCACAAGTTAGAACCCAAAAACTGTTTTTTTAAAGTGTTCTGGAGTCCTAGGAACTACCAAAAAAGTATTTGAAATAAAATGAGGAGCCAGGTTTGGTGACAGCTCTCTCTCACCTGGTCCAGGGACTAGGAGCAGCAAGTGAGGTTTTACTCAGAAGTAAATTCCACTACATTTAATGGCGGTTACTGGCTAGTAATTGTGTATGTTTGCAGCCTAAGAGCCTGGTTTATTATAGTCTACAATGCTCTCCTTTTCCAGTGTGCCCTGTTCAGTTTGCAACAAATTGGGACATGTTTAAGGTGCCATGCAGCTCTTTGCTGGTCCCAGGCACTCCATCCTCCCCACCTCGGGCCTGAAAGATCAAGGAAAAGTGTGAGTGCATGGAGGGTAAGATTTAAGCAAGCACAAGTTGGGACTTCACACAGTTTTGTCATGACAGCCAGGAAGAGGTTAATTAGCTTGTTTTCAATAAAATTTAAATTATAGTAACAATTTCTAATTGTGTCCATATGCTAGCATATAAAAATTAGCATGTGAAAATTTATTCAATTTTTTTCATTCAATTTGTCCTATGGGCCTGTGCCCCAGTTCATTTGGGCACCTAGCACCACCCCTAGCATCCTAACTAGTCTCTGCGTAGGTAGGGTGACCATATGGAAAGGAAGACAGGGCTCCTGTACCTTTAACAGGTGTAGAGAAAAGGAAATTTCAGCAGGTGTCATTGGTATGCATGTAGCACCTGGTGAAATTTCCTTTCATCACAACAGTTAAAGCTGATTTCTTGATATAAAAAGGGCAGGGCTCCTGCAGCTTTAACTGTTGTGATGAAGAGGGAATTTCACCAGGTGCTGCCTATATACAAAGGACACCTGCTGAAATTCCCTTTTCTCTACAACAGTTAAAGATACAGGAGCCCTGTCTTCCTTTCCATATGGTCACCGTAGCGTAGGTTTGAGGCGATCCCTTACAGAAAAAGGCATTTCACAAGCAAGTCATAGACCAAAGAGTAGGATTGCTACAATAAAATACATAAAATAAGCAACAGAGCAATGGAGAATTCCCAACACCACCAGTTCCACTTTAGAAACAAGACCAGGTAATTCAGAATTCCTGAATCCAGGGAGGAATATGATGTGGAGAATTTTATAAGCATCCCTATTAACTATAAACATAAGGCTAGATTAATTAAACTCAGGAGATAATAGCCACGTACGCATTTCCTGCTGACAAATTTGCATCTATGAGTTGCCCAAAGTGCCTTGTGCTATGTTGCAACCTCTTGTACAGATTTCATCAGATCAGCGGACTCAAAGGTTGACACTCGATATTCTGTTGGATTTGGTAATCACTTTTCGGGAAACTTTTGCAAGAATCTGCTGCTGTAATTCCACCACCAAAAGCAGCTGCGGAGTTATATCTATTACCATCTTTGTCAATACCTCCATTGTAAATCTCCCTTTGTCCTCCACATTTTTCGCACGTCTTTTGAGCACTATTGCTAAGCTAGTGTCAGTGTGGTTTTCCGTCTAACCCTGCTCCAGACTAATCATTTCAAGGTTCCATTACATCAGGGCACACAGCCTTTTCAGGGCTGAGGGCTGCACGTGATGCTGGCTTGGGCTTTGTGGGCCAGGTGCCACACAGACACAAACACACTTCTGCACACATGCTCGTCCAGCAATCCGTATGAGGATCCCTATGGGAGGTTGTGGAGAGTACAGGCGATGGGGAATTTGGCAGGAGAGGGTGGTCAGGCCTTTGGGGACCATAGGTGGCCCCAGGACAGGGGTTGTGCACCCTAGCATTTCATGTAAGTATAGTAGAAGATCAATTATTAGGTTGGGGTATATAATATCAAAAGGGTAATGGATCCTGATTTAGTCAGACTAGACCCATTGAAATCAATGGACTAGTTAGTCATTAAGCTCCATTGATTTCAATGGGACTGCTCTAGGCATGGCTAAAAGCTTTTCTACAGAAGGCTGTTAATCCACTATATTTACTTTTGATTTCATGGTGGAATTGAGATCCAAGGACTACATGAAGAATGTTTCCAGTTTTTCTACCACATAACCTCTAGGTGGCATTGTGGTACAGTTGAATAGCACAATTGCACAAGTGAAAAAAGTTTCTTCTTTTTTTTACTTACATAAAAAATATCACATCCTCCCTGCTCTAAAAAATACTCACAACAAGCAAGTGCTATTTAAAAACCAAAGTGAAACTGAGGATCACAATATTGTCTAAAGAGCCTGTAAACAACTGTGATTAGGGAATGATGTGCATACAATAAAATAAATGTCTCATGTAGAAAAGCTCTAACTCTGGATCCAACCCATAAATTTCACAAGCACCTTACAAAGTCATTTAACATATTTTACAACCACAAAATTAAAAGCAAACAGCTTAATGACAACTCTTGAGAAACCAAACATTAAATCCTTCATATATGACAAACAACCATGTGCATTGTTGCCGTTATCTCCATGGTCAAGTCAAGTCACAAAGATAGGCTGACCAGATAAAATCTAGGTCAGGGCTCATGTAACTTTAACAGTTGTAGAGAAAAGGGAATTACAGCCAGTGTCATTTGTATGCAATTAGTTCCTGGTGAAATTCCCTCTTCATCACAACAGTTAAAGGTGCAGGCACTATACTAGAGTGACCATATACAAAAGAAGGCAGGGCCCCTGCAACTTTAACAGTTGTGATGAAGAGGGAATTTCACCAGGAACTAATTGCATACAAATGACACTGGCTGAAATTCCCTTTTCTCTACAACTGTTAAAGTTACATGAGCCCTGACCTGGATTTTATCTGGTCACCCTGCACAAAGACTCCAATAATTAGTGGCCTGCCTCCTGGCCCAACAATGGATGTGGGATTTTGGCTTAATGTAGAGAAGCTCTTACCCTCCCGTATGTAGTGATTTAGAGGCTGAGGTTCCTCTCTCATGATATCCACATCTCTGTCCAATGGTGAGTTCATCATTGCATTCCAAATTGGTCCTAGTAAGTGAAGCTGTATTATAAGTCGTTCCTGCTGGGAGAAAAGAACGAAGTTGGATCAGTGGGCCTCTGGCAAGACAGCCAAATATGTGAGTCCTGAGTCTTGGGTTCTGGGCAGAGAGATGTGTGCTAATGGCTTCTTGACACTCTCCACCCTGTTTGAGGTCAAAGATATTGAAAATGAGGGACCATTTTACTGAATTTCTTCAGCTTCTCTAGAGTGAGGCTCACCACTAGGCTGACCATATGAAAAGGAGGACAGGGCTCGTGTAACTTTAACAGTTGTAGAGAAAAGGAAATTTCAGCCAGTGTCATTTGTATGCAATTAGTTCCTGGTGAAATTCCCTCTTCATCACAACAGATAAAGTTGCAGGGGCCCTGCCTTCTTTTGTGTATGGTCACTCTAGTGTAGTGCTTGCAACTTTAACTGTTGTGTTGAAGAGGGAATTTCATCAGGAACTAATTGCATACAAATGACACTGGCTGAAATTCCCTTTTCTCTCCAACTGTTAAAGTTACACGAGCCCTGTCCTCCTTTTCATATGGTCAGCCTACTCACCACCTCCTGTTTTCCACAGTCGCCAGCTAGATGCTTCCAGGAAGCTCACAAGCAGCACATGACAGCAGCATCCTGCCACTTTTATTTTTAAACTCCCCCCCCCCCCCAGCAACTGGTATTCAAGATATACTGCACTGGATAGGGGAGGTACTGTTAGTAATAGCTAATAGCTGTTGATTTGCCTATCCTTCATACATTTGCCTCCTAGGGCCAGTTAAGCTACTGGCTGATGGATCCACCCCCTTCTATGAGGCTGGATAAGGCTCTCCCTGCTGGCAGTGGTTCAGGAAGGGAAGGTGGATCATGCCTTGACCACTGCCATAGCACCCAGCCACATTTCCCTGAAAGAGCTCCACCGGCTGCTTTCCTGCTGCAACGGCCAGAGTGGCTCTCAAAGCAAGTCCCGGTGGGGCCATTTTGCCAAAATAGGAGATAAGGAGGAAGAGCAGGTGGAGGTAGTGCATCCTTCTGTCTCAGGTGGCTGCCGGCCACTACATCATCTGGCAGCAAATCTGGCCCATCAATTCTTCACTGTGCAGGAAGAAATCTTTCCCTGACCCAAATAGGCTGTCACCCATTTTCACTATCTGGCTCCGATTTCTAGTGTTGTGAAAGAGGGAGAAAACGGAAGTTCTACTATCACCACGCCAAGGACATGTGAATAGACCTCCATCAGGGCCTTCTTTAGTTCCCTTTCCCCCAAATTAAAAAGTCTCCAAGACTTCAGCTGTTCCTCATCGGTAAGTTGCCCTTCTTGGCTCCTTCCCCAGCTCTAAGGTATCCTTTTCGAGACAGGATGACCAGAACGGTGCAGAATAGAGTCAAGGTTTGTGCTAAAGAACATAAATTTCTCAGCCTAAGAATATCCTGAGGGTATTCTGATAAGATGCCCCCACAAAGGTCTTGGGCTCGAAGCATGCCTCTGCCTCAAGGGAGACCGAGGTAAGGCAAGTGAGAGCCAAAGAGGGCTTGCTTGGTGTTTGGAAGGTCTGGGAACTAGCCCAGAAAAGAGGCAAACCGCTGGTTTCAGGATGGCATGGGGAACCTCATCAAAACAGACCCACTGGACCCATTCAGACGACATGCTAAGCCACGGTTAGGCCGCTAACCCTTTTGCAGCAAATGGTTAGTGAGCATGTTTAAACTGTGGTTATGTAGCCACCATTGTGTGAATGGTTCCCACAACACACTAAGGGCTCATCTACACCTGGAGGCCTTCCAGGAGTGGGGAGGGATGATCATGAAGTTTTCAGCTTCAGCAATCGTCCCGCACCATCAAGTTGTCCCTGACGTAGAGGAGGGCCATTCCAGGGCGAAGGTTTTTTTTTTTTTTAACAGGACGAGAGGATCATGCAACTGTGTGGGCTTGATCCTGCCCAAAGGTAGGATTTGCTGGAAAATGCCAAGAGCCCTCCCAAAGATGCCAAAAGTTCTTCCCCCTCACCCCAAATACCCATGGACTCCCCCTGCACACTTCCTTGCCTTTTTCCTGAGTCCCGCTACTCACAGGGAAGAGGGACGACCCTGGGAGGGAGAGCCCCACCACCCGCTGAGCTTGGGATGGTCCTGAGACCGGCAGAAAAAATGGGAAAAACCCAGTCCCTGGGAAAATGGAGTGCTCATCCCCCATTCATCCCAGGATCAGCTGTACATCATTTAGATGCGCAGGGATGACCTCGAGACAACCCCGGGACAAATGTCTGGTGTAGATTAGGCCTATGTCATGGTTCACAGGACACGCTATGCCATTATGTTTAGCTCAAAGTGCTTAACCATCATGGCTTAGCATGTCATCTGAACAGCGTCTTTAATAATTAGCTGAGTTCACACATGCATTGTAACTTTGGCAGCTGTGAGAGAGAATGGCTTTGCAAATCAGTTCTTTGACCACAAGACAACGACAAGCTATTTGCAAAACATGGAACATACGTATTTATCCGAAGCCCATCAAAATCTCATTTCCTGCAGGAAACCACATATGGTTCAGGAACTTAGCAGCCCAATCCCAACCCATACATAACAGAGCACGTTTCTCATGTGCAGGGCTTGGGTTCGATTCCTGGCACCTCAGAGAGCAGGCTGATAGAAAAGGTCTCTGCTGGAGAACCACTAGGCTAGATGGACCAGTCATCAAACTTGGTCTAAGGAGTAGAATAGAAGAAGAAGAGTCCTTCTGGACTAAATGCATTTTGTTTACACAGTGGCCAGTCAGTTTGCTATGGGAAGACCTCGAGGAGGACATAACTGCAATAACATCTTCCTGCTTGTTGTTCCCCAATGACTGGTATTCACAAGCACAGCGCCTCCGATACTGGAGGTCACATAGGGCCATCAGGACTAGTAGCCATTGATAGCCTTATCCTCCAGGAATTGGATGAATATCCTTTTAAAGCTGCCAAAGGCCAGGTCTAGATTTTGTGTCAAATCATTATGAATGTGTAATAAAAAGCAGGAAATAACACTATGAAAACTGTATAGGAATGTGGATTGTGCCCCAACAGTCATCAGTGCACTTCAATACTGCTATAAAACAGTAGTGTAGATCTAGCACAAGTGGGCAGCCATCACTACATCTTGTGGCAGTGAGTTCCCCAGTTTAACTATCTGCTGCACTGTGAATAAGTACTTCCTGTTGCCTGTCTTGTAATCCCCACCATTCAGCTTCATCAAATGGCCCCAGGTTCTAGTATTACGAAAGAGGGAGAAATTCTTATCTTTATCCACCACCACCCTAGTATGCATAATTCAATACACCACATCTACATTTATATCCCCCTATTCTTTTCTCGAAGTTTAAAGGCCCTAAATGGTACACAGGGGAGTTGCGTCTGCCCCCTGATCATTTTGGCTTCCCTTTCTTCGGCACCATTTCAAGCTTTTACAGATTCCCTTTTGGGGATCCGGTGACTCCAAACTGTACACAGCATTCCAACCGTAGTTTCGTCATAGATCTGTATAAAGGCATCAAGGTATTGACTGTTGTATTTTCAGTTCCTTCTCTAATTTTGCCCAACATGGTCTTTTCCATTCTCACAGCTCCCGCTCACTGCTTCCGTGATTTAACCAAACCAACCTCAAGTTCCTTTTCTTGGTCAGTCCACATCAGCTCAGACCCACATCAGAGCATATACAAAGTGACGCACATAACATAGGGATGCAATTGCATCACCTTACACCTGCTTACATGAACTGCATTTGCTCTTTTAAGGCCCAATCCTCCAGTTTGGAGAGGTTCTTTTAGAGCCGCTTGTAGGTGCTGTCCAGTTATCTTAGTGCTCATTTGCTGGAACATGGGGAGGCAGGAGAACGTTTCCTTCTCAGTGAGCCATTAGACAGAGTACTACCTGCCCACAGTTCCTTATAGTTCAGTACGCTTTCCTACCCACCCCATAATACCTGTAATGTGGCTACCCCCGCCCCCCATTATTACTATTAACCACCCATGTGGGAACAAATGATATTGCCAAGCGGAGCTATGAAGAAATCGCGTCAGACTTTGAAGCTCTGGGAAGGAATCTCAAGAACTTTGGGGCCCAGATAGTTTTCTCATCCATCCTCCCAGTTCTAGGAAGAGGAATAGAAAGGGAAAGAAAAATATTCCAGGTGAATGACTGACTACAAAGATGGTGCCGACATGAGGGATTCAGATTCTGGGACCACAGGCTACGCTACTTGGAAGATGGACTGCTGGCAAGGGATGGGTTGCACCTCACAAAGGCTGGGAAGAATGTGTTCGGCCACAGCATGAAGAACTGCATCAAGAGGGCTTTAAACTGAATCCTAAGGGAGATGTAAACTTGGAGGCAACAACGGATGAAGGCTTATGCACCATAACAGAGAGAACAGCTCCTAGTGGCCCAAAACAGTGTTCACAACAATGTAGGAAAGAAGCCAGACTACAAAGCACATGGTCTTCGATGTCTATATACCAATGCCCAGAATATGGGAAACAAACAGAACAAACTTGAACTCTTAATACACGAATTTATTTATTTATTTATTTATTTATTACATTTGTATACTGCCCCATAGCCGAAGCTCTCTGGGCGGTTTACAAATACGACTTGATATGTATAACTGAAACTTGGTGGGATGACTCCCATGACTGGAATATAGCAACTGAAGTATATAACTAGTTCAAAAAGAACAGAAGAAATACAAAGGGAGGTGGAGTCGCACTATATGTTGAAAATACTTATCCCTGCACAGAAATACAAGAGGATGAGCCTGGGAGCCCCATCAAGAGCGTCTGGATTAAAATAAAGGGGGAAAGGAATAAAAGGAGCATGATAGACGGAGTCTACTACCGACCACCCAGTCAAGGAGAAGTAATGAGGATAAAACTTTTGAAATGCAAATTGCCAGTGTTTCAAGGAAATCCAATGTTGTAGAAATGGGGAACTAAAATTACCCCGATATCTGTTGGGAGACAAATTCTGCCAAAAGTGGCCCCTCCAAGAAATTCCTGACATGTGTGGCTGATAATGTTCTCCTACAGAAAGTAGAAGAAGGAACTAGAGGAACGGCTATCCTTGATATTGACCAACAGGGATGACTTAGTGGATAAAGTGGCAGTTATAGGAACTCTGGAGGAAAGTGATCACGTCATACTTGAGTTCTTGATTTTAAAGGAAGCAAAAGCTGAATGTAGTCATATGCGTATTCTGGATTTCAGGAAAGCCGATTTTAATAAACTCAGAACTATGATAAGTAAGGTCCCATGGCAAGTGACCCTAATGAGAAAAGGAGTCCAAGATGGGTGGAAGTTTTTAAAAAAGGAAATTATAAAGGCACAATTAAAAACAATTCCAACATGGAAAAAAGGTAGAAGACAACAGAAGAAACCAATGTGGCTCCACAAAAAGCTTAGAGATGACCTGAAAATAAAAAAGGATACATATAGGAAGTGGAAGGAAGGCCAGGCCACAAAAGAAGAGTACCAACAAGTAGCTCAGAAGTGCCGGAATGGTGTCAGGAAGGCTAAAGCTGAGAAGGAGTTGAGGCTAGTGAGGGATGCTAAAAGCAATAAAAAGGCTTTCTTCAGATACATGAATAGTAAAAGACAGAGGAAAGAAATGGTGGTTCAACTGCTTCATGAGGATGGCAAATTGGTAACAGATGACAAAGAAAAGGCCGAAGTGCTCAATTCCTACTTTGGCTCAGTCTTCTCTCAAAAGCGGGTCTATGACGCCCCTGGAAAAAGTGAAGTACAAGCTGAAGGGGCAGGATTGCAGTTTGAGATTGATAAACAAATGGTCAAGGAACATCTAATTTCTTTGAACGAGTTCAAATCTCCAGGGCCTGACGAACTGCATCCTAGAGTAATAAAGGAGCTGGCAGAAGAACTCTCAGAACCACTGTCTATTATCTTTGTGAAATCATGGAAGATGGGTGAAGTGCTGGACGACTGGAGGAGGTCTAATGTTTTCCCTATCTTCAAAAAGGACAAAAAGGAGGAACCTGGGAACTGCAGACCAGTCAGTCTGACATCCATCCCTGGGAAAATTTTGGAGCAGATTATGAAGAAGTCAATCTGTAAACACCTTGAAAATTATGCAGTGATGACTAGAAGCCAGCATGGATTTGTTAAAAACAAATCTTGTCAGTCTAATCTGATCTCATTTTTTGATTGAGTAACCTCCCTTGTGGACTGTGGGAATGCTGTGGATATAGTATATTTTGACTGCAGCAAAGCTTTTGACAAAGCGCCCCATGACATTCTGATTCACAAACTAGTGAAAAGTGGGCAAGATGGAACAACTATTTGGTGGATCCACAGATGGCTACAGAATCGGACTCAAAGAATGCTTATCAGTGGTACCTTTTTACACAGGGGGAAGGTAATGAACAGGGTACCGCAGGGCTCAGTCCTGGGCCCAGTGCTCTTCAACATTTTTATTAATGACTTGGACGAGGAGGTGCAGGGAATTCTTATCAAATTTGCCGATGATACAAGATTGGGTGGGATCACTAATACCCTGGAAGACAGAAACAAACTTCAAAGTGATGTTGATAGACTGGAATGCTGGACTGAAAACAACAGAATGGAATTTAATAGGGATAAATGCCAAGTTCTACACGTAGCAAAAAGACACCAAATGCACAGTTACAAGATGGGGGATACTTGGCTCAGCAATACAACAAGCGAGAAGGATCTTGGAATTGTTATAGATCACAAGCTGAATGTGCGCCAACAGTGTGATGTGGCTGCAAAAAAAGCAAATGGTATTTTGGGCTGCATTAATAGAAGTATAGCTTCCAAATCGCATGAGGTACTTGTTCCCCTCTATTCGGAACCAGTTAGGCCCCATCTTGAGTATTGCATCCACTTCTGGGCACCACACTTCAAGAAGGATGCAAACAATCTGGAGCATGTTCAGAGGAGGGCAATGAGGATGAGCAGGGGTCTGGAAACAAAGCCCTATGTGGAGAGATTGAAAGAACTGAGCATCTTTAGCCTGGAGAAGGGAAGATTGAGGGGAGACATGATAGCACTCTTCAAATACTTGAAAGGTTTCCACACTGAGGAGGGCCAGGATCTCTTCTCGATCAACCCAGAATGCTGGACATTGAGTAATGGGCTCAAATTACAGGAAGCCAGATTTCAGCTGGACATTAGGAAATACTTCCTGACTGTTAGAGCAATACAACTAAGGAACCAATGACCTAGGGAACCAATGACCTAGGGCTCTCCCAC
This sequence comes from Anniella stebbinsi, assembly GCA_029215795.1. Taxonomy (NCBI): domain Eukaryota; kingdom Metazoa; phylum Chordata; class Lepidosauria; order Squamata; family Anniellidae; genus Anniella; species Anniella stebbinsi. Next base: position 411,663,079 of record JARDYH010000001.1, on the reverse strand, counting down.
ACTAGAGGCATTCAAGAGGCAGCTGGATAACCATCTGTCAGGGATGCTTTAAGGTGGATTCCTGCACTGAGCAGGGGTTTGGACTCGATGGCCTTATAGGCCTCTTCCAACTCTACTAGTATATGATTTTATGATCCTATGATAAGTTTGGCCTGGTTCTCACCCCTACCTGTGTCCGGACATGTGGCGTCACACCCTGCTTTTCCTTCCCCCAATACTTTGGTAGCATATTTTGCCCTCCTCAGCCTAAGCATCATCCTCTGATTGGTCCAACTGTGGCAGGTGTCATAATCCATTTTGCATATTTCTGCTCTGATTTCTTAGTCTCTGATTGTGTGCCTGCAAGGACTGGGGAGGGGGTAGCAGCAAGGGTACAACTACAGCCTCAAAAATGATAGGGAGAGGGAAGGAAAGGCAGAAGACTTAAAACGAGCAGGAAGGAATAGGGCTGGAATAAAGTATTAGGGTGATGGACAGGCTGCCTTACGATTCGTGTTAAGTACTCTTTGGGGATATATGATAGGGTGACCATATGGAAAGGAGGATAGGGCTCCTGTGTCTTTAACAACTGCATAGAAAAGTGAATTTCAGCAGGTGTCATTTGTATGCATACAACACCTGGTGGAATTGCATAGAACTGGTAAAGATACAGGAGCCCTCTCCTCCTTTTCATATGGCCACTCTATTTATTGGCTTTTCAAATTTGTATTGCTAGTTTTTAATTTTTTCCCATTGGCCGCGTTGGCTGTGGCTAATCTTCTGTACATGCACAATTCATTACACGCTCACGATTGGCCATTCGCGAACATTTGTGGGTTTTTTATATGACACAGTCAACCTCCAGGACATGGTCTGTGCTTATCCCCATTTATCCCACTTTGAAAAAGATCAGAGATAAGTCAGAATAAAACTTAATGGCATGAAATTGACATGTGTAAAGCCAATATAGTGCTATCATTCCACCTCTAGATGGCACTGTTTCATTGAATGGAATAGCATTGCCTAGAGGGGATGTTTTCAATTCAAAATCATATGGTCATCATCTAAAGGAACCAGCTGCAAATGTGGAAAGACTCCAGAAGAAGAGAACCTCGAGACATTATAGCACTCTTCAAATACTTAAAAGGTTGACACACAGAGGAGAGCCAGGATCTTTTCTCAATCAACCCAGAGTGCAGGACACGGAATAATGGGCTCAAGTTACAGGAAACCAGATTCCGGCTGGACATTAGGAAATACTTCCTGACTGTTAGAGCAATACAACTAAGGAACCAATGACCTAGGGAACCAATGACTTAGGGCTCTCCCACACTAGAGGCATTCAAGAGGCAGCTGGATAACCACCTGTCAGGGATGCTTTAAGGTAGATTCCTGCACTGAGCAGGGGGTTGGACTCAATTGTCTTATAGGCCCCTTCCAACTCTACTATTATATGATTTTATGATCCTATGATAAGTTTGGCCTGGTTCTCACCCCTACCTGTGTCCGTACATGTGGCGTCACACCCTGCTTTTCCTTCCCCCCAATACTTTGGTAGCATATTTTGCCCTCCTCAGCCTGAGCATCATCCTCTGATTGGTCCAACTGGGGCAGGTGTCATAATCCATTTTGCATATTTCTGCTCTGATTTCTTAGTCTCTGATTGTGTGCCTACAAGGACTGGGGAGGGGGTAGCAGCAAGGGTACAACTGCAGCCTCAAAAATGATAGGGAGAGGGAAGGAAAGGCAGAAGACTTAAAACGAGCAGGAAGGAATAGGGCTGGAATAAAGTATTAGGGTGATGGACAGGCTGCCTAACGAGTTGTGTTAAGTACTCTTTTGGGATATATGATAGGGTGACAATATGGAAAGGAGGATAGGGCTCCTGTGTCTTTAACTGCTGCATAGAAAAGTGAATTTCAGCAGGTGTCATTTGTATGCATACAACACCTGGTGGAATTGCATACAACTGGTAAAGATTCAGGTGCCCTCTCCTCCTTTTCATATGGTTACTGTATTTATTGGCTTTTCAAATTTGTATTGCTGGTTTTTAATTTTTTGCCGTTAGCCGCGTTGTCTGTGGCTAATCTTTTCTACATGCACAATTGATTGCACTCTCACGATTAGCCATTCACAAACATTTGTGGGTGTTTTACATGACACAGTCAACCTGCAGGACATTGCCTGTCCTTATCCCCATTTATCCCACTTTGAAAAAGATCAGACATAAGTCAGAATAAAACTTAATGGCATGAAATTGACAGTGTGTAGAGCCAGTATAGTGCTATAATTCCACCTCTAGATGGCACTGTTTCATTGAACGGAATAGCATTGCCGAGAGAGGATGTTTTCGATTCAGAATCACATGGTCTCATCTAAAGGAGCCAGCTGCAAATGTGGAAAGACTCCAGAAGAAGAAACCTGGTAAGGGTGTGGGTTTCCCCCCCCCCCTTATTACACACACACACACACAGAGTGATACTAGGAAAGAAAGGTGGGAAATAGGTATTTTGAATCAATCAATAAATTAAGCCCACAAATACACACAACAAGAAGAACATGACACTAGCCCTCCAAAGTGGAGAGGAAGGGTTCCTGGGGCTGGGGGCAATTTGGAGGTAATGCCAAGCTATGGTTTCACATTATGGGAATAATGAAGCTGCCTGGCCCTCAGGTTCACAAACACCCCTCCACTTCAGATGTGACTGTGAAGGGAAGAGGGGAGGGTGTGTGAGCAGAGCTGCAAACTGGGCAGCCATTCTATCGCTCAGTCGTCACGCCAAGGTTGTGTTGTAGCATTGCCCAACACTAGGCTGACCATATGAAAAGGAGGACAGGACTCATGTAACTTTAACAGTTATAGAGAAAAGGGAATTTCAGCCAGTGTCATTTGTATGCAATTAGTTCCTGGGGATATTCCCTCTTCATCACAACTGTTAAAGTTGCAGGGGCCCTGCCTTCTTTTGTATATGGTCACTCTAGTATAGTGCCTGCACCTTTAACTATTTGCATACAAATAAAACTGGCTGAAATTCCCTTTTCTCTACAACTGTTAAAAGTTACATGAGCCCTGTCCTCCTTTTCATATGGTCAGCGTACCCAACATTAAGCGTTAGGGAAGCTTTTTTCTTTTCTTTCCTCTTTTGAACCATTTCCTCATTCTGACACTCAAAATAGAAAAGGGGTTTCTATGGGAAACAAAGGAAGGCCTTTGATTCAGAGAGCTTATCAAGAAAAGGGGGGGGGGGTGTAGAGGGACATTCCAGACTTGCTTGGCCGAGAATGCATACAGTCCAATGGTGTTATTATTGTTGGATGTCACCATGTCAGAATTGCACAACTAAACAGGACTGCCAACAGCCCAGCGAACACACACACACACACACACACACACATGCACACACAGAGAGCCTGGCCTGCAAGACTTAATGACTTAGGGTGCATTGCACCACCCCAAAACGGCATGCATTTCAAGGCGAGGGTTGCTAAGCCCTTGGCAGGGGGCAGGGAATTGCTCTGCAATTTTCCCATAAGAAAAGGCCCTCAGGAGAAGCCCTTCTCTGTGTCTTCCCGCTATCAGAGGCATGATTGGTGGGAATGCAAGAGCAGGCCTTCTCGGTGGCTGATCCCAGAAACTCAAACTCCCTTCCAAGGGAGACCAGGCTAGTTCGACTGGTGTTGCCCTGCGTCTGGCAAGCAACAATATTTTTATTCAGGCAGGCTTTTGTCTTTTAATCTGAAGTACATTTTTAATCCAGTGGGCGTTACTTCTAGTGTGTTTTAATTGGTGTGTTTTAAATTGTGTTTAATTTAAATGTTTTATGCTTTATATATGCGTTTTAGTCTGTTTAATATAAATGAATTAAAGAAATAATAAATAAATAAATAAATAAATAAATAGCAAAGTTCCAAACCACACATTCATCTCAGAGGTGCAGATCAGGTCATTTTTGTGTAGGAATTCACAAAGATTGGATCCTCAAGCGTCCCATTCAATAATGAGTGATACACATAGACCTTGCTGTGCAGATCTGAAACAACAAGGGCATTTTGTATACTGTAGTCCAAGGGTGAGCAGACCTCATATTTGCAGGATCTACTGTTCTTTTTATTTTTACTACTACTGCTACTACTACTACTACTACTATTTATTGCTTACCCGCCTCTACCTCCGGATCGAGGCGGGGAACAACATCAATGCAAAAAACCTTGGGGACTCCAAACTGGAGTGTGGTACCGGTGACATAACTTAGAATAAAAGAATTATGAGCCCAGGCATTTGTTTTGAGCGACAAAACTGGGAAGAGGTCAGAGTCTTTCCGCAAACGAAGCCAGTCCTGGGGCTTGTGTCTATACGCTCTAAATATCCCTTCGTAGCTGCACAGTTGCGTTCCATTGCTTATACGACACAGCCGCCAACTCACAGCCACATCAGGCTTTTCCCTGCCAAACTCCACTTTCTCTAAGTGTCAATTTACCGTGGATTTTCCCATTGCTCCAATGGCACCGCTGTTGTGTCTCCATCAGGTAGTGGTGGCTTCTGTTCGAGGTATAAGGAAGTGGCCGTACCAGGGGCAGATCCCACAGCAGGTGCAGGAAAGCGGGGCAGGGGGTGGGCTTGTCAAACTTTGAGGAATGGTCACCATGGCAATGTGAAACTCCAGGGAAAGTATGGGCAGTTATGATATATTGTATAATGAAGAAATTAATTAATCTGCGCTGCTACAGGATTTCAAAGTTGTGCGGAGTTGCCAAAAAAAAAAAAAAAGGTTTTCGCAGTTTTTCGGTCTCTCAGTTTTCTCCCCATTTTCACCATCTGACAATAGTGCTGCGTTTTTACCCCGGCCGGAGAGCCCACGCTCCCTCCTGCCATGTAAGTCTATCAGTGTCACCGCACAGCAGTGATGCTGTGGGGTTTGGAGGGAATCAACTAGCAAAGCAGCGGCGTATAGGCGCCCTCCTGGATAGCCACATTCCCGCAGTATGATTTAGAAGGAGAGGAGCTCGTTATGTTGCTGGCTATTGTTTAAAAAGTGTGAGTCGGAACTCTTTGCTGAATCACCCAGAGTTCTAACAATTTCCCCGGTGTCGTTATCTACTAAAAACAACAACAACAACAACAACAACAACAACAACAACAACAACACAATGCTTGAAGTAAAATAGAGAAATAGAATCCGATCCAATATTTCCTGTAACTAACAGGCAGAGTTGCATTGCTGGGCAGGAGAGACCAAACAATAGCTGGTTTGCACTGGACGGATGCCAGTCCCAAGGTGTATAAAACCTGGCTGCTCCTTCTCAGCTCGGATCTTGAAAGCTCCAGAAGTGCAGCAACAGGAGCTCTGGGAGCCAGGAAGAATGGTGGGGCTGCAGTATCTGGTGAGCATCCTCAGTCTCTTGCTTGGCTAGGCGGAAGTCAGCAATCCTATGCACATTTACAGGGGAACTCTAGGGGGTGTCGGTGCTGAAAAGGCCTTGAGGATTCCTGCACTGAGCAGAGCGTTGGACTCGATGCGCCTTTTAGGCCCCTTCCAACTCTACTATTCTATGATTCTATGTTTCTACTCAGGAGGAAGCCCCACTGTTTTCATGGAAGTAAACCTCAGTGAGGCTTAGTTCTGAATAGACATGGGACTCATCTACACCAGATGTTTATCGCGGGGTCATTGAATCATAGAATCGTAGAGTTGGAAGGGGCCTATAAGGCCATCCAGTCCAACCCCTTGCTCAGTGCAGGAATCCACCTTAAAGCATCCCTGACAGATGACTGTCCAGCTGCCTCTTGGCCTCTAATGTGGGAGAGCCCACAACCTCCCTAGGAAATTGGTTCTGTTGTCATACTGCTCTAACAGTCAGGAAGTTTTTCCTGATGTCCAGCCGGAATCTGGCTTCCTGTAACTTGAGCCCATTATTCTGTGTCCTGCACTCTGGGTTGATCGAGACGAGAGCCTGGCCCTCCTCTGTGTGACAACCTTTCAAGTATTTGAAGAGTGCTATCATGTCTCAAGATCATCCCTGCGTGTCCAAATGACATACAGCTGATCCCAGGGCAAACAGGGGACGAATACTCCATTTTCCCGGGATAGCTGGGACTGGTATTTTTTTCATTTTTTTCACCACTCTCAGGACCATCCCGAGCTCCATGGGCGGTGTGGCTCTCCCTGCCAGGGCCCTCCCTCTTCCCCAAGAGTAGTGGGGCTCAAGAAATGGGCATGGAGCTGTGCAGGGGGAGTCCATGGGCATCGGGGGTGAGGGGGAGAGCATTTTTGCCATCTTTGGGATGACGCTTGGCATCTTCCAGTGCCGAGTTTGTTGGGTTTTTTTTTTAAAAAAAATCATACCTTTGCACAGGTTTGTACCCACGCAATTGCGCAAATGTCTCCTCTTTTTTTAAAAAAAATGGTGCCCAGAATGTCCCTCTTTACTTCCGGGACAACTCGCTGGCATGTAGCCCTTGAGGGACGATCCCAGAAGTAGAAAACTCCTTGATCATCTCTCCCCACTCCCCAAAGGGCTGCAGGTGTAGCTAAGCCCATGGATAGAAGGTACTGCAAGGCCCTTTGAGCAGTCGCCTCCTGATAGTCTGGGTCTGGTGGCTGCTTTAACACAAAATCTGATCATTTCTAACTGGCATTGGGGCGAAAGGTCCATCTCCTTCATTAAATGTAACCTCTCTTTTCCCTGCTTTCACCTCTTCAGCTTCTTGTGATTTTCCTGGCTCTTCCAGCATGTGGTAAGTGGGTATATTTGCCTTCTCTCTGTAATCGGTGACCAGGGTAACTGGTCCAGGGTATAGAATCATAGAATTGTGGAGTTGGAAGGGACGGCAAGGATCATCTAGTCTAACCCTCTGCAATGTGCAGGAAAACCAGTTAAACCATCCATGAGAGGTGGCTGCCCAGCCTCTTCTTAAAAATCTCCAGAGATGGAGAACCCACAACCTCCATAGGTAGACTGTTCCACTGTTGTACAGATCTTACCATCAGGAAGTTTTTCCTTATATTTAATTGGAATCTGGCATCACCTGGTGATAGATGCCCAGGTGAAATCTTCTATCTTGGTTGGTTCTTATTTTTTGAGATCTCTAGATTATTGTTACTAGTTCCCTGGATCTTCTAAGGAAGGTGCCCTAAAGTTCTGATAACTGCAACCGATTGTTTCCATAACCCCTAATGCCACAGAATTATATATGGAAAGTACAATACTCATTTTTATTTATTTACTTATTTATTTATTACATTTATATACCTCCCAATAGCCGAAGCTTTCTGGGCGGTTCACAGAAATTTAAACCTTCAACAAAACCAAGATATAAAAATACAATATGAACACACAACCAGAGTAAAACAACCGTGCAGCAATGCCGATTTAAAATACAAATTTAAAATACGGATCTAAAACAGCAGAGTTGAAAGGCTATGATAATAACTCATTAAATATCCTGAAAATAAAAAGGTCTTCACCTGGTGTCAAAAGGAGTATAGTGTAGGTGCCAGGCGAACCTCTCTAAGGAGCTCAAGTTTAAAAACAAACCAAAGTCTAAGAACAATTAAAAACATGGGCATTAAAAAAATATTCCTGGGTCACTTTGTTAATCAGGCAAACAACAATAGTAATGCTGCCTCATTAAAATCATGAAAGTTATAATGTCTCCTTCTTTTCTATTTATTACTATGACTAAACATAAAACACATAAATTGTGATGTTCCATTAGAAAAAAAATCCCAAATGCATTTGGCCATTCTTTGTTTAGGACCAACCAAACATGCACAAAATTGTGGGCAAGCTTTTGAGATGTACAGATCTCTGTACCAGGCAAGAAGATGTTGCAAAACAAACAAAACAAACAAACAAACAAACAAACAAAAACAAGTAATGTTCAGCAAAGAATAGAGGGTGTCTCTACATTACCGGGGGGGGGGGGGGAATGCCCCTTACAGGGGTTTCTTCTTCTGGAGCCTTTCCACATTTACAACTGACTGCTATGTGATTTTGAATTGAAAACTTCCCCTCTTGGCAATGTTATTCTGTTCAATGAAATAGCACCATCTATTGGTGGAATTATAACAATACTCTGGCTTTACACACCGGAGACATCCCACAATAATTTTAAATACTGCATTATCTCCAATTTTTTTAAAGCGAAATTACTGGGGGAAAGCATGGGAGATGTCCTGGAGGTTGATGGTGTTGTGTAAAGGACCTGCAAACATCTGTTAGTTGCCAATTATTAGCGTGCAATAAATTGCTCATGTAGAGAAGCACTGTAAAGACCAATGAATTAATTGTAGCACAAGCTTTCATGGGAGCTAAGTCTTATCATTGGCTACTAGTCATAATGGCTAAATGCTAATCCCAGGAAGGGTGGCCATTTATGTGTCGCCAAAGAAAAGGAGATGCGTCACCAAAGAAGTGGACAAAAGAGGGCACAAATGTGCCTATGCTAATTTATAGGCATAGATGCAAGTTTATGCAATTATTACCATTTCAACAGAAATGCATTTCCTGCCGATTCAGTCTGCTCTTGGGAGGGGGGGTAACTGTTGATGGGCAGCTCTTCTTCCAGTTCTTTATCTTGCAATTAGAATGGGAAAGGATAGCCCTTCAAATGGAGGGCTGTAAAAGGGTGCATATGGACACCTACCTCCAGGACAAAATGCTTGTGAAATCTAGTCAGGATTGTGCCCCTGCGTCCTTCTTGTGGGCTTCCCATTGGGGCATACCCACTGGCCACTGTGGGAACAGAATCCTGGACCGGATAGTGCTTTGGTCTGGTCCAGCAGGGCTCTTCTTATGCTCTTACATTCCTGGACTAGAGCCCCACTTCATCAGATGCATGGTGTGCTCACCTTTTTAATTTCGGAACACTAGGACTCCTCCATCAAGATGCACCCTGAGACTGGTTGTCTGACAACCGTTACCCAGAGGACCTTCTCTTCTGCCGCTCCCAGACTGTGGAACGGCCTGCCAGGAGAGATTCGCCAGCTTAACAGTCTTCCGGAATTTAAGGAAGCTATAAAGACTGATCTCTTCCGGCAGGCCTACCCAGTCGAATTTTAAGGTGCCGTTTTAATCATGTATTAGTTTTATATGTTTTTAATAATTCATTAGTTTTATACATTTTTAATCAGTTTTACGTATTTTACGCTGTTTTGTATTTAATGTAGTTCCCCGCCTCAATCCGGAGGGAAAGGCGGGTAAGAAATAAAATTATTATTATTATTATTATTATTATTAATCACGTGTGTAAGGGAATGGAAAGTGAAAGTGGGAGAGAATAAGGAACAGAAGTGGTAGCTTCGTTTCCTAGAGTCTTAGAGCAAAACTAGACATGACATTTATTGCATGAATGCAACGAACCTGTACAATTTTTTGTGATGTAAATTGCAGTTGCAGAGGGGTCTAAGAAGCATCAGAACCACATAGAGGCTCAATTCGGATGACACAATAAACAACTGGTGTGGGGGAAACAATCGTCAGTTGTTTTGACTATTGTGTCATCTGAATGCTGCCATAGTCAACTCAGCGCTGATCCTCATCCACACCACAGTTGATTATTTATTACCATGTTGTGTGGGGAGTGCCCCCTAGGGTTAGCGTGAGGGTTAGGGTTAGTCAACCCACCATTGACTATCGTGTCGTCCGAATTGAGCCAGTGTGGGCAGGGCAGGCAGCATCGACCCATCACCATGGTCCCAACAAAAATCCTCCCCCAAACTGTTATTTGGTGCCAACAGATGTAAATAACAGCTGGGACCAGTGTGTGTGTGTGTGTGTGTGTGTGTGTGTGTATTTACATAACAAAAGATACACATTAATTGAATTCATGGAATTAACTACATGTCTAGTTTGGCCCTTAGTGCATTTATTTATTTAATGTAATTGTTGGTAATGCTAGAACACACACACGAGATTTGATTGACAGTTGCAGAAATGTCATTTTTGACATTGACACCTGCAGTGACAGGCTGGTTTTGTGATCAAAAATGAAGATCAGGATGGGCAGAACAGCAAGGGTTTCCATTGTCCAATAACAGCAACTAAAAAGCTCTCTTTCACACACACACACACACACACACACGTTAGGCTACTGAAAAGGAATGCTTGGGAGGAAACCAGGAGTGGGTTTTTGTGTGAAAGGATGTTTTTCTGGTGCTTGATTCTGGTACTTGATTCTGGTACTGATCATAAATTCCTGGGCTGAGTATGTGCTCAGAGGCACCAGCCTCTTTCAGACAACATAATAGTCAATGGTTGGTTAATAGTGAACTCCACGGTTGATTATCGAGGGGGTACTCCCCACACGACATGATTATAATCAACCGTGGTGTGGATTAAGGCCAACGTCGAGTTGACTATTAGTCAATGGTGTGTTTGATAGACACATCCCCTGCTCTCTCTCCCACCTCAGTCCTCCTGCTGGTATCCCATCAGCCATTGCAAGTTCTGCCTGCTGGACTACAGCAGCAGCCGCCTCTTTGATCACTCTTGCCAGGGGACTCTGCAGTCACTGAAAATAACCAACTGTGTACGACAAAATAGTCAACAATGCCCGACACACGACACAACAACCAATGGTTGTTCAAATAATCAAATCTACAGAGCGTTGGTTATTTGCCTTGGTTAGTTTGGCTGAATAACCTACTGTAGTGTGAAAAAGTCCTGACAGATGGCACAATAACCCACAGTTGACTATTTGACCCACTGTTGGTTATTGTGTCATCCACACCTAGTCACCCTCTTACTTAATTCTTAGCATTGTCTACCCATCTGAGCCGCTATTTTGCATCTAATTCCAGCTGGAGGGTCTTAGGCTTCTAGTATATAGAGAAAAGTAGGTCCTGCAAGTCCAAAATCTGCCCAACAGGTTTTTGACAGCCCCAATTCATATTTCTCCTACAAACCAGAAAATCCAGAATCTACATTCAAACTTTGAATTTGAAATGTCAGAGGTCGACTCCTTGACATTTGGCATGCAAAAGAAGGTCTTCTGTTCACATTTGCGCTGACAAACATACTGAGCCTATCTACACTACTGCTTTAAAACGGTTTATAACAGTTTTAAACTGGTTAATAACTGTTATTGACCGGTTTAAAACTGTTATAAACTGTTTTAAAGCAGTAGTGTAGATAGGCTCACTGTGTAATTTGAAAGAGGCTTTTTCATATTTGCTTCCACTCAGAAACTTCCCCTTATCATTTGTCACCAAAGCAAAGAGTCACAGAAGGTTTCTCTTGGTCTCTTCTCAGTTTCAGCTTGTGTGACGCGCTGGTTTGACCGGGATGACCCTACCGGAGTTGGAGACTACGAAACAACAGTTGACTTAAGGAGGGAATTCCCCGATGGGATTTGCCTTCACCCCATCGGCATTGAAGCGCAGACCCTAGATGGGATCCCAGCCTCTAACACGGGTCAGAGCTTTAATCTGTGAGTAATGTTGGGGCAGTTTGGGGGAATTAATGATGACTGTATAGCAGTCTAGTATGGAAGCTCATATATGCCTTGCTCAGGCTTCCAAGGAAGGGGCTAGAATACACAATCCTAAGTGGCATCGGGGGGATGATGAAGTGGGTCTCCTGTTTCATCCCCAGCCCTACTGGTTTGCACTGGTTAGGGTGGCAGACAGGGCTGGTCTTGCCAGTTTTTTTCATCGTGGAAGGGCCTTGAATCTTCATTTCCCCTCACGGACAGCAATAGTTGGAGGAAATCATTACACCAGTTCCAGGACTAACGTAGCTGATAGGCCCCGGATTTGGTCTCTCTGGGGGAACCCAGTGGCTTTGAATCTGGTGGCTTTGGATCTGCTATTTCAGGTTGCTCTGCCTGCTACTGCCAGGGGGAGAACCCTTGCTTGGCAGTTTCTTGCTTACCCAGGTGCAGCTGAGGCCTCCATTATGGCTGAGCAGACCCCCCCACACACACACACAGCACTCCTCTCTACTGGCATAGAGCCGCCCTCCTCACCTTCTCCAGCCAGCAAGGGCACCGTGTGGCTTAGGATTTCCACACTTCAGTATTATGAGTGACTCCTACCTGAGTCAGCATGCACAATATTTCTTTTTTTCCGTAATATGCACGCATCATTAAAACTAATGGTTTTGCATAACCACGGTTATGCAAATTATAGCTGTCACTGGGTGTGATGTCGTTCCGGTTCTTGCTGTTGCTGTTGTGAAAACAGCCGCCGCAGAGAAACCTGAGCAGCCTTGGAGCCATGCGCTGTCCCAGCAAGCAAAGCTTCTCCAAAGCTGCTCTTTGCATTACAAGGGAAGCTTTCGTTTCCCCTCCGTTCTATTGTTCTGCCATGAATTTCGCATCATTTTCGTCATCCCGTTCACTGGCCTGTAAACCTAAGGTGACCCTATGAAAAGGAGGACAGGGCTCCTGTCTCTTTAACAGTTGCATAGAAAAGGCAATTTCAGCAGGTGTCATTTGTATGTATGCAGCACCTGGTGAAATTCCCTCTTCATAACAGTTAAAGTTGCAGGAGCCCTGCCCTCTTTTGTATCTGGTCACTCTAGTAGAGCTGCTGTGACTTTAACTGCTGTGATGAAGAGGGGATTTCACCAGGTGCTGCATGCATACAAGTGACACCTGCTGAAATCCCCTTTTCTATGCAACTGTTAAAGATACAGGAGCCCTGTCCTCTTTTTCAGATGGTCAGCCTAAACCTCATGTACGTGGGAGTGCTTAGCAATGGTGCTGTTTGTCTTCTAGCGTTACACTTCAGTGTAATGTGTGGAAAACTACCCTCCCACACAGCAAGCCACAAAAAGGAAATACGTTTCTGAGCCCTTATGAATGTGGGGATGTGGTAACAAGCTTTGTTTTATTTATTTATTTTCGTTTCCAGGTCCGCTATTGAGTCCAGATTCCATTATTATTATTATTATTATTATTATTATTATTATTAACATTTATATATACCACCCCATAGCCGACGCCCTCTAGGCTGTTTACAAAGATTAAAATATTGAACATTAAAAACTGATATACAAAATTTTAAACCATCAGAACTAGGGGTGTGCATCGGATCGGGTCCAATCCATGATCAGGAGCCGATCCAACTGAAATCGGATAAAATTATCTGATTCTGATCCCGGCTTCTGGATCGTCCGATCTGATCCGAACTGGTCCGAAAGGACCCGATCCGGTTCGGATAAGATCGAAGGATTGGACCTCCTCCTCTCCCTCACGCTCCTTACCTGCCGGGGCCATCCGCTGTTGCCCACGGGCGGCAGTGGATGGCAGCAGATGGCCCCTGCCGGTAAGCCCCCTCCTCCCCTCGCACTCCTTACCTGCCGAGGCTGTCCACTGGCATTTGCTGCCCCCTTCTACTGAGAAACAGGCTTCATGGTCTGCCTCTCAGTAGCGCGCCAGGTAACATCTTCACCCGGCACGCTACTGAGAGGCAGGCCGTGTAGCCTGTTTCTCAGTAGAAGGGGTCAGCAGATGCCAGCTGATGCCCCAGCAGGTAAGGAGCGTGAGGAGGAGGAGGGGGAGGGCCCCACTTACCTGCCGGGGCGTCCATTTCTGTCCGCTGCTGCAATCTACTGAGAAACAAGCTTTGTGGCCTAGTTCTCAGTGGAGCACTGGGTGATGACATCATCACCTGGCACGCTACTGAGAGGCAGGCCACGAAGCCTGTTTCTCAGTAGATTGGAGCAGCGGATGGCAGAGGACAGCCCCGGCAGGTAAGGAGCTCAAGGGGGGAGGGAGAGGGAGGGGGGAGTTAGGCCCCCACTCACTCACCCACCGCCATGTTTTCCATATGGGCTTGCATTGGGGGAAAGCTTTATTTTCCCCAATGCAAGCCTATGGCGAAAACACCAAAAATGGCGGCTGATCCGAAAATCGGACGTCCGATTTTCGGATCGGGTCCGATCCGGTCCAAGGGACTTCTGAATTTGTCCAAACTGATCCAGGACAACATTGGAGGTCCATAATCAGAACCATAAAAACAGACTACATACCAACTATTCTAGGGTCAGTTAAAAAACTCAACATATGCTGTTAAATGCCTGGGAGAAAAGAAAAGTCTTGACCTGGCGCTGAAAAGATAACAATGCTGGCGCCAGGTGAGCCTTGTCAGGGAGATCGTTCCACAGTTGGGGGTCCACCACTGAAAAGGCCCTCTCCTTTGTTGCCAGCCTCCGAGCTTCCCTTGGAGTAGGCACCCGGAAGAGGACCTTAGATGCTGAGCATAGTGTATGGGTATGTTCGTGTCGGGAGAGGCGTTCCGTCAGGTATTGTGGTCCCAAGCCGGGCAAATGTCCTTGTCAATTTCATCTTCCACTGTGGCGCTCCCTGAGCAAAACTCCCCCTCCCCTGCCTCCCGTATCAGAATATAAAAGGGAAATACTTTTCTGAGCCCTTAAAAACATGGGAAAGAGGTCAAAACTTTGGTGGGGTTTTGTTTTTGTTATTGGTATGCTGTTATGCGCTCTTGCACACCTGTCCCCTATTTATCCAAACATACCTGTATCCCTCTGCTTTGGCGCTTCCCTTGCTAGAAGACACCCTTTCATTTTTAAAGGCTGCTTGACATTACACTGAAGTAATCGCTCTCACCCCAAAGACCCTTCTCTTCTGCAGCACCTTCTGTCTACTCCCTTGTCAATGGTCTCACCTTGGCACTTCCCTTGCACTTGAACACCTTTTTTAAAAAAATAAATGCTACTTCACATTACACACTAAAGTAAGCTTCCTGCTTGAAACAAAGACATTATGATGTCAATGCCCTTGTAAATTTCATCCTGCCTCCTCTCTTGCGGTCCCCAGCTCTGTTGCTAGCTGTCAGGTGCACATGCGGGTAACAGAGCAGTAAGTAGGCTCGCAAAACTTGTGCAGAATTCATGGCAGGGGAAATTTGCACCAATCTCGTAGCACAGCAGTAACACAGATGGGAAATCTGCACAAAATTCCTAGCAGTGCTCATTAGTTCCTGTGTTTAAAACAAAGCATCATGAAAGCAATTGGGACACCCTCTGGTGCCTTTTCTTCGTGATTCTTAGGGGGTGGGGGAAATCCATCCTGAGGCTAAGAATGGCAGCGGCCCTAGTGTGATTGTGAGGTTTTCACCATCCTTGCTGGCCAGCTCTCTCTCCGTTGCTCTCAGATGTACGTGAGAGTTACAGAACGGTGAGTGAGGATGTAAAAACTGCCCCAAATTGATGGCAGAGCAGAACGGAAGGGACATTTCCACAAATCCCACACCAGGAAAAATAAAAATAAATGTTGAGAACTCCTTCCTTTTTGTGATCTGGTACGTGGTGTGTGTGTGTGTGGGGGGGTCCTTCATGAGGCAGCAAGTCCAGAGGACCAATTGCAGAAAAGGTGCTGACGCAGGCAATGGGAAAATGAAGATTTCTGCCATGAAGCCTCCTGCAGGGCCAGCCCTGTTAGCCAGAGTGAAGCAGTTGGCTCAGGTGGTAGTTGCTGGGAGATGGCAGCAAGGTGTTGGAGGAGAGATCTGTGTTCCATGCGGTCTGCTCTGTGCCCCCTAAGCTAGTCTGCAACCTTCAGGGGCAGTGAGAATACTGCCCCGTGATCAGTGTTGAAGACGGATCCATCTCCCATTCCGGTTGGCTTATATACATGGAATGGGAGGGGGAGCCATGTTGCCATTTGCCCCCGGCAGCAAAAGGTCTTTGGCCACCGCAAGGACTGAGAGTGACTGTGGGAGAAACAAGCCACAGTAAGCTGCCAAGAGGGCGATCATCTGTCAGGAGTAATAGACAAACCACCCACCCACCATGGCTTCTTCCCAGGGTGGCTTAGCATGACGTGCAAATGCGCCCACTTTGTATCGCAACAGGGAATGATAGATTTTTGCTGGGAAAACTCATCTCCCTCCAGCTACTGTGAGGGTTGCATCTCAGCTCAGAGGGAATAGGGAGCTCTGGGGTGGAAGGGGAAAGTGGAGGACATCAGTGTCCCTGCTAATCAAAAAGTTCCAGCGCGGCGTCCTACAAGACCTGGCTCCACTACACCAATGGTAGGAACTCTTTGCAACTGTCTCTCCCTTGACCTCCCTCCCTTTCTCAGTCACTGTTTGTTCAGTCAAGTTGCTTCTCTCTCTCTCTCTCTCTCTCTCTCTCTCTCTCTCTCTCTCTCTCTCTCTGTTCTTGCTCTAGGTTTAACCCTGCTGATGGATTTGCTTGCGTGAACCAAGACCAGTTCAAAATGTCCTGCCGGGATTACAAAGTCCGCTTTATCTGCCCTCCAGAATTCTGCTCAGATGAGCCAATCGTGACATCTTGTGATGAGATAGGAGAAGGTACCTCTCCTGCTTAAGCTCTATCTGTCTAATGCCGCCACACCCATTGCTCAGAGGTTAGAGGCAGGGATGTCGGCACAGAAACTTTCATAACCTGAGGGCAAAAAAAACCAATAAACAATTATGGGCACCACATTTCCAGAAGGACATGGACAGGTTAGAACAGGATCAGAGGAGGGCAACGAAGATGATCCAGGGACTTGAGCACACGGCCTATGAAGACAGGCTGAAGGAACTTAGGATGTTCAGTATGGAATAGGCTGACCATATGAAAAGGAGGAAAGGGCACATGTAACTTTAACAGTTGTAGAGAAAAGGGAATGTCAGCCAGTGTCATTTGTATGCAATAAGTTCCTGGTGAAATTCCCTCTTCATCACAACAGTTAAAGGTGCAGGCACTATACTAGAGTGACCATATACAAAAGAAGGCAGGGCCCCTGCAACTTTAACGGTTGTGATGAAGAGGGAATTCCACCAGGAACTAATTACATACAAATGACACCGGCTGAAATTCCCTTTTCTCTACAATTGTTAAAGTTACAGGAGCCCTGTCCTCCTTTTCATATGGTCAGCCTAGTATGGAAGAAAGGAAGACTGAGGGGAGACATGTTAGCAGTGTTCAGGTACATAAAAGGGTGCCACAGGGAAGATGGTCAAGAACTATTTTCCACAGCCACAGAAATTAGGAGCTGAAATAATGGGTATAAGTTACAGCTACCTAGATTCTGATTAAATGTAAGGAAAAACTCCTGATGGTAAGATCTGTGGGTTCTCCATCTCTGGAGGATTTTAAGAAGAAAGACACTGGACAGCCACCTCTCCTGGATGACGTAATGGGCTTTCCTGCACATTGCAGAAGTTGGACTAGATGATCCCTGGAGTCCCTTCTAACTCCACAATTCTATGATTCTTTTCTTTGGCGCAGGGGAATGACTTGTGGCCCTTCGGATGTTGTGGGCCTACAATTCCCATCATCCCTCACATTGGCTAGGCTGGTTAGTGCTGATGGGAGTTGTAGTCCGACAAAATCTGAAGGGCCACGTGTCCCGTTCCCCCCACCGCCAGGTTTAAAGCGTTATACATAAACATTTGCAAAACAGTGATGTGGGCAAAGAGAGTGACGTATCACACAGGCACAAGCCTACGGGGACCTGCGACATTTGCGCAGCTGGCAATCACATTTTCCTGGTTGTGGTCGGCCGCTGGAAAGAAAGGCGGGGAGAGGGTTCCTCACAGCAGAAATGCTCGTTCAGGAAAATATCCTCTGTGTGACGGAGTAAAACAGGTGCGTTGACTGCACAGTAGAAGAAATGCTGTCATAGTTTCATTCAAAACACAGGAGAGGGGCCCTCACAAAGAGAACAAACAAAACAAAAGTGGATCCAATGAATAGGAACTAGCTTCGAATGCCTGCTGCAATAACGCAATTTCCTTGTGTCCTAATAAACGTCGGTAGTACACAGACAAGCAACGTGGGGTCTATGATTCCTCTCTGCTAATAGATAGCAAAGCCCATCGTTCCGTCCCCCTGGCCCCACACAAGCTCAGTGCAAACAAATGGAGGTTACACAGAAGCTTGGTGCATTGAGCGTCAGACGTTGGTATTGCTGGGCACATGCCTAAGGCCTACAACGCTGCCGGGGGGCCATTGCCAACCCCAAGAGTTCCCTGGTCTTTGCCCACCCCCAATTAATGCTCATTCACCGGCCTGCTTTCAATATGCAAACAGTGACAAGTTTTTGTTTTTGTTTTTGTAGCTTTTGGGGTTGATGTAGCGGTTTTAAATGTATGTGTGTATTGTGTGTATGTTGTATGTTTTTGCTGTTTTAATTTTTGTATATTGTTTTTAATTGTTTTAATCCTATGTAAACTGCCCAGGGAGCTTTGGCTATGGGGCGGTATACAAATGTAATAAATAAATAAATAATATAAATAAATAGAAAGATGGAGCGGCATTCTCCACTTGCCTTGTAGTCTTCCTCTGAGTTGTTGTATGGATCAGGCCAAGAAGGAGAGGGCACAGTTGAGGAGGAGATGGGCTCGCTCAGAGAGGAGAGTCCATTGACAGTGAGCTTCTCTACATTTTTTTTAAAAAAAATCCCACTGCCTTACCGGGCTTTCTGCTTCTGCTTTCTTTCTGGGATTGCAAGTGGCTCAGTTACACAGGCAATTACACAAGCAGTTTGAATTGAATATTTCCTCTCTCTGCATGCTCTGTTCACTTCCATTGAGACAGACAGTGCCATCTCCTGCTGGAATTATTGCACAACGACGAGTTTTCACACTGGAAGATCCCATTTTTTCTGGATATTACCACATTATCTGTGGTTCTTTTAAAATTGAGATTTCCAGTGGATAGGGCAGGGGACATTCTGGTCATTGGCAACTTTGTGTAACGGACCTGCAAATTTCTGTGAATGGCCAATCACATGTGTGCAATACGTTGCTTGTTTAGAGGGGTCCAGTATCTTTCTTATTTGTTTGTTTAATGCCTTTCTTAGTCACCTGTCAAGATTGCAGACTTCCCAAGCCAGCGTACAGTATAAAACATACAATTCTATATCAGTTAACAAATTTTACAATCCTAGATCAGTTTTAAACAAATGTAAGAGTGAACCTGTTAAAAAAAAGCCAAAGCCAAACACTCTGAGATCAAGACTGGTGGCCCTAATTGTCTGCCTGCCTATAAAAGCAATTAGGCTGGCCACCATTACAGACAGGGCCTACTCAGTAGCAGCCCTGCCACTTGTAGAACTCTGTTCCTACTGATAGTCGGTAGGCCCAATTATTACAGGCCTATTTACCTTGGCCTATAGTTGACCTTACTGGAAGCTATTGTGTATATGATACTGTTTTGATTTTAACATTTGTTTTTATTATTGTTTTCATCATTGTTTCATTGTGTTCTGTAGTTTCCTTTTTTGTTTTTGCATGCCACCTTTAAATATTTTAAATAAATAAATAAATAAATAATAAAAGCAGCATATATAATTGAAAAAACAGCGTAACACTAAAATTTTAGTCAAAAGCCAAAGAAAACAAACACATTTTTAAACCCTCTTAAAAACAATTGATGGAGCTAGCTGTATATTTCTTGGGAGGGAATTCCATTGGTCAGGGACTACCCCTAAGAAGGCCCTATCTCTGCTACTGCCCGCCAATGTTGCAGACCTTAATGACAGGCAGTGCGAGCAGGGCCAGCTGTCCTTTAAACCTGAAGCCAACATTGATGTGAGTCTTGCCTTGATCTCTCTCTCTCTCTCTCTCTCTCTCTCTCTCTCTCTGTTAGGTTGCACAACACGTTGGTTTGATCGGGACAATCCCTCAGGAAAGGGAGACTATGAACTCTCTTCAGCTCTACAGAAAGAATATCCTAAAGAGATATGTGATGATCCGATTGCAATCAATGTAAAGACCCTGGATGGGATTCCTGCTCTGCAGACGGGACAAACGTTTTCAGTGTGAGGAAATCCTTTTGGTGATGCTCAGAGAGTGTGAGAGAGGTTGCATTTTGAGATAAGACTTCCTGCAATTGCTCTGGTCTGCATCCTGCTGAGCTGTTTGGGGAGGCTTTCCCAGTGAAAACTCTTTGAAATCTCTTCTTGTGCCTTTACTCTTTTGCACTAGTTTATAAACAAACCATGTAACTGCTAGCAAGTACAGTGTGAATATAGATATTTCTCTAGCAAATAGGTGCCTTAGATCAAGGATGTGCAGAAAGTATATCTGGATCTATGGGTAAATCTCCAGGTGATTTGAAGTAGAATGGCAAAGATTTCTGACACCATTTATCTATTTTTTTATTTAAAACATTTCTTGGCAGACTTTCAGGGCAGACGCCTTCCTGAGGCGAATCACAACAATAAAATACATAAAAACAGTGAAAATATTAAAAGTGGTAAATTGTTCGACAATAGCAACAACAAAACCACTCTGCAGAACAACTGGGGAGAGAGAATTGTAGGCAGGAGTGAGGTTTTGTGTGCAAGAAGCTTGTTCTGGCAATCAGAACAAATTCCTGAGCTCAGACTTAGTGGGCTTGTTCAGACAACATGCTGAGCTATGGTTAGGCTGCTAACCCTTTTGCCACAAGTGGTTAGTGAGCATGCATAAACCATGGTTATGTAGCCACCATGATTAGGAATGGTTCATACGACATGCTAAGTCATGCTTCACAAGGCACACTAAATCGTAACATTTAGCTCAAAACGCTTAACCGCCATGGTTTAGCATGTTGTCTGAACAGGGTCGGTGAATTGTAAATATATGCCTGCACTTGACTCTGTGGAACTTGTGGTTCCACAGAGGCAAGTTGATCTTGCCAGCCTGCAGCCTCCTTCATTCTAGATCGTCATGGGATATGGTGCGCTGCTATGTGGACGGTGACATGGGGTGGACCGAAGTTCACATTCTGGAATGCAGAACTGGAGAAGTGCTTCTTGCATTTCCCAACTGAGTCTGCACTGAGTCAGTGTAATTTCCTTTTTTTTGCTGTGGGAAAGTGATCCGCACGCTTCTCCATTCTGACAACCACTCGTGATCACCGGTCTTGCCCCAAATCCTAGGTGTCACATGACCTCCAACGTCTCAGGGAGAAAGAGGAGACGGGCCCTACCATGGTGGGCCAATCAAATGCTTTGCACCCTAGAGGTCCTAGGTTCAATCCCCAGCACCTCTAGCAGAGATGCTGGAGGACCCCTGCCTGAGCAAGACCCCGTCTGGAACCTTGAAAGCTGATGCCACTCAATGTAGAAAATACTGAGCTAGAGGGACCAATCTTCAGACTCAGGAAACAGCCAAGACCAGAGTGATAGTTTAGTGGTTGAACGCACCTTCTGCACTCCAAAGGCCCCAGGTTTAAAACCTGGCATCTCCTGGTAGGGCGGGGGGGACCTGCCTGAGACCCTGGAGAGCCACTGGGTATTGAATCTGGTGCTATGGCTTTCATACCCTGTTTGATTTCTCCCCAGAGGCCTCTGGATGGTCTCTGGGAAACAGGATGCCAGTTTAGATAGGCCAGAAGCAGCACGGCACTTACTTTGGGTGCCTGTACAAGAGCGATTTAAAGCTCTTTCAAGTCGCAGTAAAAAAATTACCTCTACAAAAGTGGAGCGCAAATCGGGGGTTGAGGCGCTTTAGCTGTCCGATAATGTGCATTATCGAATGCGCGCTAAATAGCGAGTTTTAATTCTCCGCGGAAAGCGCATTTTGACCATGTAAACAAGTGATTCTCCGCATTTCAGCCACTTTAAAGCGTGCTTCGTACTGCCAGTTATGCGCTTCACCGCATGTCGTTTACAGGATTTAGGCGTAAATGCGATTGTGAGAAGATGCGCATAATCGGACAACCAGGCGCCAAACCGAATTCTTGTAGAGGGAACCATTCTCTTTCTCATCCGTTGCTACTTGGGCAAAGCAGGTGCTCAGTCCCCAAATCAGGGGTCCAGAACGTCAGGCTTGGAGGCCAAATCTGGCTTTCCAGGGTCCTCAGATGTCTACACCCAATTCCATCAGCTTTTGTTCTGTTCTTGTTCTGCAGGAGTTCCCCAGTTCAATCCCTGGCATCCCTAGGTAGGGGCTGGGAAAAACTCCCTTGGGAGCCGTTTTGTCTCTCCCTTGACACTGAGAGGCTCAATTTCCACCAAGAGTTTCCCATTTGGGGAGACCCCTGAAGTGTTTCTGTGCCTAGACCCCATGGTGGTCCATTGCTCCCCTGCAGAAAGGATGTGCAATACCTGTAGGTCTCTCTCTCTCTCCTGCCTAAAGGGATCTTAAATACCTCCAAGATCTCTCGCTCTGTTCTCTCATCATTAAGCATAACGATGATTGGGGGCATTACTCAATTGTACAGGCACCTGCTTTGCATGCAGAAGCTTCCAGGTTCAATCCCTGGCATCTTTAGGTAAGACCAGGGCAACCGAGAGCAGGTTCGGGCCCCGGTGAAAAAGCCCCCCCCCCCGGAAGGATGATTCTGTAATGTTATAAGATCAAGTAGGAAGAGTCTCGGAAAGAATTGAGAAAGGCAACAGGAGGAGCGTGTGTGTTTTCTCTCGGACAGGTCCTAAGGTTTTGATGCCTGTCCCAGTGTTTTTGGGGAGCACATTGTGGGCGGGCGGGAAGGATGCATACGGGGATCTGTTAGACTGAAAAGAAACAGCTCCTTCCCACTCAGTTGTCCCCCTGGAGGTTTCTATGGCCATCCATGTAGCTCGTTTCAATCGAGTGGCTCTTTGCGATGACAAGCAACCCCATGTGCGCACGCTGCAACAGAGCCTTTTGTTTTGCTACAAATGCATGTTAAAAATAATCAACAAATAATGATACCACTAGGGTGACCCTATGGAAAGGAGGACAGGGCTCCTGTATCTTTAACAGTTGTGATGAAGAGGGAATTTCCACAGGTGTCATTTGTATGCATGCAGCCCCTACTGAAATTCCCTCTTCATCCCAGGAGTTAAAGCTGCAGGACCCCTGCCCTCTAACCAGATACAAAAGAGGGCAGGGCTCCTGCAGCTTTTACTGTTGTGATGAAGAGGGGATTTCACCAGGTGCTGCATGCATACAAATGACACCTGCGGAAATTTCCACTTCCATCACAACTGTTAAAGATACAGGAGCCCTGTCCTCCTTTCCATAGGGTCACCCTAGATACTACTGAGAAAGACAAAAACATATGCAACACAGTCAGGCCCTGGGCCTCCTTCTGGACCATGGGCCCCCGTAATTTGTACCGGCTTCTCCCCCTCTCGTCGGCCCTGGGTAAGACTGGGGATGGCCCCTGCCTGAAACCCTGGAGAGCCCCTCCCAGGCAGTATTAACAAGATTGAGCTGGAATGGACCAAGGGGCAGGCTGACTCTGCCTAAGGCAAGCCTCCTCTGTTCCTGTTTTGCAAGCTCAGTCATTAACGGGTGGCCTCTCTTCGTGCCTCTACATGTCAGGTTTGATCCCATCCGAGGATTCGCGTGCGTCAATGCTGAACAGAAGGGGCCCAGCAAATACTGTCATGATTACAAGGTTCAATTCATCTGCCCAAAGACATTCTGTAAAAAGTAAGTATGGAGATGGCAACAAGAGGGGACATTCCCTGGTAGACATTTACGTACTTCGCAGGCAGAAGGTCCCAGTTTAACTGGAAGCATCTCCCGGTAGGGCTTGGGGGAAACCCTGCCTAAGAGCTCCATCACACCAGCGACTGAGTGCACTCTCGCCATGCCTGGTGTGTGGATTTGCAGCACGGCACTCACAGGATGCCGCGCCTGTCCTGCTTACATCCTGCCTCTTCCCCGGCTTTTCCAAGAACACTAAGACCTCCATCACACCTAATTCCCCCGTCCCCTGGTATGCCTCTGCGTTTTTTTTTTTACCTCTGAGGCAGAAGCGCGTCAAGCTTATGATCCCTTTCACCTGAATAGTAGCTATTTCACTCCTACGCTCGTTTGCTCTTCCACTCCACTCCACTCCACCCCTCCCCTTCTCTTTCTCCCTCCAGTCAGGGCCTGTCAGAGGAGCACTTCAACCAGACCGCCTTTCTGCCGCGCAAAAATGGAATGACTGTTTAGTCTGGCTCTTTGGGGGCATCGAGGGAGTACAATCCTGTCTCTACAGAGATTCAGGCGTTGTGTGATTTTAAATAACGCTTTGGAGCCTGGGATGCAAGGTTTGGGTTTTATATCAAGGCTTGGAGCCGGCTGCTGGGAGAGATTGCTTTTCCCTGCCAGGACCTGATGCAATCCATTCAAGCCCCCAGTTCCTTTAAAACTACACGGAGGCTTAGGGCGCATTAAATGCACTTAGGGAAAAGTATCCAGACTTTTAGCATTCTAGGAAAGGCTGGGGAAGAGGTGGGGTGTCAGCAGGACAGGCACAGTGTCATGTGAGTACCGTGCTGCAAATTTGCACACCAGGCATGCTGAGAGTGCACTAAATCGCTGGTGTGATGGAGCTCTAAAAGTTACATGACGTAACCTCAATAACTTCACCAAAAGAAATGCAAAAGGAATTCTAAAGCAACATGAGAAAATAGGCATAAAAATGGCAGCTTCTTTCATGGGGTGAGAAACTTTCAGGAAATTGGAGGGTGCATTTCAGCCCAGCACGACTATATGCAGTCTGCGTTCCTCTGTGTTGGTTATAACTTTAAACAAACATGTTTAAGGAGCATAATTATTTTCAAAGTCCATTTTGTTTGTGAGGTTAATCTTTTTTCTTTCTTTCCCAAATTACATTTCAGCTGATCGTTCTTCCCTAGGAAAAGCACTCTGTGCAGATCAGAAATACCAGAATCTAATAACAAAGATGTCTCTGGGATTCAGAGGTTCCCTCTTAAGAATGAAGTTAACCACTGAAAATGAATAAATAAATGAAAATGGATTTGTTGTTGTCGTTGTTTTTTGGGGGAAATGAAATTTTCAATGGTCAAATGCGCCAAGGAGTGTTCCTATTTTGTTGTGTGAAATGTTAGGCATGCAGGAGCATGTAAACATCCAACTGATGCTCATTTCCCCACATTGCTTCTGCCTCATAGCCATATTGTGCTTATGCAGGCTCAGAGCCCCTCCATGGCAACTTCTGACACATGGGGAACCACTAGCACATACCAGAAAAATATACATATTGGCTGAATTTGGATGACATATTAAGCAATGGAGGGGTAAATAGCATATTGACCAGGAGTTAAGCAGGCGGAGCTCTCCACATGACACTTTAGTCAATTGACTATGGTCTAAACAACGTACAAGCGCGTTGTTTCCCTCCGTTGTTTATTTCTCCCGATTAGCATACTGTGGGTTGTGTGTGCATTGTGTGTTATTCCCCACATGACACGATAAGCAACGCAACTGACGGTTGTTTCCCAACCCCCCCCCCCCCGTTGCTTAATATGTCGTCCAAATTCAGCCATTGGGTGTGGGGGAGGGGAGGCACAGTATCTCTTTAAGCTATTATCATTATCAGCAATATTTCTATACCACTTCTCATTTGCACAATCCCGAAGCAGTTTGCAACAACACCATAAAACAACAGAACATACAATAAATCCACTGGAATGCAGTACTGGCGATAGTTCAAATAACGGCCATTGTTCAAAACGTCACCTGGGAGAGCCAAAGTGAAAAGATGATGTTGTGCCCCACACCTAAGTGGCAAGACATTTTCGGAATTCCACATTTTACTGAGATTTCAGTTTCCTTAGAAAGACATCTCTGGACTCACAGTGTTTCTGCAATATAAGGTTTCTTTACATATGTGTGTGTGTGTGTGAGAGAGAGAGAGAGAGAGTGTGTACAGGATGAGCATAAGATGAGGGTTCACACACCCAACAAATTCCTGCAAATTCCTGCTCCCCATCAGATGTAAAGGGGAAGCCATGATGCCATAGGATCCCAGAGTGCAGGATGCGGAATAATGGGCTCAAGTTACAAGAAGCCAGATTCCGGCTGGACATCAGGAAAAACTTCCTGACTGTTAGAGCAGTACGACAATGGAACCAATGACCTAGGGAGGTCGTGGGTTCTCCCACATTAGAGGCATTCAAGAGGCAGCTGGACAACCATCTGTCAGGGATGCTTTAAGGTGGATTCCTGCATTGAACAGGGAGTTGGACTCAATGGCCTTATAGGCCCTTTCCAACTCTGCTATTCTAGGATTCTAAGATTCCCTGCAGAGAACAAAGTCATCTCTCTGCCTGCTTTTCCGCTCCAGCACAGACGGCAGTATACACACAGACCTTATTTGCTTTTTCCCCTTGGCCTCCTCGGACAAAAAAATAAGTGATCTCCCCCACTCCCCTCCACTAGGCTGACCATCTGAAAAGGAGGACAGGGCTCATATAACTTTAACAGTTGTGGAGAAAAGGGAATTTCAGCCGATGTCATTTGTATGCAATTAGTTCCTGATGAAATTCCCTCTTCATCACAACAGTTAAAGTTGCAGGGGCCCTGCCTTCTTTTGTATATGGTCACTCTAGTATAGTGCCTGCAACTTTAACTGTTGTGATGAAGAGGGAATTTCACCAGGAACTAATTGCATATAAATGACACCTGCTGAAATTCCCTTTTCTCTACAACTGTTAAAGTTATATGAGCCCTGTCCTCCTTTTCAGATGGTCAGCCTACCCTCCACCTTCACCACACACACTCATCTATTTCTCCTTGGCCCATCCCAGCTCACATTAAAACACAACAGCAGAGTGTCCTTGACCATCAGCTGTCTTACAGTCAGATCTTTGAAGGGCGTAGTTAACTTGAAAATCGGGGGTCCGTTTGGGGTGCCACAGGTGCAATACCCAGGTCACCCTTCCTGATGTATGGAGAGAGTGGTTTATTGTAAGTTTACAATATTTCTTGCTTCAGCTGCTGGACAAATCACCTTCCCTTATATACGGGGCTCAGCAGAAGCCTAAACCTGGAGGATCATCAGACGAGAGTTTTATAGCACTCGCATTACTGGGCAATCACGGGTTTTCGTGGGTCCTTTTCACGACGACGTCTGCCTTCTGTGCGCCTCCTGCTCCTTCTGGTCATTTTCCTGTTAAAAAACAACAACCCGGAATACCTGTTTTTCCCTCCTATAGTGAAATGCGCCGCCATTTCCTGAGGTGTGATAAAAATGGCCACTTCAAAGGGCCACATGGTCTTTGTTTACTTCCTCTTTCTTCAGCCTGTGAAGGAAGAGGAAGCTGTCAGCACACTCCCACAGAGTTTTTTGGTTCACTGGGTCACAAGGTTCCACTGACCTCTGTGAGGTGGTCCTGGGATGGTTAGAATCAGTTTAAGTCTTTGACCTGGTCAGTGGCACACGTGCATTCTTCTCTTCACATCTGACTTATGCTGTGACAATTTAGAAGGATGTATACCAAGTAGTCTAGCTTAGGCTGACCAGATAAAATCCAGGTCAGGGCTCATGCAACTTTAACAGTTGTAGAGAAAAGGGAATTTCAGCCAGTGTCATTTGTATGCAATTAGTTCCTGGTGAAATTCCCTCTTCATCACAACAGTTAAAGTTGCAGGCACTATACTAGAGTGACCATATACAAAAGAAGGCAGGGCCCCTGCAACTTTAACTGTTGTGATGAAGAGGGAATTTCACCAGGAACGAATTGCATACAAATGACACTGGCTGAAATTCCCTTTTCTCTAGAACTGTTAAAGTTACATGAGCCCTGACCTGGATTTTATCTGGTCACCTTAGTCTAGCTTCTACAGCCAGAGGACACCCTGGTCCTGGACGGCCAGGCAGATCTTTACTAACCCCAAAATACCGGGTTCTTTTCAGGATAGCTGACGCAAGAATTTAGAGATGCGCACCATGCATGCGGCATTAATTCACATGCAATCCATTAAACATTCCAATAACCCATAGCAACCATAAGCAAGTTTAAAGTTTCCTATCAGAGCAAGCTACCAAGCATACTTACATGCACACACGCTGGAGGTGGCCAACCTCAAGCCGTGTGGGTGGATCGGGACTGGGGAGAAGCAATTCTACATAGATGCAGAGGGAGTCCCTCTTGATATTGGGGTCGCACCTCTC
This sequence comes from Anniella stebbinsi, assembly GCA_029215795.1. Taxonomy (NCBI): domain Eukaryota; kingdom Metazoa; phylum Chordata; class Lepidosauria; order Squamata; family Anniellidae; genus Anniella; species Anniella stebbinsi. Next base: position 411,635,287 of record JARDYH010000001.1, on the reverse strand, counting down.
TACCTTTACTCAGGGCTGACTGGTCCTTATAGGGCTTCTCTAAGCAAGAGATTTATAGCATACTTGCGACTGGCCATTCACGGAAGTTTGAGGGTTGATTTCACGACATTGTCAACAAACAGGATGTCTCCCATGGTTCCCCCACCTTATTCCATTTTTAAAAAGATCAGAGGTAAGCTGGAATAAAGCCATAATGGCATGAAATCAGCAATGTGTAAAGCTAGCATTGCGTTATGAACTTGCTGAGGAAGGGCTTTCCGTGTCCACAATCAGAAGAAGAGGATAAAATGCCTCCTGGCATCAAAGAGAGGCAGATCTGATCTCCCACCCCACCAAGAGCACCCCTTTAAGTTCAATGAGGCTTACTCCCAGGTAAGTGTGCCTTAGGAATGTAGAGAGTTCTAGAAGACCACAAGAATAAGACCCTTCATTATGCTAGGTTATAGTTGTGCTTGGTTTAAATCCAATGTAACTCTGCTCAATTATTTTTCTTCTTTCTGTTGATTTGTACTAGTAGTTCCCCATGTTTCTACTCAGAAGTCCCACTGTGTTCAATGGGGCCTACTCCCAAGTAAGTGTGTCGAGGGTTGCAGAATTACAGTAGGTAAAAACAAGACTCCTGCCCGCTGCTCTTTTGCACACATGCCAGGGAGGAAGGGAGGCACTCCTTCAATTCAAACATATCTGCCATTTAAAGGAGCCCCAGGAAAGAGCAGTACTTTCCACCTTGTCACCCCTCTCCTCCCATTTAATGCAGCCCATATCAATCATGCCAAAGAACCAGGAAGCACAAAAGCCCCGGGTAAATAACATGTTTTCCTTTAATGTAGAGATGCTCATAGTCCGAGTCCTTGAGTTCAGCCTTACTTTGCACTTCGCCTGGCCGCTCCTCTTCAGGGCAACAGCAATCCACTAGTTCCAACAACTGGTTAGTTTTATCTCCTCTGGTCACCCCGGTCAGGCTTCCATTTGGACATCTGCCTTCCTGGATCGACCTGTAAATATTGCTGTGTTGTGCTGCATCAGGGACTGCTCTCGTGGGATGGTACAGAGGTTCCTTCATTATCACAGCACACAGATGTTGTGTTGAAGTTGGTTCTTGCTTCCCGGAAACCATTCAACAATGCCTGTCTAGGTCCAACAGTGTTGCCGCAGGCATCTACACTGATAGCTCTGCTTACTGAAATCTTTGAATCAAGAGTTAATGACCTGAGTTAATCCACCTCAAGGGTTTGCTGTGTCATGCAAATCCAAGCAACAGGGGATGTGCAAGGGCTAGACAACCCTCAAATAACCCGTAGCTTGTTTTAGGGTTATTTGAGGGTTGTTTAACCCTCAAACAACCCCTGCCGCCTGGGTTCACATGAAACAACAAACCCAGCAGGTAAATTAGCTCATGGTGGGCTGTTTTGAAGTGGGAATAGGACTGTAGAGTTGGGAGGGATCCGGAATCCCTTTGCAATCAGAGGCCCTAGGCTATAAGGGACTCCTGGAAGGTCATTTAAGCTGGCCCCAAACACATAACAATATTTTGCAATAAATGCCTAAAACACGCCGGCATTGAGGCCTGACATACTGCAGGGGGTGGGGTGGGGTCATATTTCTTAAGTGTGGGGAAAGAGTGTTGCCTCTTGAGTTAGAGCTAAGAACATCAGAAGAGCCTTGATGCTGTCAGCCAGGGACCATCAAGCAGGACATGGTGCAACAGAACCCCTCACTCACTGGAATATAGAAACATTGTGGTGGGTTGCGATGGGGGCGCAAGGTAATTGTTAGGGAGGCGCTCACACACAAACACACACCTATAGGGCCTTCTGTGAGGGTTTTTTTTTTTGCCAGTAGGTAAAAAAAACCAGATCTGGATTCTAAAGGAGATTCTGATCACTATTTTCTTCACATTATTCTGGGGCGAGTAGCAACACTTTTGCTCAGAAGGGAGATCTTGCTAACCACTGGTTTGGGATCTAGAATAATAATAATAATAATAATAAATTTATTTCTTACCCGCCTCTCCACATCAATACAGACAATATAAAATACATAAAACTGACTAAAAGCATATAAAATTAATACATTATTAAACTCAACCAAGTCTTAAAATTCGACTGGGTGAATCTGCCTCTCTGTACATGCTCAGATCCACAATGTGAATCACAATTGTCTGGGAGCAATTATGACGGGGGCCCTCTGTGCGTTCTCAGAGGTACTGTTCGTGACTTGGAGATACAGCAATCACAACAGCGTCGCGCTGTATATGCTCTGATGGATTGTTGCATCTCGGAGATGCAGCAAGGGTAAAACAATGGCTACCTGGACATGCTCTGATACACAGTTTCTGGCCTAGGAGGAAGCCATGATGAAGGGGAGGGGGGATTCTCTGCACATGTTCACAGCCACTCTTTGCGGGAGGGAGCGATCACCAATGGAGGCGCCTTTTGCGTCCCGCGAGGAGGCAGCATCGGCGGAGACGTTTCTCTCGACGCCCTCAGAGGCACGCTTTGCGGCCCGCGGAGCCAGCCACCGCGCAGGGCGTCCTCTACCCATGCTCAGAGGCACCGTGTGAGGCCCGAGTCGGAAGCCATCGCCCGTCAGGTGGTCCCCCAGGCAGGCTGGTTCCAACGTGAAGGCTGAGCCAGGGCTGGTTCCGCGTCCGGCCCTGCCCCGCTTCGTCCCTGCCCCGCCGCCTCCTCCTTCCCCTCCGGAGACCGCCCCTCCGGGCTTGCCTTGACCCGGGCCTTCTGCAGCCTACTTTCGCTTTTCGCTCCAAGCAGCAGCAGCAGCGTCAGGATGTGGAGGCGCCGTCGTTCCGCGGAGCTGCTGTGCTCGGCGCTGCAGCTGGTGCTGCTGCAGGTGAGTGAGCGAGCGAGGCCCTTCCAACGGCCGCCTCCAGTCCACGGGCGGCCTCCCCCCGTCCCTCACGCGCAGGCATCCCCCCCCCCCCCCGGCCTTCTTCATCGCCCCAGAGCCCCAAAGAACTGCCCCCCCCCATTCCGCGCAGGGGCCACCCCGCCACAACGGCCCCCTTTCTCCGTCCCTATCTAACACCACCTTCTTCCTCCTGCCTCCCTCCCCTCTCCCGGCAACGCTGGACTTGGAAACCTCCCCACGTTCGAGATATATTAAAAACGGGGGATGGAAAAGACACAGGGGCTTTAGGAAGCCTTTGGCCAGCTGGTGTAAAGAGTTCGACTTTTAAAAGCGGGGGCTAAATCTACGCCAGGGCTTTTTATCCGCACTGAAGTGCATTGCTGGGCCACATTCTGCGCGACGTTTTCGTAGCGTTAATTCCCGCTGTTCGTTCTTTTTCATCCCAAAACACCGCGTGCGCAAGAGGGGGGGGTATCGCCTCACCGTATCCCATAGGATGCGATCCTAATGGATATGAGAGGAGGGGAAGTTCTGGGTCAGACTGACATGTTTCACCTGCTTCAAGCGGAGGTCCACGTCTCATGAAAAGCTCATAAGTTAGACCTGTGAAGGCAACAGGCGTTCAATTTTTCTATTCTTCAGCCATCCGTGGAGAGGGTCCCTTTAAATGGCAGTCTTTTCAATCCCATTTTCTGGGACGAAACTCCATTGAACTCGATGGGACTTTACATTTGAGGAGACATGTATAGAATTGGACTGTCAGCTATTTTGATGAACCTATAGCTGCTGGTAGACCTCTCTTCTCCCTCCTTTTAAAAAATAAATCTGGGGTGGGCAGACGAGAGATCTGGCTCTATCGGTTGCTCTCTGTTTTAAACAAACGCAGCAACATTTTAACAAAAACAGACCCCTCCCAAACCCCCAGCCCCAATTATACTGCTGAAATGAAGACAGCTTGGGGTAACCGTGACTTATGTGTGGAAGGGCTGTGAACACGGCTCAGTTTTTGGGCATTCAAAACACATTCCTGGGCTCAGAATTATTTTATCCTTTGTACCACCTTCCAGTTGTAGGATATTGGGATTCTAGTAAAACAGCAGCAACAAAGCACGGTACATCCTGCAAACATGAAGTCTGTGTAACCCGCTTTTAAAGCTGTTTTGCAGCACACACCTCTAGGCATCTACTCAGAAGTAAGTCCTACTGCATTCAAAGGGGCTTGCTTCCAAGTCAGAGTGGATAGGATTGCACTCTAAAGCGAGTCGCCGCTGCAGCTTGTGGCGGTGAGTTCTGCAAGTTAATTGTGTATTTTATGAAAAAGAACTTTATTCTGTCTGTCTCAGAGCCCATCTACACTACTGCTTTAAAACAGTTTATAACAGTTTTAAACCCGTTAATAACCATTAAAACTGTTATAAACCGTTTTAGTGTAGATAGGCTCTCAGTCTACAGTGAATAGGTTTTAACTGGGGGGGGGGGGAGAATCCCATGTTCTAGGAGTAGAGAAGAAAAACAATCCCCTGTTCCACATTGTTTATATTTATCTATTATCCCCACCAGTATTGTAGTCTTTTTTTCCTAAAAAGCAAAACTCAAAAATGTTTGCCTATCCTTGCAGGGAAGTTGGTACAACACCTCAAAACAAGGAAATGAGGTGGCTTGAAGTGGTTGGCCCCCCTGGAGCAGTTCCAGCACTAGACCCCCGCCCTCCCAAGTAGTAATCATTAAAAACCTTTCTGTTTTCCAGGATACATTTCACTTATCCTTGTATTCCCACTTTCTAGGGAAGGCAAGAGAGAGGGAGGCAGTTCACACAATTGAGCGCAGCTGTGGAAATAAGCCATGGTAGGTTATTTCCCTTGCTGCACGTGTGCCGGTTGTGTGCCAGGGGTATTCGCATAATTAGCCTCATCAGCGGGGCTTGTTGCGTCCTGCGAACCTGACCAGGGTGGCTTGTTGCTGTCAGCTGTTGTGGGTTCTGGGTGGCAACAGTCCTCCTTGGCTGGGTTTGCATGACAAGAGAAACTGAGCTGCTGAAAGTAATTATGCTAAACCTGCCGGCATGCGACCCACACGCAGGGGGAAAACACTTCTGCGGTTTATTAGCCACCCTGCAATCCTGCAAACCAGATCAGAGAAAACACTCCTTCAAGCCAAGAAGGGTGGAACTGACCTACCTCTCAGGGGCGTTGTACTATACTCTCAGTCAAATCACACGGGGGGGAAAGCCTAGCGACAACGTATAGAAGCAGCCACTTAGTAATTGATATTCGCATTCACAGAAACTTTTCAAATTGATAATGAATGTTAAGAGAATTTGATCTGATTTCATTCTGTTCTGGTGGCCACTGGCACTCTCCTCTGCCTGTAGAGGTTTTGCTGGATAGTGGGGCTAGATGGACTTGGGGCTGATCCAGAGCAATTTGGCCAGAATGTGGAGAGTCATGGGGTGGGCTAGGTGGGATTTATGGGGCGCCCTCCCCCTATTTGCAGCAGTGAAGGCTGGGATTAAAAAAAAATGATATTGAAAATGCCATAGATGCTATCTCATCCCAGGCACAAATGGTGGTGGTCATGAGGGCTTTGGTCATTTGCATGGGAAGGGGTCAAAACAGCTTAAGAAGTATCATATGCTTCTTTTCCAAAGGATGGGGTTTTTATTTATTCCTGAAATACAGTAAGAAATGCTCAAAAATCCTTTAGTTTTGCAATTTAGGGTGCCTCTACAAGAGCGTTTTAAAGTTCTTTCAAGGTGCATTACAAATTTTACCTCTACAAGAGCAGAGCACAAATCGGGGGTCGAGGCGCTTTTTATCTCCAATTATTCGCATTTTCGAATGCACGTTAAATAGCGAGTTTTAATTTGCCGTGGGAGTTAAAGCGCCTTATGGTCATGTAAACATGCGATTCTCTGCATGTTAAACAACTTTAAAGCGCATTTCATATAGCCTGTAATGTGCTTCACCGACTCTCGTGAATTGGTATTAGGAGTAAATGCGCTTCTCCGTAAATGTGCATAATCGGGCAACCGGGCATCAAACCGAAATCTTGCAGAGGAGGCCTTACTCAGGTAGACTCCCCTTTTTCCTTTGAAAGGGATGTTTAATATTGAAACGTGTTGGGAACAACACCTTCTCTCCTTTTTGTGGTGCTTCCATCCTACGGTCTTTTTACGTGCCCTTTTCGAATTCTGTGATAGCCTTTTGAGGTGGCCAAATGAGGTGTGATTTGTGAGAGCCATGATCGATTGGGAGGAACGATGCCCCCACCTCCAAAGGCAAGGACAGCCTCTGAATGCCAGTTGTTTGGGGAACATCTGTAGGAGATCGCGCTTGCCTTCGCCCTCTGTTTGTGGTCATCCCAGAGACATTTGCCTGGCCAATGTGGAAGGTTGGATCCTAGGCTAGATAGGCCATTGGTCTGACCCAGCACAGCTCGTAGGGTATTGGAGGGCGACTGGTCAGAGAAATGTCATGCACACATGCAACACTAAACCGTGTGTTTCACAGGACATGTAGTTTAGTCATGGTTGAACCTCCTCCCTTCCCAGATGCCACCATCCTGATCCAAATTGGGGAGGCAGGGGACCACAGCTGCTCTTAGCCGAAGATGTCCACGTCATGCCTGGCTTGTCCCTGAGATTTAGCAACCAGAACTATACACAGTATTCTAAATGAACATCCAAGACTGATAGAATAGTGCGGTGCTCTTTTTGACAACCAGCGAAAGCGTGATGTCTGGCATTTACCTGGCAATGCGGATGCCATAACTGTCTCGTTGCTCATCCTCTGCTGCTGGGCACCAAGTTCACATTTATGTTTTGCCACAATCCCAGATTTCTTTTCCCCCGGGGAGGCACAGCCAGTTCCGACCCCATCCATATATAGGGCCCCCTCTACAAGATTTCAGTTTGATGCCCGGTTGCCCGATTATGCGCATATACGGATAAACGCATTTACTCCTAATACCAATTCACGAGAGGAGGTGAAGCGCATTACGGGCTGTATGAAACACGCTTTAAAGTTGTTTACATGTGGAGAATCACATGTTTACATGGCCATAAGGCGCTTTAACTCCCGCGGCAAATTAAAACTCTCTATGCAACGCACATTCGAAAATGCGAATAATCGGAGATAAAAAGCGCCTCGACCCCCGATTTGCGCTCCGCTCTTGTAGAGGTAAAATTTGTAATGCGCCTTGAAAGAGCTTTAAATCGCTCTTGTAGGGGGACTCTCTGTAAGTTTATGCCTCCCTCCACCTTTGGTGTGTGTGTGTGATGTTTATAGCTTTGTATTTATTTCCTTTAAAATTCATTTGCCATTTTGTTGCCCATTCGCCTAGTTTGGAGAGTTGCATTGCGTTGGCCTCAGTTTTTGCCATTCTAAATAATTCTGTGTCTCGTGAACTTTGCTGCCAGGCATGCACCTTCCTTCCAGAATAGGCAGATGTGCACAATTATATTTAAGTAATTATTTTTGGCTGACTCCCCAGTTTCCTCCCTGCATTAGGCCAGAGGTTGAAGGGAAGCAAGAGGCAGGCAGTGTACTCTCATGCTCTCTAGGTTGCATGGCAGCATAAAGGCAGTGTGCATATATGGCTGTCGGTCCCTCCCCATTCACGATGTGATGTGTGTACCTTTTTACATAAAAATAATGAGCTGGATCCAGAATGAGTCATACTTCGAGTATGCCCATTGAAATCAATGGGAATAATAATAATAATAATTCAGTTAGTCATGATGATTAGCTTAAGTCCTATTAATTTCAGTGAATCTCCTCTATATGATTATGACTGAAAGAACTGGGCCTGTTTAGCCTGGCGAAGAGAAGACTGAGTGGAGACATGATAGCACTCTTCAAACACTTGAAAGGTTGTCACACAGAGGAGGGGCAGGATCTCTTCTCGATCATCCCAGAGTGCAGGAAGCGGAGTAATGGGCTCAAGTTACAGGAAGCCAGATTCCGGCTGGACATCAGGAAAATCTTCCTGACTGTTAGAGCGGTACGACAATTGAACCAATGACCTAGGGAGGTCGTGGGCTCTCCCACATTAGAGGCCTTCAAGAGGCAGCTGGACAGTCATCTGTCAGGGATGCTTTAAGGTGGATTCCTGCATTGAGCAGGGGGTTGGAGTCGATGGCTTTATAGGTCCCTTCCAACTCTATTAGTCCATGATTCTATGATGTCTGGAACCAACCCAGTATTTTTGTACAAATCTGTGAATTCCCAAGTAGGCAGCCTCCACCCTTGACATGTGGGTTGTCCTCCTGGTCAGCACAGGGCCACCCACTTTTCTATCCGAGGGAACAAGTGAGAACAGCAGCAGAACGTTGCGGTGTAACCTCAGTCCCTAGCAGGAGTGTTCCTGCTCACAACTCCTGCCAACCTGGAACAGCCTTGCAGAAGATGAGGGAGGCCTTAACATGGGAGGGAAAAGGACACTCGATTTCTTCCCCACCTTCCTGAAAGCTTCCTTTGCTGTGCAGTAAAACATGAACGGTTTCATTGCTACACACTTGAGAGGAAAGATTTCTGGAAAACAGAAAAGGGAAAATATGTCCTTTCCCCTCTCTCCTTTCCTCCCTCCTGAAACATCCCGATTAGGAGGGTTGAACATTCACTTTTGATGTTCAAATGTATACCCTCCCGCATCTTTAGGGTGCCCCTACCCACCGGTAAGTAGAAACTAGGACCTTATTGTTTGGCTGGTCCCGTTTCACTTCCCAACTGTTATGTACTTGACCACCTATGATTGATCTTATAAATAATAATGATAAATGATCATACTTTAATCAGCCCGTTAACCCTTTAAGCAACATTTGGTACCAGAAAAGATCCTGGAAATCAAGCGGTGACAATTTCAGGTGGAGATCAGAGACTTTTCTGGGCGGCCATCCGGGTCCCAGAGCAGCCCCCGTCTTCTTCCTGGTGGAGGGCGACCAATCGCTAGACACCTTCCACCAGGCTCTGCCTCCGGGCTGGCCCCAGATTGCCTGTGGAAGTGCCGTGTTGACATCGCTCCCTATGAAAAAGTCGGGGTAAACCCCCGACTTTTCCAAATCACAGTATCGCAGGGAAGCCCCATAGGAGCAGTGAAGCTGTGCCTGCGTTGTCTAACCGACAGGACGCAGATCCATAGCCACTGCGGGGTTTCCCCCATGTGTAGACAGCCTCTTGGAAAGGCCTCTGTTTGGAACCCTGGAGACCTGTGTTGACAATACTGGGTTAGATGGACCCATGGTTTGACTCAGCTTCAAATGCAGGTCCATAGCTCAGTGGTACAGCACATGCTTTGCATGCATGTCGGTCTCTCTAACATCCTCCTCTCTATTCTAATAGTAAGTAATTGGGTGCCTCCTACTTCTTGACCAGTGATGTGGTGTGTTCCCATAGGGCAGGGGTGCCTTATCTCGGGCCTGGGGCACCAGTCTGGCCCGCCCAGGGTTCCCAGTCCAGCCCTCAGAAATTCCCCAGATGGTCCCCCTCCACCTCCCTCATGACCATCGATCGTTGGGGGGTTTCCCAGCATTTGTGTCATGTTTTCCCCATTCTGAAAGGTTGAAGTGTTTCTCCTAAGGCAGTTACTTTAAGCGAAAATATGCTATTTTTGGTATTTTGGCCTCACCCTTTTGTCATTAGCCCTGCCCACCACTGGGATGTGTCCCCTCCAAGAGCTCCTTTGAAATGGAATTTGGTGCCCCAACTAAAAGAGGTTCAAGCACTCTTGCCATAGGGTCATAAGAACGTGAGAAGAGCCCTTCTGTATCAGACTAAGGGTCCCATTAGTCCAGCGCTCTGTTCACACAGGGACCAACCAGCTGTTGACCAGGGACCAACAAAGCAGGACATCGTGCAACAGCACCCTCCCACCCATGTTCCCCAGCAATTGGTGTATACAGGCTTACTGCCTCTGTTACTGGAGGTAGCACATAGGACTAGTAGCCATTGAGCCTGTCTACACACGCAGGATAAAACACTTTGAAAACTTTTTGAATACTATATATGGACTGTGTCCTGGGCCCCAACAGTTCTCAAAACTGTCAGCCTATCTACACTGCTGCTTTAAAACGGTTTAAAGTGGTTTAAAACGGTTTATAACAGTTTTGAGAACTGTTGGGGCCCAGGACACACTCCATCTACAGTTCTCAAAAGGTTTTCAAAGTGTTTTATCCTGCGTGTGTAGATAGGCTCAATGATAGCCTTCTCCTCCAGGAATTTGTCCAACCCCCTTTTAAAGCCTTCCAAATTGGTCAGCTTGCTAGGGGGGGGCTGACCTCCCGCTAGAAACAATTCGTAATGTCATTCTTGGTTTTCTTCTATTGCAAACCCGGGATGCTACCAGGTAAGGCTTTAATTATGCCATTGCCCTTCCACCTGGATGAGTTTTTACTGAGGGTCCAGACGAATTTGTCTTCCATCCATAACCTTCCCATGCTTTTCCTGGACTTTCTTCATCTTTTTTCTTCTTTTTTACCACTGAAAATCCGTAGTGGAGGAAAACATAGGGTAGCTGCACAGTGTCTTTTGACAGGGAGCGCCAGGGGTCCTCTGTCTGGAAGCACTTGCAGTGGTTAATTAACTTCTGCTTCTAATGTGAGCTGCCAATATTTGAAACAAAGATTTAGAACGACAACCATCTTAGTTTTTAACATTTTTTTCTAAATCGTTCTCCCTCCCCTCTCCCTTCCCCATTCATTCATCCCCAGCTCTGTCTCTTTAACTGATGGCTCACCATTTAGTTTAAAAAGTTGTTTATTTATTTCTCTCTCTCTCTCTCTCTCTCTCTCTCTCTCTCTCTCTCTCTCTCCCCTCCTGGTATTTTAGTGCATTGCTATTATGCTAGGTTGAGATTGAAAGTAATTTCTTAGTCTCCTTTACCCGATTCCCTGCAGGTTTAAACCCATAAAATCTTTCATGCTCCCACCATCATCATTGTCATATAATTATTATTATTATTAATTATATTTAACTTAAAAGCAAAACTGTGCACAGTTCAAGTCACCACACCTTTAAAAAGATAGTGTAGAGCTGGAAAAAGTGCAGAAAAGGGCAAATAAAATGATCAAGGGACTGGAGCATCTCCCCTATGAGGGAAGGTTGCAACAGATGGGATTGTTTAGCTTGGAAAAAAGGAGGCTGAGGGGAGACATGATGGAGGTGTGCAAAATTATACCTGGTGTGGAGAATGTGGCTGGGGAGACATTTTTCTGCCTTTCCCATAATACCAGAACCCCGGGGTCATCCCATGAAGCTGATTGGTGGGAGATCCAGGACAGATAAAAGGAAGGTCTTCTTCACACAGAGTTAAACTACGGAATTCGCTACCACAAGGTGACTGCCAATTTGGATGGCTTTAAAAGGGGTCTGGGTAAATTCCTGGAGGAGGAGAAGGCTACTAGTCCTGATGGCAAGGTACTACCTCTAGTATTTGAGGCAGTAAACTTATATACACCAGTTGCTGGGGAACATGGGTGGGAGGGTGCCGCTGCACCTGTGTCCTGCTTGTGGGTTCCTGGTCAACAGCTGCTTTGTGACAGTGTGAACAGAGTGCTGGACTCAATGGACCTTCCTTGGTCTGATCCAGCAGGGCTCTTCTTATGTTCTTATCTTCTAGAACAAAACACTCCCTCAGAGCATGTCACTCTCCGCACCCAAGTGCTTTTGTGGCACTCAGCTAACAAAGTATCAAACACTACAAAATGTCTTCATAGCAATACCATGCTATTATTTAGATTGTTCCCTCTTTTTATGACCTATTTTGCTTTCTTAGATGGGTAGTCTCTCTCTTCAGTGTGGTGTAGTGGTTAGAGCAGTTTCCCAAATGGTACCCTCCAGACATGTTGGAATCTAGCACTGGCTGGGGGATGCTGGGAGTTGTTAGGGCACCAGGTTGGGGAAGGCAGGACTAGAGTGTCAAACCAGGACTGGGGAATGGCGGGAGGATGGAATTCCCCATTTAGCCCTGAAACCCACTGGGTGGCCTTTGAGTTACTCACTCCAACCCTTTCACCTTGACCAACCTCACAGGGTTGTTCTGAGAATAAAAATGGGGGATGGCATGAATGCTAAATGGAGTCTGGAGCCAGGAGAAGAATATAAATAATAATGGAGTAATAATTTGGTGCAGAGGAGCAGTCTAGTGACCTCCCCGTAGCAACGCTTGCTGTGTTCCCACCCCCACATTCATGGCTGGCGTGGAGGCGAGATATGGCAAATAGATGAATTACAGGAAGCATGACTCAAATCCTTCTCTGAAGTGTGACTCTCACGTTTACTGCTGTGTTTTGGAAAGAGGTTAATGCAACAGCGTGAAATGAATGGGCCCCACCGTGATGAGTCGCACAGCGCAAGCCAGAAAGCCACAAACAGCTGTGGCCCTGATAAGCGCTGCAAATGTCGAAAGCTAATCAGATTTAGCAAGAAACATACTTCATTGTTTTACAAGGTCGAAGGAATATACTGGGGACGTTGTCAGCTCATTACATCCTGATCCACAGGATAACATGACTTGTACCCCGCCAGTACTGGTCGCAAGGTAGTGAAGTTGGGTGGTTTGGATCCTATCACTGGCCAGAGGCCAGTGTTCACCTGTACTGCATCTGCCTGCCACTTAGTCAGGGAGAAGATAAAAGACCTTTGTCTGGTGTTTGCTATACTCTTCTAAATGAGTGATTTATTGCACGTTCGTGGTTGGCCACTCCCTGAGTTTTTTGGGTTGATTTCACGATGTCATGAACAACCAGGACATCTCCCGCAGAAACTTCTGGAAATCCTGGGATAAAAAGAATTACTTTTAATGTGGTAATAGCCAGGAAACAGTAGGGTCTTCCGCCACTAGATGGCGCTGTCTCAATAGAACTCAATAGAACGGAACGGAGGGGAAGTATTCAATTCAACCCCTTTGTCACCCCTCTCCTCCCGTGTAATGCAGCCCATAACAATCGTGCCAAAGAACCAGGAGGCACAAAGGCTCTGGGTAACCAACATGATTTCTCTTAACACTCAGTGTGGACATCACTAGAAAAGTCAGTTTTTGCCATCCTGTGGAGACAGGGCTTACTCCCTGGGTAGGATAATGGTAGCATCAGGGCCAGTTTTGAGGCAGAAGTGTGTGGGGACGGCCGGGTGCAATTAGGTCCTTAAGTCGAGTTAGTCATAACTACAGTAAGCCTAGACGCAACAATTAGGGGGCTTTTCTTTCTTTCTTTCTTCCTTTCATTGAGCCTCTCAAAGTGATATCGATTTAACTGTCATGGCTTTCCCCAAAGCGCATTGGGAACCGTACTTTGGCAAAGATTTCTCTTTGACAGACTCTTCCTCTCCCCTCCCTGACAAAAGACAGAATTATAGATCCTAGGGGAGAGGCAATGACTATTAAAACAATTTAACTGCTGCAGTGCAATGTAGATCCTGCATTGAGAAGGAAGTTTGACCAGTTCACCTCCTGACTTTTCCAACGTCAACTCCAACTCTTCAGTTCTATGATTCTATGAAATTTAGGGTGCAGGTACCTCCTCACAGTGCATCTGTGGTCCCCTCCTTAGGTTACGTTGGGGTCATGGGAGCTGCTGCGGTGTTGTGCCTTTCCACACCACCTGGTAGACATAAGGAGACCCTGGCTTGGGAGAGAACCCACATTGCAGCTTTTCCCCCAATTCAGGTGGGTCAGTGCTGATATGGTGAAGAGCTGTAGCACAGCCACCTCCTACATGGTTTCCCATGAAGCCTTTGGATGGGATCCTCAGACTCCTTGCACTTTCCTGAAACTCAGCCTGAGAATGTGCAGCTGCAATAATCACACAGAATCATAGAACAGTAGAGTTGGAAGGGGCCAATAAGGCCATCGAGTCCAACCCCCTGCTCAATGCAGGAATCCATCTAAAAGCATCCCTGACCGATGGCTGCCCAGCTGCCTCTTGAAGGCCTCTAGTGTGGGAGAACCCACGACCTCCCTAGGTCATTGGTTTCATTGGCGTACTGCTCTAACAGTCAGGATGTTTTTCCTGATGTCAAGTTGGAATCCGGCTTCCTGTAACTGGAGCCCATTGTTCCGTGTTCTGCACTCTGGGATGATTGAGAAGAGATCCTGGCCCTCCTCTGCGTGACAACCTTTCAAGTATTTGAAGAGTGCTATCATGTCTCCCTTCAGTCTTCTCTTCTCCAGGCTAAACATGCCTAGTTCTTTCAATCTCTCCTCATAGGGCTTTGTTTCCAGACATCCTCTCCCCTTGATTGCTCCCAGGCCTCAATTTTCCTTTCCCGTCCTCTGGTGTCTCCGTTCTGGCCATGTTTAGACTGCAAGTCCCTTGCATGAGAGAGCTGTTTTTTCATGGGTAAAGTGAACCATACATAGATCGCACACTGTTCACATCAATCATTGTAATAAATCATGCCTGAGGGTTTCACTGGTTAACCTAGCAAAGAAGATAAGGAGCACAATCCTTTCCTCCCAGACTGAGATTGTAAGAAACATTCACCCCTGCTCCTGGAAACTGTCATTAACCCCAAGAAGGAAGCTCCCATTGGCAACAACAGAACCTTCCTCCTGAGGTCAATAGTCACATTAGAAAGAAGTTGATCTTTGTTAGGACAGCAGCATGCAGGAAAGGATGACATTCTTACCTTTATTTATTTAAAGAAGTATAAACTGCTCACCGACCCTGTTCATTACAATAAACTTAAAATAGGACATCAGGACAATAACACTGAGGCATAAAACCTATTTCGACCACCGGCTTAAAAAGAAAATACACATTTGCCTGAGCAAATGAAAAGGTTCTAACAGTGTAAAAATGGTACAATGTTGGAACCAGGAGTACCTCCTATGGAAGGGGCCATGGCTCAGTTGGTAGAGCCTCTGCTTTGCATGCAGAAGGTCCCAGGTTCGATCCCCAGCATCTCCAGGTAAAGCAGGAAAACCTCCTGCCTGAAACCCCAGAGAGCCACTGCTGGTCAGTGTCGACAATACTGGGTTAGATGGACCAAGGGTCTGACACAGTATAAGGCAGCAACCTATGATCCTAGTGGAGGCATTCCAAAGTCAAGGTGCCATTATCACAGAGGAGGTAAACATACTTCTCTTATAGCAGGAAAACAGAGAAGGGCCTCCCCTGATTTATTTATTTTAACCCCCCCCCCCCATGTAGAACAGTCCTATTCCTGATGAGCCCCTACTGGGCCTCTGCTACAATGGAACCAATGACCTAGGGAGGTGGTGGGCTCTCCCACACTAAAGGCCTTCAAGAGGCAGCTGGACAGCCGCCTGCCAGGTGTGCTTTAAGGTGGATTCCTGCATTGAGCAGGGGGTTGGACTCGATGGCCTCATAGGCCCCTTCCAACTCAACTATTCTATGATTCTATGAACTTTAAGTAATGGATTTTTTAGTCCTGTGTAGTTTGCTCATAAGAAAGGAGGCCTAAATGGCACAATGGGTGGGCTTTTCCTAGATGAGTGAAATTCGGGGCATGAGTAGGATGGGTCCGAAATGCCCCCTTTAAAGTGTTGAAGACGCTCTTGCATAAGAGTGTGGTTTCAGAATGAATCAAGCACTTTGGTGGTCTTTGGCTATGGCATCGCTGGTGCGACTCTTCAGTTGCTTCCCTTGCAACTGTCCGAAAGATTGGACTTGGTTGGTGTCTCCTCTTTAGGTTGCCGGTTGGGCATTTCTTTTTCTTCTTCTTAAAAAAAAAAAAAATGAAAATAAAAATAAAAATAGAAAAATAAAAAGTGCAGTGTTGTTTCCTTTTCACAAGATTCTGCTGCTAGCACAGCGGTCTTGGAAACACTCTTCTTTTCCACAGCCACAGGTTCTGATGTCAGAAAGTGGGCGGCTTCGTCACTGTGGTTTTTTCCTCTAGCATGTGTGATACCTCTTTTTTTCCGTCCCCCCCCCCCCCCACTTAAACATGACGGCTTTCTTTCAGCCTTCTTCCAGGGGGCAGAGGTCTGCCGCAACTACATAGTATTGGGTGGGGGTGAACTCGTGCCAGTGGAACGTCCTTTTGAAAATAGTGCATGGGTGTCGCTTCTCGGTCAGGGTCCAGTAAGTGCGGCAGTTTGGTGATTTTAGGTATTGGACTTCAGGGACGTATAGCCCCCTACCCCTGCTCTTTACGTGGTAATGTGCATTACTTCCTTTTTTTTCAAAATGGGGTTAGCCAGTTTGGGGGCCCACCACCTAATTCTGCTGAGTGGGGCCCTGGAGCTCTGCCCCGAAGTCCTACTCTGACGGCACCCCTAGGTCCACTGAACATTCTGTGGCCTCCTTCCAGCAAATGTTTGTGTGTCACTGAACGGAAGAAGAGCCCGTCATGCACTTCCATGTCTCCCGTGTATAGGTATTAGGCGTAAACGCGCTTATCAGGCAAGGCGCACAATCGGAGAATCAGGCGTAAAAGCCACCTCTTGTAGAGGGGGCTTCTCTCTCTCTCTCTCTCTCTCTCTCTCTCTCTCTCTCTCTCTCTCATATCTGCTACGCAGTGAGGGATATCTCTCCCAGCCCTTCCCCTCTCCCCATCTCTGTATTTCTTTATATCCATACAGCCAGCTGTTAAGGGCTGAAGTTCCACATATGGCAACCTGAATTTGAGGAAGGAGATTTGGTTTTGGGCGTGAGCTGCTGCTACTGCTGCTTTTGCAATAGGGAAACGGTGTTGCAGACTGCAGAACTTCCTTGCTAGCGGCTGACTGTGGCATCTGAGAGGAAGCATTGCCAACTTGGCACGTTCCTGCAAACTACAGATTTCGCCATGATTTCAACAGTACTATTTTTCTCTCAAAGAACCTTGGGAAGTTTAGTTCTGAAGGGGACCTAGGGATCTCTTGCGGATTTCTCAGCACCTCACCGAAACAATAAGGCCCAGGGTATTTGGGGGGGGGGGGGGAAAGAGAGTTGAAGTGATGTAAAACCAATTTCATCATGTTAATGTAGATAGGCCCCTTGGGTAGAGCTTAACTCACACTGGAAATACTTTATCAACCTGGCGAAATGCAGAGATTTGAATTTCACTTATTTATTTCATTTCTATACCACCCACTAGCCGAAGCTCTCTGGCCAGTTCACAAGAACTTAAAACCACAAGGTACAGCATAAAAATCTAAAATATGGAAGCTTAAACCCACGATACAAAAGTACAACCAGAATAAAACCTAGCAGCAAGGCAGAGATTTAAAAACAGCAGAGCTAAAAGGCTAGGATGCTAAAATACTGGGGAAATAAAAAAAGGTCTTCACCTGGTGCCGAAAGGAGTAAAACTCATTGGACTAATCGGACAGAATCCCAAACCATGGCTTGGCATTATGTCAACCAATCTTCAAGGACTTTGTGTTTGCTTAGCAAACAGACTGGAAACCATGGTTGAGGATTTCCTGACAATTTATGGAATTGCTAATATGTTTCAAGTTATTCTAAGTCTGCAGCTTGGCTTAAGAACATGAATAAATGTCCTGCTGGATCAGACCAAAGGTCCATTGAGACTAGCATTCTTGGCAGGAATTCCACCACACAGGAGGCACGAGTTGGTCTACAGAAATTGGGCAAGGGCCCATCAATGGAGCATAATCTACCTCCTGTCCACTCTCGTTCATATGTAATACCAGAATAGCATCAGTGCTCTTGATTGTAAGTGTATTTATTTAGTAAGCAACAGATAAGTATTTCTTGAATAACCTAATAATCTCACCCACCTGATACTTTCTAATGTGATCTGTCTTATCATTCTCTTTGTGCTTTGAACTAAAGACCTCTAGATTTCTTTTGGGGATATTTTGGCTTCACTGATTGATAGTGGCTTCTGAGAGGCAGCTGAAATGCTTGATCCGTCTCCTCTGTACAAATTGCAAATAGATTGACCTAAATATAATTTGTGTGGCGTTGGGACTCATTCCTTCCCCTACTCCCTTTCTGTTTTGCTATTGTTTTCTACATCTGAAAATGGTTTCTGCTCATATTTGCAAGTGTTCTGGTTTTCCTATTGCTTGCCACCTTTTCCTGTGCAACGATTGCAGGAGTTGCTGACCCACGAACCGAGAGTTTTGAGCATTTCTTCTCTCCTCCTGATGCAATTGCTGAATGGTGAAGCTTATTTATTTATTGACAGTGTTTATATACTGCTCAATATCTACAACAGATCCCAAAGCCGCGAACATAGGTATAAACCCGAAAAAGAAAGATTAAAAAAGCAAATTAGAATTGTTCAATTTAAAACAAAGGAACCAGAAAACCAGTGGCGAATCAGTTGCGGAAGGCTTCTCGAAACATTTTCAGGAGGAACCGGAAGCAGCCTAGTGTTGGTGCTTGCCTGACCTCCAGGTGCAGGGAGCTCCACAGAGAAGGGGCCACTACACTAAAGGCTCTTCCCCTGGTAGACTCCAGTTGGGCCACAGGTCCATGTAGAATCACCAGGAGCATGCCCTCCGACGACCTCAGTGATTGGGCAGGTTGGTAAGGGAGAAGAAGCTCTCTCAGGTATCCTGGTCCTAAGTTGTTTAGGGCTTTGTACACTAGTACCAAAACCTTAAACCTGGCCGGGTAGCCAATAGGAAGCCAGTGCAGTTCCCTCAGCAAAGGAGTTGCATGCTGAAAAGGGGCAGCTCTCGACAACAGCTGAGCTGCTGCGTTCTGCACTAACTTCAGTTTCCTGAGCAGCTTTAAGGGCAGCCTCACATAGAGCACATTGCATGCCTGTACCACTGTGGCCAAGCTGTTCCTGTCCAGAAGAGGCCATCGCTGGCGAGCCAGCCGAAGCTGGTAAAAGGCACTCCGAGCCCCCACGGCGACTTGGGCCTCCAGCAACAATGATGGATCAAACTACAAAGCTGATCTTTCAGACGGAGTGCCATCCCATCCAGGACAGGCAATGAGCCTATTTGCCGGACTGGGGAACCAACTCGCCCACAGGGCCTATTTGTCTGTGTAGCCCAGTATGGTGAATTCTGTCTGTTGGAAGGTACCTAGGTCTCAGCGGAGAGATATTTCCCATAATGGATTGCAAGTGGGCCTCAGAGGTCATGTGGTCTACCCCTGCCTCCCACTGACACAGAAACACCACTGCTGTAGCATCCCTGATAGGTGGCAATCCAGCCTCTGCTTCACGTCCTCTAACAAAGGAGAAAGGCACTTGGTCCCACTGCCGAACAGCTTGTGCCATCAGGAAGTACCTAGTCCAATTTTTCCATGGAACCTGGGACCTCCTCCATGCACAGTGTGTGCTTTGCCGTGTTGGTTGTCTCTTGTCTTCTCTTCCAAATTCTCTTCAGCGTTAAAGTATACTTGTGTTTGCCCCAGCTCAAGCTCTCCTGCCTCCTGAGGCGGGGGAGCACATGTGCACTGATGCCCTCTGTTGCCTCCCACCCCCTCTCATTGCCACATCTCATTACCCCGTTCCCGTTCCTCACGCCATTGTCAACACCTGGGTATTCTGAGGAGTTGCGTCGACTGCTCTGGCCAGCACAGCTTTTCAGAGAACTGGCCATGGCCAAGGGCCAAACGCCTGGCTCTGAGAGGGCCCTTCCTCTAGGCTAAGCATTGTGGTGGTGGTGTGTCCCAGGAGTTTGCCTGTACTGTGGCATAGGTGATCTCCTGGGAAACCCCTCCCACAATGCCTGACTCTGAGGAAGGACCCTCTCAGAGCCAGGCGTTTGGGCCCGGCAGGCTCTCTGAAGAGCCATGCTGGCCAATGTAGCTCTACAGAGAGCTTCTCTCTCAGGTTTGCTCCGACAGCCGGAGAGGGGCGGCTGCACTTGAGAGCCCCAGTGGCTGAAGTGGGAGAGAGGGGCTCTCTGAAGCTGCTGCCCACCTGCTGGCACTGAAGCAGGTGTACTGGGGGTCAGTTCCGGAGAGCCCTGCTCTTCCAGCGAGGGGAAAGCCACAGTGGGGGAATGGCCAGTAAGGTTCTCTTGAACATCCAGGAGCAGGGGGCTGCCTTGGCTGGGGGGGGGGGGGGGCGTGCAATTTGCCACTCTACCCAGGGATTCACCCTGCTTCATGAGAGGGCCTGCCCTGCTAAGTGGCACAAATGCACACAAGATTGCAGTGCGGTGTTTTGTATGATCGACGCTGAGTCCTGCAGGCAGTTCTTCGTAGGCTGTTTGAAACAGCAAGCACAGCAAGAGAGCCAATAACGGTGCACTGGCATTTTCCCATCAGCTCAAACCAGACGTAGAGTCACTTCTTCCTGTTTTTTTATTATTATTATTATTATTTTTGCTAACACCCAGATTCGTGTTTTGTCGCTTGTTCCGTAAAGTACTAAACATTTAAAACGAACGTAAGCGACTGCCTTATTAGTGTTATTCCCCCTTCCTCCCCAGAAGCCCACTTACCGACATAGGTCCCCTACTTTCAAATCTTTTTCTTAATCTATTAGTAAAAGCTTATTAAAACGTTTGTCTTTCCACATTAGAATGAAATCGCTTCCGTTTCGGCGAGACTGAGAAGCAGATGCTTATCTTTTCTAGCAAAAAGCAGGCCTACTGGGATCACTGTGGGGTTTACAGTAATGAGTGGAGGCAGGATATTCGCAGTTCTGTTTTTGTACCGCTTTGTTCTTGCTCCATGCTTCTCTTTTTGTCCAGAAACGCTACAGATTATTTCCGTACATGAGCTTATTAGGTAGCCATGAGCCCGGGTGAAGTTTCTCGACATCTTGGCGAGGATCTCTTCCTCCCATAACCTCTGTTTCTGCACATTGCACCACGCCAGTCATTTTTATTTTCTGAATAATAGCTGTTGAAATCCAGAAACTCCTACTCACGAGCTGCTTCAGAGCCCTTCTTGCCTGTAGGAAACGGTATCATAGAAACAGCGTGCGATTTCACCGCTTCCCCACACCTGTGTAGGTTTGGATGGGCTTTGGTAGAGTTCTCAAGTCCAGTTGACCCTTCTCATGTTGATTCTCACATTAACCTGCTTCGGCATTAAGTGTGAGTTCACCCCACGTCCCTCTTAATCCCAGGACCTAAAGTTTGTTCCTATGTTAATGTGGACACCTAGGTCATCAACGAGGGAGTTCGTACAGATGAGCGCCCTGATTAATCTGGGAGCATGTCTGTATGATTGACACTCGAAAAAACCTTTTCCCCAAATCACACTCCATGAGCTTTAATTCCGAGGCTGTTGGACCCGATTGAAATAGCTCTATTTTAGCTGTTGCCTCACTAAGGAAAGGGGTTTTATGCCAGGTTGGACCATTAGCCCATCTATCCCAGCATTGTCTTACTCTGATTGCTAAAGGCTTTCCAGGATCTCTGGCAGAGGTTGCATCCACCACTTGTTACCTGATCCTATGTCTGCTTGGGTTGGCCTAGGACAGAGCTAGGTTTCCCCGGGTTGAACTGGATTTCTCTTTCTCATTAGTCCTGCTTCTTTATCAGTATCCCATCATTCCCCTGAAGAGCTCAGGACAGTGATGATCACCTGACTCCGCTCAATCGGAACTGGCAATTATGAGCTTTTACTGAATCTACAACCTGAGAACCAATTTCTCTTTTGTTTTCCACAGGCGTACTCACTGCCGTACACCCCCCAACACCTGGAAAAGTGCCAAAATCCCCAAATGGAGTACTATGACGAAACCATTGATAAATGTTGCAGCTTGTGTCGTCCAGGTAATGTATTGGCATTGACCAATTAAGCTCGGGCTGCCTTTTTAGTCCGTTTTTAAAACTTCTCAGTCTATTGATCTAACCAATTTATCTAAAAGGTTGCAGAAAACAGATATCAAGTGTGAAGGAGCCATCAGAGGTAAAAGGCAGGAGAGCCAGGGCTGAAACTGGACCTGGCTGGAAACTTCAGTCCAGCCGTTGCAGGAAGTGCTGGGCATTCAGAGGAGGGCAACGAGGATGATCAGGTGTCTGGAAACAAAGCCCTATCAGGAGAGATTGAAAGAATTGGGCATGTTTAGCTTTGAGAAGACTGAGGGGAGACATGATAGCATTCTTCAAGTACTTGAAAGGTTGTCACGCAGAGGAGGGCCAGGATCTCTTCTCCGTCATCCCAGAGTGCAGGCACAGAATAATGGGCTTAAGTTACAGGAAGCCAGATTCTGGATGGACATCAGGAAAAACTTCCTGACTGTTAGAGCAGTACGCCAATGAAACCAATGACACAGGGAGGTCGTAGGCTCTCCCACACTAGAGGCATTCAAGAGACAGCCATCTGTCAGGGATGCTTTAATGTGGATTCCTGCATTGAGCAAGGGGTTGGACTCGATGGCCTTAGAGGACCCTTCCAACTCTACTATTCTATGATTCTATGAAAGATGTGTATGTGTTTGTGTGAGAGGGGAAACAGAGCAACAAAGTCCACACCCATTCCTTTTTTTGGGGTGCATCTGTTGACAGCCTTAATATTCCCTACTCACAGCCCAGCCTCCAGGGATCTCAGGACCCTGACCACTGGGTTAGAATTAATCTCTGCCCAATAACAGTCCCATCTACAACTGAGGTGGAAGCAACAGTCTGAGGCCGTTGTGTTTTTTTTAAAAAAGTTTCATGACATTCCCAGAAGTCTTCACAGAGCGACGTCCTCTCCATGATTAATGTGGGAAAAGTGTCTGGGGGGTGGGAGGTGTAGTCATTAAGCTGTGCTGCCTTCGCCACATCATGTTTTTATAGCCCTGGTAAAGTGCACCTTGGGACAGAAGCGATTGTGAGCCCTCTGGTGTCCATTTCTTGTCATGTGCCATGTGTTTTTTGTCCTAGTTACCAAGATTTGGCTGAACAAACAGGAAACCAGAATGAACAAGGGAAGGAACCCAAGTTCTGCAAAGTGGCTAATTACTAGCAAGATTGCTGGGTTTCCTTTGTTATTGTACTAAGGAACGTGTCTTCCAGGAAGCTCTCAAAAGAGAACTCTTTGGTCCTTGGAAGTCAAAGAGGAAAGTCTCATGTTTACATTTTCCATTGCGCTCATATTGATGCACGTATGGAAGGAATGCATGCTCACAACTGAACACACACAAAACTGTTCTTAAATGTACATCAGGAACCTAGGAAGCTGCCTTATGCTATCAAACCATCAATCTTCGGTCCCCTCTACAAGAATTCGGTTTGACACCTGGTTGTCCGATAATGCGCATCTTCTCGCAGTCGCTTTTACGGCAAATCACTATACGTGGGAGGCGGTTAAGCGCACAACTGGTTGCCTTACTGGTTGTATAAAACGCGCTTTAGAGGTGTTTAATGCGGAGAATTGTTTGTTCACATGGTCATAAGGCGCTTTAACTGCTGCGGCAAATTAAAACTCGCTATTTAACGCGCATTCGATAATGCGCATAATCGGACAGAAAAAGCGCCTCAACCCCCGATTTGCGCTCCGCTCTTGTAGAGGTCAAATTTTTAATGCGCCTTGAAAGAGCTTTAAATCGCTGTTGTAGAGGCACCCACAGTGTTGTCTACTATACTGACGACAACAGCTCTACAGGGTTGCAGACACGACTCTTTCCCAGCCTACCAGGGACTGAATGGATCTGGGACCTTCTGCATGCAAATAGCATGTTCCTGCACAGAGTTACATTTCCCTTTCTTAAAAAAATCAAAACAAACACAGAATTCAAAATGACGGGAATACAGTGTCCATGGTTGATGCTGCAGGTAAATACACAGTTTCGAAACATTAGTGATCTTTTCACTTACATAATCCATTCCATGGCATGTTCTGGGAAGCATCAATTCTCAAAACTAATTCACGTTTGCTGATTCACGTTTTCCAAGGCAGCCTCAGTCAGATGATTGATTGAAAGCTGGGGATTTATTTATTTCGTTTCCTCGAAAAACCTTTTAAGGAGGCTTACACATATTAAAAAAAATTGAGCAATTAAAAAAAAAATACAGCTATAAAAATCTTACTCCAAACTCCGTTAAAAATAAAAGACAAAGAATAGGAAGGTTGTGAAAACACATCGTCCGTCCGTTCTCAGGAGAATAAAAACTGTTTAACTTGGTGCCTTAGCAGATGATCTCATCAAGCTGTGAACAGATGGCTTCTTGAAATTCTCCACCTTGTTTGTGGTTGGAGAAATTGTGGAGACCATCTCACCAAATTTCTCCAGCTCAAGGAAAAATTCCCTAGTAGTTTCTTGGCATGAGGCACAGCAGTGACAAGAACATAGCTTCTTTCTTATTTCCTAAGTTTGAGTTCCCCAAGTAACAGCAGCAGCAGCAGTTCTGTTGGCAACCTGGTCACCATGGAGAAAATTCTGCAAAGATCTCCTCTTTTTCTAAGGGGCGTGATGAGAAAAAGAAATCTCTGACATTTTCTCAATCCCCCCCCCACGTCTGCTGAGAAATCTTGGGCCAGCTCTTTCTTGGAGTGATCTTCAAGAAAACCTCCTAGCCTGACTTCAAGCAGACGTCTGGTTCAAGACTCACAAAAGGGAAAGCTGAGGGTTCAAACTACATTTTCCACACCTTTTGAGATTATTTTGGGTGGTGCTGAGTAGGAAGATTTGGCCATTAAATAACTGCTTCTCCCAGTGGAAGTGACTTTTCCAGTTCAACATGGGCTGCCAGGCTGTTACATGTAACACATGGACATATTGTCAGGACCCTGCAGGAAGAGGTTGAGGTGAGCATGTAGTCCATTTTAGGTAGAGATCTACATCCAGAGGAGTGAACAAGGATTCCAGGGGCCAAAGACAAGTATGCAGTCTAAGGCACAAGAGTCTTTAGAACATCCTTCCTTAACCTGCTGCCCTCTGGATCAGTTGGAGTGCAACTCCCATGCTGGCTGGGAATAATGGGAGTTGGAGCCCTATACATCAGGGACTGGGTTGAGGAAGACTGCTTTAAAACAACAACTGCACCAGACAAGTTGTTTAGTTCAAGGAGCCAAGGGCAAGGCATCAGATTAACTGCAATACCCTCTCTGGCCAATACCTGGGTGGCACTGCAGAGCAGCATAGATTGAACCAACAGTTCCCTCTGCCTGAAGGCTCCCCCAAAGGCTCAGGGGCAAGGTGCTTGGGTCTTGCTGCAAGATTCGTTGGTCTGGATCTCCTAGGACCTTAATACATAGGATGTTGTCCTACACAAGGTCGGACTCTTAGTCCATTAAGCCCAGTATTGTCGACTCTGACTGGAAGCCGTTTTCCAGCCACTCAGGCAGAGGTCATTCACATCATTTGCTACCTGATCCTTTTTACTGGAGGTGTCAGGTCATTAGTGATTTTCATGTTTTCCCTTCATCTTTTTAAATACCTTGTTTGTGGTGATTTTTCCGACTTTGAATAGAATTGCATTGCCAATTGGAGCTTTTCAAGTCAAATACAACTTTAATTAGAAGCTTCCTCCCTATGATGTCGGCCTCTATTTGCTTCTTGGTTAGCAGGGATATTGCATTACTGAATTTATCCTTAATTGGATGTTGATTATTCCGAGCCTGTTTTCCACTGTGGGGATAGGGGGAACTTAATTACTAGTTTCAAGAGCAATTGCTCTATTTTTGTTTTGATGTTTTTTTGGGGAGGTGCAATTACAGTATTGCAAAATCAATCTCATAAAAACAAATAAATAAGACCATAAGAAGAGCCCTGTTGGATGAGACCCCGGAGTCCATCTGGCCCAGCATTCTGTTACACAGTGGCTAACCGGCTATTGACCAGGGACACATGCAGGACACGGTGCAACAGCACCCTCCCACCCATGTTCCCCAGTGATTGCTCTACTTGCACAGCGGAAATGAATACTTTAAGCCCCCCCCCCCCCACAACCCATGGAATGGGAACTGACTAATTAAAGGCCAATTAAGAAATACCTGCAAGTGAACAGGAACAGAACTAATTAGAGGAGCAGAAGCTCCAAGAAAGACACTTCCGGTCAAAGGTACAAATTGCCTTTGCCAACCGGGACTTACTTCTAAGTAAACTTCGTAGTAGGGTCAGGGTCGTGGAAAGACAATGCACCACTAGCTTAAATGCCATTTGGTGCCACCATTTCAATCCTATTTCTAGCTCCGTGCAAAAATGAAAAGGAACGTGCCAGTATCGCAAAAGGGCCTGAGCGTGGAAGCAAACGCTCCCAAAGCAGCTTCCGTCTCCAGCCTCCCGTTTTGACAAGACGTTTCCCTTGTGTGCTTTGCAGGTTACCGGGCGCTTCAGAGGTGCAGCGCGAGCGTTGACACCACGTGCACACGGTGTGATGATGGGATGTATTCGGACTTCTGGAGTAGAGCTGAGCTTTGCTTCAGCTGCAACCCAGTATGCACTGGAGGTATATAGTCGGCCGTGGAGCTTGTCAGCCTGAATGGGGGGGGGGGGGGGGTGGAGGTGACAACACAACAGAAATCTCTTATGCTTGTAACTTCCTCCCAGAAGATAAAAATATCTGAGCAGTAGTGCTGGCTCTAGTTTGGTGGTGGGGGGGGACCGTTGGGCATGAAGCCCCACGAGAAGCTGGCTTCTTCCTTACTACTGTCACTGTAGCCCGTGCGTTGGCCCTGGTCCTTTGGGCCCAATCCGCATATCCCTACACAGGGAGAGCGCAGAAGGCCAGTGTGGGATGCCGCTCCTTCTCCCCACTGTAGTCGCTGCTTGCGTGCTCAGACAATTTATTTTATTTATTTATTTCATTACATTTGTATACCGCCACATAGCTGAAGCTCTCTGGGAGGTTTACATAAGATTAAAACAATTAAAAACAATATACCGAAACGAAAATGGCAAAAATGTACAATATACACACAATATACACATATATTTAAAACCGCTGTAATCACTTTAAAAAGCTATAAGCCTAAAAACAAAAACAAACTCAGGCTCCTCAGATATTGCTAAATGCCTGAGAGCAGAGGAAAGTCTTGACCTGGTGCCGAAAAGGTAACAATGTTGGCGCCAGGCGGGCCTCGTCGGGGAGATCGTTCCACAATTGGAGGGCCACCACAGAGAAGGCCCTCTCCCTTGTTGCCGACCTCCGAGCTTCCCTTGGAGTAGGCACTCGGAGGAGGACCTTAGATGTTGAACGTAGTGTTCGGGTAGGTTCATGTCGGGAGAGGCATTCTTCTAGGATGAGGCTACTAGTACTAGGAATGGCGGGGGAAGAGGCAGTGACAGCTAGGATGGGAAGCAGTAGGGTCCAGTGGGCCCAGACACATGCCCAACTATGCCAACCCTCAATGCCAGCCTAGGCGGGTTGCAAAGTTCAAACAATTAGCTTCTTTTAAAGAAAAATCCTTTTGATCAACATATATATATATATATATGCCCGATTAATCAGATATGCTGTTTCAAAATAGAAGCATCCCTTTATTTGCACATGCCAGGGAATGCTTCTTTTAGGATGAGGCTGCTAGTACTAGGAATGGACGGACCGATCTAAATCCAGTTCACTTTCCCATGTGTTCGTAAAAAAAAAATCAGCTCCTCCCTGGTTCCACATTAAATGTGCCCCCTCCCCCAAACCCAAATCTGAATACCGTACAAAATGATGGCCAACGACTATACTGGCTGGGAATTATGGGATGGCATGCCATGTTGGAGAAGGCTGGTGTAGTGGTTAGTGTCAGGTTGGGACTACCGAGACCCAGGTTCGAATCCTGACTCGGCCATGAAGTTCACTAGCTGAATTTGGGCCAGATATCCTTTCTCACTTTAGACTGTTGGGCTGTTGTGAGGATAAAAAGGGGGGGACCATATACTCCGCCACAAGCTCCTTGGAAGAGCATTGGGATATAAAAGTCATCATTATAATGACGATGATATGCAGACTAAATGACCCATCTCACACCCTCTGTTTTACTTTGCATCTTGGCCCTCTTCTGCTTTATGACCGTCTCTTATATAGTTCTTGAACTATGGGGGTGGAGGGGAAAGGTAGGAAGTTCTTAATCGGACCTGCAACCCCCACCTCGGCACTCCCACCAAATCATGCCCTCCCAGAAGTCTTCTAAAAACCGTAGCTTTTGGGAGGGGGGGGTGTCACAAAAGGTAAGGTGTTTAGGGCTGTACTTAGCACAGACCTCTAACAGTGAAAGGTTTTACTTTGGCAGTTCTAGCCCCACATGACATCCCATATCTTTCCTCAAAATTAGACCTTGTGGAAGTGAAGGAGTGCAGTCGGACACAGAATCGCGAATGCTGGTGTCAGCCTCACCAATTCTGTGCTTCAGAGCACTCCGGCGAATGCCTCCAATGTCAGGCATACAAGCCATGCGAAAAAGGCTATGGAGTTCAGGAATCAGGTAAGTTCAAGTTATCGTTTTCTGCCTTGGCGGAATTTAGTTATAGCGAACTTGAAATCAGTGTCTTTGGCTGCCTTAAAGCAGAGGTTGGCCAAAGGTAGGTTGGGATCTGCTGATAGATCTCCAGGCAATATGCAGTAGATCAGCAAAGGATTCGTGACTTCCAGTTGCATAACGACAGCAACAACTAAAATGCTCTTTGTCTCCAGAATTAGGCTGCTGAAAAATAAGACTTCAGGGGAAAATCGGGGTGCTTCCGGACGGAGGTCTCCTAGTGCTACCAATTAAAAGGCTTTGAGCAGCTATTCCTTCTTTTCCTCTTCAGCAGATGTTTTTCTGGAAAGAAGCGGTAGGAAAATATGGGAGGCTTGCAAATAGGTGCCGGCAGCTGCACCCTCTGAAAATTCTGTGCAGTTGGCAAGGGGCGATTGCACAATAAAAGACTTGTCTGGAAGCATCCTGGAGTGGATTTTGTGTGAAAGGATTTATGAGCTTGGTTCTGGTGCTGATCACCAATTCCTGGGCTCACCATGCTCTCAGAGGCACCCCGTTCCTTAAAACCCTAATATACGGGCTGTCTAACTTTTTTTCTCCATAGCTTCACCAGAAAGCCCCGGGGTGGGTGCACGGTGGTGCTGCGTCGATTATACAATGCAGCAGCCACCCCGCACCCACTGCAAGGCTTTCTGGTGAAGCTATGGAGAAAAAAAGTCAAGGACTTACCTGACTTTTATCTCTGGAGTGAGCCGAGTATGGTGCATTCGCCATATATCCATGCTCTGGAATTGCAGCGGAGGCATGGCCGGGCGGATGGTGACCCGATTGGCTGCCGTCCGCCCAGGCAGAGGGTGGATCTAATGGTTGCTGGAAAGCCCGCGCTGCCTCCTTTCATGAAGATTACTCGCCGCCACCCTGGACCAGCGATACTGTGGGGCTTGGCGACAAAGCAGCGCCGTGAAGACAGCCCCATAGTCTGCCTGAGTCATGATTTTGCGCCTGGCTCCTGCGGGTAGACTCAAGGGTTCTAGTAAAAGACAAAGTAGATCCCATAAGCCTGAAGTCTGGCCACCTCTGCCTTACAGGAACAGAATTGTTGGTCTCACAATAAATTGGTGACTCTTTAAGGCACCACAAAACGTTGTGGTGCATATGTGTGTGTGCGCGTTTGCGCGTTTTGCATTCCAACAGGATGAGGAGAAAGAATGGTCATGATCATGCTTTGTAGATGCTTTTTTTAAAATCCTCAGTATTACACTTCCTTTTCTTCTTTATCCCTTGCTTGTGGTGTCAATTCCATCGTTACCATAAAGCACACAGCTGCATTTGGGTGTTGTTGTTGAAAGGACACAGCTTCCCAAAAGTTGACATAAAATTGGCCCAATCGTCTTGTCTTACCTGGCTTAAGACACTTGGCTGTCCGGCTGAACTTTTAAATGGGGGAATTAGGTATTGCATGAACCAGCATGAGATCAGGGCCTCTCACAGGCCCAGCAAAAGGACCTGGGTGTTTGCAGGGCCTGGTTGATTAGACCAAGGCAAACTGGCCAACAAGCAAGGGAAAAAAAATAAAAGGTCAGACGGGCAAGCAGAGACACATCTCCAGAAAGACATGATAGCACTCTTCAAGGACTTGAAAGATTGTCACACAGAGGAGGGCCAGGATCTCTTCTCCATCACCCCAGAGTGCAAGACGTAGAATGATGGGCTTAAGTTACAGGAAGCCAGATTCCGGCTGGACATCAGGAATAAATTCCTGACAGTTAGAGCAGTACGACAATGGAACCAATGACCTAGGGAGGTGGTGGGCTCTCCCACAGTAGAGGCATGCAAGAGGCAGCTGGGCAGCCATCTGTCAGGGATGCTGTAAGGTAGATTCCTGCATTGAGCAGGGGGTTGGACTCGATGGCCTTATGGGCCCTTTCCAACTCTGCTATTCTATGATTCTATGAAAGGCAAATAAGGCAGGCACTTAGAGAAGCAGGAAGGCGGAAAAGTTTGCACGGCTAAGGAAGCAGAGCAGTAGTGAGCGGAGAACACCAGGGAGTAAAATCTCTGCTCTGCGCACCAAGGGCTCTTTGTTGAGCGAAGTTTACTGACGGGAAGAGGAAGTTTACACAGGGATGGAAAAGGGCAGTGACCGATAATACGAAGGGGAGGGGGAGATTTGGAGCGTAGTGAAGAGCCAGTGAAGGTGTTTTTGGCTCCAGGCAGGGGCCAAGGTTTCCTAGCGAAATGCAGCAGCTCAAGGAGTAGGGTTGCAGCTCTACTCCTGAAAGGCTGATCAAGTCACTGTCAGGACTTTGCATAAGTCAGGATCCGGGCAACTCGGTTCCAGGACTGAGGGGGAAGCTGGCTGCCGGTCCGAGTGGGCAAAAGCAGGTGCCTGGTCCAGAAGAGGCCAGGCTTGATTGCCAAGGCAGCAGTCCAGGCTCAGAGGGGCCAGAGGCAGGTGTGTCATTCATGTGCCAGGCAGCGGTCAGGGCAATGGGGCGAGAGCCTTAGCAGTGTTATCACTCCAGAGATGAGTCGTTCAGATTGAGGAGCAAGTTCTCCATGGGTGGAGCTTTATAGGATTTGGTGCCGGGGGTTGGCTGTTGCTGGTCACCTGACAGAATGCTCAGGGAAGCTGATGCGGAGGTCTCGATGGTGCCCATGAACCACAGAACTCAGCCTGGCAGGCTTGTAGGTGAAGCATAGTGCTGGTGGCGCAGGAGGTAAGTGCTGGGCTTGACCGCTGGGAGCTCTAACCCTCCCTCGGCCGCCAATCAGCACGGATTTTGTTTCCGCAGTGGCTCTGGTGGACTGGCAATCCTGCCAGCCCCTCGCCCGATATCAGGGAGAGCAATGCAGCGCCTCGTGAGCTTGGTGAGAATGCCTGATGTACCGATTCAGCAAACCTGGCTCTTACATTGGAATTTCGTCTAGAAGTGGCTGGAGAGGATGGGGCTGGGCTAGATTTCTCTCTGCTCTGAAACATCGGCTCAACATTCGGAGCCATTTCCTCCGCTCTGTTTTTCGTCAGGCGTAGCTAGTTGGAACTCTTTTTGAGGATGTTCTTTTGTTCATAGGCACAAGAAGCCGTGACGTGCAATGCGCTCCTTGCGCTCCAGGAACGTTTTCGGATGTGGAATCCCACAGCGCCACCTGCAGGCCCCATCGGATGTGAGTTGCCCAGTCTTCTATTTGTAGAGGTGGATGCATGTCTGGCATAGTTGATCCTCCCTTTTTGGGGTTGGGGGGTGGGGGAGGCCTGCACAAGCATAAGCCAGGTAAACATGAATGCTCTCGTTTGATAACAGCAACAAACGCCTACCCTCCAATTCAAAAGATGATTTGATTAGAGCAAATAGCAGGCTTTGTTGGATGCTCTAGCTCCCCGGAGTTCTCAGTTCTCAGGCTGCCTCTACAAGAGGCATTTCAAGCTCTTTCAAGGCGCATTAAAAAATTTACCTCTACAAGAACGGAGCGCAAATCGGGTGTAGAGGCGCTTTAAACATCTGATTATACACATTACCGAATGCGCGTTAAACTGCGAGTTTTAATTTGCGGCGGGAGTTAAAGCGCCTTACCGCCATGTAAACATGTGATTCTCCGCATGTCAACAGTTTAAAGCGCGTTTCGGTCCTCCAGTAATGCGCTTCGCTGCCTCTCGTGCAGAGGTATTAGCTGTAAATACGCTTCTGCGAATATGCGCATAATTGCCTAACCAGGCGTAAAGCCGAATTCTTGTAGATGAGGCCTCAGTTTTCAGCTGCAATCCTAAATGCTTTTGAAAGAACGTAGATCCCACAGAATGTAATGGGACTACTTCTCTGTAAGCATATCTAGGATGGCAACAGTGTTATTTCGATGCACCTATGAACCAATGGACTGGGCTCAGTCCCAGACATGCAAAGCAGGATAATGAATATCCGATCACGCAAATATGTTTTTTGTTAGACCTGTTGTGGGGAGTTTCCAACCCGTGGGCCAAATGAGAACCTTTAAGCCTCTCAGTCTGGATCTCTGGACTCTCCCCAAGCCATGCCCGCTCATCGGTCCACTCCGGGTTATCCCGATTATTTACGCCATCCTGCCCTGTCCTACAACTACAAAGCCGATGGAGAGAACCTTGCACAAGTGGGTGGAAGGAGAATGTCTGGATGCAAATGTCTGTTTGTCTTCCATCACCATACAGAGAACAATTAAGGGTCACATCTGTAACCCTGTCCATCTTTCTCTCTGGCTCAGCCACTGTTTTCTCTCGTCATGCCCACCGCTGGAATGCAGACCTTTGAAGGAGTTTTGATTAGGGCTGTGCACGGTCCCCTCGATTTGCCTTGGAGGCCATTTCAGGGGGCCCAAAAGGGATCCAATTTGACTTGGGGTGCTTTGGGGGTTGCCTGCCCTGCCTCAGCGCCTGAGTGAGATTCAGGGGGCCCAAGGCGGCTCGGCTTTGCGGGTTCCTGGGTGCCAACTACGTGGCCGGCATCCAGGAAAGCCGGGAGCAAGGTTGACCGGGAGTCCATTGGACTCCCAGCTCCCACCCTCGCTGCTCTCTCACCACCCCCTTGCCCCCCCCCCCAGAGCCACTGCTGCCAGGACTTAAAACTGGAAACACAGCATCCTCCTGAGAGGCAGGTTGTGATTTCAAGATACCACAGGGGCTCTGTTTTAGTACATCTATGCCCGCAAACTACAGCAGCCACAAAGGGACGTTTTCCCTTTGCGGCCACTGTAGTTTGCGGCCATAGATTTACAAAATACAGAGACCCTGCAATATCTTGAAATTGCTGCCTGCCTCTCAGGAGGACGTCGCGTCTCCTGGTAAGTTGCGGTGGCAATGCGGCGGGCAGCGATGGTGGTGGTGGCAGGTGGACAGAGAGAGGGAGGTGAGTCCAATGGACTCATGACCAGCCTTGCACTGGCTTTCCCAGGAGGGAGGGAGGGAGGGAGGGAGGGTCCAGCGCCACTCCAAAGTGGCCTGAGGTGCCCCGAGGCTTCGGTACCGATCTGCTTCTGCCTCGGGCCGACCCAGAAACGATTTGGAACCAAGGCGAGGTGAACCGAACCAGCCCGGCTCGCCTTGGTTTTGGCCCGAGGCGGTGCCCAGCCCTAGTTTGGATCAAGGCACTGTGGACCTTGACATGGCAAAGGATTCCCCACCCCCGAGCTTACATTTATAACAGCCGCTTTCCTCAGGGATGCTGTGTTCATTTTGTTACACAGCTGGAACACAAGTGAGACTATTTGCCCACCTAGCCTGATATTGTTTCCTCAGACTGGCAGCAGCTATTCAGGATTCTCATCTTCTGCTCCCTTTAGCTGGAAGGGATGAACCTGGGACCTTCTGCATGCAAAGCAGGTGCTCTACCCCTGAGCTAAGGGCCCTCTCCCTCCCCAGTTATGCATACATATAGGCTGAATTCGGACGACACAATAAGCAACTGGGGGAAGGGAAACAATCGTCAGTTGTATTGACTATCGTGTCGTCCGAATACTGCCATAGTCAACTCAGCGCTGATCCTCATCCACACCACAGTTGATTATTTGTTACCATGTTGTGTGGGGAGTACCCCCTAGATGAACAACTGTAAAGTTGATGATTACCCCACCATTGACTATCGTGTTGTCCGAATTCAGCCATATTATATGATTCATTCTAATTCTAATTAGAATGGTTATCTCTTGTAAAGGTTAATTATACATTTTTAAATTTTAAGAGTGAGGAATGGGCTATGACCCAAGAACCCTGGCTTACGACTCTGGATTGTTTGGGGAGAGACAGAGTTCATGGTTTGGATGACATGATAAACAAATCCTGGAGGGAGGCTCATGCGCCAGCACTCCGCTCAGTCCCAGACCCCTGGCTCATTTCGATGCCCAAGGTGGGCCTTTTTATGTTGCTTACGTTTTCAAGAGAAGGGGATTATGGCTGCAGCACTCTCTGAGCGTTGAAGATGTCTGTTTTACGGAGAGAGTAAGAGCCAGTTCTCCATAGCCTCAGCCGATCAAGTGATTCAGTTGCGACTCCCCCTCCGCACAACCCATTAGGTCCTCTGTGAAAGCATGGTCCTCCTCTTAAAATGTGGTTTTAACTACCTTTAGGGTTGGTTTTAGAAATCCTGCATTTCCAATTTTCTAAGTTGCTCCTTTTACTGTTCCTCACAGTTGTAAATCAGAACTACTCCCTGGAAACAGCACCAGCGATGCCATTTGTAGTGATCCCAGGGGGTCTTCTGGCATCATCACAACTTCCCCACGCATCACAATAAATGGAAAGGGGCCGTTGCCTCCACAGCACAATGTCACTACGATTCCAACGCGGAACATCAAACAAAAGCCTTCAACCGACATTTCTTCCATTGCTGGTGAGCAAGGATGAATTCATTCCAGTTCTCAGTGGGCTATGAAGCGAGCTTGGGGCTGCCCCCTGTATTGTTGAAGGGCATAGCTCAATGAATGGGGACCTGCTTTGCTGCAAAAGGTCCCACGTTCAGTCTCTGGCATCTCCAGTTATGGCTGGAGCTGTCTAAATGCTCAGAAAGCCCTGGGGTGGGTGCATGGTGGTGCAGCATCGATTATACGACGCCGCTGTAATCACGCACCCACCCTGGGGCTTTCTGCCGAAGCTGCGGAGAAGAAAAGTTGTGGTCTTACGCCGAGTTTTTTCTCCAGAGCAAGGCGAGAACGTGCAAGATGGCATCAAGACAGCCCCTCGCCTTGCTCCGGAGTCACAGTGGAGGCGTGGGCGAGCAGTACCTGGTGGAAGGCGACCTGTGATTGGCCGCCTTCCACCAGGAAGAGGGTGGGGGTGGCTCCGGTCCACGGATGTGGCCACCCAGAAACCCCACGCTCCCTTCTCAGCATCAGGATTACCCAACACCACCCTGGGGGAGCGAAATCGTGGGGTTTGAGAGGGAGGCGGCACCAACCCGGCGCCATGAAAAACCACCCCAAATGTCTGTCTCAAACCCTAGAGAACTGATGCGAGTTTGTACAAATAATACCGAGCCTAATGGACCAAGGGTGTGACTTGGTATAAGGTAGCTTCCTCTTCCCCATGACAAATTTTAGGCAATAGCTCCTTGGAGCAGGGACCTCCCCTTCTGTACTTCATAGTGGCCGAGACACTGAGGTCCCCTCTACAAGAATTCGGTTTGACGCCTGGTTGTCCGATTATGCGCATCTTCTCGCAGTCGCTTTTACGGCACATCACTATACATGGGAGGCGGTTAAGCGCACAACTGGTTGCCTTACCGGTTGTATGAAACACACTTTAGAGGTGTTTAATGCGGAGAATCGTTTGTTCACATGGTCATAAGGCGCTTTAACGGCCGCGGCAAATTAAAACTCGCTATTTAACGTGCATTCGATAATGCGCATAATCGGACAGAAAAAGTGTTATGCCAACAACAACAACAACAACGATGATGTTCACTTTTATACCGTCCCATAGCCGTCTAAGCAGTTTATAACAATTCATAAAAATACATAATAAGGCATAATAAAAAGTCTAAAAAAAATTAATAGAAAACTTAAAAACAATGTAGATAGCTAATACCAATTTTAATAAACATTATTATTATTATTATTATTATTATTATTAACAGCCACAACAGAACACAGAATTAGACAATAGGTCTAATTAGACAATAGGTAGTGCTCTGGATTGTGGCCAGTAGACGTCACCATCCAAATCTAGCTAGGGACACTTCTTAAGAGCGGTACATGAATTTTAGGTTTGATAAGGGTTGTATGTAGTTCAATTTTCCCTAGAATTCCTTGTGTGTGTGTGTGTGTCTGTGTTTAAACAATTTTTCCACAGCACCACATGTCGTTTCCGTAACTTCAACATTTCCCAAAACCTGACATCTTTCCCCTCAAAGTTTCTGCCCGGGAGGGGTGTTTGAAAGTTGTCGTTTTTCTGGCTTTGCACGGTTTTGTTTTCGTAATGTTGGCATTATTGTTTGCTTGTTTGTTTTCAGGTTGGATGGCTGGAGTGGTGCTCGCTATTGTTATACTGATAGGAGGGACATTTTTCTCCTTCGCATTAAGGAAAAAAGGTAAGGAGTGCATGACGAAGGCAGGACAAATCAATTTGTCGACCATTTAGAAGCGCTGGGGCTTTATTTATTTATTTTAATTTGCAACAGCCTTTACCTAGGGATCAGAGAAAATAATGAGAACAGGATCTGGGCTGCCCTGCTAGAGGCAGTAAATACACCTGTTTCAAATAAAAGACAGGGATATTGCAGAGCTGCTCCAGCTTCTTGGAAACTGGAGGAAAGAAAGCCCAAGATGGTCCAGCAGGTAACAACGGATGTCCTTCTAGTTCACCATTCAAAGGCATCAAAGGCCACGTGCTCTCTAGCGGTTTTTGGAACTGTGGTGGAACTCAGTCATTGTAAAGAGAGGGCTTTGCATTTCTCTCTCTCCCTGGACTCCTATGCTATCCCTAAGTGGAGAATGCACACAAGCACTTTAAAGCACCAAAGGGGCGCATGGGGGTGGGCGGGGGGCGGTTGAATGAGGGTTCCCTGCCATCAGGCTGCCATGTCTTACGTCCTGCACCACCACCACCACCGCTGTGCTTCCACTGCAGGTTTGGCATCAGCTCACGTGAGCATTCCATCAGCTGACCCCAAGGGCCAATCACTAGCCACCAGGCCCCATAAATCCCTAGCTTCAGATCTTGCTCTGTAATCCGAGCGTCTCTGTGGCTGCCTAAGCCTGCCTTCACCAACCGGATGTTTTGGACTACAACTCCCAGAATTCCTGACCACTGCCCATGCTGGCTGGGGTTGATGGGAGTTGAAGTCCAAAACATCTGGAGGGCAGCATGTTGGAGAAGGCTGGCCTAAGCACTTGCTCCCTTTGATAGCTGCCTTGGATCCTGACCCCTAGTTGGACAGCCCCGGTATCTGGCCCCTCTGATCCTTGTTTGCTAAACGGAACTTGACTGTACCTGTTCTGGACTATGCACTTACTCTTGGTCCACTTAGACTGACAGCCTGGTCCCCCAGGTACACTACCCCCAATTACCTGGAGGTCTGGCCCTTGCCGAGGACTTGACAAGCATCCAGTGTGACCGAGGCCATTTTCAGAATGCTTAAAATCCAATTGTATTTGCTACAATTGGACTTTGACAACAATTTTGTTTTCTCCCAAGAGTGACATTTCCTCCTAAAACAGCAGGATATGACCAACATTATTCCCTTCCAACGGATAGCATTAGATAATGT
This sequence comes from Anniella stebbinsi, assembly GCA_029215795.1. NCBI lineage: Eukaryota > Metazoa > Chordata > Lepidosauria > Squamata > Anniellidae > Anniella > Anniella stebbinsi. Next base: position 411,598,021 of record JARDYH010000001.1, on the reverse strand, counting down.
ACTAGTTCCCCTACAGGATTAACTGTTGATCAGTAACTGTTTTATCGTTATAATTCAGTGCTTATGTTGTTATTATGTTCACCGCGTCAATAATTGTGTGTGCAAGCAACATATAAACTTGTGAAATAAAATAAATAAAAATAATGAGTAACTTGTGAGAAGAAGATCTCATAAGGTTTGGGATTTTACTGCTTTTTAAACACACAGAGAGAGAGAGAGAGAGAGAGAGAGAGAGAGAGAGATTTTGCATGGAGGGAGGTTAATTTCAATTTCTAATTTTCTCCTTGGCAGGCCAACATTGTGCTCCACTTTGCGGCAAAGAAAAACAGGTCAGTGTGAGCATCGCTTCCGATATAAAAGAGAATCTGTATGAACACCTTCATCCTCAGTTAAACCAGAAACTAAAACCAGCATGGCTGCTCTTTCCTGCTGTGACAGCCCCTGGAATCCTTGGGCAGCACCAGCAAGCCTAGCAGGATTCTTTGCTGTCACTGCTCACCCCCCCCCACCTCCCCACCCCCCCACCCACACTGCAGGTGCTGGCTTTACAACAAACAAACAAACAAACAAACAAACAAACAAAACAAGAGAGACCAAATTCTCAAAGAGCACCTAATTTTTATTCCAGACACGTTTTCAAAAGACATATTTCCTTCTTCAGGGGTTGATCTCAAACAATAATACAAACACTTCCAAAATAATGCATTAATATTGCTACTTCATTTTTTAAACACGTGAAAGAAAAACACATCCCTGAAAGGAAAATCTTTTTATCTCTTGTTCTGTCGTTGTTGTTGCTCAACATGCCTTCTTCTTTCCTGTTCCCTGGTTGGGTTTGCAAGGCAATTGCCATTTTAGTTTCCCACAATGCCCCAGAGAAACGCTATGTGTGTGTGTGGGGGGGTCACTGTGGGTAATTAAAATGGCGGGTGGCTGGCTGCCTTCCACTGCAGATTGCAATGATCCTGCCACTTAGGGGGGACCCACTGATGTAGGAGAGGTCCCTTTCCTAGGGAGTCCTCTTTAGAATCTTTAGAGAAACGCTGGACTATTTTGTAGATGAGCAGATTTCCTAGTAACCTTCTATAGGGTGCCTCTACAAGAGTGATTTAAAGCTCTTTCAAGGCGGATTAAATTTTTTACCTCTACAAGAGCGGAGCGCAAATCGGGGATCGAGGTGCGTTTTACCTCCGATTATGCGCATCTTCGCATGCGTGTGAAATAGCGAGTTTTAATTTACCGCGGGAGTTAAAGCGCCTTATGACCATGCAAACAAGCGATTCGCCGCATTAAACAGCTTTAAACCGCATTTCATGCAACTGTTAATGCGCTTCACTGCCTCCCGTGTATAGGGATTAGGAGTAAAAGCGATTGCAAGAAGATGCGCATAATCGGACAACCGGGCGTCAAACCGAATTCTTGTAGAGGGGACCTTAATTGCTGCTATGCAGCAGCAAACCCATGTCCGCACGGCATGGGGCCTAGCCAGCCCTTGCTCTCTGGTCGTGTGGGAACCTGTAACCATGGAGCCCTTACCGTATGGCGGGGGTGACTTGATTACAGAGTCTGATCACTCATGAAAGGGCTGGGCACAAATAGCAAGAAGAAGAAGAAGAAGAAGAAGAAGAAGAAGAAGAAGAAGAAGAAGAAGAAGAAGAAGAAGTTTCAAATTAGGGAGGGGGGCTTGGGATAGGTGCCTTCAACAAGCCCCTCCCTGAAAGGGGGCTTCACTTCCAGTGCCCATTCCAAAATATATGCTCCAAAATATATGAGCAAAAGATGGCTCAATTCGGACGACACAATAAACAACTGGTGTGGGGGAAACAATCGTCAGTTGTTTTGACTATCGTGTCATCCGAATGCTGCCATAGTCAACTCAGCGCTGATCCTCATCCACACCACAGTTGATTATTTATTACCATGTTGTGTAGGGAGTGCCCCCTAAGGTTAGTGTGAGGGTCAGGGTTAGTCAACCCACCATTGACTATCGTGTCGTCCGAATTGAGCCGATATGTATTGCTCTTTTATGACTGTGTGCGTATGCACACACTTTTAAAAATAGTATTTAATATTGTATTTTATACAGTATAAATGTATGTTACTATATTTGATACTATCTCACCCCCATTCTTAGCTGCTGGGGGTAGAAAGTGGGGTAGAAATAATTTTAGCAACACATTAAATAATAAAATCTAAGCAATTGTTTTTGAAGTGGCGATGAGGTTAAATGAAGAAATGCGAGCACATTTTTTTTTCCAAACTGGCAATGAGAGGACATAGATGCCTCCAGGGAAAGAAAGATTTTGCCAATCAGTTTGGTGCCAAATTTACTTTCTCCAACCATTGTTATTTTCCAGGCAGAGATACAAGCCCAAATGTATGTATGTGCGCAGTTCCTTCAATTGACTTGTGAGCTGGCACCCCACGGGACTGATTAAAATTAGATTCACTCCTTCCTGTGAAATGGCTACAGCCTGTTGCTTCATACCACGAGATATGTTTCTTCCCTTGAGCTGCTAAGGAGCGGCAAGGCAGAAGGTGTGGGAGGGAATGGCTCCGGTCCTCCCTCACAACAGCAGCTGCTCGTGACAAATGGCCTCTCAAAATTATTGTTGCAACATTGCTCTCCCAACGTACATTGATCTCTTCCCCTTCACTCACATTTTAACTCTGCAACAACCCTGTGAGGTAGCTTCGCCTGATAGTCATTGGCTGAAGGTCACCCAGTGAGCTTTCTAGTGGACTGAGGATTTGAATCTGTCCTAGCCTGCCACTCGGACCACTGTACCATGCTGCTTCTCCAAAATTCTCAACCTTATTTGCAGGTGGTGAAATTGGGGAGGAGTGGCGTGGCTTCTTTCTCCCTGCGCGCCCCCCCCCCATGGTTTTTTGCTTTTTTCCTTCCCAAGTAGTAACATCAGCATTTCTTTGTTGGCAGCCCAGGTGCCATTTTGAATCCCCCACAATGCCCCATTCCTGGTGTCATTCCAAGGCATCATAAGGAAAAATGGTAGCTGCCACAAGAAAATGGCAGAAAGTAGTTGGTCCTCTTTTTCCAGTTAGAATGTATGTGTTGGTGGCGGGGTGGAGGGGGGAATTATGAGAATTTTTCTCAATCCCCTCACCCCAGTTTTCTAATCCTTCCTTAGAAATTGCTTAGGGGAGGGAGAAGGGCTGCCTGTCTCTCCATCCGCTCACCCCACACCTTTTTTGGGGAAACTTCCTTTTGCAACATTTCACTGGGCCTGCTCTACCATTATGTTGTGTGAGGTGGCCGATGCCAGGGACATTCAGTGAGATGTTTGAGGACAGAGATGGGTGTGTACCCTCTGGCCCGGCCTGTATGCCCTCTGCTTGCCCTCAGGAACAATGGAAGACCCCACTGCCAGCGTCAGAGTACGATTCAACTATCAGTTTGGTCAGTTTCTGTACATGCAATGCAGTGGCAGGCAACCCCTTTTGGCCCATGGGTTGGATTGCTCCCCCTTGACAAAACCGGGGGCCAGATGATGTGAAGGGGGTGGGGCCCTGACATGAAGCCCCACTTCTCCTGTGACATCATCCATCCCCCCCCTTTATTCGTGCTTCTCTCTGCATGGAGAAAGGGACTTGGTTAGTACTTCCCGGCTCCTGCAAGCACAGACCATCTGGTACGTGCTTCACCCAGGTGACAACAAATGGGTTTCCCTTCATATTACTTATCCTCCCATTGGAGATAACATGGGGATTTCTCTCCCCCACCTCCTCCCCAAGCCTCCAGGCCAGGGGCAGGACTTGGGAGGAGGTGGGACCCATCAAAGGTGCCCAATTCTCCGTGGGATGGATTGGGAACCTCTGTAGATTGCAGGTTCCCTGACCCTGATGTTATAGCAAGGATGCCATCTTGTCCTTTGCCTCTGGCAGCAAAACGGTTTGGATGGGCCCTGAGGTTTCATTATCATATAGATCCCCAGGAAACAAGCCATGAGCCTGCTCTTGCTAGTATTCTGAGGCAGGGTCCCACATCGGTGGCAATGACCCTACTGACTACACCTCTGAAAGTCTGGTTCTCAATTCTCTTTCAGCCGTTCTCTATGAACACGAAGGTATCTGGCAGCTGGCCCCAGGCCTCAAGCACCCTGAGACAAGAGGAGCAGAATCTCTTGCAGATCTCTACCTCGAACGGCTCTTTAAACAGCCCACCTGGGTCTGACAAAAGCAGCGGAATCAGTAACGTGAGCACTTTAAAAATTGAAGCAGAAAAGGCTCTGGAAAGATCTCCTCCATCAAGTACCTGCATGCAGCACAGCGGAGCAAAGTCAAGTAAGAAACTGCCATGACTAGAGGTTATTTATATGTTCCATTTATCAGCTGACCAATAACAATAGCTCTCCAGGCAATATTCAAAATGAAACAGGTTAAAAGTCATCATTCCAATTCCAATATAACATGGATCAGACCAAGGGTCCATTTAGTCCAAAATTCTGTTCACACAGTGGCCAACCAGCTGTTCACCAAGGATTCACAAGCAGGACACAAGTGCAACAGCACCCTCCCACCCATGTTCCCTAGCAACTGGTGTACATAGGATTACTGTCTCTGCTACTAGAGGTAGCACATAGCCATCAGGATTAGAGGCCAATACAGCCTTCTCTGCCAGGAATCCCCTTTTAAAGCCATCTGAATTGGTGGCCATCACTATATCTTGTAGGATCAATGAAGAGGCAACCGTTAACAACTACAAAAACAAAACAACCATTCCACACAATAGGGATCCTGAGAGAAAATATTACAGCAACAATGAAGTAAGTTGTCTATTACAGTCACAAAACTAGCAAAGTAAGATAGCACCGTGAATACACTGATAGAAAAGCAATAGTAGTTAATTCAATATGAAATCGAATAATTAGATTTAAGAAAACAATTGCACCTGTCCTACTCATAATAATACAAGATTTAGCAAGTGAAAACATTGCCGGTCATTTAACATCATCCCACGCCGACAGGCAATTGCAGCAGCGCAGAATCTAGCCAGCTCGGTAGCTGTGGATTCTGGTCGGCCAAGAGATAATCTGTGCAAAACACATCAGGTCTCCTGGGTATTCCTCGTCAAACAGGAGTAATAAAAATATGCCAAAAATCACGATAGAAGGAACAGTGCAGCAGTACGCGGGTCAACCGTCTGCACCACACCAGCTTCATAAGCTCATATATATTTAAGAATCGGACTTGTCAGTGTTATTTGTAGTTTCCCACATCCTAGAGAATGGTCCAAATCTCCAGTTGTTGTGGCATCAGCCTCCAGGGAAGAGGGGGGAGCACAAAGCGTCCATAAAGCACTACTGCATCGCTTCAGATCCTTAGATCTTTGTGGATTATGCAAGCAGAGCCACACAGATCTGAACCCCAACCAAAGACCATTGTACATGTTTTTAGTTGTAGTGGGGGGGGGGGGGAATGAGGAAAATGGGGCTGAAGGAGGAAGAGACTGCACCAGATCCTCCTGGCTGTCCTGAGGCACAAAAGATGCCTGAGGTGGACCTACTGAGGTGGGTGGTGGGTATAGTCAGACTGAAGTTCTGGGAGCTTAGATAGATCCAAGTAGACAATTTGCTCCAATGAGATCACGCTGGAAGGAGCGATGCAGCAAGACGTCGCCAACAATGAATGAATGTAGAAAGCCAAGAGGGGGAAATTCAAAGGAGCTAAAACAACCATGTTAAAACTACAGCATACTGCAGAGATTTTAAAATAACAATAATTTAAAATAAAATCTTATGAAAATAATAAGGGGTTGGCCTGGTGCCCAAAGATGTTATGGCACCAGATGGACCTTTCTGGAGAGGGAATTTCACAATATGCAGGGGGTGGGGGTGCTACTAATGTACCTTCAGGCCCTAGATGGACCCCGGGGTAGCCTAGGGCAGGGTTTTGAGTATTGTCCAGCTTCTCTGCTGCAACCTACACTCCGCCCAGCTCACTGTGAGTGGTTGGCTGTGCCTCCTGAATCCCTTAGGCTGCTCTAAAGCAGAGCAGGTGCTCAAAAAAGATGGTGCGTTCACATAAGAAGCACTATGAAGGGAAGCTGATGGACGTCGACACACTTTTTAAAAGTCCTAGTTTGTTGTTTTTTTAAAATAGCAATTGGGTGTAATCATTACGGCGGAACTCTTTTTACCCATTCTTCTGCTTTAAACTGTTTTTGTCCTTCCGGTTTTTTTTTGTTTTTTTTGCACAGAGCAATCTAGCAACGGAGGAACACATGTAAACGTAAGCTGTATTGTCAGCGTCTGCAATTCAGACCACCGTTCGCAGTTCCAGTCCCTGAAGGACTCGGTCGCTGCGGATTGCAGAGATTGTGCTTCGGTCACAGAAGACCTCCCTTTGTCAAAGGAAGAAAGTCCCTTCAAAAGAGAGCCTGAAAGACAAACCGCAGTAGAAGTTGAGGACAGTCCGGACATCTTCGATCACAACGTGGGAAAGCCACTTCCGCTCAGCATACAAGATGTAGGCATGAAGACCACGTGAGGAGGCGGGCTGTGCCGGAGGCTTATCGTAGATCATAACGAAGCGGCTCGATGGCTTTTCTGCAAAGCTGCTTTTGTTCTTAAAACACTTTAAAAGCCGTTCTTCAAAAAGTGTTGCAAGCCATTTGAAGTGGCTAGAGAAACTCAGGTGCTTCTAGCAATATGCAAAAGACTTGGACAGGAACTAGGGTGAAAATGTTTTAAATTCCTGTATTTGTGGGTGACCAAACGGAATAGGATGGCGATGAAGATTCTTGGTGCTTTGGCTGCAGCAACAAGCTTGCCCCAAAACAGCAACTGCGGTGATCTGGAAACCTGCCTGACTCGTTGTAAGGCAGACACTTCCAAAATGTATCCTGCAGCTCAGGGGTAGGGCGCAGGCTTTGTATGCTGAAGTTCCCACGTTCAATCCCCGGCATCTCCAGGCCGGACTGAGAAAGGTCCCTGTGTGAAATCCTGGACAGCTACTGCCAGTCAGTGTGGGCAGTACTGAGCTGGATGGACCAACATTCTGACTTGGGATAAGACAGCTTCCTACGATCTACTTAGCTGCTCGGAAACAGAAGGGTGGGTTTTCAGTCACTCCTCAGAGGCCCAAGACTATAATATGGAACTCTGAAATCTTCTTTTCAAAATAATTGTGCATAATCCACGGGAATAATATATATATTTTCTAATTTTTTAAAAAAAACATTTTATTGAATGTACACTTCCCCAATCCCCCAAAATGTTTTGCTGTCATTTTCGCCACAATTCTTCATTCCTATTATGTATTGTTATTAATAATGAAAAATCTTCCCTGATGGGGGGAAAACCCCCTAGTTAAGTAGAAAAGGGAATTTTGGTAGGGAAGTCATGTGTTCTTAAGGGAAAGAGCTCCAGACAACATCACCATCAATTTGTAACCCTCCCGTGTGTTCCCACTGCCTCTCCTGTGTCTTTTTGCCTTGCCAAAGAAAATCCACTAAGAACAGAAAGACGCTTCACGCTCCAGGTTCCCTGGTCTACCCAACTCCTTAACAGATAGTTTACTCTCCTACCTTTTGTTGCATTTGCTTGCAGAGATGCTTGGAACAAAATTGTGCAGAGTTTTGCTTTGTCCTTTGAAATGTACTCTTATCTGACCTCTGGAAATATGCAATCTCATTTCAACTTCGCCTCGATTTTGAGCAGCTGATAAATAACTAAATCGTTGTTTTTGGGTAGTAAGCAAGCAGAGCTTGCCGGTGCTGACAGCTGCTGTCGAATGGAAATGAGGTTCTCATAACATAACCATTTTTTTTCATGCTTTTTCTTTTTGTAACCTCAGATATTACCAGGGCCATTGCTCTGGGTGCACAAACTTGCCAAATTACCCGAATCCAGCAGTTGAATCAGAGTGTATAGCAGATCTATTTGCCTTGTGTTATGTGTAAATAAATCTAATCACGTTTCTATTACATAGTAATTTCTAGATGCATGTGTGTTGTTGCATCCTCCTATCACACTTGTATCCTCACCCCCATATATTGTAGAGCTGGAAAAATTGCCAAACGGGCCAGGATCGCTTCTCGATTATCCCAGAGTGCAGGACACGGAATATTGGGATCAAGTTACAAGAAGCCAGATTGCAGCTGAACATCAGGACAAACTTCCTGTTAGAGCAGTATGACAGTAGAACCCATGACGTAGGGAGGTCCTGGGCTCTCCCACACGAGAGGCATTCAAGATGCAGCTGAACAGCAGTCTGTCAGGGATGCTTTAAGGTGGACTCAATGGCCTTATAGGCCTCTTCCAACTCTACAATTCTATGATACCATCCCCAGGGATAGTATTCATGTGCAGTGCATGTATCCCAATTGTTTCGGGGCAGAGTGCGGGGAGACGTGATGCTGTCAACTCAGCCCCAAAACAAATGGGGATGCACGCACTGCATAGGGATACCATCCTCAGACCAAGCATAAGAAACATATTCTTCCTTTCCTGCACCCTAGAACTGCTGTTGATGGTGGGTGACAGGCACAAACAGAGTGCCTTTTACTAGCTTATTTTATTATTATTAACATTTATATACTGCTTAATTTGCTAAAAAGCCCATCAGGGCGGTGCTGGTACAGCTTATGGTAGTACACCAGCAGTGACCCTATTTGATCAGAGATAGCGTGTTCTCTAAGTTATCTATACTCTAGACTACAATCGTATGCTATTGTCACATGGGGCTGCCTTTGAAGACTATTTGGAAACTGCAGTTAGTGCAGGATGCAGCTGCTAGATTACTGACTGGGACTTATGATCATATTACACTTACTCACTGAATCCCAATCTATATTGAAGTCCAATGCAAAGTGCTGGTGTTGATCTTTAAAGCCTTTCACAGTTTAAGACAAGGGTACCTGAAGAGTTCATATGCATTAGCCAATGCATTATACCTTCAAAGGATGGCCTCCTGCAGGCGCCCCTGCCACCTGAGGCAGGTAGCTACCACAGAGAGGACTTTCTTGGTATTGGTCACGGAATTTGTTTTTATTTTATTTTATGTATGATGCTTATATGCCAGCCTATAACAAAAAGCTCTCAGGGCAGCTCACACAATAAAACAGGTTAAAAACAGCCACGAAAAATAATATAACTAAAAGGTAAAAAGTATAATTTAAACAATAGCAGTCTAAAAGCTGAAACACCTGGGAGAAGAAAAATATCTTGTCCTGGTGCTGAAAAGATAACATTGCGGGCATCAGGCAAGTCTTGGGAAAGGCATTCCATAAGTCACAACTGGACATCTGTTTTGTAGTCACCTGCTGAACTTCATTTGGCCTGAGCATCTGGAGAAAGGCCTTTGAAAATGATATAAGAGTCTGGGTAGGTATGGGAGGTTTCCTTAGGTACTGAAGAGCAGCCTTCCTCAACCTGGTGCCTTCCAGATGTTTTGGACACAAAGCCCTATGAGGAGAGACTGAAAGAACTGGTCATGTTTAGCCTTGAGAAGAGAAGACTGAGGGAAGACATGATAGCACTCTTCAAACACCCAAGAGGGTCACACAGAGGAGGGCCAGAATCACTTCTTCACCATCATTCCAGAGTGCAGGACATGGAATAATGGGCTCTAGTTACAGAAAGCCATATTCCTGCTGGACATCAGGAAAAACTTCCTGATTGTTAGAGCGGAATGACATTGGAGAGCCCACAACCTAGGGAGGTCGTGTGATCTTCCACACTAAAGGCCTTCAAGAGGCAGCTGGACAGCTAAATGTCAAGGATGCTTTAAGGTGGATTCTTGCATTGAACAGGGGGGTTGGACTCGATGGCTTCCACTATTCTATGATTCTATGACTACAACTTCCAGCATCCTTGGCCTTTGGCCATGCTGGCTAAGACTGTTGGAAAATCCAAAGCACCTTTTGCTGCTGCAGAGAGATTTGCCTAATGCCTATGTTAAAGCCTTTTTGGGAACAAGTGATAAAGACCTTTTTATTTCCCTAAGCTTTTTAGCTACCATGTTAACCCTGCTGGCAGATCCTGATTTTATGATCTTTTAGTCAAGTTTTGTATTTATTAATCTACCTAAATTCTATTTCACACCTTCAACATAAATTTATGCTCCCAGGGCAGCTAGCAAAGTACTTTTATTGTAAATTTTAAAAAAGGAAGAAAAATAAAGCATATAAACTAGGCTATAATCCTACTTATTGGGGAGTAAGTCCCATTGAATTCAACAGGGCTTACTTCTGAGTAGACACAGGATTTCACTGTAACGCAGGGATAGGAAGTTTGATGCCCCCCAAATTATTTTGGACTATGATTCCCATGAACCCCAGCCAGAATGGATAATGATAAGGGATTAGAGGAGTCGTGGTTCAAAACATCTGCTGTAACGCAACAGGTTATAGAACAAAATTTCATTACATCTTAATTGTTTTATTATTTTTTGTAAGCCATTCAGGAGACAGAATGAAAACACTAATAACAAACAATAGCGTGATCAGCAAATCTCTCTGGAATAAGACCACAAGGAAGAGGGCTTCCCTCCTGTTGGCTGAGTGCTGCTGCTGCTGTCCCAACAAGGGTAAATGGAAGTTGGACTCCTGTCTCCCTTGATTTCAGTCCTATGTAGAGTAAACCCATTGAAATGAATGGGGCCTAAGTTAGTTGTAACTAGCTTGCTCCATTCATTTTGATGGGTCTACTCTACATGATTGTACGTACATATTACTAAACGTGGATCCAGCACATTGGATCCAGCCCCCATTCATTTCAATGGGTCTACTCTTAACCCCATTCATTTCAATGGGTCTACTCTTAACCCCATTCATTTCAATGGGTCTACTCTACGTATAACTAGCATTGATATTTACCCAATGATTACACATATTACTAAACGTGGTTCCAGCCCAAATGGATCCAGCCCCATGGCGACTAGCTTAACCATTTCAATGGATCTACACTACGTAGAACTAACATTGATATTTAACCAAATGGTTACACATATTACTAAACTTGGTTCCAGACCCACAGGATTCAGCCTCCTGGCGACTAACTTAACCCCATTCATTTCAATGGGTCTATTCTAAGGAAAGCCCACCCAGTCCGCCCGGGAGGGGGGAGGAGGGGGCGGCGGCTTTCCTCCCAGATAAAGGGGCGCGCTGACGTATTGCGGCCTACACGCTTCGGATTACGAAGCCTGACTCCCGCCGTTGCTGCGGCAACCGAGCTCCCCTTCCGCCCCGCCCAGCCCAGCGAGGCGGCCGGGTGGGAGGGCGGCTCCGCCCACCGACCGATCGATCGGCCGGCGCTCGCCTCGCCGGCCTGTGCCTTCCCTCGGCGCTCGACCTGACGCAGGTAAGCAGGGCCAGCCGGCTGCCTTGGGGCCGGGGCGAGAGAAGCGGACGCCTGTGAAGTCTACTACCAGGTGTGCCTCGCGCCGGACCGGGGAGGTGGGGGCGCAGGAGTGGGAGGGCTGAAGGGGTCCCGCCCCCTTTCGCCTCCCCCCTCCTCAAGTGTTTCGGCGAATGAGGTAAGGGGGCTTCTCCTGGGCTGCCCCGGAAGGGACTCGACCTCAGGGGGTCCGGCCCGGCCTACCCGCCCCCCTTGCTCGGTGGAGGTGACTTTCCCCTCATCTCCGTCCCGCAAGGCCTTCTGGGATCCTCCTGCCTTCCGCCCCTCCTTCCTCTCGGCTTCAGCAGCGACAGCAGCAGCAGCAACAACGGCCCTGTGAGGTAGACCCAAGTTATGGCCTTCTTCTTCCAGTTCTCTCTCTCTCTCTCCTTATTTATTTAAATTCTATACCGCCCAACAGCCGAAGCTCACAAAAATTAAAAGCACAAGGTGCAAAATAAAATATGGGAGCTTAAAACCCACAATAATAAAAGTCGGTTGGCGCCTAGGGCTTTTAAAATTTGTTGTATATTTTAAACGTTTTAATATTGAAACCTATTTAATTATATTTTTTAAAACTTTTGTATGTTTCTATTCATAGCTTATAATAATAATAACCAAAATACAGGAAGCCAGATTCCGGCTGGACATCAGGAAAAACTTCCCAACTGTTAGAGCAATATGACGATGGAGCCAATGACCTTGGGAGGTCATGGGCTCTCCCACACCAGAGGCATTCAAGAGGCAGCTGGACAGCCATCTGTCAGGCATGCTTTAAGATGGATTCCTGCATTGAGCAGGGGGTTGGACTTGATGGCCTCATTGGCCCCTTCCAACTCTGCTATTCTATGATTCTATGAAGAAAACCCAGCAGCAATGCATAGATTTAAAACAGCAGAACTAAAAGACTAGGATGCTAAAACACTGGGATAAAAAAAGGATTTCACCTGGCGCCGAAAGGACTACAACGTAGGTGCCAGGAAAAGCTCCTTTTTCTCTCTCAACCCAAAGATTACACCTGAAGGACTATTAATATTGGCACAGTGCTTTCTAGTGTCTAAACCGGGGGTATTGCTCCAGGCATTTTGGACTACAGCTCCCATCAGCCGCAGCCAGCATGGCCAGTGATCAGAAATTCTGCTAGTTGCAGTCCAAAACGTCAGGAGGGAACCAGGTTTTGTAAACGGCTTCATGTCTGTTATCTTGAGGTCATCTCATGACAACCCTGTAAGGTAGGCCAGTACTATTACCTTCTTTCCTGCTCCACCCCAGGGAAAAATCATAGAATATGTATATTACTTTCTGCTGTGGAATGTCTCTTACCTTACAACAACCTGTGAGTTTGGCCAGTATTATTACGTTTTACCCATCTCTCTTTCCCCCTGGCCAATATTGCAGCTGAAAGAATAAGAATATTTGCACACTACCTTCTACTGTGAAAAATAGTTAGGACGCAGTCCTATCTGGATAGTCGGCAGCCTCCAAAATCGGACTATCCCATGCAGCTCCCTTATAGCTCCTGAGGAAGGATTTTTTCCCAAACATTGAGCTTTTAATTTGAAATAAAAAAAACACGTCAACCAGCACCAGAATTTGTCTCTTACCTACCACTCTACAATTTTGCCTTGGCTGGTGATTTCTCCCATCTTAAGTGCAGCTTTAGGGAGTGGTCCGGAAGGGGCCTGGAGACCCGATAGAAAGCTGCATAAAACCTTGGTAGAGTCTATCCAGAACCACCCCTTTTTCATCCTCTCCCCACTCTGTTCCTGAGCGCAGATACGTAGCCAGTGTGGCGAGAACTGCGCCAGTTGCAAAGGGGCAGGGAAAGCGATTTTGGAGCTTTGAGTTTAGAGCCCTGTTTCCACCCTTAATTCCTAGAAACTGAAGAATCCAATGACCCTCTAGACAGTGTTTAGTGGCCATAGGATTGCTCCCTTAATGTATTTGATCTTGGTGCCATTTTGCAACGGGAATGTGAGGTAGTCAATAGTTTTATCCCCTATAGACTTCTCTATAGGCTATCTAGTGAGTTCTGTATGTAATAGCCCTAGTAAATGCTTATGATGTCTATAGCACTGGGAATGTTCAAAGTGCAGCACATCCTTACAACAACCCTGTGTGGCAGGCAAGTGTTATCCTCTGTATTGCACTATATCACACGTAGTGCAAACGCAAGGGACCTGTAGCCCTGAAGTCTTTCGACTTCAGCCGTCAGCATCCCCAGCCAACAGGGCCAATAGACAGAGATGATGGGATCTACAGTCCAACAAAATCTGGAGAGCCATGGGTTACACACCCCAAAGTAGTAGTTTCTAGAATCCTGAGAGCTATAGACCCATTATCTTGGTCTCATTCTTGCTACAATCCTAAGAAGTAGGCTGGTAGTATTACAGCTCCTTCCCCCGGCCTGTTGCTGATTAGGTGGAGTTGTGGCAGAGAGAAAGTACATGTCACCAAGTGAGTTTATGACAGAGGCAAGATTAGAACCTGGGAATTGCTGATCTCCTCTACATGAGCTCTCATGGATTGCATCACAAAACTATAATTAGGCCAGTGCTATGATCTGTGTTTCACTTGATGAAGTGGGTTCTGGGCCATGAAAGCCTCAGCCACAATAAATATGTTAGCATTCTAGCATTTGGTGCTTTATTTGTATTAACGTACTCTACTGATCTTGCTTTGCCAGTTGAGTGTGGGCCACACCCCATTTCATTTGCATATTTTACCCTTTGGACTGGATTCCATATGCACTTTGCATAGTAATGAATCACAGAATCGTAGAATAGTAGAGTTGGAAGGGGCCTCTGAGGCCATTGAGTCCAACCCCATGCTCAATGCAGGAATCCACCTTAAAGCATCCCTGACAGATGGCTGTCCAGCTCCCTTTTGTTGCAGGGCCTTCTAGCCCCATCTTGTAATAACAAGTCTCACTCTTCTGCCCTCCGCATCCCTGTCCCCAGTTCTTTTTCAGTCTGAAGTGCCGTGTCTATGTGTGACAGATCTGCATACACACACCTTGGGCATTAACTCATTTGGTGTGATCTTATGCTTGATACTCTTTCTTTTTGTCTTGACACCTACCCCTTATCTGCAATGTGGTGGCAATAATAGAGCTTCAATAAATATTTACTGTAATTATGGCGTATATCAAGTGTTTTGAATACCTGAAATACAGTGCTTGTATAGAAGAGAAAATAAATGTTGAGTTGGATTCAAAAAGCCTTGCAACTAGTTGACTACTACTTCCAGGTACACAGGGTACAACAGGGCTTTTGAGCTCATGTTTGTGGGCTTTCAGTACACATTTTGCTGGCACTGAGAAGCAGGATGCTGGGTTGGAGAGGCCTTTGGCTGGATTCAGCACTGCTGCTCTTTTATTCTTAGTTCCATGTGCCCAAGGGAGATTTGAACTTGTTTTTGAACAAATGCCCCTACATGGCACATCTCTTTTGAAATGAAGGGGGAAGTTTCATAAGTAGTTTGTAGTAAAGGTGTGTATGTGTGTGGCACTGGAGCGAGAGATAAAAATCAAAAGTTTTACTAGAACATCCAAGGAGTGCGGTGCTCATTTGGATCCCAGTCACCATCAGTACACGACAATTGTGTAATATAAAAACAAACAAACAGAACTCTCTCTCTCTTTATATATAAAAACCATGATTGCAGAATACAAAGCACTCTCAAATGTATCCCATAGTTAGTAATTAGAAGATAATGGAAGCAGTGGCAAAGCCTGGGCAGAGCAGAACCTCTCCCACCAAGGTGTCCCTAGGGCTCTCCCCAAACAGTCAATGGTGATATAGCTGAGTCCTTACGGCCCAGCTGTCTTGGGTCAACAAGTGTCTGGAATAAACTGGATCAACATGATTGATTTTCTGGATGTCTGCCTAGATGGAAGACCATGCTGTATGTCCATGCGCCTACAAATTGTAGTTGGGTCTGGCAACCAACAATTTCTATTAACCAGGAAGAATATACTTAAAAGTGTCTCTGAGCAAAGGCAGAGTGTCTTTTTGTTTCCCTGGAGCAAGTGCAGGAACACAACATACAGCCCAGAATGAAAAGGAAGGACTTATAGGATAAATGGTAAGGGTTCCCCTCCCCCTGCCTGCCCCATTCCCGGTATATCTTCTTTTAGAAATTAAATCTCTGCCTTCAGCTCCTTTGCAGGTATATGGTACATAGCTCCTTGCATTTATATTGTACACAATTAAAATTTCACTGACAGAGCAAAACAAAACTAAAAACAATCCTCAGAGATACTTAGGCCAAAAGGTGGCTCTCCTTTCTTGTCACATATTGTACCAGTGATTCTTGGAGAGTGAGTCTCCCCTGACAAGCTTACAATATGGGTAGGCTGATATAGGGAAATGTACTCCTTCAGATATTTGAGCGCTAAGCTGCTTAAGCCTTTAAAGGTAAGTACCGTCACACTCAATTGGGTTTGGAAGCAAATAGGTAGCCAGTGTAGCCCTTTTAGAACTGGAGTAATATGACTCTCATCTGGCTGTACTGGTTATAATTCTGTCCACTTCATTTTGCATTAGCTGAAGCTTCTGAGTCATCTTCAGGGCAACCACACATGCGATGCATTACAATAAGTGACTCAGCAGCAGAGGCTGCTCTGGCTAGGGATGTCCTTTGCTGGGAAATCTGGTTCTTCTTTTTGGCTCGATGGAGTTCCCCGGTGTGTAAAACTCAGTTTACATCTGTGAGCTGAGCTGTGGGCTATTCCCTGAACTGCAGGAAATTTTCGTGGGGTGGGTGGGGAGATTTTGCAATTTGCAAAAATTTTTGGGCATTTAACACAAATCATGGCCGAATATGTGCAAATTACTCAAAGTTGTCCATGATTTGCATAAATTCAGCTGTAATTTACACAAATGACAGAACCTTCTCATTCGAAAGCACACATTTTCTGGAAAATCCAAGAACTGCCCAATCTGCTACAGATCAGATCAGGTGCTACAATGGGAACCGAAACAAAATCTGGGGGATTGAGCCTAGGAAAATCTGTCGAACTCTATCCTTCAACAGATTTCTGCAACATCTAGGTACTCAATGTATTGACTTAATAAGGGAAGCTCAATAGGTGGATTATAGAATCATGGAATAGTAGAGTTGGAAGGGGCCTGTAAGGCCATTGAGTTCAACTCCCTGCTCAATGCTGGAATCTATCTTAAAGCATACCTGACAGATGGTTGTCCAGATGCCTCTTGAACGCCTCTAATGTGGGAGAGCCCACCACCTCCCTAGGTCATTGGTATTACTCTAACAGTCAGGAAGTTTTCCTGATGTCCAGCCGGAATCTGGCTTCCTGTCACTTGAGCCCATTATTCCGAGTCCTACACTCTGGGATGTTCGAGAAGAAATCCTGGCCCTCCTCTGCGTTACAACTTTTCAAGTCCTTGAAGAGTGCTGTCATGTTTCCTCTCAGGATTGTTAACATTTATTTTTCATTCTTAAGGAGCAAAATGCACAGCTACTTCTTTCTGGAAACTGCTCACCAGAATTAAATTCATAGTCACTACGGCAGTGGCAACTGTGATTGTTGACCATAGTGTATGTTTCTCTAGTATAAATTGTCCCCTTTTGTATTTCATGTAGATTGTCTGCTAACTATGGAAGAGAGCAACCAGGCATGACAAAGAGATCCTCACCACTTTCTTCCAAGGAGTAGTCATGTTGGAGGGATTAATAGCCTGGGTCCTCAACAACTACCTGGGCAAATATGTCAGTAACCTGAACACAGACCAACTCTCCGTAGCTCTTCTAAAAGGTAAGATGTATGAATGCTATCCACAAACTAATTTTTTGAAGAACTTTTACAAAGTGTTGTGTCGATGCCCCCCCCTCCGGTTCTTAGCCCTTGACGTCTGCTCTTTTCTTTTAATATAATAAGTGTTGAAATGACAAGTGATTGGTACAGCAGGAGGTGAAAACCTTGTGTGATGTGTGTAAAACAATAAGCTTTTGTGTTCTACTACTATAGAATGGTAGCTAAAATGTAGGGAAACTGGGCTGAAGTTCCCAATTTGGGCAAGTTGCCGCCTTTTGGCCTAAGTATCTCTGAGGATTGTTTTTAGGCCATGCCCATGGAAAATGTTAAGCCATTCTTCAAAATCTTAGCTTATCAGTAAAGAGCAAGTGGGCTGGAACATGCTGCCTGGTAGTTCCCGCTTGGCTCCTCCTACAAACGAGAGTAGATAGACTAATTTGGAACTTACCAGGGCAGAAAAGCTTAGCATTGTATCAGAATCTGAATCTTGGCTTGTCACTTCTCTAACATGCCATGATCCGCAAGCCGATTGCAAACCTTGGCTTTAAGCTCTGGCTTGTTAGTGGAGAGAAAAAGCGAAGAGTCTGGGTACGGACATCATGGTAAGCTCGTCTGCCCTGGTAAGTTCCTGCTCCTTGTTGGATGAGAGCTAAGCGGTATCATCAGGCAGTGTACACCAGCACACTTCCTGGCCTAGTGTTTTGGGTGGATGCAGTCAGTAACATCATTCTACGCTTGTTGGAGAGAGGGGCAGAATACAGGTGTGAACTATACGTTTGAGACTGTTCTTGACTGTTAGTGCAGTACAACAATGGAACCTATTATCTAGGGAGGTGGTGGGCTTTCCCACATTAGAGGCATTCAAGAGGCAGCTGGACAGCCGTTTGTCAGGTATGCTTTAAGGTGGATTCCTGCAATGAGCAGGGAGTTGGACTCGATGGCTTTCTAGGACCCTTCCAACTCAACTATTCTATAAGATGCTGGTTGTTTTGGTGTACGTGAGGCCTGCTGGCTTTTTTGCTATCTTTTTAATAAGAACATTAGAAGAGCCATGCTAGATCAGTCTAAGGGTCCATCTAGTCCAGCATTCTGTTTACACAGTGGCCAACCAGCTGTTGACCAAGGACCCAGGTGCAAGAGCACCCTCCTGCCCATTTTCCCCAGCAACTGCTGTACGTAAGCTTACTGCCTCTGCTGCTGAAGGTAGCACATAACCATCAGGACTAGTAGCCATTGATGTCATGAAATCATAGAATAGTAGAGTTGGAAGGGGCCTATAAGGTCATGAAGTCCAACCCTCTGCTCAGTGCAGGAATCCACCTTAAAGCATCCCTGACAGATGGTTGTCCAGCTGCCTCTTGAATGCCTCTAGTGTAGGAGAGCCCACTACCTCCCTGGGTCATTGGTTTCATTGTCGTATTGGTCTAACAGTCAGGAAGTTTTTCCTGATGTCCAGCCAGAATCTGGCTTCCTGAAACTTGATCCCATTATTCCACGTCCTGCACTCTGGGATGACCGATGTCCAGCCCTCCTCTGTGTGACAACGTTTCAATTATTTGAAGAGTGCTATCATATCTCCCCTCAATGTTCTCTTCCCCAGGCTAAACATGCCCAGTTCTTTCAGTCTGTCCTCATAGGGCTTTGTTTCCATACCCCTGATCATACTTGTTGCCCTCCTCTGAATACGCTTCAGCTTGTCTGCATCCTTTTTGAAGTGTGGTGCCCAGAACTGCACACAATTCTCAAGATGGGGCCTAACCAGTGCCAAATAGAGGGGAACCATTACCTCTTGCGATTTGGAAGCTATACTTCTATTAATGCAGCCCAAAATAGCATTTGCTTTTTTTGCAGCCACATCACACTGTTGGCTCATATTCAGCTTGTGTCCTTCTCCAGGAATTTATCGAACCCCCTTTTAAAGCCATCCAAATCGGTGGCCATCACTACATCTTGTGGTAGTAAATTCCGTAGTTTAACTGTGTGCTGTGTCTCTCATTACCTTACTTCTCTGTGCTATGAAAACATGGCATACTCCACAACGATATCTCAGAAAAGAAGTTTGCTAATCTGTTTTATTCTTGCAGGTGCTGTAGAGTTGGAAAATTTACCATTAAAGAAAGATGCCTTGAAGGAGTTATTGCCATTTGAGGTCAAAGCTGGTATGTATTTGGAAGTGTGTTTAAAGAAGAGAGCGTTTCTGATGGGGCCGTGTTTGTGCTTCTGCAGTTGTTCAAGTATTACTGGGACATCTTTTAAGAAAGTGTCTATTAATGAAATACTGATTTCAGGATGGCTTTAAAAAAGTAGATTGCCAAAGTGACAAAAACAGCATGATCGTCTCCTTTTGCAGTAAAACTCTTCAATATGAATGCCTGCATTTACAGAATATAAATGCAGTGTCTTTTATCTTGAGCTCTGCAGCCACTACAGGGATACATTTAACACTCCATTGAAGTGAATGAAGCAGCTTTTGCATTTGGGAGCTTCTGCATGTATGAGGAATCACAGACTGGGAAATGTTTCTATGTGTGCTGATACTGTTCTCCTTGACAATTGTAGGCTTCATTGGCAAGATAACACTACAGATTCCATTTTATCGTCCCCATATTGATCCATGGGTGATTTCTGTGTCAAAATTGCACCTTATTGGCTCACCAGAGAAGCAAGAGGAATTTGATGAAGAAAGAGAGAGACTGTTTGAAAGAGAAAACAAGAAAGCAATATTATTAGCACTGGAAGAAAAATGGAAAGTGAGTCACTCCTGAGTATTAAATGAAAAGGTTTTGTGATTTCCACAGTTTGGGAAATGGATTGCATTGAAACCTCGAATCTAATTTCTTGTTCAGTGTCTCTAGAAAACCAAATTCTCCTTTCTCTCAAAACATAGAAAATGGGATGGCTATTGTTTCTTTAATATGCTTTAAACAAACCAGATATGTTTTACAGTTACAAACAATTCCAGCCCTGCAACTTAGCAGGGGGCTTGGGGGCTGATTAAGTCTCCTAGCTACAGTTTAGGGAGGAGAGGAAAATATCTGCAAGGTTTAATGCTTTTTCCAACATACAAATTAGGGTAGAAGAACTGCCTATTTTTGAGGAATGTGTGTCTATTTGCCACTTGTACAGTTCTTGTGAAGACATGGCCATTTGCAATTTGCCATTGCG
This sequence comes from Anniella stebbinsi, assembly GCA_029215795.1. Taxonomy (NCBI): domain Eukaryota; kingdom Metazoa; phylum Chordata; class Lepidosauria; order Squamata; family Anniellidae; genus Anniella; species Anniella stebbinsi. The sequence goes on along the minus strand of JARDYH010000001.1, from coordinate 411,577,720 downwards.
TGTGTGCGTGCGGTGAAATAGACATATGTGTTTGTCCTGTGAAACAGGTTCACTGATACATGCAGTATGCACACTCTTTTCTACGTAGACGTGCTGAAATACCAGCACATGTGAAGCACCCCTCATTTCTGCTGGCTGGAAAATTTGGCAAGCCTTTGCAGCTTAGCTTTTTCTCCTTCCCCTTTGCTATGAGCTGTGCATGTATGTGAAGTGGACTGTTTCTAGACACAGGCTTTGCCAAAGGCAGAGGACTTCTCTAGGTCTTAATGGGAAGCTAGTTTCTGATCCCTGCTGACTGTGCTTATTATAGATCCGTGAAGTGTTTCCAAGATGATGAATTGCTGGCTGTTCTTTAAGAGCCTGCAAGCGATCTGGAATGCTTCCTTTTTTCTTTTTTCTTTTTTTTTTGGAGTTCAGCTTGTTGAATAATTTTTTGGTGGCATTTTCTATTCACACTTAAGACAGAAGCCTTTTCTCTCTTTTCAGAAAGAACGGGAGCAGGTAGCAGAATCTTACTGGTATTCTGTGACCGCATCTATCGTTGCAAGGATTGTAGAGAACATTGAAGTAAGCTGGATGGACAGGCAGTCTTCTCTCTTGTTTTCTAAGATTTGATGTATAACCTCCTACACCGTACCCCCATCTTAACTATTTGTGAGCCAAGGGGGAAAAAAACTTCCTTCCTTTGAATCCAATCTCAGGTGGCTGTAGCAAGTGTGAAATGTAAGAGAGGAATCTTTTCTGAGTAGGCATGGGAGTATTGGGGGTTCATTACTGGCTGATTGCTTGCATTTATGGAATACACCCTCACAAAGATCCTTTAACCCCTGTTTCTGTTAATGCACATAAGTAACTGCTGAATGGCCCTGTTCAGACAACACTTTAGGCAGTGTGGTTATGCTAACCACGGTTAATGTAGTTATCACTAAGCATGCGTAGTGTTACTGCCACATGACCACTGAACCAGGCCCTGCTGCATGGATTGCCTAGCCACACCCTATCCACGTAATTCTCCCCTGATCCCGGTAGTCCTCTGACTGGTCCGTTCTGCATCCCTTGCTACACACATGGCCCTGGGCAGCCATTTCCTGTTGAGGCTATGGCGCCCGTGGGCTCCCACTACAAGACTCGCCGTAGCTTCTGGCAGCCATTATGAGAGCTGTCTGCTCTGTCCCCACCTCGGGATATGCCCATCCCGGTGATTCGAGTACATTCTCAGGCGAGAATGCTAATTGGCAGCTAGTGCATTCAGAGCTCTATGCAGATCTCATCAGTGGAGAACCTGCTGGCCAGACAGAGTGGCCAGGCTGATTTCAGCTGTTTTTGGCACAGAGCTCTATGGTAGCATGGATTTAACCTCAGGGGCCTTACAGATGACACACTAAGCCACCAGTGGGGCCACTAGCCCTGTTGCAGCACATGGTTAGTGAAGGTGGTTAAACTGTGGCTATGTAGCAACCATGGATAGGGGAAATGCCCTACACATGACGCATTATGCCTTCACGGTTAGCTCAAAATGCTTAGCCACTGTGGCTTAGGGTGTCGTCTGAACAGTGTAAATGTTGATACAGTCACATTCCTTTGTTGCTAAATGCTACATTTGTAGAAGGCGGATGAAGCAGGTGTGCCGAAGGTAAAATGGAAGGGTAGGAAGGCTGGATAGAATAATTCTAAGGGGAAGAGAAGAAAGCTTCACAAATCCCATAATTCTGCCCGCTGTGGCACATGTGTCACCACCCCAGCCTTCCTTCAGTCGTTGGAACTGAGGCCTGTGCAGGGATTGCCCCCATAACTGTGCTGTGCTTTAGAGGGGCTTGAAGTACTTTGGTAGCCCATTGTAACTGTAGGGGTGATCTTAGACCCCCTTCCCAGTCAGAAGCTAGAGAAGGAGGGCTGTGGCGTGTGGCATTGGGCTTCAGGATGCTTGGGCTATCTGTGGACTTCGGTACACAATGGTGACTTTAATGTTCATCCATTTGGAGTCGTAGGTAGGTGGTTTTGGCAGTTCTTTGGGCCCAAGCGGAAGGACGTTAATGGTATCAAATCAGGAAAGAACAGAGAAGAATTTTGCTACTGAGAATGCAAGGTGTAATGTGGGCCAATGCTATGCGTATGAAATTAGTAATGTTTGGTGATTCACCAGCAGTCGCCGAATAAGATCATATTCTGCCCATGTGGGTTAATACTTAAAAATATTTCTTGATGAACCGTTTGCACCTAGCAGCTTGTTTCAGGCAGACTAAAGAGAACCTCCCTTCTCACTCCCCTCCCCCCCCTTCAGTTAAATATTCAAGATGTCCACCTGAGGTTTGAAGATGGCGTCACAAATGCTTCACAACCATTTGCCTTCGGAGTCTGTATAAAAAACGTGTCTGTGCAAAATGCTGTCAATGAACCAGTGAGTAAATGCTTCACGCACAAAAGAATTGCACCAACTAAGATTTGAGTTGTGGTGTATTAAAGAGTGTGTGTGTGTGTGTGTGTGTGTGTGCTGGAGGGGAGGGTGGGACGTATTTCAAATATCAGCCCTTTACATAGATGGGATTTTGAGTGGAAGAGAATTGAATTTGAGTGGAAGGTGGGTATGAGCTCTCGGCAAGGATGTTGCAGTGGGCTACTGAGTTGGGGCGGGGGGGAGGGTGTTAAAGGAAAATTTCCCCTGAGGTTAGATGTACTAGATGTTTCTGAGGGTTTTTGTTTGTTCCTTTGTGATTTGGTTCATATTCCATTTGCTCTACAGGTACTTTGTAGAGCAGATCTTGTTCCTGAACTCTGTGGCACGTAGTGTGATCTAGGTTCCTTGGAGCATGTGTTGCTGCACCTTAAAGAGTGGCTGGTCAGCCCTAAAGTATGGGGTTAGACCTGATGATACTCCGGGTCCTTCCAGCCCCTTTGACATTTTAGGAGCTGCGCTGTGGACTTGTTTGGTTTTGGGCAAGTTACTCTGTGTGTTTGTGTGTGTGTTTGTGCGTGCGTGAGAGAGAGAGATTTTAAACTATTATTGTGTTAAATGATATGAACACTCCCCCCCACCCCCATACTGCCAGTTTTAACACTGTGAACTTTCTGGCCTTGTAGTGCTCAAATTGAGTAATATGTACTGGTGATTTAATGGGGTGTGTGATGTTTGTCTTGTGGTTCAATGCAATTTTTCTTGTCCTCAGGTGGAGGAGCTAATGAAGAAAAAGCAGTTGGATATTGCTGACTTCAGCATCTATTGGGATACTGATTGTGCTTTATTGGGAGACCTGCCGCCTGGGGAGCTGCAGGTATGCGCAGCTGTGTGTGCGCGCGCATGGGCAAACATGCACGCATGCAAGAAATGATGTTTATAGGGATTAACATGGTTATGATTTCCAGGAAGCAATGGATAAAAGCATGGAGTCCCGGGACCATAACTATATCATGGAGCCCGTGTGTACCTCCGCTCTTCTCAAGAGAAACTGTTCCAAAGAGCCCTTAAGATCGCGGAATACTCCACGACTTGAGTTTGACATCCAGTTGGAGACGATACCACTGAAACTTTCCCAGGTACAACCTAGTTAAAGAAGCTATTCTGTAAAAGGAGCACAGCTTTAATATAGTACTTAGCACTCTGTGTGTGTGTGTGTGTGTGTGTGTGTGTTTATGTTTATGAATGTGACAAACTTACTGACAAAGATACACAAATCAAATATGTTTGTGTCAAAGTTGAATGTTATAACAAACAATTGATAGACCTTTAATGTTAGCAAAACTCCATAGGAATGACATAATGATTGCAGCACCCAAATGCAGAGTATTCCCATAGGGCTCAGTAGGACCCTGTTTTCCCCCACCCTCTGCCCACGCATACACATTTTCCCAGAATCCCCACTAGAAACCTACATTCAAAAATTGGCTGCTCAGTTCAAAACAATATTTGCCACCCAGTCCTGTTCTTCTAGCCTTACATCGCAACTTTCAAATTGCCAGGTCACAAGGCTGCAATGCCAAGCAGAAGCCACAACTGCTAGACAGGTTTTAGAGACACAGGCCTCTCTGGGTTTAATTCTAGCAACTCTTGGCTGTATGTAATGCTTTCCATGAGTACCCCCATCACTCTTTCACACAGTCCTCCGTTTATATGTGCACACATATGCCTTTAATTCTATTCCTGCTCATTCCTCGCAGTCCTTACAAACTCATGCCTTTTGTGCATTATCCTCACTGTCTTAACAGGTGATCCCTTCCTTTTATGCTTTAAACTTGTGTTGTGAAGTAGCTAAGAGATTAAGCCACAAACCAGGAAGGTGTTGATCTCACCGGGTCTTCTCTATATATGGCTAGGTCTGGATCCAATCCTATATGTCTCTAGCTCTTTGTATGCTTTCATGAGAATTTGATAGCCCCTGAGCAGCTAAGCTAATGGATCAAGAGGGCTTGTTTCAAACACCCAAAGCCAGTGTTTTCACAGTCATTAGCTCCACAGCCTTTTAAAATTACTGCGTATATTTACCTCATTTTTGTTGTTGTTGTTGCTTTCCTTTTGTCTCGTTTATCAGACTTTGACAATAAATTATCAGAACTGCTTGTTTTCTGCAAATCTGCACCTTCTTGGCTTTGATTTGAATCCACATTTGCCTCTCTATAACCATACTAGGTACCCTGAACAATTATCCAGAGCTGGCTTTGCCTTTTCACGTTCTTGTTGCATGCACATTTTCCCAACCAAATATACATATTAATGGCATAAACAAAGCACAGAAATTAATTCTGCTGTCCAGCACTTAATATCAGCGTTGCTTTTAACACTCTACGTTGTTTTATTCACGCAGGCACAATACCAGCAAATAATGGACTTCTTGAAAGAACTGGATCGGAAGGAGCGACAGCTCAAATTCAGAAGATGGAAGCCAAAAGTCACAGTATCTGGAAAGTATGAACTTCGTTTTCTTGACCAAATACTCTATACGTTCAGGTCCCAATCCCAAAGCACATAATGGTGTGTTGTTGTTGCTGTTGATATGAGAATGCATATTTGAGTTGCTGTTTTATGTTGTGCTTAACTCTGGATTGTACTGAATGTTGCTCATACTTCAGAACTAAAATTTGGGGGAGGTGTGATAGTATTAAGAAACCAAAATTGGGGTTTTTTTTGTTTGTGCTGTTTTATTATTATTATTTATTACATTTATATACTGCCCCATAGCCGAAGCTCTCTGGGCAGTTTTAATATTATCTTACTGACCCTTACTCACCATGTATGCAGCATGCTACTTATTTCTGATTCATGGGCCCTGCAATATTCATCAGTAATAATAATAATAAAAAAATAGAATTGAACAATTGGGGACGTGCAAATACTACATTAAATACCCAGCTCCTGTTCAGGGTTCTAGCCAGCCTGAAAGACAATCCTTGCAGTATTCAGGGTTCACAGAGAGGAAATTTCTTTGGGGCAGCAGGGGAGAAACCTTCCCCCACTGTGCTATATAGTGTTAAGTGCCTTGGGTTGGACTTATATAATGGAGGCAGTATGGGTGCTTCTGGAGTCTGGGAAAGGGAAAAGGCAATTTCAGTCCCACTATCTCCTCACGTCCCAAGCTTTGCTGAATAGGGGGTGATAATGTTCACTCTGAAATTATGATCTTGCCTGCCTTGCAGGGTTCTTGGAGCCTGGGCACCAGTGTCGAAGATTTTCCTGCTCTTTCTGTAAGCCAAGAGGAGAGCAGGGGAATCTGTTGGACCCTGTGCCCAGGCTTGGAAACAAAATGTTGCCTTGCATTCCAAGGTGAAGGGGCTTTGTGTTTTTTCCCCCTCCTTTCAACTTCCCCTGGTTTTTATGTGCGTGTTCATTCTTTTTCTCTTTTTATTTGTTTTGATGTCGGCTTACTCTATGTCATTTTCCTTCCCAACCTCCCTCCCTTCCAATCCTTTCCTTCCCATAACTTACTGGATCTTTAAAAAAGCATCTACTAGCTCCTTTTTGAGATTTGGAATGGCCGAAGCTTTGGTAACTGCCACGCTGGGAACTGGCTTCCCTCCACCATCACCCTTCCACACACACACACACACACACACACACACTTTTGAAGGAAACTTAGAAGTTTCATGCGCCTGCACAGCTTAGTATTCTCCTAAGCACACAGCAATTGTTGTTTTCTTGGATTTTGCCTACAAGCTGTTGGCACAGGGCTCCCAGATTCAGCATTAGAAGGAGTGATGATCAGAATTAGTTCCTTCCATCCTGGAGTGATTTGACTGAGATTTCTCTTTAAAGACCCATGAATAATACTTACTTTATTTATGGTCCTATAAATAAATGTATGGTCCTTCCTCCAAGGAGCTCAGGGGATGACTTTGGGTCAATATGAGTTAGATGGCTGAGTGGAGATTAGAACTCAGGCCTCTCCAGACTCAGACTATCATGCTATCCACTTCCCTAGCCTGGTACACTCAGATGCTTTGGACTTCAGTTCCCATCAGCCCCAGCCAGCATGGTCAATGGTCAGGAATAGAGATGTAAACTTTCTGGAAGTTTTTTTTTCCGGGGGCGGGGAAAATTGAAAAATAAGCTATATATATTTTTTTAGCACTCTTCATAGATCTAAAGTCTCTTTGATACTTTAAGATAGCCCTCCTCTTTTGGACTTTAGCTCCTGTCAGCCTCAGGCAGGATGGCCAATGGTTAGGAATGCTGGGTATTTAATCCAATACATTTTAGGGCACCTGGTTATGTCCCTAAAGTTATATTATGTATAATTTGGTTTTCTCATAACATTATCATTATATTTGAAAACTTTTTAATATACCAAACATGATGATTTTATAAGCAAACCAAGTTATGTATAATATATTTTAGGGTTGTAGTTTATGTCTGACCAGAGGGGATTCCAGCAAGTAGTTGCCGAAACATCTGCTTCATCCTAGAAGACAGAAGAAGAAGGAGGAAGAACAGGAGGCAGCGAAGACAAGTCCACAAACACAGGATTCTGAAGAGCAAAACCCAAACTGTCAAGAATGTACATTTTTTTCCATATTATGATTTGGTGATGCTACTCACATGTTAGGAAAGTGCTCACGATTTGGAGCATCCCAAACTTTCTACCAATAAAAGATAAATTGGATGAATAATTTTAATAAGGAATGGAAGAAGTAACTATGGTGAGAATCTTATACAGAGCATTAAAAAAACACATCGCCATGGCTTCAATATTCCAGACATTTTACACCTCTGGTCTTTCTATAAAAGTCTTCTTATTACATAGTTTTTAGAAATCACTTGTGGTAGGATAAGTAAAAGGCTAGATAACAATATATAAACATTTTGTCTTAAAGTGTAAAATAAAATATTTCGTAATACGGACCTGTTCAATATGTCCAATATTTCCCCGAATTTTTCTGGTCCTCCCCCCCCCCCCCCCCCCCCAGGCCTTCACATTTCTACCTACCAAGGAATGGTGGGAGTTGTAGGTGAAAACAACTGGAATAGGCTGTACTACATGATACTTCTCCCCCCCCCCCCCCCCCCCCCCGGTATCACAAGTGCAGATGATAAGTTAACACAGCATGCTTGTGAGTAGCCTGGTTGCAAACATGACAAGACTTAGGGGTACTGCAGTCCTCACATTTTTGGATTGTTCCTTGACCTGTGTGCAATTACTAAGGGGAAATGCATTTTTTTAAATGTTTCAGTTGCCGAGAATGGTGGCTTTTTGCTCTGAATACACACATTGCAGAGATCAGAGAGCGGAAGGAACGTTCCTCCTGGGGATTTGCATTGCGCCGGGCCCAAGATGCTGTATCTTACACAGATCTATATTACAAGAAGCTGAGAGAAGTGGAACTTTCAGATGAGGAACAGGTATTGGAAACAGCTAGGGTGAAACCTAGCATCGTTTTGAGATGGTCATAAATGTTGAGCTGCATTTGAAACTAGTCTTTTGGTGGGTTGGGGCATGTTGCATTGCTAATGTTTTCTATTTTGTTGAAAACTGGCTTTTTGGATCCTTTTTGTTTGAGACTTATATGTTACCTTGTTTGGATAGAATCATAGAGAATCATAGAATCATAGAATAGTAGAGTTGGAAGGGGCCTATAAGGCCATCGAGTCCAACCCCCTGCTCAGTGCAGGAATCCACCTTAAAGCATCCCTGACAGATGGTTGTCCAGCTGCCTCTTGAATGCCTCTGGTGTGGGAGAGCCCACCACGTCCCTAGGTCATTGGTTCCATTGTCGTACTGCTCTAACACTCAGGAAGTTTTTCCTGATGTCCAGCCGGAATCTGGCTTCCTGTAACTTGAGCCCGTTATTCCGTGTCCTGCACTGTGGGATGATCGAGAAGAGGTTCTGGCCCTCCTCTGTGTGACAACTTTCAAGTATTTGAAGAGTGCTATCATGTCTCCCCTCAATCTTCTCTTCTCCAGGCTAAACATGCCTAGTTCTTTCAATCTCTCCTTATAGGGCTTTGTTTCCAGACCTCTAATCATCCTCGTTGCCCTCCTCTGTTGGTTATAAGTAATGCAGCAACCAAACTCTTGCAAGTGAGCACTTTCACTACAGAAGCAGTGTTTTCAGAGGGACCAAAATGTTCCCTGATGCCCTCCCCCTGTTAACTTGGCTTGCAGCCTGATTGGATGCTGGTTCAATGTCACTTTTAAAACAACTTCTTGCTATGTTGCTGGGGTTATAGTCAATTATATTTTGGATTCATTTATTTATCACTTAGTAGATTTATATCCTGCTTTTTGACTACAGTCCTTAAAGCAGCCCAAAATGTTTACAAACATACAGTAGATATACCAAGAACTGCGTACTTAAAATGAAAAAAAATAAAAATAAAAACATCCAGCTTCCCCCAAAGAGGAGCTATTTTGTAAAGAGGGCTAGTCTTTCTCTGAGTATTCTTAACCAGTTTCCATCGTTTCCTTTTCCATGTGTAGGAAGAGATGGAGCGCATTGAGGATGAACAAACGTTTGAGGAGCTGAAAATCTTATGCGAGATTGTTTACAACAGATTCCGTGAACTGGCTGAGGTGGGAGACCATACGAAATGTGATATTTAGTAGCTCCTTGGGGGAATTAAAGACAAAAAGAAAAATGAAACATAAAAATAATTTTAAAAATGGAGAGCTTACATGAATATGACTAAGAGTTGTGACTTGCGGACATGGAAGAACATCAAAATTATTGATTTCATTTTTAAAATAAAATGTTTGAACCTCACTTCAGGAACGAAGCCTTAATTGTGACATACAAAACAGGAATAATGCCAGTACGCATAGCACATAAACACACACACACACACTAGTGATGTACAGATTTTGTTAAATCTGCTCTAGCATTGTTTCATGGATTTTCGGATGTCTCTGGTTCCGCCGACTGCTCATTGATGGAACTGTGGTTTCTTTTAGGGCTGCATGAGAATTTTGTTCCTGTTTGCAAATGCGCACTTTCGCAAATGCACACTTTCGCAAATCGCCCTGCTCCTAAAGTAAAAGAAATATAGGTCCACAGGTCCATGAAACTTGGAAAAAGCCAGACAGCAGAATCTGCACGTTGGATTCATGAACTCATTTGAATCTGTTGTGGGTTTCTTCAACATCTCATATATATATATATGTATATATATATATATATATATATATATAAAACACAGATTTTTATATATAAAAGCCAAACTAAGAATAGCAACAGTTCCAGCATCCTATGTTAATAACATTCTTAGCTTGTCATCAAAAACCTTAGGATTGCTCCTGCTCAGGATGGCAACCAATGAGCCTTGCCTTTCTTCAGCAGACCGTTTCTTCCTCTCAGCTTTCCCATTTTTTCTTTTCCGCATTCCATTGCTACTGATCCTCAATCCTCATTGGGCTGTGTGCTTGGTTTCCCCTCTCCCACTCTTCCCCCCCCCCCCCGACTTTTTTTTGTACTTCCACGACCTTGAAGGTTCCACTGATCATGCAAACGCCTCCCTCTTTTCCGAGTAATCCTGCTGTGGTTCCATACTCAAGACCTGAGTTTGCTGCTTGAGGGAGTGATAACAAGCAGTACGTGAAATGTTTAGACAGAGTAAGGATAATGTTGTCGAATGCATTCACTGCAGGCATGCAGTATCCGTATCACACTGATAGAGTAAGTGGGGTGGGGGAAGCAGCAGCTTTTTAATCTTCAATCTCTGTTCATGCGTTTGCTTCTCTTAAACAGAGCGTTAAGGAGCCCTTACCTGATACTTTGGAGGGAATGTCTGAAACTGACCTGGGAGCCAGCAGCAGCAGCAGCACTGGGATGCTTCGATACCTCCAATCCTGGTTTCCTGGGTGGGGTGGCTGGTATGGCGATTCACAGGAAGCATTAGAAACGGACTCTTTTGAAGGACTACTTTCGGAAACATCAGAACAATGGAGGCCAGAAGATGTCACTGGTATGGGAAAACTTACTTTGACTCTCTAGAGGCATGTGGTGCTGCCACATGAACCCTGCAGAATGCGATGTTAAATACGTTCTACCGACATGTTTATTGAAGAGGTTCTCTTTTCTTACCAGTAAGAGAACTTCTTTTCTTTCCAAAGCTCCTAAAGTGAAGACAAAACTCCTTGAACCTCCCTCGAGCTTAGAAATACAAAGTCAAGACAGGTGGCTCGCCTGGCTGTGTTGATCCTGGATTTGGGGACAACGCTAAGGAGCCAGACCTCAGGAGCTGATTGTGCGTTACAAAGGCTGTTTAAATAGTCAGCTAATTGATGAGGCAATGCGCCTTGGCTCTTCTGCCATGCGGGATATGCGCAGGTTCCTTCAAGGAAGCAGTAGTGTACTGGGGTGGCTTCCAGCATCAAGGTTAAGGGCAGACAGAGCTCAGGATTCCACAGCAACAACATTTATGGTTGTTTAGACTTGTTTATGACATGGGTGGGGGGGATCTTTTTCAGTTGAGAGAGTTGCATTCCCTCTAGGGTAATCTGATTGGGGCCGCACGCCTGTGGTGGGTGAGATTGCAGCCAGTGGTGGGAGCCAAAGTGTGTGTGGAGGAGGGTGCAATTCTTCCTTTCTCTCTCACCCTCTCCCACCCCATTTTCTTTCTCTTTCTCTCAATTGCGCCCTACCCAGAAGGCTGCAAGAAAGGAGAAGATCACCCTTTCCAGCGGTCTCAAGTTGCAATGGACTTTGGATAATAGGCTAAGGGTGGAAGGTTGCTCAGTGACCGAGAATAGACATATTTCATGTTCATTTTTTTAAAAAAGTAAAGAGGCTGTGCTCCTCTAAAATGTCGGTTTAAAACTTCCGTACTAAAACTAACCTGATGCCTTGCGTATTGAAAGTCATTAATTACAAATTGGAGAAAAAAACCTAATCTGATGAAAAGTCGTTCAAAATGTTACATTTTTTTAATCTTTACAAAACATCCGTAAATGCAATGTTCTTGGTGTAAACTTCAGGGCAGCCACTGTAATGTCCTAGTTCGAGTCCGTTGGTGACTTGACTTTTGAAGATTTGCCAATGAGCACACGTGACTCATGGCAACGTAGAGTTGTCCATTGCAGAAGACAGATGTAGGCAGATAGATGCCAACTTGGTTTGCCTGGCTGCAACATGGGCTGTGCCAGGACCCCATCCAGCCTCACCCTAAAAGTGCAGCAAAAGGTAAACCAAAGGGTCCCCATGATTCTCCATGTAGGAGATTTTGCCACATCCACCTTTAGGGTATAGTATCAGACAATGATCAGCCAGAGGAAAGCCATGCGAGGTAACCAAACACACCAGCAATTTCAGAGAATCAGAATCATAGCATCCAGAGTGAGCCATTGTGTCCATCATTCTGCGCTCGTGATGGAAGCACAGTGATATGTCCATTGGTGTACATCCAGCAGCAAGTGTGGCAATGTTTTCATGCTTCAAGTTTTCACTGGCATGCCTGTACACATTAGCGTATGAGTTAATATTAAGTAGCAGGCTAGTGAGCGACTCCAACAAGGTGCGATCCATCATGCCATTTTCTGCTCACTTGAGGCGTGTCGTCGTGGCCTCGTCAGTGTCAAGAATGTACAGCTGGCCGTGGCTTGGAGTCTCATTGGACTGCAAAGTCCCCCATCAGATGGTGAACTGAGCCTTGCACCTTGAACACGAAGTGGCCGGGACCTTGTAGCTGTGCCATCTTGAGCGGTGCGTGGAAGGAAGCAAAGCCTCGGGCACTGCTGCCCTTGCGAATGTCCTTCAGGAATTGCTTGTTAAGAGTGGAGCCTTTAATAATAATAATAATAATAATAATGATTTATTTCTTACCCGCCTCTCCGTCTAGATCGAGGCGGGGAACAACAACATGATAAAATACATAAAACTAATTAAAACATGACAAATATTATTAAAACTGCATTAAAACATCCTAAAACATCCTAAAAACATTCTAAAAATTCCACTGGATATGCCTGCCGGAAGAGAACAGTCTTTATAGCTTTCTTAAATTCTAAAAGACTGTTAAGTTGACGAGTCTCCTCCGGCCTTTGGTGGCGGTGTTGCAGGTGAAGACTGGAGCCATTAGTGGTGGTCGTGAAACCTTTCCTCCAAGGCGGCAAAGAGTTGACAATTGTTGTTTTAAATGGCTATTGTATTTATAAACACTTCTAACGCTTTTTAAATTTTGTATATTGGTTTTTTTAATGTTCAGTGTTTTTAATTTTTGTGAACTGACCGAGAATGCTTTGGCAATGGGGCGGTATATAAATGCAAATAGTAGCAATAACAATAGCAATTGGCCATTGAAAAGAAGGCGTCGCAGTGTTCGCAAACCTTGACACAGTTGCTGATTGGTTGCAGGATGCATGGTGACCGGCACACTTGGCCTCCTCTGCTGGGGCTGGTTTGAAATACGGACGGATGCAAGGCAGCCAGAGCTTTGCTGTCAAAAACTCTGATGGGTTGTCTGCTTATGGAGGCTTGCCAGGGCAATGTGGCAGCATCCAGGCGGGAACGCAAGGCTCCTTCCCTAGGGGCTGGAGGGGTAGAATTAGTGCAGTGGCAGCGGGATTTAATAGCTAGAGACTTGCTTTCTGAGGAATAACTAAACTTTGACTGGGTTACTTTTAACTGTAGGTGTTTCTTAATCCCTTCATGTTTTGTTTGCAGGCCGTATGTTACTGGGATGTCATTGTACTTTGGCCTGTGTGTATAATGGTGCACAGACACCTTTTTTTGTGCTCATATTTCATTTTGCTCCAATTTGCAATCAATTATGTTTGTTTAATTATGCTTGGCTTTTTAATATTTAAAATAAAACTTTATAGTATGCATTGCTATAGAAGATAGGCTAATTCTTATTTTCTAAAAAGTTGTATGGACATAAATAAACCCCAAATTTTGAATGTTGTTGTTCATGGTATCTGTGTGTCAAGAGCTTTCTAATGAAGTGTGTTTCATGAGAATTGGTCAATGGGAAGGCAGTCAAAACAGGATGACCGACTTTGAAATTATATATATATATATATATATGGGCATCATCTCTAGTGAAGTTTGGTACATTTGTTCACAAGCGCTTATATAAGTTTTTTTTCAACCTCTGCTGTTCCCTCTCATTGAACTAGGTGCTGATGAACTTTTTGATCCAGCAGCTGATGTCTCCAACATGAATACCTTCACAAAGAGGGATCATGTCTTTGCAAAGTTAAATCTCCAGCTGGAAGGTGGCTCTGTCACCTTGATGCACACAGAGAAGAAGGGTCTGCAGCCCAGTGAAAGGGCTTTCATGCAGCTGGAATTTTCAGGTACTGCTGGGGGTGGGTGGGGATCCTCTTGTCCTTACAAGCGCTTTGCTTCTTTAGCTATCACATTTGACTTCCACTATTGTGCAGCAGCATCAGTGAGAATTACAATTTAGTGAGCGTTACATGAGCCCTTTGGAGTAGGCATCCTCTCAGACCATGGGCCTGTTCAGACAACATGCTAAGCCATGGCTAGGCTGCTAACCCTTTTGCAACAAATGGTTAGTGAGCATGTTTAAATCGTGCTTACATAGCCACCATGGTTAGGAATGGGTCGCATGGCACGCTAAGCCATAGTGTTTACCTCAAAATGCTTAACCACCGTGGCTAGCGTGTTGTCTGAACAGGGTCAGTAAGTAAATGAGGATAGTTTATAAAGCCTGGCTAGGCTTCCTACCTCTCCAAAGCTCATGCCATAATAAATTCACTAGTCTAAGGTGTCACAAGACTCTTTGTTGTTACTGCTTCATGCAGACATCCCTAGCAATCACCCCAAGGGTTCTCCTGGCCCCTGTGCTAGTGCCATAGCATTTCCTCCCGTCTGTATGTGGCTGCAAAAAAAGCCAGTGCTCTTTTGGGCTGCATTAATAGAAGTAGAGCTTCCAAATTGCTCGAGGTACTGGTACCCCTCTATTCGGCACTGGTTAGGCCCCATCTTGAGTGTTGCGTCCAGTTCTGGGCACCACACTTCAAGAAGGATGCAGACAAGCTGGAGTGTGTTCAGAGGAGGGCAACGAGGATGATCGGGTCTGGGGGAAAAGCCCTATGAGGAGAGACTGAAAGAACTGGGCATGTTTAGCCTGGAGCAGAGAAGATTGAGGGGAGACATGATAGCACTTTTCCAATGCTTGAAAAGTTGTCACACAGAGGAGGGCCAGGATCTCCATCATCCCAGAGTGCAGGATACAGAATAACGGGCTCAAGTTACAGGAAGCCAGATTCCGACTAGACATCAGGAAAAACTTCCTGACTGTTAGAGCAATACGACAATGGAACCCATGACCTAGCGAGGTGGTGGGCTCTCCCACATTAGAGGCATTCAAGAGGCAGCTGGACAACTGTCTGTCAGGTATACTTTAGATTCCTGCATTGAGCAGGGGGTTGGACTTGATGGCCTTATAGGCCCCTTCCAACTCTACTATTCTATGATTCTATATGGATTACTTCTCTAGTAGGTCGGAGCCCAAAACAGAATAGACCCACAGTTGTTGGTAAAGCCCAGGGGCCGGCAGTTTGTGAATACCTCTAAAATAACCATCAAGATGTCACAAAGTTGTTTTGAATTTTCCAGAACTCTTTCGTAATAAAATTGGGAAGGGGGGGGGGCTATTGTTCAACATCTAGCCTGTTGAAGGGTTCTAGAGAATTTGAAAGCTTGTTTGTAGCTTTGTGGCATTTTGATTGGCCTTAATGGACTGATGTGGCTGACCTCCATTCCACCCCCTCACCCCATTTGTTAGGATTGCTTCACCCAGTGGAAAATATGAAAACACTTAGTTTGATTTGTTGAAATGTAAAACTTCCCACAATTCACCTCAGGGCTGGCAAGTCTTGCCAATTTCCCGTTTCTTTCTTGTCAATGTCCCTGCAAGAGGTGCCCCTGCTCCTTGCTTGGCATGCTTCTTGCAAATTCTTAATAAGTTGAACTGAATGTGTATAAATACAAACAGATTTATGCAATGTTACTTGCTGTCAGGATGAGGCTTGGGCTCCCTGGTTTGGTCTCAGGTTCCAAATCAGGCTTGGAGACTGAACTAGTAGAAGCACAGCTAAGACAGGGAGAGGGGGAGGACATTCTCCAAGACTCTCCAGGAGTCAGGGAAGAACCTTCCCAGGAGTTTAGGCTCAAAACTCATCTCCCCCACCCTCCTGGGAACTCATCCTTTGTCGGAGGGGGAAGGGGCATTGGAACTGACTGGTCTCAGAGTCCACTGCAGGGTCAAGTGGGCGGAATTGAGAGGACGTGGGTGGCGGTTTGCCAGACTAGCTGCACAATGGAAGTTACATCATGAGGATGCTCCCTGAAGGAGGAGTCTGGCAAAAGCCTGTCGAGCACAGCGAGAAAACATCCATTTAGTTGATAGGCAACTGCCTTTCTTCATTTGGCTAATTAAGCTTAGAGGATAGCTCCTAGCATTAACACTCCCTTCAGGTGTGAATGGGTGTTTTTTTACTGATTTTTTTTGTGGATTCACAGTGAATCTTTTGGTTGTTTTTCATTTCGGTGGAAGGGTTTAGAACCATCAGACTTGCTCCCTCCCCAAATTCCTTTGTTTAGAAGGAGCATCTATTCAATGGGCTTGAAAAACATCTGTTCTTAAAGAAATGACATATAAACCAGACTTGTACTTAAGTGCAACAAGGAATTGCATGTAGGTGAGTATAGAGTAGAAACTGAGTGGGCTGCAAGAAGAGGAAAGCCCCCCCTCCCCTGCACCCAGCATGAGAATGTAGCCGGCTGCTATAAGAGACATGGAGCTCTCTGTCCCTTCTCTGCCAACAGCCAGCAGGCAAGTAATTTAATTTTGCAGGCTAGTAACTTTTCTGGGATTGTTTACATGGCTAATTTAAATTTCAGTGAATGCACTTGACAGTCTTGTTGAGTGTCCCAACTTCAATGTGAATTGTGAGATGGCTGGTTAGGATCCTGGGTGCTTTCAAGGTGGATTTAGTTCATTGTGGCCTGGTGTTTTATAGGTGAGCTTGCATTATCTGATGCATGGAGCAGCAAAGTAGATCATGTCCCCCTTCAAAAAAAAAAAAAGAGGATTGTTTAGAAGGCTCCCCCTTTATGAGCATCAGGGGAGACATGATTTGCATGTTACGTAACTCAACTGTAAGACCCAGGCCCATGTAGAGAAATTTTATTAATGTCTAGATCCAATGATGGTGATAAAAAAGATGCTGCTTTTCATTAAAAGAAAATCCAAAGTGGGTGGACAAAGATAAACAGTTTAAAATACATGATCATGGAATAGTAGAGTTGGAAGGGGCCTATAAGGCTATCAAGTCCAACCCCCTGCTCAGTGCAGGAATCTGCCTTAAAACATACCTGACAGATGGCTGCCCACTGTCTCTTGAATGCGTCTAGTGTGGGAGAGGCCATGACCTCCCTAGGTCATTAGTTCCATTGTCGTACTGCTCTAACAGTCAGGATATTTTTCCTGATGTCCAGCCAGAATCTGGTTTCCTGTCACTTGAGCCCGTTATTCTGCATCCTGCACTCTGGGATAATCGAGAAGAGATCCTGGCCCTCCTCTGTGTGACAACCTTTCAAGTACTTGAAGAGTGCTATCATGTCTCCCCTCAATCTTCTCTGCTCCAGGCTAAACATGCCTAGTTCTTGCAGTCTCTCCTTATAGGGCTTTGTTTCCAGTCCCCTGATCATCCTCGTTGCCCCTCTGAGCCCCCTCCAGCTTGTCTGCATCCTTCTTGATCAGTTAAAATTAATTAAAATCAGCAGCAGGAGTAATTAGCCAATCCCTTAGAGAAGAAAACAGGGAGGGGGGCATGCAAACTTGTTGGAAGCCTGCAAACCTTGGGGTTGCAAAGAAAAAGGCCTCGCTTCATGCAGAGGCCAGTCTGGCTTCCGCTCAAGGTGGAGTTTGGCGAGGCTTCAATTGTAGATCTAAATTGCTATGAGGACACGTCTAAGATAACCATGAAGGAGAAAGCAGCCGTAACTGTACCAGTTGAAACACATTAATAAGAGTCCTTTGGCACTAAAGACTCCAAACCAATGAAGTTTCAGTTTTGAAATGAACCTAAGATTGGGCTTTGTGTGTTTTGTTTTCTAGGAGTAACCGTCTTAGCAGAAACTCTCCCTCGCAGGAATTCCTCCCTTTTCAAGGTTCAGCTTGGTAGCCTCTTCCTACGAGATTTAGCGACAGAAGGAACCATATTTCCCTTCCTTGTCTTCCCTAATCCGGTATGTTGAATCACATCGATATATATGACTTGACTTTTAAATACACGTTGTGTTAATTAAATAAAAATTGGTTTTCTGTTGAAGTGTATTTGTGAGGGAAAAATAGCCACATATTATGGTGCATATTTGCTACAGCAACATAAGTTGATGGCCTGGCTGTGGTGACTTTCAACCTCAGGGATAGATCAAAGAAAGCCTCTGGCTATTGCCAAACTAATAATGCCCAATGAAGCTATTGCAATGCCAGTGAGGAAGCAGTAGCAATGGCAGCACCAACAATGATGCTTGCGGCATGTTAAATACTAACTGACCTATTCTGGTATGAGCTTTCATGGACTGGAGTCCACCGTCAAATGCATTATGCCATAATAAATCAATTGGTCTAAGGTGCCACATCACAAAAAGGGAGAATAGTCTCAGGATGCTATAAACGGATTTTTTCCTGAAAAACGCCCAAGGCATATCGGCATCTTCCTTTAATTAGGCCTTTTTCAGGGTGCTGTAACAATACATATATAAAAACAGGAATGAGATAACAAAGAACTAAAATAATTTTCAATTAAATGAGCACATTGCAAGCATGGCTTGTGCATACATGTAAACAATCATTTTAGTTCTGTGTTGTCTCATTCATGTTTTTCATATACATATTGTTACAGCCCCCTGAAGAAGGCCTAATAAAAAGCAAGAGGCTGGAACGTGTCAGGCATTTCTCCAACAAATTCATCTATAGCATCCTGAGCCCATTCTCCCATTTTTGTGTTCATCTTGGATGCTCACATGGCTTGCACCCTAAGGGGACACAAGCCTTTCTGTTGTTGTCGAATTGGTTTCCCTCTGCCTTTGAGGACTTAAAGGACTTACATGAGAAGAGCCTTATTTGAGAGATGCATGTGCTTGGGTTGCTTCAGATATGTGCTGGTTATTTGGTCACATGGTACCCTGGCCTGGGCAAATACTTTATGGGTTCTCTAATGGCAAGGTCAGTGTGTTTGGGTATTTGAACATCGCTTCCCTTAAAGGCTCAGCCGTAACCCTGTTGGCAGTTTCTTCTCTGAGCAACCCAATACAATGAGCCAGATACAATATTGGATGGGGTTCAACTTTGGCAATATTCAAATAATAAATAGCTTGGCTGCTTCTAGAACATTCCTTGGCTTGCTCAGGTAAGTTGCTAGAAGGGTGATTTCTTTCACCATGCATTCTTCGAAAGCCTTTTCATCTTCCACTGAGGAATTTAATCCTGTCCCTTACAGGGAATGTTGAGGATCCTCAAGGCCAAGAAATTGCAAAATGATAATAGATATATTTGGGACATTTGTATACCACTGAATGTAATATTGATAAAAATATTTTCGCTTTGACATTGGTTTATGAACTGACTCACCAAACCAACATTTTTTTCCTTGCAAGTAAGTCCCATTGGCTTCAGTGGGACTCGCTTCCAAATATTTGTTTTAGGATTGCAGCTGGCATTATTGGAATTCCACACTGAAATAACTGAAATTACAATAAAATGGAGGAGGATTGCTAAAAATTAATTAATTTAATGAGATACATAACAGGAAATTCTTTTTCTTCTTATTAGCAAAAAGAAGTTGGCTGTGCCTCTTCCATTGGTCTCCAGACGTTTTCTTCAGACACGAGTAACCAGAGCACTGGTAATATTTTCAGTTTCAGCTACAGTTAAAATGCACCCATTCATGGATGCCGATTCCTAAATATATACGAAACCTTCTTGAAGGTGGAAGTCAGGACCGTTGTGATGCCCTTACAGTTGTACACAGGCAGGGTGTTGGAGTAGTAGCTAGACAGCCAGCGTCCTAAATCTCTATTTTAGTCCTTGTTATGTGGGATGTTGCCTTGTGCATAGATGGGGTCTTCATTTTTTAAAGCAGCTCAACAGTTTTGACCATCGCTGATCTCCCGCAGACAGTTGATATTTCACAGAATTGGACAGCTGCATGGTACATCAGAGACTTGTCTAGTCCAGCCTTTAGTCCCTCCAGATGTTTGGGACTAAAACTCCTATCATTACTGACCATGCTGTCGTGGGCAGACAGGCATTTTAGTCCAAAGCAGCTGATGGGCACCAGATTGGGGAAGGCTGGTAGTCCAAATGCAAAATGAAAGATTAACTTGACTGCCTTTTATCAGTGCTTTTGAGCCAATGGGCTGTAGGAAGAAACTTCTCTGGAAAATATGCTTTTAAGGAAGAGAATTTGCCTAATAGGATCTACTTGGATTTTTATGTATTATTTAAACATGGGGATTTATGGGGCGATACAAGTCAAAGAAAAAAGGCAGGTGCTTGCCTGGAGCAGCTTACGATCAAAATTTTGACCAAGGGGAAGACAACCATTGCGAGGGAAAGGAAGGGAAGGGCATCAGTGATTAATAACGAGGAATTTGCAAAGCTAAGCAAGGGTAACAAGGGCGGAATATGTACATAGGGTTTGTTTCAACTGAGAAATGGGGAATGTGCTTTAAGCCAAAGTTTTCATAGATGTGGTCAGTTTCAAGGATGGATTTGATGGAAGAGGTGGCAATGTGTGTAGGTGTTCTGGGACTGAGTTCTAAACACTAGGCAGCAAGTTGGAGCCATTTTAGGAGGTTGCGAATCCTTTGTGGGTGGGCTGAGGATGGTAGCATTGGAAAAGCGAAATTCATGAGCGAGGAGACAGTAAGGAATGTGGGAAGAAGGACGGAGTGGGAGAAAGGTGCAGAGACCTTAAAGGTGCCTTATGCCTCTAGAACACACATCTTGGAGCCAATGTGGTGTAGTGGCTAAAGTGTTGGACTGAGAGCCGGGAGATCTGGGTTCTAGTCCCCACTCGGCCATGGAAACCACTGGATGACTGTGGGCCAGTCACAGACTCTCATCCCACCCTTCCTCACAGGGTTGTTGTGAGAATAAAATGGAGAGGAGGAGGATTATGTACACTGCTTTGGACTCATTGGAGGAAAAAAGGCAGGATATAAATTGCAATAATAAATAAAACAAACAAATAAATAAATCTTTACAGGCATGTTCTATAGAAATCGAAGAGACTGCCGAGTAAATGGCTACAGCCTAAAAAAATAAATAGCACATTTACATTCCATTGAAAAGAACTTAAGATGGGATGGGCAATTTATGACCCTCTAGATGTTTTGGCCTTCAGATCCCATCATATCTTACTATTGGCCTGCCCGTGCCCTGAGATCTTCTGGGGAGGCCTTTCTCTCAGTCCCACCAACATCCCAGGCAAGCCTGATGGGTACGCAGAAGAGGGCCTTATCGGTGGCTGCTCCAAGGCTCTGGAACTCCCTTCCCAGGGAAACTAGACTGGCTCCCTCCTTGATCTGTTTTCAGAGGCAGGCAAACCTTTCTTGTTCCGGGAGGTCTTTGGTCAATAATGTGGACCACCATCTATGCTTAAGCTGTTTAAAATTTAATATGTATTTTAAATGTTGCAATATTTTAATATTGAAACCTATTTAATTGTATATTTTTAATACCTTTTAACTGTATATGTATTAATTTTGTAAAGCCGCCTTGAAACCCAGTATTGGGCAAAAGGCGGGATACAAATGAAGAAGAAGAAGATGATGATAATAGGCTATGCTGGCAAGGGCTTTACTTAATTGAGATGAGAAATTCTAGCATTCTTTGGTTTGTTGTGTCTGTGATATGTTGTCCTGGATCTCTGGAAAAAATGCAAGTCTTAAACCTTTTGTTTCTTTGCCTTTCCTTACATTTTGGAGAACCACTAGAGTTGTGTACTCTGCTAATTCACATTTGCATGCATTTTTTCAGCAACAGTTGGGTGCCTCATTCTCACAGGATATGATAGCAAAGATGGACAAGGCTTTTGAACATAACATAAAGTGAAAAAAGGGCAGTAAATGAAGCTCATCCATAAGCTCAAGTGAAATAACCTAAAGATTTGGTTGCCAAAAATGCCCTTTTCTCTTAGCTAAAATAGCTTTAGTTATTATTATTATTATTATTATTAATTACAATTATATACTGCCCCATAGCCGAAGCTTTCTGAGCGGTTTACAAAAATTAAAAGATTAAACATAAAAAATATATATATATACAAAATTTAAAACCATAAGACATAAAAACAGTTAATATTTAAAACATTTTAAACTCTAAGCCTGGCCAAAAATTCAGTTAAAAACCTCAACTTAAGCTGTTAAAATGCCTGGGAGAAAAGAAAAGTTTTGATCTGGCGCCGAAACGATAAGTGTTGGCGCCAGGCGGGCCTCATCAGGAAGATCATTCCATAATTGGGGGGCTACCACAGAGAAGGCCCTCTCCCTTGTTGCCAGCCTCCGAGCTTCCCTCAAAGTAGGCACCCGGAGGAGGACCTTAGAAGTTGAGCATAGTGTATGGGTAGGTTCATGTCGGGAGAGGCGTTCCATCAGGTATTGTGGTTAAAACCAGCACCTTCACCATTTTTGTGCAGGTGCTTTGATATGTGCCATGTTCCAGTGAACCAAGTAAGGTAGCATTACTTAAGGATTGGCTTTAGAAATGATCATCCTGTGGTTAAAGTGTAATTATGTTTTATTAACAAGTACTTTTATTGCTCAAGCTTGTTACGTTCCCCCCTCCCGCCCCCTTAATGGAGCTCTGTGTGTATCAGTGACATTGTTTGCTGTACTCTGCTTTGATTCAGCTGACCCTCTTGTTCCTGTGTTTGAGATGCTCTATGAGCGAAACCCAGTTCGCAGCAATTTCGAACGACGCCTCGAAGTCAGTACTCAACCTCTGAATATTATTTACAATCCGCAAGCCATTAAGAAAGTAGCCGATTTCTTCTACAAAGGAAGGGTTCATGCCTCAGGTTAACCTTTCTTTTTACATTCCTTTATTTTCCATGTTTTCTTTCTTCATACTTAGCACTGTAAAGTAACTATAAATAATTTCCTACAATGCACATAGGCCAGAAAGAGTTCAGTTGGCATTCTTTATAGCTAAACTATGAAATTCACTTCTATGTAGTGACGGTTCCTAGCTTAGGCGGCTTTAAAAAGGGATCAGTTCATTTTCCTGTAGTGGATGGAGGATATCCTCCACCCCCTGCAGAAAACGAATGTATCACAGTAAGTGCCGATGTCTTATTTGTGGAGGATAAGGCTATGAATGGCTCATATGCCATCTCCAGGAATCAAAGGCAGGATGCCTTTGAATGCCAGGTGCTGGGGAACAGCAGCAGAAGAGGGCTATTTCCCTCATGTCCTGCTTGTGGTCTTCCCAGAAGGCAGCTGGTTGACCACTGTGGAAACAGGATGCTGGACTAGACAGGCCTTTGGTCTGACCCAAAAGGATGGTTCTTGTGCACTTTTTAAAACTAATCAAATGGTACCGTTTTACCTGTGGAACTGACCACTGCTGGATTACTTCAGGATTGCTTCTTACTCTTGTCTGTTTCCATCTATAACAGGTAAATTGAGTTAAGTTTTACTCAGGAAACACGGTTGTGCATACCTGCATTTTAGGGCTTTTTTAAAGCTACGTTTTTAAATGGTTATTTTTTTAAGGCGTTCATAAATGCTCTTGACGTAATCATAAAACTATTTCTGGGCTGAGTTGACTCCTGTGTCGTCTTCGAGCTCTTCTGGTGTTAGGGAGGCTTTGGACCCCAGAGGTCATTAAAAGTTGTAGGGCCAGTTTGCATGATCACCGCAGCCCACTAAAACCCCCTGCTGCCCAGATTTAGACAACAGGACAAGCCATAGCAACCCCCCCACCAGGGGTTGAATATTCAAAATGGCCGGTGATCGTGGGAACCAGGTCACTCAGTTGGACAAGGCCTTGCAGGCCATCGAGTCCAGCGTCACCCTTGCAACAGGAAAACCACAGCTGGAGCGTGCCTAACAGCTGGCTGTCTATACTATGCTGGAAGAGTTCCAGCGGGGGAGACTCGTCCCCCTCGTAATTGGTTTCATTATCATTGTGTTTCTCCCAATGAGGATTCTGAAATTTCTGCAGTCTCAGCAGTGAATGTTGGGTTCCAAGCTCTCCATTCAGCCATGCTGTTCCACCTTTCTTTTTTCCTTTTTTTTACTATCCATGCATCAAGTGAAAGAATGGTCTGATAAAACAATCCAGTAGGCGCCAAATAGAGGACAGAAACAATTTAATGGGTAGAGAACTGTCTTCTCTTCTGCCGCTCCCAGACTGTGGAGTGGCCTGCTGGGAGAGATTCGACAACTTAGCAGTCTTCTTGAATTTAAGAGAGCTGTGAAGACTGATCTCTTCTGGCAGGCCTACCTAGTTGAATTTTAAGATGTTTTTAATAATGTATTTTATTTGTTTGTAATGTTTTATCTATTTTATGGTCTTTGTATTTATATTTATTGTTGTTCCCTGCCTCGATATTATTATTATTATTATTATTATTATTATTATTAAAGTCCCATCTAACATCTGAAGCAGCTTTGGGTCCCTCTGTGAACTGTGATTATCTTCAGGATGTCAGAATAGGAACTGTGACTGTCTTGTAACAATGGCTGAGGGGGAAAGGCTTACCAATATATATATATATTTAAAAAATCCTGAATGGAATGTTTTCTTAACAGTTAAGGAATAGTCACGCCAGTTTGTCAGTTAAATTATTTGCCTGCTTAGAGAGAGGCACTTCTTCTGACTTCAATTTTAAGTTCATAAAGGAGGCAAAAATAACTGTTTCTGAACTTTTAAATCCCCCTTTTTGTTCTGGGTATCACAACCATTCCAATAACTGTTTTGTTTGTATCTGGTCCAGTGGCTTGTAAAAAAATGAAAAAAAGATCATTGACCTCTGTGTCCCTTGGTGCAGGTTTTGGATGTCAGTCGGAGCTAGAGCTTAGAGTGGCAGAAGCTGCTAGAAGACAGTACAACAAGCTCAAAATGCAGACGAAAGCCGAAATCAGGCAAACCATCGACCGCTTGCTCGTCGGGGATTTCATTGTAAGTGAATTGGAAGGAATGGTGATTAGTTTCTTTGGCTTTGCACCAAACAACGTGACAATAGCTTAATTTAGTGCCAACCCTTATTGTGTAAAGGGTTGCAAACTGTTGGAGGGTGTTTTTATTGCCCCCTCCCCAATACAAGTCTCTAGGGAGAAAATACATAAATATGGATGCTGTGCCTGGAAGCCTATGAAAAGCAAAACTTTGAGATTTAAGAAGGAGTGCTCGGTAGAACTTTTACACAGGTATATGAGAAATGTGAAAAATTATGAAGCGGTAAATATGTTTTTAGATTTGCTTTTTTCACTTAGTAGCATTTAGATTTAGAAATAAAATGATTAATATTTTGAGTTACTTTAAAAATATGCTCTTTTTTTCTTTTTCAGGAAGACAGTAAGCGCTGGACGGTGTGCCTTGATATTTCTGCCCCTCAGGTGATCTTCCCGGATGACTTTAAATTTGCTGACCCAGTTTTAGTAGTAATCGATTTGGGAAGAATGTTACTTACCAATTCTCAAGGTACAGTCAAACTCCTTTCTTTTTTCTTTTCTTTTTTTTGGGTGAAAAAGCATACCTATTCTTAAATGGGAATATTAACGTTATTGGAATTGAGCCTCATTTAAAACTTGTTGCATCATTTTTTTTCAGTTTTAAGTGTTTTTTTATTGTATTGAAGAGAAGTCTGTGTGTAAACTTATTCAGAGGCAGTGAGTTTATTTATTTATTTATTTAATTATTACTGCATTTATATCCCACCTTTTTTCCTCCAAGGATCCCAAGGTGGTTTACATAATCCTCCTCCTCCTCCATTTTATCCTCACAACAACTCTGTGACGTAGTTTGGGCTGAGAGTCTGTGACTGGCCCAAAGTCACCCAGTGGGTTTCCATGGCCGAGCGGTGACTAGAGCTCGGATCTCCCAACTCCCAGTACGACAATGTAGCCACTGCATCACTGTGTTTCTGAGTATTGGATGCTGGAGACAGATAGCAGGGGGTGGTCGTCTCCATCCCTTCCTGCTTGTGAGCACCCTTGAGGGGTCTGACTGGATACCTCTAGGATAGTGTAAGGCCCATGTCGCCATGGTTGCTAGTAGTCCTGCTTCTTTCCCGCTCCTTTGCCCCTCAGTCAACTCACCCCAGAGGGCCTCATGAATAATGCAAATTTGGCTCATGTATAATGAATCCCCCCTCTGAAATTTGCATGTGGTGCGTCCCCTCCCCTCCCTCGTGCACACCTATTGGCGGCCGAGGGCTGCGGGGTTGCCCACATGCGCTCCTTACAAATAGTGAGCTCCTTCTCTGAGCATGGCTCCTTATGTAAACAAAATGGCGCCATCCATGCACAGGAAGAAGGTGTCATCAGTCTTGTGTTGAGCCGGCCTTTGATCGAGATTGTAATCAGTGTGCGTGTTTTTGTCTTAGGGCAACTTCCCCAAATGGTATCTTTGAAACCTCCCTTGGTCTCGTTTAGAGATGTGAAGGTTGGGGAGGGGGAACCTGGAAAAAGTCAGGATGAAAACTGTTTTTTTCCTTTTTTTTTTTCTGTGAAGCTTAAGAATGATTTTTTCTTTAGAATTTATATAATGTGACCCAGCCTTTACTCCCTCCCTAAAATGATTTCTAAAAATGATATAATAAGAACACTTGTATAGAAAGCTCAGAGATATGAAATGTCTGGAAAGAATGAAGCCATGAGGGGAAATGTTTCTTATTCCTCTCTGTAAGGTTCCCAGGATAGTTAGTTCTTTCATCTCTTATTAAAATAATTGATCTAAAGTAAATTTAGATCAATATGTGAGTAGAATCACCATTGTGCAATCCTGACAGTAAATGCGCATTCTTGACAGTTTGGGTTTTGTTCTATAGAGTCCTGTGCTTTTATTTACAGAATAAAAGCTGTGTTTCTAATGCTGCAGCAGACATTTAATGTTGTTCTCCAGGTTGGGGTGCGGAAGGCATCATCCCACAAGGGGTCATGTCTCCCCCTATCGCCCAGGAAAAAGCAGGGACCATGTGACTTAAACTTTTGGGTCTTCTATGAGTCCCAGGCTCCTCCTGGCCAGTTCCGTCCCTGCTTTTCACCCAGGACAGAAGAGCTATCTCTCGTCTCCTCCTAATCGAAACTTCTAATCTCTTCATACTCTTAATTTTTAAAATCTTTCTTACCCTCTTTAAATCTCAATCTCCTCTGTAATTCCTTCCTCTTTCAAAAAACAATAAAAACTTCCACTGTTTTTTCTGCTCTGCCTTCTGTTTTCCTCATGGCCTCTCTGGCTGTGAAAAAAGGCCTCTTATCCGCTGCAAGAAAGAACAAAACAATGACGGAAAGAGCAAAGCCCCAGCAGCGTCCATCCTCGCTCCCTCACAGCAAGGGAGCGATTTCGCAGGCTGGGCTGGAGAGAAGGGGAGGCAAGATCACCGGCCTGCAGGTATCTACCGCTTGCTGAGTCTTGCCAAAGATCACAGGAGCCTCATCAGAGGCCGAGCTCAAGGGAGTCGGGGCGTTTGAGTCTTCGGACCACGCCACCCTCCTCCCAGATGTGGCGGAGCTGGTCTTCAGAGGAGCCGGCCATCAGAGGAGGAAGAATCAGCTCAACAACAACTAGACGCTGAAAGCACCAGAAGGGTGCGATTGAGGGAGTATTCCCCCCGCCAAATTGAGCAGGCATCCATTTTGCATAGCAGTTGCAATCCACACTGCAAAAGTGAAACCTCCCCTCCCCCAACCCCTTCTACCTCCAGGCGAGGGAATAAGGAACTCCACCCCTCCACTATTAAGGACATTTCTCAGTTAAATGACTCTGTACTCTCCCAGCTAACAAAAGCTGTTCTGGATTATTTAACTGATTTACCTCTTGGACAAACAAACTTTTAAGTACAGGAGGGGTGATAAAGCATAACAGCAATTCACGCAGCTCTGAATTTTCTTTCTCCCCTCCTCTAAACACTAGAAATAATTAAAAATAATAAATAAATAACAGATAAAACCAAAGTTAAAATTCACAGCCAAGTCAAACTAATACTATTACCAGTCCACATTCCTCTGCAGACTGAAGGAAAGATTCACCAGACCCCATGCTTCATAGTCACAGGCAGCAATACTAAAACATAAACTATTTTTATTGAGTGTCACATGCACAGTGATTCATGCATGTATTCCCATCAGGATCTCGATTCAGATGGGGAGGAGGGGTGGTGGTCAGACATAAAAAGGGCAGAGGGAAATTCATCTGCTAGATTCTTTAACAAAGATGATTTTTTTTGCGTTGATTGCACAAAACAATTGCCTCCCTAGCCATTAATTTTTTTGTTTGTGATAGCTTTGCTGACTCATAGGTTTGTTTTTTAAAAAACACGTCTCTGCTGTTGTGTTCACTGGTGTACATTTTAATTATTCATTTACTATTGGTTTTATTCATCCTCTTTCAGAAAGATTTATCTTGAAAGCCATGGCATAAATAAAATAATAAATGGAATGTGGATTGCATTAACCTTTTCTTAATTTCTAGAGGAGGATAAAAAGAAGAGTTCAGGTGGTCCATCGTCAGAACTGAGTGACCTGAGTGATGATGAGTATAAAACACCTCTTGCGACCCCTCCTAGAAGCCCACCTCCAGAAGCCAGCATGACCAGTGAGGACAAAACACCCGAGTTCACTGGGATAGAAATTAGTGAAGAGCAATTGCAGGCCCACTTGATGAGCAAAAAAATGTACGACACCTACAGCTTGTCATTCATGGATCTTCAGATCATGGTTGGGCGTGTGAAAGACAATTGGAAATATGCCCAAGACATTCATGTTGGTCCAACCCACGTGGTGGAGAAATTCAATGTTCATCTACAGCTGGAGCGCAGATTGATATACACGTCTGATCCCAAGTACCCTGGTGCTGTCTTGTCTGGGAACTTACCCGATCTGAAAATCCATATCAATGAAGATAAAATAATGGCACTGAACAATTGCTTTGGAAGACTAGCCACATCTGATACCGAGATATCAGGCACTTCACAGATGGGGAAACGGTCAAGTTCTGCAGATCTAGATCAGCGTGGGAGTTTGCATAATTCTGTAGTGAATTTAACACAAAGTATTATGATAGTGGAACAGCACACCAAAGAAGTCCTTGTAGAATCACAGCTGCTTCTAGCAGAGTTCCAAGTTAACTGCATGCAGCTAGGAGTTGAAAGCAATGGCCGATATATCTCTGTCCTCAAGGTGTTTGGCACGAATGCCCATTTTGTGAAGAGGCCTTATGATGCAGAAGTTTCTCTCACTGTTCATGGCTTGCTGTTGGTTGATACTATGCAAACCTATGGCTCCGATTTTGACCTCTTGATGGCTTCTCACAAGAATCTCAGTTTTGATGTTCCTACCGGAAGCCTACGGGACAGCAGGGCTCAGTCGCCTATTGGTGAGCCTGGTGCGGCCCATCCAATTGATGGGGTGCGCTTGGCCAAGAAATACGATGCAGCATCAAGTGAGTTGCCTGGCAGTTTCCCCCAAAATGACGAATCCTTAATTAAACTGGAATACCAGTTTGTGAGTGCAGAATGCCCGTCTATGAACTTAGATAGCACTCTCCAAGTGATATCAGTGCAGATGAACAACTTGGATATCATTCTTAACCCAGAGACAATAGTTGAGCTGATTGGCTTCCTCCAGAAGTCCTTTCCAAAGGAAAAGGACGATTCTAGCCCTCAACCGTTGATGACTGACTCTGAAAGAAGTTTCAGTGAGCAGGAAACCTTCCAGTCCACCTATGACCAAAATACAGAAGTAGCAGTGGATATTCATTGGTTAAACATACTTCTCCTTAGGACAGTTACAATGACGAATGGAGAAAAACTTGGCCGAAAAATCGCGACAGCAAGCATTGGTGGCACCAAAGTGAACGTCTCAATGGGCAGCAGGCTTGATATAAATGGATCTCTTGGTTGCTTGCACCTTATGGACCTGACCCAGGACAACATTAAAAACCAATACGTCGTAAGCATTGGGAATACAGTGAGGTATGAAAATCTGCTTTGTGATGTAAGCTACTTCAAGCCTGCTTTTCTCCAGTTTGATGAAGCAAGCAGCCTTCCGGATGCTCTAGGCTTCACTTTTACAAAGCAGTCGAAAGAGGAGTGTTCACTTCACCTCAGGATGGCATCGCTGCATTACAACCACTCGGCAAAGTTTTTGAAGGAGATCACCTTATCCTTGGACGAGCTGGAGGAGAACTTCCGCAGCACTCTGAAGAGTGCGGCAACAAAAGTGACCATCGTCTTGGCCACTAAGACTGCCGAATACAGCGAAATGGTTTCTCTGTTTGATACGATGCCTCGGTCAAGGGACCCATTTAATTTGGAAAACAATGAAGGAGAAGAACTCCCTCCAGTGCACTCAAAAACCGAGACCATTAAGCTTATTTTAAATGTGAACATCGAATCCCCAGTTGTATCCATACCCCGTAAGCCAGGCAGCTCTGAGCTGCTGGTAGGACACCTAGGGCAAATATCAATCCAGAATTTTGTGGCAGGAGAAGACAATTTGAGAAGCGACCGGCTTCAAGTTGAGATCAGGGATATTAAAATGTATTCTCTAAACAGCAGCCATTTAGCAGGCAAGAAAGAAGCTCCTCCTGAGGTGCCCCCTTCAGGTATTGCCGGCAGCAGCAACCAGGAAGATTCCCAGTTCACCCGTCACGACTTCTTCGAATCCTTACATAAAGGCCACGGTAAGTTCCATAAGGCGCCAGTTGTTTGCAACCACTTTTCAGAACTATAAATTCATTGGTAGCCATGCAATCAGAGTGGCTCTTTTATTAAGTGGTTCTACCCGGGTTGCATTAACCATGCATCTAATATCCTCCTGCCATTTTGAAGTATTTTATATACAAAATATGTCTTAATTTCAGATACGCTGGGGTTAAAAACAACCCCAATTTGAAGTGGGGTTGGGGGTTCACTTATCTGTCAACTAAAAATAAAAATTGATAGCTTTAGTCACTTTCTGGCAAGTACCTACCAGTTATTAACAGGGGTTCACTAACCTTGACTTGGCTTTCTAGCCAGTCATTAATTGTGATTGGCTCCCTTCTTTTTCCCTGAATCCTCTGGAATATGCATTGAGGCAGGGTCTGCTCCACGTTTGCACTGGGGTATCGAGAAGTAAGAAACAGCAGGAGGAGGTAGAGTAGGATTTTAAGGGGAAGGGTAGGCAGGGATGTAGGACATCTTTATTGTAACAATTAAGCACTGACCTAAATGTGCCCATATGCTTGATAAAATGAGTGAACTTCTTGTTAATAGGAAGTTATTTTGTTTCACACTGGATTGGATTCTTTGAGTACCAGGGGGAAGGTACTGAGTCATATGGTGGTCGTGGTAAAGTGAAAGGTGAATTACAAGGTGCCTAAGTGGTAGCAGGGGGTGCTCAGCTTTGTGGTCCGAAAGAGGCAGATGCTCAGGTGACACACTGCATCAAGTGACCCTGATGTGCTCAGCGAAAAAGGGACACTGGCTGTGTACGAAGCACCAAGCTGTTCGCTGCGGGACCAAAAAGGGGTCAGAGGCCACAGTACCAGTGGGGAGAGTAAAGGGGTGATGCCCAGAA
Organism: Anniella stebbinsi; assembly: GCA_029215795.1. Classification (NCBI taxonomy): domain Eukaryota; kingdom Metazoa; phylum Chordata; class Lepidosauria; order Squamata; family Anniellidae; genus Anniella; species Anniella stebbinsi. Next base: position 411,546,532 of record JARDYH010000001.1, on the reverse strand, counting down.
GTGTGAACAGAAAAAAGACATTGGGAAAATAATAATCCACAGAGTGGGCAACCGTAAACTGTTCGTGTTCATCATTGGGAGCCTTTTAAGAAAAAGGTAAAATGGAGTCCCCAGGTGGGCGGGGTCGTGACACAACAGGTGAGGGTCCCAGCAAGGCAACCTGTGTGCTGCTGCACATCTTACTTGCCAAGGACTTTGCCTTTGAGCTAATGAGTAGATTTGTGGAGAACTAATTATTTGAGTAACGCAGGCTGCCACGGTCTGCAACAGGCAGTACCTTGATGTATGTGGGTTTGCAGATGGGAGCAAGCATCAAACTGGTTTCCATTTTGCCTTGTGAAGGTGTACCTGGTCTGGCTTATCTCTGTCCCTACATTTGATCATGGTTCATACCAGGGCAGTTAATCAAACTGTTAATAACCTTCTCTTGTCTCCCCTTAATTACAGCTTTCCACATTCTAAATAACGCCACTATCCAGTTCAAACTAGAGAAGATTCCAATAGCGAGTGATGCAGAGTTGACATTCTCTATGAATGACGATATCGAAATTTCAAGCCTTATGCGAATTGAGGGGAAATTTGTCGACCCTCTGCAGGTATAGTACACTTTAAAAAAATCTTATTATTTCTTGTATTCCCACCAATGGGAGGTGGTCCAGCTCAGGAGGTTTCTAGCTCAGTGTGTCTTTCTAGAGATGGTCCCTCCATGAATTCATTGTTTTAGACTGAATGATTGGAATGAATAGTTGTCTAGGGCTGAGAATAGTTGTCTAGGTGTCTCACCATCACACCGTTTCTCTCTTTCTCTCTCTTTTGATGCTTGGAAGACACCAATGATGGAGGTTTGATATGCCAGTCTCTGGCTTCTCCTGTAATTGTATTATTTGTATTTATTAGCAATATTTATATACTACTCATTTGAAACAAATCCTGAAGTAGTTTAATTTAATTTTGTGTTAGTAGATTTCTGTACCACCCAATAGCTGAAGCTTTCTGGGCAGTTCACAAAAATTCTCAGAATTCTTTCTCACTATTTATTTTTTAGATTTGTATATCACTTACCTTTTTTAAAAAAAATTGTTAAATGTATAATGTCTATTCATAGTTTTGTCAGCAGTGGGGTGAGCCTAGCAATCATGGTTATTATCCTTTCTCACAAATTTGGTGAATGCGCTGGGAGAGATGAATCTTAAAACCGCCCTGCTTTTCATGTGACGCACTTTTAGGTCAAAATACTTATTATTATTATTACTATTATTATATTTATTTATTTATTACCCGCCTCTCTTAAAACTGAGTTTGAAAAGCATTAACTCTGCATTTCCTCCCTCCCCTCTTAAATGCAGGTGGTGTTGGCAAAACATGTATATGAGCAAGTTTTGCAAACTCTCGACAACTTAGTTTGCAATGAAGATTTGACTTCCAGCTTCCCAGCTTCAGCGTATCCTAGCTCCAGTTCTCCGTCAACATCACTCCATAGCACAAGCACAGACTTTTCCATCGACAGGAAGGAAAACGGGCTTTTCAGTCATTCCAACTTTAGTACATCTACCATCAAATTTGCGCCTGTCAAGGAGGCAGCACAGTCTTTTACTCAAATACAAGCCACCTTTCATATTTCTGAGCTCCAGGTCCAGTTAAGTGCTGATCTGACGCTTGGAGCCCAAGGTCTGGTTAGCTTAAAATTCCAGGATTTTGACGTTGAGTTTGGTAAAGATCACCCTCATACTTTATCCGTTCAGATTGCCTTACGTTCCCTGCTGATGGAGGACCTTTTGGAGAAGAATCCAGACTCTGTGTATAAGAACCTCATGGTGTCACATGGAGCACCCAAACCTTCCAGCTTAGCACACAAAGAGTACCTTTCCCAGTCTTGCCCATTGGTATCTAACGTGGAATATCCAGACATGCCCCGTTCCCTCCCTTCTCACATGGAGGAAGCTCCAAATGTCTTTCAGTTGTATCAACGGCCTACGTGTGTCTCCCACAAAAAGCACAAAGAAGATGTGGACTCGGACTATCCGCTGACTCCGCCTCCTTCTCCCACCACAAGCAAGTCAAATGCGCTTTCTGGAAAGAGCGACTTTGATGATTCCTTGGTTCACATCAATGTGTTGCTGGTGGACAAGAAGCATCCGGGGTTTTCGTCTTGCTATGGCAAAATCAATCGCAGTGTGGATGTTGACTTCAACTGCTTAGACGTGTTGATAACTCTGCAAACCTGGGTGGTAATATTGGACTTCTTTGGGATTGGATCCACTGCTGAGAATCACAGCATGAAGTCACAGCCTGAAGACGTTCAGCACCCAGTTAAGTCGGAAGCAAGTGCCTTGCCAGCCTCAGAAGTTGAGGATGCTGTAAATACCAAAGTGGATCTGAAGGTACAAGTGTGTGTGTCCGCGTGTGTCTTCGTGAATGATTTACACGGGTTCACAGTTTCACTTGCCGGCTTGCACCTCTGGCAAGGAGGACTCCCAATTGACGCTCTAAAGTGCAACACAAGTGAGAGAAACCATCTTCAGTGTTCCCTACACGTGTCAGAAGGCGGCAGAGTCTACTCTCTCTTACACAGAAATACAGAGAAGGGGAGGAACTCCTGCTGTTTCTCCATTTCTTTAAACATCCACGCATATTATGAGAGATGATGCCATCCTTTTTCCAAATCTGCCGTGCTGGCCACATTGCTTGGGAGAGGGACGCTGTATTTGTAGTTAACGATTTACATTTTTGTTGGGAGCACTTAGATGTTTCAGATAATACAGTTCTGGGTGATGGTTGACATTTGGAGAACTGGAGATCATCTTGATTCAGACATTGAGCCAAACTGTGGTTAAGGAATGTTTATGGCAGCCCTCACCAAATCTGGTGGCCTCCAATGTAGTCCATGTAGCACCAGATATAGGAAAGTTGGATTATAGTTTGATTTTGCTCGGCTGTTTCGGTTGGCAAACTGGTTTGTGATTAGCTGGCAATCCAGAATTGGAAAACGTGGTTTGAAGTGGTTTTGCAAACCATAGCTTATTTATGGCTTGGCATAATTAGCAAGCTGCTGTTACAGCAGTTGCTCTTTTCCTGGAGACCATTGTATATAAACATTGGAATGCTGGGCAAATGGAAAATGAAAACTTCGAAGCAGCTCTAATCCATAGTTTGCCTGATTCGTTTGGAAACTCCAACCATAGTTTGGATTCTGAACTGCGGTTAGTACAAATCACGCTTGCCATGGTGTCTGAATTTGGCCTTCAAAATCTGAATCTAGCCCTAGGTCTAGTTTGTAGCCAGCTATATAGGAAGGCAAATTTCACTGTCCTTGTGCTGTCATGTCCTGCTCAATGCTGCCTTGTAGCTGTCGCTAGTTTCTTATTCTCTGGTGGATGACCTATAAAAAAGTGTCTTGAGAAGTGCTTTGAACGATGAGAAAAGTAAGCTTGTCTTACTTTAAAGACAATACTCCTCATGCTGTGTGTGTTGCCAACCTTATTCTTTTCTGCTTGATTAGGTCCACTCCCTGTCCTTAGTTCTAAACAAGACAACGAACGAACTGGCCAAAGCGAATGTGTCCAAACTTGTCACTCATGTCGAAATGATTGGTAAGTTTGAGTCACCTAAACTCTGATAAGAGGTTGGGGTGACAATAAATACAACTGTCCTTTGGGATGGCTTTCACGCTGGGAAATCACTGTTGGTCTTTAAACTTGTTCCCATTTGCCATGCAAGACTGCCTGGAGGTGTGTGTGCGGGGTGGGGGGGAGCTCTATGCTTTTTCTAGAGTAACTATCAAATCTGCTAAATAGGAAATTGGAGAAAGGGTTTGTGATGAAAACATGCAATTGGATTTGGATGAGATTCATGTCTCTAAAATTTTGCCTCACTGACGTTTTGTGAAGAGAAACTATACAGGGAAAATCGTTGTAGATTCTTTGCCTCTTTAAAATTTTAAAAAAGAGCTTTTAGCTCAGCCAGATTTGGAAAGATAATTTTTCATTTGTTTTCTTATCTTTAACACCATTGGGGAGTGGCTATGGCATGTGGCTGAAAGAAGGTAGAGACAAAACTGGAGCTTGCTGATAAAATGGTTGAAGATGAAGACTGAATGTCCCATTCGTAGGAAAGACCAGCCAGTATTGCTTTGCTCGTTTGCATGGCAAATAATTAGAGTTGCATTACAAAAACACAGGCTATACCTTGTCAGTATGACATCCTAGAAGAACCCATCAGTGTTTACTTGGTACCATTGTAACCTGGTTTTAGGTCTGAAAGGTGCTGTTGAGGTATTTTACTTTATTTTAATGTGGTAATGCTTAATACTGAATGACTGTTCTCTCATACCTAAAATGTCTCCTTTTAAAAAATAATTTAAACTTATCATGAGTTGAATGCAAAGACACATATATAGATGTCACAGTCTTCTTCTTTGATATTATTCTTGCTGCCCCCCCCTGGGCTCCCCAGGCTATTTCTCACTTTCCAGAAAGTAAGCATCTCTCCCCACCACTCGCCTGCCCAATTAAACATCAATCAGGATGTGTTTGTTTTTCTCAAAATCCTGATCCAGCTGACTTTAAATCTGTGGGTAGCAATGCTTTTGAATCTAGCGCCTGAATGGTCTTGTGTTCTGGCAGAAGGAGATTTGGCCTTTCACGGAAGCATCGGTAGCTTATCCCTAAGTGATCTCACCTCACATGGAGAATTTTACAGAGAACGCTTCACTACCAGCGGCGAGGAGGCACTCATATTTCAAATTCACAAGTAGGTGGTGGGGAAGGTATGTGTGATGGGGCGGCAGGGGATTGTCTATGCTTGTATATATGATGGGAAAGTGAATTGGTGTTCTGAAAACCCTGTCACCTAAATCCACTAACATCTGAGGCTTTGTTTGGAGGGTCTTCCCTGTTGCTAAATAGCTAGCATTTGGCATTTTCCTGCCCTGCTCTGTGAAATCCATTCAGTGCCTTCCCTAATGACGTTTTGGACAAGGCTGAAGACTTCATTAGTTCAGGCAGGCTAACAAGTTTCTGCTATTGTGTTGTTGTTGTTGGAATGGGTTTTGTTTCATTTTTGTTTTTTTTGCCTGTTCCCTTGCTATTTTTTGGTTATATTATTGGCTGTTTTTTTTTTAAAGTCTAGATATTCCATGTATGTGTTTGATTTGGATCATGTTGTGAGCTGCCTTCAGTGCCTCATATTCAAAGATCCACAGATGCATTCTCTAGCTTGCCACGGGCAAGTAGAATGTTTCTGTTTCTGAGAGCAAAGAATCAAGGCCTTCCTTTGTGCCTTGAGCAAAGTGAGGACTGTCCATGATGCCAAGCTGATTTCAGAAGCACAGGAAAATGATAGGGGCCGTTTCTGATGCTGCTTGGGGAGGCCATGCAACTACTTGCTACTTTCTGAGCACCTGAAGCTTAGCACAGTGGGAACAAACTGACATTTCTCTTATCAGCTCTAGAGGAGTGGAGGGGCGCTCCCCACACTCAATTCTGCTGGAGTTGGTGTAATGCCACAAGACCGTTTCCCTCCCTTGTGGGAGAACAGAGCCATGTTGAGAACAAATTCTCTTGGGCTGCCCTGCTCAAATGGTGGCAGAAAGGCAGGATGGAAATATGTTGAATAAATATGGAGGCTGATTACTAGAGGTGGGATGTGACCCAAAAGTGGGTCGCAAGGTCAGTCCAGATGGGTCGCAGCAAAGAAGTTGCCGCCATGTTGGGCAGTTGTGAAATGGTGAAAGTGGGTCCCATGTTGCAGGTTGGGAGTCTCAGGTCTGGACCAGTTGAAGACCTGATTTAGCACATGATTTTTTGGCCTAGTTCTTGTGGATGCCAATGCAATCGCAGATACCCCTCTTGGTGCATACCAAGCTTCCAATTGTTATTTTATTTCTTGGGATTTTTTTAAAAAAAAAACACTTGGAGGCTGGTATTGAAAATAAAACTGCCTACGAATCTATGGTGCGACCACAGTTAGAATATTGTGCACAGTTCCGGTCACTACACCTAAAAAAAAGATCCTGTCAAGCTGGAAAAAATGCAGAAAATGATTAAGGGGCTAGAGCATCTCCTCTATGAGGGAAGGTTGCAACAGCTGAGATTGTTTAGCTTGGAAAAATGGAGGCTGAGGGGAGACCTGATGAAGGTGTACAAAATGATGCATGGTGCGGAGAGTGTGTACAGGGAGACATTTTTCTCCCTCTCCCATAATACTAGAACCCAACAGGGTCATCCCCTGAAGGTGATTGGTGGGAACTTCAGGACAAATAAAAGGAAGTACTTCTTCTCATAGTGCATAGTTAAACTATGGAATTTGCTACCACAAGATATAGTGATGGCCACCAATTTGGATGGCTTTAAAAGGGGGTTGGATAAATTCCTGGAGGAGGAGAAGGCTCTCAATGGCTACTATTCCTGATGGCTAAGTGCTGCCTCCAGTATCAAAGGCAGTAAGCCCATGTACACCAGTTGCTGGGGAACATGGGTGGGAGGGTGCTGTGGCACCGTGTCCTGCTTTGTTGGACCCTGGCTGACAGCTGTTTGGCCACTGTGTGGACAGAATGCTGGACTAGATGGACCTCGGTCTGATCCAGCCTGGCTCTTTCCATGTTATTATTATGTTCTTAAATTGCCAAGCAAAGTGCTGTCCTTTAGCATTATCTTTATTTGGGCTCATAAGAGTGATTTTGTATTTTGGAGCTCAGCCTCCACTTTTGCCTTGTACTTGGGTTCTTAGGTCCTTTTCTTTTAGACTCTTCAGTTCATCTTCTGGGAAATGCCTGTTTTGTGATTGGCCAATCCCACTGTGGCAGCCAATTGGTGAGGGTGCTCATGGCACACTCTCACAATTCCAAATTTGCCCTCTGACCCCGAAAGTTTGGGGACACCTGGTCTAATGTAACCCGATATCCATAGTAGGCCAGCAGTCAAAGCAGACCATGTTGGGTGTCTCATTTTCCCACAAGGTACGGCGGACCTGATCCTTTGCTGCAGAGAGATTGCGATATGCGCGTCAGCCTGCGGATGGCATCAGTGCAGTATGTCCACACTCATCGCTTTCAGGCAGAAGTGGTGTCTTTCATCCAGCATTTCACTCAACTACAGGACGTCTTGGGGCGCCAGAGAGCAGCGATTGAGGGGCAGACGGTATGCTTTATGTTCTTCCCTGCAGCAGGCAGGAGATCGGATGCTTCTGGAACGTCATCTTCAGAGAGTGTCATTGGAGGCTCATTGTGGTTTAGGAGGCTGTTTCGGGAATTTTTTATTCAGAGTTTATTCCAGCACTTGGGATATCCAATTGAATCAATAACTCAGAATCCGCATTGCTGGGGAAGACTGAACAATAATTGTAGATTTTATTTCTGGCGCTTTCCAAAATAAGTTATCGTGGTCATCCTAGCTACTTCAAAATAAGGCTGTACAGTACTGTTATCCCCATATTATTGATGCAAGGCTGAGAAATAAAAGTTTACTAAAAGGCCACTTTGCAAATTTGTGGCTGTGGGGAAACTTTGACCACAGACTTCCTGTTTTTGTGTACTATCCAACGTTAGTCCTACAGAGAGGAGACCCACAGTGGGTTTCCTCTGTGTAGGACTAACGTTGGATACCACCCTTAATCCTCATACTCCTTGGTTTTCTTTGGAATCATAATGATTTGAGGATCCTCCGGCTAGAGGGATGTAGCTCAGTGATGGGGCACATGCTCTGCATGCACCAAGACTTAGGTTCAGTCTAGGTTGGTCTGGAAAATAGCCCTGCCTAAAACATTTCTTTAACTTTTAACAGGAATTCTGCCTAGAATGGAATTCAGGCAGATTTGGGAGACCCTTATACAATAGTGTTTAGATTTTCAGTAGAATGTACTATAATTGGTGGTGGGTTCCTGCATTAGTGTTTATGCCATTTTAGTAGTGCAAAATCGGGCATGATTTTATGTAAATATTTACTCTGCACTTGTCTGGGAGAGGCCTGTAATAGTTTTTGTCAGTAACCATGACATTTCAGGGCATCTTTTGAGACCTGCTCTCTCTTCGCTAAGGTGAGAGATCAAGCCCAGCGAGCCGCCCGAGTTCTGTTGGACATCGAAGCTGGCGCTCCTGTCCTTCTTATTCCTGAAAGTTCGAGATCCAATCACCTTATTGTAGCCAATCTTGGGAAACTGAAGGTCAAGAATAGGTTCCTGTTTGCAGGATCCTCTGGTACCTTCTCGCTAAAAGATAAGGTAAGATTCATACTCCTACTTGCAAGTTCTTTCATTGTGCTAGGGATTGCAGTTAATATCAGCAAATGGTAAATATTATCATCCTTGAATTTAATTTGAAAAATTTCTCTTCCTTCCTTTGAGGATTCAATTTTGCAAGGCAATGCATACAAGGCCCCCATTTTACATGAGGTATTTCCACACAACCTTCCTTGCAGGGTGGCTAGGGGCTTGCATTGAAAAACTTTTTGGAATTCAGCCGCTGTCCAAATTACATTCATGTAGCTGCATTTCTAAAACTGCCTATTATTATTATTATCATCATCATCATTATTATTATTATTATTATTACAATTTTTACAGTCAGTTGCAGAATTCCATAAGGACTGGTTTGGAATTTAGTTTGCTGTGTTCTTATGCTGTGTCATCAAGACGTTTCAGAAATGGTTTGGGGGAAGGGCGGATGAATTATTGTACCTACAATAGATTTGTGGGTTTAATTAGTAGTGCATGCTTTTCTGGTTGCTGTTGAGTATTGTAGAGAGGGCAAGGTGAGTGCCAGTTTGTGGTGTAATTATATATTTAGAGAGGAAGGTAGCGTAACTCCATTTATGGTTCCCCCCCCCCCCCATCTTGTCCATCCCCTACTCTGAGACAAATGAAGCTGTGCAGTACTCCATACTTCCTGGTTGCAAGGGCAGCATGCAGAAAAGAAGCTCTCCAAGGCATTCACAAAAAATTACAACACAAAAATATATCCTAACAAAAATATAATGTAAAACCGTTGATGTACAAAAATGTAAAACTGCTAAAAGCAGTTACAATACGATACTGGGCACTGATAAAATAACTGATTTAAAAAACAAAAAAAACCCCCCATCATATGTCATCAGATGCATGGGAGTAGAGGAACATTTTAACCTGATGCCAAAAAGCGAGTAAGTTGGTGTCAGGCCAGCCTCAGTGGGGAGAAGATTTCATTATTAGGGGGCTACCATGGAGAACACCCTCTCTCCCTTGTTGCACTCTCCAAGCCTCCCTTGGCAGAGGCCTTCACAGGAGGGCCTCAGATTATAAGCATAGTATTTGGGTAGGTTCATACCAGGAGAGGTGCTTCGTCAGCTATTGTGGTCCCGAGCCATATAAAGCTTTATAGGTCAAAACCAGCACCTTGAAATTGGGCTCGGGAACATACAGGCAGCCAGTACAAGCAGGACAGAATCAGTGTTGTATGTTCAGACCTCCTGGCCCCTGCTATCAAACTAGTCTTATTTTGCACAACAGTCTTCAAAGGCAGCCCTACATCGAGTGTATTGCAGTAATCTAACTTGGAGGTTACCAGAGCAGAGACTACTGAAGCCAGTTATCCCTGACCAGATAGAGGTGTAGCTGGTCCACCAACCAAAGCTGGTAGAGGGCACTCCGTGTCAGGGAGGCCACCTGAGTCTCAAGTGTCATCGGTGACTACAGGAGAGCCCTGAAGCTATGAATCTGCTCCTTCATGGGGAGTGCAATCCCCATGAACACCCACCATCCACCCACCATCCATTATGTGGTGAACACCCACCATCCAGTCAGAAGAACCACCCACTAACAGAATCTTGGTCTTGTCTGGATTGAGAGTCAGTTTATTAGCATTCATTCAGTCCATTGTCGCAGCCAGCCCCTAATTTAGCACATTGACAGCCTCACCTGATGAGGGTGAGAAGGAGAAATAGAGCTGCGTATCATCAGCAAGCTGGTAGCAACACATTCAAAACTCCTGATGACCCCACTCAGTGTTTTAGTGTAGATGTTAAATAGCATGGGGGACAGAACTGACCCCTGCGGAACCGCATAGTGGAGCATCCACAGGGCCAAACAGTATCCCCCAAACACCACCATCTGGAGCCGGCCATCCAAGTAAGAGGAAACCACTTCAATGCAGTACTTCCCACTCACAACACAGACAATTGCACCAGAAGGATACCATGATTGATGGTATGGAAAGCTGGTGATAGTCAGGCTGACCTGGTAACTGCAGAAATAAACGGAGACATTTCAGGGATCATTGAACTTCGCTTGTGGAACAGTCCTTAATTGTGGCTTACTCTTTTTTTTTCTTCTTTTTTCAGCAGGATTCTGTTCAGTTTTCTTCACCACTGGGAACCCCAAAACACGTCATGAAGAAAACTCCAAGTGCTGACGAGTCCAAGGTGGCATCAAATTCCTCTGATGGGTTATACATGAAATTGTCATCTTCTGGACCAAATCTCAATAGAATGAAAAATGAGCCTGCAATGAGTCCTGTGTCTAAAACACCAAAATCACCTGTTTTTCTAGTCACGGAGAGTCCTGGTAAGTCAGATAAAATTGGAACAACAGTCTTTCATTTCTCCTTCCCTCTTAATCTTGTTGGGTCTGTTCCGATGAGGTGCTACTGATAAAGGTATGCAACCTTATGACCAAATGGTCTGTGTATGTATTCTGCTCTAATACTTTTTTTTTAAAACCCAGACAACTCAGAAGTGCTCTGGCCACATCTCCCTTGAGCAGAGGTTGCTACAAAACAAGTGTGGGAGGCAGGGAGGCAGAAGTGTTGGAAATGGAAAATTAGCAAGAAGGAAGAGCCATAGTGTCTTTCCCTTTTTGGAATGTATAAACCAAGGACGTACAGGTTTTGTTTAACATGTTCCTTCCAAGTTTTGCGGATTGTCAGGTGTCCATTCATTGATGGAACTGGATAGTCTGGATATTGAGTCCCCTTCGGGTAACTTTTTCTGCCATGTAAAATAATAATAATAATAATAATAATAATTATTATTATTATTATTATTATTATCTCTTTCTCGCTCGTGGTGGTTTTTCTAGATGGACATGACGGGCTTTGCCAAGTCATGCTGTCTTTTATTGATTCAGGAATTTCCTGACAATTGAGCATGTTTTAATTATGACTGATTTCTGGATGTTGGTGTGGATGTATTCTGGTAGGCCCAGTTTCTGTAGGTTTTCTGTATATTTTTTTGATGTGATGCCGGTGACTAATGTGACTAATGGAATAATTGTGACCTTTTCCTGTTGCCATAGTTCTTTGACTTCCATGGGTGTATATTTTTCTCTCTTCTTCCTTTTCAACCACATTTTTGTCATTCGGTATTGCTATGTCAAAGAGGTATGTGTGTTTTCCTTTTTTGTCTATGACCGTTATGTCTGGTCGGTTGCAAGGTATTGTCTTGTGGTATGAATTGTTCTGTCCCAGTATATTTTATGATCTGCATATAGTTTCAAGTGAATATTTATAGTATGGTGTAAATTGTTTGATAAGGTTGAATTTGATGTCCAGTTGTTGGTGAATTATTTCTGCAGCTGTATTGTGTCTGTCCGTATAGTCCATTCCTGCCAGAATTTTACATCCTCCTGTTATGTGGTCTATTGTTTCTTGGAACTGATGGCATTTCCTGCATAGTTCTGTTGTTACACTGTTATCTTTTATGATGTATTTTTGGTAGTTCTTGGTGGCTATAACTTGATCCTGTATAGCTATTAGGAATCCTTCTGTTTCTGGAAATAGCTCACCCTCCCTGAGCCATTTGTACGATTGTTCTTTGTTTAACTTTGGGTTCTGTATTATGTTGTAGTGCTTCCCATGGAGTGCTTTTTGTGCCCATTTTTCTTTTTTCTCTGTGAGTGTGAGTGGTCGTGTTTGATCTTCGTTTTGTAGTGCTAGGTTGAGTGGGGTGTAGTTTTTATCTGCTTTTACTATGGCTTTATGAACGGGGGTGGTTTTGGTGTGGAAAAATTCTCTGAGTGATTTTATCTGTTTAGCATGAATTCTGTTCATGTCCAGCAGACCTCTTCCTCCTTCTTTCCTGCTGAATGTTATTCTTTCAATGCATGAGTTGGGATGGAGCATTTGGTGTTTTTTTAGTTCGGTGCAATTGAGTCTGTTTATTTCTTCAAGTTCAGTGTGTGACCAGTGTATGATTCCGAATGAGTATGTGAGGATGGGTATTGCGTAGGTGTTGATGGCTTTGAAAATGTTTTTAGAGTTGAGTTTAGATTTTAGGATTTGTGATAGATGAGTTTTATATTGCATTCTTAGTTGAGTATTATTATTATTTACAATATTTATATACCCCTTAATTATCTAATACAGATTCCAGAGCAGTGAACATAGGTATAAACAGTAAAAGAAAGAAGATTTAAAAAGCAAATTAAATTGTTCAATTTAAAAGCAAAGGAACCATATAAAGAGTGGTTAGTTAGTTGAGGAAGACTTCTCGAAACAGAGTTGTTTTCAGGAGACGCTGGAAGCAGCCTAGTGTTGGCGCCTGCCTGACCTCTTGGAGCAGGGAGTTCCACAGAGTAGGGGCCACTACACTAAAGGCTCTTCCCCTGGTGGACTCCAGTTGGGCCATCGGGCCATGTGGAACCACCAGGTGCATGCCCTCTGACGACATTCGTGATCGGGCAGGTTGGTAAGGGAGAAGTCACTGTCTCAGGTATCCTGGTCCCAAGTTGTTTAGGGCTTTGTACACTAGTACCAAAACCTTAAACCTAGCCTGGTATCAAATAGACAGCTTGGGAAATACCCTCAGCAAAGGAGTGCATGCTGAATAGAAGCAGCTCCTGACAACAGCTGAGCTACTGCGTTCTGCACTAGCTCCAGCTTCTGAAGCAGCCTTAAGGGCAACCCCACATAGAGTGCATTACAGTAATCCAGTCTTGAGGTTACGAATGCCTGTACCACTGTGGCCAAGCTATCCCTGTCCAGAAGATTTTGCATGTTGTTCTTAGCTCGGAGTACAATCAATAAGAAGTGTACATAGAAAAAAAAGTGTTATGCAAGCAGAGGCTGAAGAGAGATCAGAGATGTATAAAATGTGGTTGGTGTTTGTTTTTTTTAAATGGTGTATACATTAGTGTATTTTCCAGTAACTTTTTAAAGACTAAATGTGCGTTCCGGAAAGTGAAAAAACAGTTTGCACAACTTGGAAGATGCTGGTCCACTGCTGAATCCATGGGTCGAATCCATAGAAATCCAAAGTCATTTGGCTCCGTTTTGGATTTCTCCTGCATCCCTAGTATGAACCTCACCTGCTGGTCCCCCAACACTTCCTTTCAGTGGCTCCCACTGTCTTGATCGGCTCCGATCGCTCCAAGTCTGGGTTGTGTGGGATCATGGGGAAAGTGGAGGCAACTCTGTGAGATGCCGGCTACATGGCTCCTGAGGGTTGCATTAGGCTTAGAAGGAGGAGAGGAGGCCACATGCTTCCATGCAGATTACTCGAGGAGCTAGAAACAAAATAACTCTGCTGGTTTTGAAATGTGGGGCAGAGGTGGGGAACGTCAGGCCTGGTCTCCTGATCCAGCCTTCCTGGGGTTCCCCAGATGGCCCTACCTCTTCTGTCTCAATTGCCAATTGTTTGGTTCTTTCCCAGCTCTTGTATAGTGTCTCTTCCCACCCTACCCAGTGCACACGTTCCAAATGGTTAAAATGCCTCTTCTACAGTAAGAGCTTTAAGTTAAAATAGGTTGGTCGTTCTGCATGTTTGTCCCTGCCCTTTTGTTTTTGGCCTCTACTCGTCATTGCCATGGGGCTCTGAAGCGTTTCCCCAAAATGGAATTCGTCCCTTGGGTGATTTAGTGATTCTGTGTTTTTGATAGCAAAACCTTTCCTTACTCTACTGCTCAAGTGTTTACCGCAGTGGCTAATTAGTAACAATAAACACAGTCCCATCGCAATACTTTGAAGCAGGACTTTGTGCAGTAGAATGGTGACCTGTAGTAAAGAGCACTTCCTGCAGGGCATGATTAAATACTCTGGATTAATCTCTTGCAGAGGAACAGAACTGCCTCTTGGATTGCATTGTGGTCGATCTGCAGGATATGGATATTTTTGCGGCCGAAAAGTACTCCAGAGAATATTCCAAGGCAACGGAAGGCACCAGTGCCGATTTGACCTTCCCATCCTTTGTTGTAAGGCAGACAGGAGGGAGCCTCTTAACTGAACCCTTCCGGCTGAAGCTGCGAGTAGAAAGAAACTTGGACAAGTGAGTTATGTGGCTCTGTTTAATTTGATATTATCGCTGTAGGGCCTGCCCTGCCCAAAGTTAGGTTTAGTTGTGGTCAGGAGATCATTTTAACTTGTTTTATGTAGCGATTTGTTGCCTTTTCAAATTCCATTGTGATATTCTAAGAAGCATCTGTAAGGGGGTGAAAGACTTTTGCAAAACTTCTTCTGTTGAAAAACGTATTCCTACTACTGTACAGCAAATCTATTCATTAACGCCAAGGTTTTGTGACCCGTATGCACTTTTCTCTTACAGGGAGATAAGCCACGCAGTCCCTGATATATCGGTTCATGGCATTTTGTCATCTGTTCATTGCTCTCTGGATCTGAGTAAATATAAACTGATTCGGGGGCTCTTGGAGAATAACCTGGGGGAACCGATAGAAGAGTTCATGCGGCCGTATGATTTGCAGGATCCAAGAATACATGTGAGGAGTTTTGTTTTTAGAGACAGCTGAAAATCTGTGCTGAGCTACAAAGTTTCTGAATAGTTGGATTGGGTGAAAATTCTGCGTGAAGAGGGAGAAAGACAGTGGCTGAATTCGGACGTCACAATAAGCAACTGGGGAGTGAGAAAACAATCGTCAGTTGTATTGACTATCGTGTTGTCTGAATGCTGCCATAGTCAACTCAGCGCTGATCCTAATCCACACCACAGTTGATTATTTATTACCATGTTGTGTGGGGAGTACCCCCTAGATGAACAACTGTAAAGTTGATTATTACTCCACCATTGTCTATCGTGTTGTCCGAATTCAGCCATTGAGTGCTGATGATCAGTAAAGTCCTAGGAGGCATGTTGAAAGATATCACTGAATGTGCGTGCCTAGAGCCCTAGTGGATTAAGAGGCACATGGAAAGCAAGATGGGTGGGGAGAAGATATGTCATTAGGATGGTCAAGGCAAGGACTGTTTGCTTCAGCTTGAAGTTGTTCAGAAGACATTGCATTTAATATATATAACACATGTGAATGCTTAGGTTGGAAATGACAAGTGTTCTTTGCAATTATTTTTGTTCCTTTCTCGTTTCAGACTGTGTTGAGTGGAGAAGTGTACACCTGCATGTCTTTCCTAATTGAAATGGTCAACGTGAGTCTGGAACTGACTAATCCCCAAGGAAAGCATGGCTCATTAGCTAGGTATGTCCGTCTGTTTTATTTTTTTGCTTTTTGCTTTTTCTGACATGGTTGCTTTCCCTGCCCCACTACTTTTGTTAGAGCAAGAGATTACGGGTGCAATTCTGTGTATTTTTAGACAGAGAGAATTTCTACAATTCCCACCGTTCCCTAACCAGCCTTGCTAGCTGGGGATTGCTGGGAGTTGTAGGACACGTTTTCTGTCTAAACAGGCATAGGCTGCGTGCAGACAATATAATAGCCAATGGTGGGTTAACAGTCAATTCCATGGCTGATTATCGAGGGGGTACTCCTCACGCGACATGAGGGGTACCCCCTCATGGTGTTGATTAAGGCCAGCGCCCCTCGCCCCCTCTCCCCCCCTCAGTCCTCCCTCTGGTATCCCATCAGCCATTGTGAGTTCTGCCGTCTGGACTAGAGTGACAGCTGCCGCGTTGGTCGCTCTTGCCAGGGTACTCCGTAGTCGCTGAAAATAACCAACTGTGTGTGACGAAATAGTCAACAGTGCCCGACACATGACACAATAACCAACAGTTGTTCAAATAATCAACTCTGCACAGCGTTGGTTATTTGCATTGGTTATTTTGGCCAAATAACCAACCATGGTGTGAAAATGACACAATAACCCACCGTTGACTATTTAACCCACTATTGGTTATCGTGTTGTCCGAAAGCGGTCATAAGATTGTGTCTTAAGTGATTAAACAAGGTGACCCAAATGATCATTAACTTGAAACATTGCTACCAAGAGAATGAAATTAAGGGACAGTGTGGCTTGTGAGTGTTGCATATTTGTGTACCGTAATGCCCCGTCACCAGAAGTTGGAGTACGAAACAGGCTCCAGGTATCAGCAGAGTTGATTCAAACCTCATTGACCATCTTAGTAAATAAAACGAGTACATCAAGTGAGGCATATACTTTGCAAAAGATTTGGAAGGATTTTAAATATGTACGGGATTACCACCTTTCCTACTTCATATTTCTATAGGTTTGACTTCAAGAAGTCCAAATTGCTCTTTGAGAGTTTTTCAAATCAAACCAAATCCATCAACTTGGTTTCACATTCCATGATGGCGTTTGACACGCGATACACTGGCCAGAAAGCGTCTTCTGGAATGCCAAATGTATTCAATTGTATCTTCCAGTCTTCAAAGAACAGTAGTTCCCAAGGAGCAATACAGATTGAGCTGCATTACAGGTAGGGAAGAACCTGTGATCCCAGTGTCACTGAGACCTGGCTGAATGAGGCAGGAATCCCAGTATTGGCCCAGGTGTTTTGAGCTGAGTCTTGGGTGCACTCACAGCATTGGGAACATGGGTGTATTGCCACAGGAAATTATTTCTTACCAGGCATCTCGGGGGTTATGTTCATTGGAACATGGTGTTGGTGTAGGCTTGGGATTGGTGTTGAAGATCTTCAGCCTAGTAGACATTGAGTACTTGAACATGTAAGCGTAGGCCACCTTCTCAGGTAAGTTTTATGAATTCCATGACAACTATGGATCTTTCCCAAAGTACAGTTGCTTTCAACGAAATCTGCTCTGGGATTTCTTGTCCCCGCATAACCAGTGGGCACAGAACTGACACCAAATTGCCAGGCTTGAAATGGAGATTGCAGAGCAATCAGGATACGGGGTTGGGGAAAGGGATTGCAGTGATCCCCATATGAACTTGATTTCTGGCTTGCCTTGATTATCCCCAAAAGTAATCTCAAAATTATTTCAGAATGTCAGATTTTCAAACCAGACTATCTGGGTTGATAGCACGCATCCATTGCTCTCTTCCCCCGCATTAGATCTACCAAGGACTCCTCCTTCTTCACAGTTGTTTTGAACAACCTTCGCGTGTTCCTCATCTTTGACTGGCTAGTGCTTGTTCACGACTTTCTCCAAACACCTAGTGACCCTAAAAAGCAACCCCACCCCACCCCTTCCCGACAGCGCAGCTGCAGCAATGAAACGGCCGTTGTTCCCAAAGCAGTGAAGTGTGGAATAGTTACAAAGCGTTCTTCTCTTCAGATCTCCACCGAAAAACAATTGGAAGTCAAGATCAATGTGACGGGTAAGGCTAATATGGGTAGTAAGAAGTGGAGATTGAGAGGGAAAGGTGGGGGAGATTAAAGAAGGCTTTGTTGTGGCGGCAATACATGCTCTCTCCACATTTTTCTGACACCATTGTATCATGCAGTGGGGCAGGATTGGGCAAGTAAAATGGGGGGGCATATAATTCCCACCCTGCCCTCCATGGGCTGAGTGACATCAAGGGGGTGGAACGTGATGGCATTTGGACCCTGCCGGTGGATGTTCCGGGTACAATGGGCGAGGCCTGCAGAGGGATCCCAAGCCTCATGGGTCAGACGGGCAACTTCCATGGGCCAGAGGTTGCCCACTCTTGCAGTAGGGGATGGGAAGGGGTGTGCCTGCAAGCTACGTCATCTGGGTGAACACAGAACCCAATGCACCGCGTAAAGGTTTGGTTCAATTCCAAATCTGAACTATGACTGTGGTGGGGATGTCTCAAGTTCAATCTGAACGGATGTGGGAGGCAGGGTGATCACCTAGCAGCCAAAGGTTTTTTCCCCCCTTTTCTCACTCCCTGCTTCCCTCCACTCCCGCTGCTAGGAATAATGGCTTTCAGAGGGATTGTTCTGTGAATGCCCCTATTGTGCAATCTGTTGAATGTGTTTGGAAAGCTAAACCTCTGCGGTGGGTCAGCTATAATCATTTGACTCTTTCTGAGACTGAACTATCTTTCTGATGCTGCCTGGCTAAGAGCCTATCTACACTACTGATTTAAAATGGTTTATAACAGTTTTAAACCGGTTAATAACCTTTATTAACCAGTTTAAAACTGTTATAAACCATTTTAAAGCAGTAGTGTAGATAGGCTGTTATAAACCATTTTAAAGCAGTAGTGTAGATAAGTGAAAAGTTATTTCTGTGCTACAAAAATGTTGCCCTATAGATGATAGCGTTTGTCTCCCTCATTTTGTGGCAACTCCTTTCTGCGTTAAGGTGGAGCTGGTGAGCGTTATCCAAAAGGCATTTGTCAATGATAGAAATGTTGTTGGGTGTTCCTTCAGATACTGAATTTGTGGTGGTAGAAGACATGTCCTGTATGGATACCAGTGCAATTATTCTGAAGGGGACCACAGTTCTCACGTACAAACCCAAACTGGTGGATCATCCTTTCTCGGCCAATTTGTCTGGCATTGAGGTAAGGAGGCATTGTTACTGTTCATCCTTCATTTCACACATGTACACGCATTTATGCGTATACGTGTGTCACAATTAATGTGAGAAGGAATCTTTCCCAGAGGTGTGATGTTCACACACACAGCTGATTTATGCATGGTGGTTTAATGAAGTGGGTAATAGTGACATCAAATGGGAAAATTAGCTTGAGAGCAACCAGGAAGGATAAATAGTACAAACTTTATTCTTTATTTTAACGAAGAGAAAAATATTTGGGTTAGTATACCAAGCACATGGACCAATATACTATTTCTGATAGACCTAACATGGAGATAGTGGTTTGAATAAGAAAAAGAGGATGTGTTTATCATAGAATAGTAGAGCTGGAAGGGGCCTATAAGGCTGTTGAGTCCAATCCCCTGCTCAATGTAGGAATCCGCCTTAAAGCATCCCTGACAGATGGCTGTCCAGCTGCCTCTTGAATGTCCCTCGTGTAGGAGAGCTCACAACCTCCCTAGGTCATTGGTTCCATTGTTTGACTTGAGACCTTTCTAGCAGTCTCCACACAATGCCCTAGATTCCCTGGTTGATCAGCATTGGACTCGGGATAGTGAGACACCAAAGTGATGCAGTGAGCCCAGGGGCTGATTGCATCCAGCATGAAACCAAACTCTGTACTCAATGGGTGCTTTACGAGGGAGTTCTACCTTGAGTCTACAAGGCAACACAGGTCACTCTGGGCAAATGAGGCAGCAGATTGGTTCAAGAGAAGGAAAAAGGAGGATTCTGGCCCTGGAAACATGGGCTCAGAGCCAGAGGAGTGCTAGAAAGGGTAATGAGCCGTGGCCTGAAGAGGCAAACGAACCTTGGGCAACCTTTGAGTAGTGCGACAGCTAGCTAAGTCCCCCAAAAGAAAAGGCGCTGGATGTCCAAGCTCAAGGGTAGTTATGGACTCGAAGGTGGGGTAGAAGAAAGGGATCATAGTGTGACTCTAGGAAATGAAAGGAAACCCTAAGGAGGTTCCCGGCTACTTGGATTGAGTGAAAGCTAATTAACCCGAACATTGCAAAGCCAAGCTGTGGAAGATAAGGGGGTAGAGTTATGCAAAACAAAAGGTGTCACAAGGGATGATCAAGTGGTACTTTAACCAACTGCTCTATTTTGGGAATGGAGATGCTTTAGGATTAGGCCATGTTTATTGCTGCGGCTCTGGATTGGTTAATTTAAAGTTACCCTCCTGGATTGTCTGGCTGGGGTGGTAAGTTGAAATCAGGTAGGCCTTTGCATGTATCCACAGTTCCATGGGAGGGATTCCCTTTAATTTAAACATAGACAATTAGATTTTGTTCTTTCTGCAGCTGTTTGCAGCTGTCTTCTAGATTCCCGCAGCCTCCAAACCTCTGCTCTGGCTGCCTTTCTAGACCAAAATGGATTCTTTTGCCAATATTGCCTGGGTGTTGCCAATAAAAATGCAAGGCTCAAGTTCCACATGTACAGAAAACCAGCATGTATGTCCCCGTAATGGCATCTCTTCCACATACTGCTGCAATTATAGCAGATGGCACTTCCTTTCTTTTCTTTTTTTAACCTGCCCCATCATCCTAAAAGCAGCTGCTTCATAGTTGCCTTATAGAATTGAACAGGCTGACTACAGGGTAGAATCCTGTGCAGGCATAACAGCCAAAAGGTTGAACTGCAGGGTCCATTACACTGCCTGTGTCTTTCCTGTCCCATCCCTGCTCAAGCATATTTTTGGCAACCTAAGGGGGGAAAAAGACACATGATGAAATAAACACACTTTTAGTGCTTGTATTCTGTTCACTTCGACTAGGTTTTTTCATGCCGTCTGGGAAATGAGCAGGAAACGGCACTCTCCATCATTGATCCCGCACTAATCCAAGTTGATCTTGTGGGGAATTCTTCGTATCCAAGTGGCTCAGGATTGTTGGATGCTTTCAACAGCGAAGATTTCCCACCTGTTCTAGAGGTAATGTTCTAAATCATCGTTGCCAGCGTTCTCAGATGTATGAACATGTTAACCTTGAAAATCCTAAATGACGCCTACTCTAAAGAGCAGATCACACAGACCAAACCCCAAGTGCAAAGAAGCCTTCAGTTTACTCGAGTGGTTGTCGTTCTTGATATCGGCTACAGGCACCTGGAGAGCTGCATTCCAGCCCTCCTAAGAGCTTCCCTGCTCTCACTGCCACATCCTTTATTTCTGCAACATTTGGCTTCTCTGGGCAAGAGGAACAAGAAAGTCACCCCATGTTCTTCCTCTCTTTTAGTCAAACCCTCTGGTGCCAAGTAATGGCAGTGGAATCATTGTGGTGCACACACCAGGGATGCTCTTGAGAGGGCTGGAACCTGTGTTTTCCAGATGCCTGTAGCAGCTAACAAAGCCAACAACTGCTACAGACGACAAGAGGCTTCTATATGTTTGCGAACTGGTTTATAGGAGGCTTCTGTATGCTTGGGAATTAATCATAATAAGTAAGGGCAGAATGAGAGGGAATATAATGATGGGGGGGGGGGGGAAACCTTTCAAGGGCATCCTGCAAGGAAAAGGGGTTCATTTAGTCACCTCCATGGTACAGATCTCAAGAGAAGAAAAAATGCCTTTCTCTTTAAAGGTGTCATAACTATTTTCTTAGCAGATGTCATAATCTGCTTTGCTCCCATGTTGAAGTGCTCTCCCCCCCCCCCCCCCGCACCAGCTGCACACACACATCTACACACATTATTTTGGAAGGCCGAAACAAAACCTGTAGCAAATTATACGCACGTACCTATTTGCACACAGAATTGACGAAAATTGATTCTATGTATTTATTTAAATTACCTTTAGGACAGTTTTAAGGATGGAATCCTCCCAAGGTGGTGATACATAGAAGAAGTGCTCCCATTTTGGGTGGAATAATCCATGAAATACTTGTGTGTGTCTGGCCAGTTAAGATAGGAATCCTTGGTGGATTGGTGAGTTCAGGGATGACATCTCTTGGAACAAGGGGCTGGATTTTGATACCAGTGATGACTTAGCAGTCCATGGATCCCTGTAACAAGCCCATAATACATATGTGCCCTATTCTGGCTTATTTATGATGCTTCATAGAATCATAGAATAGTTGAATTGGAAGGGGCCTATAAGGCCATCGAGTCCAACCCCCTGCTCAATGCAAAGCATCCCTGACAGATGGCTGTCCAGCTGCCTCTTGAATGCCTTTAGTGTGGGAGAGCCCACCACCTCCCTAGGTCATTGATTCCATTGTCATATGGCTCTAACAGTCAGGAAATTTTTCCTGATGTCCAGCCAAAATTTGGCTGCCTGTCACTTGAGCCCATTATTCCGCGTCCTGCACTCTGGGATGATCAAGAAGAGATCCTGGTCCTCCTCTGTGCGACAACCTTTCAAGGACTTGAAGAGTGCTATCATGTCTCCCCTGAGAAGACTGATATTTCCCCCCACAGTTCCTTTATATACAGAGTCTTTAACTCAGGGACTGGGTTTGGATGACACGCTAACCCACGATAATTTATTTTCCCGAGTAACCCATAATGGGTTAGCGTGTTGTCTGTGCATTGTTTTTGCCACCTATGGTGGCTTGTTTACCAAAAATAAACCACTCTGGAAACCCACAGTCTGTAATAAGGGTTATTTTACCCACGATGGGTTAGCTTGCCGTCTGTCAGCCCATTGTGGGTAAAGTGCATCATCCAGAGAGCTGCTTGGCAAGAGATGAAACACCCCTTGCCGCTCTTGCCCAGCAGGGCCATGATCGCACTCAAGCTCCTGCCCATGACCCCCTTACTGGCTCCAATCATGATCGGAGGCGGGGCACTTTATTTTTTATGTTCCCAGTTATGATTTGTGCCAAAACCACACTGGGGAAACTCTCCCGCACTTCCCTGTAACTTTTCCCTTGTGCGCAAATGGGTTTTCCCATTTACGCACTTGGAAAAAAGGTACCACGTGTTGAGAATTTGGGGGGGGGGGCGAAATCCACCCCCAGCCAAAGACTTGCCCCCACAAAACATAATTTTTAAAAACCATTTTTAAAATCTACCTTGCTATATTTATAGAATCTTAGAATCCTAGACTTGGAAGGGAAAGTTTATCAAATTCTAAATCTAATTGAGAGCCAGTATGGTGTAGTGGCTAAAGTGTTGGACTGGGAGTCAGGAGATCTAGGTTCTAGTCCCCACTTAGCCATGGAAACCCAGTGGGTGACTTTGGGCCAGTCACAGACTCTCAGGCCAACTAACCTCACAGGATTGTTGTTGTGAGGATAAAATGGAGAGGAGTAGGATTATGTAAACCGCCTTGGGTTCTTTGGAGGAAAAAAGGTGGGATAGAAATGCAGTATTTTTTTTTTAAAAAAATCTAATTCAACCCACCTGCAAATGCAGAAAATCTATTGCTACAGCATCCCCAATAAGTGGCCATCTGGCCTTTGCTTAAAAATCTCCAGTGAAAGGTTTCCGAGGCTCCAAAACCATCTGCATCCTGATTCATTTTGTTCTTGTTTCCCAAATTTTCTTCAGATTCACTTTCAAGGGCTGGACATCAGACTATCTTATAACGATGTTCAGTTGTTCCTGGCTATTGCAAAGTCCATTCCAGGTCAGACCAGCAGTGCTGTTTCTGACTCCAGTGCCTCAGATATCGGGGTCTCGGGTTCTGTTACTTCTTCTGGTTCATCTTGGGTAAATGAAATCTCAGAACTAGCGTCGGAATCCATGGAAACATCTAAGCACACTTTGGATCCTGTTCTTGGTATGAATGCAATGTTTAAACTAAAGTTGTTTTTTGCTGGTCTTATTCTGTTGAGTACAAAATTAAGACATAAGAATTAGCAAAGCCTATGTTGATAGTTTGTTTACATTTTCCTTGATTTATGGTATATAGAGATACTGTCCATTCCAACAGATTTGGGGAAACTCTTTCTGCTTGGGAGGAAAGTAGCAGGGTCAGTTTGATAGAATGGAGGCAGGGAGTGAAAGAAGAGGAAAATCCTTTACACTGTTTTTTGCTGAAGGAGGAATTCACCAGTATTTAGTTCTCCCAAACGATTCAATGAATGATAATTGCTTTTTGTGGGTGGAGGTGGAATCCTGAAAGTTTGGGGTCAACCTAAAAGCAATACGCAAAATACTTGTGTCGGATTTGGATTCCTTTCGTGATGGATTTGATAGACAATTGCAAGGAACTAAAGCAAATGAGAGGTTCAGGAAGTGGGGAAAGATAACATGCAAGGTTTTAATAAGGAGCCTACGGCTGCAATCCAAAACGTACTTAGTAGGGTGTTGTTGTCATTGTTAGGACGCTTTACAGAATATAAGGGGGCAGATTCCTGCCTGAGGATCTTACAGTGTAAAACCTGCCCTTGCTGCCTGTATGCTTCAAACTGCCTCTCACAACATCTGTGTGATGCTTTCATTCCTGGTTCTATCAAAACCCCATTCAAGACTCACATGCCATTGAACTTAGAGGGACTTGCATTCAAAGACACTTGGAGCATAAAGATACTCGTATGTGGAGTGAGACACCATGACTTTTTCTGCCAGCATAATTCTGGGGAGGAAATGTGTCTTTCTGTGTAGTGTTTATTTTTAAGTTTTATTTAAACAACTATATACCCCATCTTTTGTTGTAATGACTTTGCAAGGTGGTTTCCAAAAGTTGAAAGATGCAAAGTGAAATAAATTAAACAAGCAAATACTGGCTGGGTTCAGACGAACAGTGGGGAAAAGATGCCACCGTGGCTTCTTTTCCCTGCCCTATGTGTGCCGCTCACATGTCATTTCCCTAATTAACCTTGCTGCTATTATTATTATTATTATTATTATTATTATTATTACTCCCTGCCTTTTTCCCAGTACTGGGACTCAAGGTAGTTTTTTCCTAATTACAACTCTTGTGTTGTCTGAACTCGGTGAGGAGTGTGGCCGGGTAGGGGTGGGGGGTCATCCAAAACACCGAACTACCTATGGCTTCTTGTAGGGTGATTTGGAAGCTACCCTTGTCACATGACTTGCTGGGTTTGGAAGATGCGGCAACCCATGCTGCGGTGAGGTTAACAGGGAAATGGCAGGTGCGTGAGCAGAATGTCTGAAATGGCACTGATCGTCTGAACCCAGTCACTGGCTCTATTTGGATGATCAAACATCAGCTTAATAAGCTAAAATACGAACAGGCCTGCATTACATACAATTCCTTCACTGCTACCATCGTGCGAGCAAGGAAACAAGCTAAGATGCTGCAATTAACTAGCTTCCCATTATGTCTGAACTGGGAAATTACATATTATTAATAGCTTCTAAAGAAGCCAGGATATGAAGGCATAGTTAAAGTTGGTCTCATGTCCTTGCTTGTTTGGAAGCCATGATGGTGAACCATCTTTATAATGTCATATAGGTGACTTGTTTGACAGTTTTGCTTACAACATAAAAACAAAGCAAAGTTCAGCTTCTCAGTTGGGGGTGGATCAGGATCTGCTGATAGATTTTGTGCATTTTGAAGTCGATCAGCACAGATTTCTGACTCCCAATTGTATAACAATGGAAGTAGCAAAATGACTTTTCCCTCCCCTGAAATTATACTGATGAAATGAAGAAAACTGTGGGTTAGGATACTATGTTAAGTGGTTGTTGAAATGCATCTTTTGTGCTTCTTGGATGGTGTCACGACTCATCGTATCAGCTTTTTAACGCACACCAAAACTCTATACATGATAGAGTCTTCCTGCAGTAGAAGGAACGAATAAAAATATCTGCTTTTCTTTTAAACTAGGGATAATTTCTTGTGTTTGCAATTGATCGCTCTCATAGAAGATTTTGAAAAAAAATAAAATAACACTAAATGAATTTGTATCTAGGCTTTAACGGTGATAAATATTTAATTCCAGAAGTGCAGCTGGCCCGACTGCAGGAACTAGGATTTAGCATAGATGACTGTCGCAGAGCTTTGTTGGATTGCAAAGGTATGATGACTTTTTTTTTGTTCATTATGGATTTGATAAAATTGTCATAATAGTTTGCTACCAAAAAATAGATGAGCGATCCATCTTTCCACTTGGACATTTTTTTTAAAAAAATTATTTCATAGAATCATAGAATAGTGGAGATGGAAGGGTCTTATAAGGCCATCGAGTCCAACCCCCTGCTCAATGCCGGAATCCACCTTAAGGCATTCCTGACAGATGGCTGTCCAGCTGCCTCTTGAAGCCCTCTAGTGTGGGAGAGCCCACCACCTCCCTAGGTCATTGGTTCCATTGTCGTACTGCTCTAACAGTCAGGAAGTTTTTCCTGATGTCCAGCCAGAATCTGGCTTCCTGTAACTTGAGCCCATTATTCCGTGTCCTGCACTCTGGGATGGTCGAGAAGAGATCCTGGCCCTCCTCCGTGTGACAACCTTCCAAGTATTTGAGGAGTGTTATGACGTCTCCCCTCAATCTTCCCTTCTCCATGCTAAACATGCCCAGTTCTTTCAGTCTCTCCTCATAGGGCTTTGTTTCCAGACCCCTGATCATCCTCGTTGCCCTCCTCTGCATTTCTATACTGCCCAATAGCTGAAGCTCTCTGGGCTGTTCACCTTCCCCCCACCCCCCAATAGAACTTTGATTGCTCTTGCCCTGTGTGGTTCCCAAACTCTTCCACTCTGAATACTATTTTTCTGTTAGAGAGGTGCCTGCAGTCAGGACAAGTTAGGAAAGGACATAGGATCTGTGTTTTGGTTCCCTTTGCCTCGTACAAAGGCCACTTTTCCCTCTCCCGAGCTTCTGGCAGGGAGAAAGATGTATGCACACACAAAATGAGCGAGAGGTCTTACTCTCCATGCTTCAAGCAGGGAAGTGTAAACTATCTCTCAGCAAAAACCTAGTGTGATATAACAGAGGCAGTTGTGTTCTGGTGGGGAGTGGATTAATTGTCATTGTTGCGACCTGCCCTTTCTTGGCAGGGGCTTTCGGTTGTTCCCAAAAGCATGCATTGCTTCCTTCTGGTGTATGTATAGGGTGAAAGAAAACTAAGATGATCAAGGGGCTGGTGCATCTCCCCCGTGAGAGAAGGTTAGAATAGCTGGGATTGTTTAGTTGAAAAGAAAGAGGGTAAGGGGAGAAGACATGATAGAGGTGTGCAAAATCATGTATGATGTGGAGAATGCGGGTAGGGAAACATTTTTCTCCCTCTCCAGTAATGCTAAATCCCAGAGGGGTCATCTCTCTCATGAAGCTGATTGGTGGGAGATTCAGGACAGATCAAAGGAAAGACTTGTTCACACAGTGCGTAGTTAAACTATGGAACGCACTACCACAAGATGTAGCGATGGCCACAAATTTGGACGGCTTTAAAAGGGGGTTGCATAAATTCTTGGAGGAGGAGAAGGCTATCTAATGGCTGCCAGTCCTAATGCATATATGCACCAGTTGATGGGGAACGTGGGTGGGAGGGTGTTGCGGCACCTATGCTCTGCTTGTGGGTTCCTAGTCGGCAGCTAGTTGGCCGCTGCGTGAAAAGAGGGCTTGACTAGATGGACCCTTGTTCTTTCATTCTTATTATTTATGTATAAACTTAGTGTGGCTTTGAGGGGGCCCTGCTTTTTTCTTAATCCAATCTATATTTGGTTATTTACTTTCTGCGTGTTTGAAAGCATAGAGACTTAAGTCTAGCAAAATATTGATATTCTTATAGCTTCCTTTCCATTTCTTTTTCTTTTCTTTTTTTATGCTTAGGTCAGCTGAAGAAAGCAGCAAGCTGGTTGTTCAAGAATGCTGAACCTTTGAAGCCCTCACCGTTAGAGTCAAGTAATCGAGATAGCCAAGGCTCAGTGACTCTGCGTTTGATCTCTGGAGTAGAAATTAAAGCAGACAGCATCTGCATTTGTTTTATCGATGACTGCATGGATTGTGACGTTCCTTTAGCCGAGTTAACGTTTTCACGTAAATATTTCCTTTATTTGGCGTCCCCCCCCCCCACTTGTTGGAGGCCTTTGGGTTGTTACATGGCACAGTATTTGTCGCTTGTATTTCAACTTGTTGAGGCTGGGGAATCTTCAAAAGATGTGAGTGAGCATTTTACATTATCCTGAAGCCTGTTGTGTCTGCTGAGAATTCTGGCTTATTGGTGATGACAAAATGTGCTGTTGCAAGGTTGCCCAATCCATCCCACTTGGCTCCTCTTGCAAGCGGGAGCAGCTAACATACCCACAATAGAAAGCTTAGCGTTATATCCAGACCGGGACCCTGGCTTGTTGTTTCTCTAACAAGCTGGTATCCAGAAGTCAAGTACAAAACCTGGCTTCACGTTTTGGTTCGTTAGAAGAGAGATAAGCCAGGATTCCAGGGTTGGATATAATGCTAAGCTTTCTATATTGCTGTTAAGATCATGTTTACTTTAGCTGCTCCTGCTTACAGGAGGAGCCAAGGAGGAGGGATTGAGCATTGTGCTTGTTAACCGATAAGCCAGAACTGCCAGCAATTCTGGTTTACTGTTTTGTGCAAAACCCTGCCTCAAGGAAGGTTAAAAGAGAAGCTTTTTGGGGAGAGGGGTTTGTTATTTGTACGGCACAGTTGATAGAGGCCTTTTGAACACGCATCTCTCACAAAGTGATGAATTGTTCTTTGTATTTGGGCTCCTTTCTTTGGTATTTAAGAAGAAAAAAGAGGTCATTTTTTTTGTATAGATGTCATATTTATGTAATTTTAATTGCAGGTTTGAATTTCCTTCAGTACCTAAGAGCCAGTTCTGAAGGCTATGCTCATTTTACACTCTCGGGAGATTATTATAACCGTGAACTTTCAGGTAAGCGTTTGCCTGTTCCTAGCATCTGGCAATCGGAGATACGTTGCTTCCAAACATGGAGGTACCATATAGCTGTCGTGGCTAGAAGCCATTAACGCCATTCTCTCTACATGTAACAGTGCTTTTCAAAAAATGAAAAGAAAGACTAACATCTGCTTCTGTTTATACTAACTGTTCATATTCATTCATTCATTCATTCATTCATTCATTCATTCTCTCTCTCTTCGCTCAGGCTGGGAGCCGTTTATTGAGCCCTGGCCATGTTCCGTGTCCTGGCAACAGCAGCCGGCCAGCCGTCTCCACCCTTCTCGGTTGAAGCTAGAAGTGAAAGCAAAGCGTCGCCTGGATATTAACATCACGTCTGTGTTAATTGGTATGTCAGATTAGTAGTAGACAATACTAAGTCAGTAGTAGACAATACTGATTCAGATGGGCCAGGAGTCTGATTCGGGGTAAGGCAACTTCCAATCTACCATTTCAGTTACTTAACTGGTGTAGTGCCTCTTGTCCCTTACCAACCTGCACGGACACTGAGGTCATCAGAGGGCGTACTCCTGGCGGTTCCACATGGACCTATGGCCTGTAGTCCACTGGGAGAAGAGCCTTCAGTGTGGTGGCCCCCTTCCTATGGAACGCCCTGCCCCTGGAGGTCAGGCAGGCACCAACATTGTGTTGCTTCTGGCACCTCCAGAAAACAGCTCTATTCCAGGAAGCTTTCCTGAATTGACCAGCCACAGTTTTTACTGGCATTCTGTTTTTTAAGAAGTATAATTTTAGTGGTGTTTTAAACTTTGTATCTTATTGATTTCCTTCTTATATTCACCGCTCTGGAATCTGTTTCAGATATGGAGTGGTATACCAATTTTTGTAATTAATGAATAGTTTGGGGCTGCCATTTGACCTGTGCTATATTTCTTTCTATCATTCTGAGTTTGCATTGTTTTTTCCCCCTTTTTTTAGAGCAGTATACCAAAACCAAACAGTCATGGATGGCAGATTATTGTAAGCAGGAGAAAGAAGTGGAGGAAGTTGAATCCGAAGAATGGATGGGCTCTTCGGTTGATCCTCCGTCCTTTGGACAGGGTATGAATTGACCCTATATATATACGTTGTCTGTAGCAATTGCATATACGCTACTGTGACCTTACAGCAAGACCTTCGTAATATTGGCCAACACGCAGTGCTCTTAGTAGAATGCTTAGGGCACCACAGTTAGTAGTATTTTCCCTGTGCTTAATTCCTCTCTGACCATTTGCTGTTGGCTTGACACTGAGAGCGCTTGCCTCTTTCCGTCTGCAACTTCTCTATACATGAAAGATCAACTTGCAGTTTTTTGGGTTACCTTATATCGCATTGACATCCAATCCCACGTGAACATTTGCACCAAATCTCCTGCATGGCCCCAGCTCCTGCTCCCCGCTCTTACCCTGTGGCCCTGTTTTCCCCCTACATCAGAGCCCAAATTTCTGGCGCACGTGCTGCCACTCCTTGAGGGCCAGCTCAACTTGGAAAAGCTGAAGCAACCTCCGAGGCGTGGGATCCTTCTCTCCTGCTTTCCTTTGCCTCAGGGCTGCTCCTCAGTCAAAACGCTCCTGGTTTGACATTCCCCCTGGTGTTGACGTCTGCAAGGAAGTTACCAAAGAAGAGAGGGAGGTGGCAAAGTCCCTTCCGTTGACCTGAAGTCAATATTGTGCTAATTCCTTGCGCGTCCTTTCTACCTGTATCATGATATTGTTGTTGTTGCGACGGGCAACACCCTTCCACATCCGCATCAATAGGGCCTCACTCACCGGCTCTGTAACGTCCTGTGTGCTCCTATTTTCTCCTCCGTCTTTTGGTATGCACAACAATCTTGCCTGTATAGCTGCATCTTCCCCCTTCCTTGCTAATGTTGTCTTTCCTGTCTGCCAGGCCTTCCTCTTGTCTACCTTAGAACTAGGAGTACAGCCAGTCTGACTAACCTAGAGCACCAGATGTATGCTAGAGGTACTGTATCGCACGCTTCACTTGCTTTGCCCTCTCCTCCAAAATGTCTCGTGCAACAGGTCTGCTTTTTCTGCCGTGTGCCGAAAAAATTGCCTCGACCATTCCATATAGGTGGGCCCTTTGGATTGGTCTTCCACAACCTGGCGCCCTCCAGATGTGTTGGGCTGTAATTCCTACAGACAGCTGGTGGGGGGGATTGGGAGAGTTAGAGTTGGGGAAGGACACTTTAGAATGTGGGCCTCTAAAGGTCTGTGCGTAGGCAGAGCAGAAGCCCAAGCTCAGCGATGAATAGCCCTTGGTCCCCGGCCTGGCTTGGCTTTTATGGCTGCAGAGCATAGTGGTAACGAATCGATAAGGTTTCCGAGCGAATAGGCATATTCCAACTCCCCTTGCTCAAATTGGTAAACTAAATAAATAAGCAAGGTGTAGCCCAAGTGCCATGAACCCTGCTTTCGTTAAACAGCAGCTATACTAACCTGCAAGAACATTCAGTCATTGGTTTCAGTATATTTTACGATTAAAATGTCCTGGATTTTGAAATGTATGTTGATCAAACTCAACCTGAACATCTTTCATAAATATTGACCAGGGTGCAATAAGCTACTTGGATTATTTTTTTTTAACTTTCCTCCTCTTTGAATAGCAGTCCCAAATCTTCCATCACGATCTGTTAAAAGATGAGAAAGGGGCCAGGGTTGGCTTGTACAGATTTATATTTATTTTTAACAATACGAAGATTTCCCTGATTAAATGCTCAGGAGCGGAAGGAGCTGTGTGAGCTCTGGGCCCTTTGCAGATCAGTGTCTCTCAGGAGAATTGCCCGCTCCTTTCACTCACATGAGTGAGCGCATACATTTGCCCGCAGGTCTGAGTACTCCATTTTGCTGGTTCATCTACTGTGGGATAAACTGATGTTCTCACCATCTCCGAAAGGCTTTGCAGGTGCCTGTAAAAAGATAATGGGTAGCAGCTTATATTCATAATAGCTCCAGAGTTCTAGCCAACAGTTGGCAAAGGAGTAGCATCCTCACTACCTTTGTTGCCTTGATAAGCTTTCAAAACTACCTTTTATTAAGATAAGTTAATGTACATGTGAGTGAGAGGAACAGGAGCTTAGTTCACACATCACATTTCTCTGCGCAGTGTGAAAACTCCACTCAGCGATTGAGTTTGTAGGGGGTACTCACCACACAACATGTTCCAAGTCCACCATTGTGTGACTGTTGGCTCCTGTGGAGTTGAGTAAAAGTCAATGTGGCGTTTGATTGGCAGTTCCTCTACCCTCTCTCCTCCCCCAGTCCATCAGCCATTGCTGCAAAAAAAAAACACCCCAATCCTGGCAGCTCTCCTAGAGTGGCACTCGCTCCTTTCACCGCTCTAGCCAGGGAACTCTGTAGCCAGTGGGAAAAGTCCACTCAATGCAACAGGAAACTCCACGGAGCCCTCCACACAACAAGGAATACAACGGTTGTGCAGGAACTCTCCTCTGCACAGCATTGATATTCAAGGTGGAGTGTTTTTCAGAAAAAAACACTCCGCCTTGGGATGGAGTTTTCCCTCCAGACAACATTTTTCTCAACAGTGGTGTAACAACTCCACTGTGGAGTTCTAAAACCACAGTTGAGAAATGTGTTGTCTGAACTGAGCCAGAGAGGCACTCTTTCGTTTGTGAAGATGGCTGTCGATCCTAGTTGAATTGGCAAAGTCGGTGAGAAATAGCCTCTTTTAGGGTAGGGTGATGTGTGTGTTTTCCCTTTACCAGTTTCGCAAGGTGTCTTTCTAAAAGTGGAACTAGGTGGTGTTGCTTGAAATGTGACTTCCCCTCCCACTCAAGAAGTCTGGTCCCATTTCTAAGTCAAGTCTGGTCTCTTTTGAGCTGGCTTGGATATGAAATGCAGCTTG
Source organism: Anniella stebbinsi (assembly GCA_029215795.1). Taxonomy (NCBI): domain Eukaryota; kingdom Metazoa; phylum Chordata; class Lepidosauria; order Squamata; family Anniellidae; genus Anniella; species Anniella stebbinsi. The sequence continues at coordinate 411,514,270 of JARDYH010000001.1, read as the reverse complement.
CACCTTCCCTTCATTAGTAACCAGCCCTTTCTGCCAACCACCCTCCTTCCTCAAGCAAGGATAAACAAATGTTGAATTTTGGGGCTGAGGGTCCTGCGTGACAGGAAGGATTCACTGCTGCACAAGAGGGGCCCTGCAACGCCTCCGCTTAGTTGGAAATACTCTTTGCAGTGGACCAGACAGTTCTGCATTTTATTCAGCTGACTAGGAGTTCTGTGGGAGAGTGGTTCCTAGCCCAGGCAATTGAAACTTTGAAAGATGTCTGCCTCCTGCTAGCCAAGCCAGTAAAAACCATCCGTTGTGAAGCAACGTCTGATCCCAGCAGGAGAGGTTTAAGCCTCGTAGGCCAGGATCCGTGTCTTCACTCCCTAACTCCTTTTCTGTCTTTCCATTGCAGCTGAAATGAAGACCTCAAAGCGCAGGCAGCCTTTTGTGCCGTTCGCTTTGCGGAATCACACGGGTTGCACTCTGTGGTTTGCCACTTTAACAACAACCCCAACCCGGTAAGGAATTGTGGGAGGGGACTTGGAGACACTCTTAAGAGGGTCCAGAGCTTTCCTTGGGCTGTTTTTGAAATGTGCATGCAACTAACCAAACCTCGAGGTTTAGAGAATTCCTTGTCTTAAAGATCACTGGCTGATGTGTTTGCAAGTATTTCATTTCCCTCTTTTCCTTTTTATATGTGGGCTGGCTTGCTGCAGTGTTAGGTGTGCATCTCACTAAACCAAGGCCTCATCTACACCAGGCAGGATATTGCACTATGAAAGCAGTATATAAAAGGCAGGAGTCACACTACTGCTTTATAGCGATAGTGAAGTGCACTGACAACTGTTGGGGCCCATTGACACATGCCATATGCCGCTATATCCTCCTGCCTTTTCTGTACCGCTTTCATAGTGCAATATCCTGCTTGGTGTAGATGAGGCCCAAGAGGTCGCTACTGGCATTGGTCTGTTTTGCTCCTCACTCATGGCATCCCCTCAGGGCCCAGGCATGATCAGAGACCGACTTCACTTTAGATTTTAGATACCGGCTCTGTTGCAATGGCTTAGCCAAAGTGGGAACATATAAAACAGACAACACATTCCACACTTTGGTGTCTTTTTATTACCTAAGATCTTTCAACCTAGAAAATATTTGTTCAGATGAGTTTCATCTTATGGTTTCTCTACGCTTTCTTTTTTTTATTATTCTTTGGATGATACTGTTTGAAGAGGGATTTGGTGGCTGGAACAGATGTTGCTCCTCCTACATGCAGCACTGAGTGAGAGCACACCATCCTTGCCTGCCCCATTTCCAATCACATTGGATGTCCATGCAGGACCATGATGGAGTAAGATTTACGGGCTGAGACGCAGGTTATGAGAATTCTTTACCAGATAAAGTCTGGTAATTGACCAGACAATTGGTGCCTATGTGCACTGGTTTCACCCATGTGTCTCCTATCAGAACATTATTCCCCTCAGGGGATGTCCCTTGATATTCAAAGTGGGGTGTTGATTTGGCTGCTAGAAGATCAGTTTGCTATCTTCCTCGCAACATTTGTAGTGCCAGCTTTAAGAACATCAGAAGAGCCCTGATGCTGGATCAGACCCAGGGTCCATCTAGTCCAGCATTCCGTTCACACAGTGGCCAACCAGCTGTCGACTAGGGACCCACAAGCAGGACACAAGCACAATAGCACCCTCCCGCCAATACTCCTCAGCAGCTTGTGTACATAAGCATACTCCCTCTGATACTGCCAGTAGCATCTAGCCATTAGGACTAGTAGCCATTGATAGCCTTCTCCTCCAGGAATTGTCTACCCCCCTTTTAAAGTCATCCAGATTGGTGGCCATTGCTACAACTTGGGTAGTAAATTCCATAGTTTGACTCCTTTCATCTGTCCTCAATCTCTCACCAATCATGTTCATGGGATGACCCCAGGTTCTAGTATTACGAGAGAGGGAGAAAACAGTAAGCTTTGTCAACTGTAATTCTTGTAGTCAATCTAAATTTATGTTATGTTCCCTTTCACCGCTAATAATATATTCACAAAGAAGTTTCTAAATTATGCTCATGTAACCACCACACTAGTGATTCATGCGTTCCAACTTACTTTTGAGTCTGGAGATGTTTGCCTGTTTGGGCTTGGCTTCGTCACCCACCGGGGTGCCTAGAACCCAACTGGTATAGGTTCTGAAGTTAAAGAGGACAAAATTCACGTGGGGCAGGTGCCCTGCATGGCTAGGATAGGGAGGCAGGTGTGCTCCTGCTCCCTAGTGTGTGCACAGAAGCAACCAGAAAAAATACTGTCTGTTTCAACTGTTTTTCTGTCTGTTTCATCAACTCTGTAATAGTTATTTTTGTTTTTTCTGAGAATGCATTTCTTTATATTAAGATGCCAAAGCAAAGGTTGTGCAGTACTTGACAGTCGTGTGTAATTCTTGATTGTAGTGCTGCCCTCTCTCACAGTGGAAGTCCTGGAGTCATCCCAGAAGAAAACGGGACGTTTCTGGATGGTGCCCATAAAGTCAGCGAGTGGCACGAAGTTCTCACTGGTGAAGAGGTTCCATTTGCATTTGAAGCCAAAGGGAAACTGAGACACAGGTGAAGTGTATTGGGATCCCATTGTGATTATCGCTTTGTCTTCCATTATAAAATGTGAAATGAGAAACTGTAGTTTGATTTTGACCAGCATTTTATATGGCCCCAGCCCTCAGGACGGGCACAGCCAAGGCTGAAATGTAACACACGCCACTTATTTTCCCCGAGAAACCTGTTTTCTTGCCTTATTCCTGATTATGAATTGTGAAAAATATGAGCCGTCCTGGCCAATGGCTTGGCTCAATGTTGATGCTGCACTGGCATTCCAGGTGAGACTGAAAGCTTCTTGTTTTGTATGAGAGCAAATCCTCGCCTGTAACGAGAAGCCACTGTGGGTGTTGCGGTGGCTACTGCCATTTTGAATATTCAGGGCATGGCAGGGGCACCGCGTAGCTTCTCGTTACGTGTGAATCCTAAGACAGCCCATGGGTTGTGGTGGCCATTTGGTGTAAGGAGACATCGAACAATGGGTTAACTCCCCCTATTGCCAAAGAAGGCAGAGATCGTGTGACCTAGATTTTTGCCTCTAGGCCTGGTGCTGCTAAACTCTACCCAATTACTTTTCCAGTCTTTGTCCAGGACAGACCTTGGTTTTTCACCTCTTCTCATGTTTCATTCTCTCTCTTGACTGCTTTTTGTCAATGTGTGCCTCCATTGGGATGTAGGAGGACACAGAACAGCTGAGCCTGAGAGTGTTTGGGGAGAGGCCCAGCACATGGGCGATCAGACAGCTCGACCCTGCTGGCCTCACTCATCCATCAGCCTCAGCATAAAAGACAAGCCCGAAGCCCAGTTCAGGTGCTGGAAGCAATTGTTGTTTCTGCTTGTCCATAGCAGTAGCATTCCTGCCAGCTCCTGGACCCGGCTTGGATTATTCTTGAACCCGGAACGCCTTCGACTATTCTTCAGCGCATCCCAAGATCTGGTCTTGTTTTCCTTGGCTTCAGACAGATATCTTTGGCTTATTGACCTTGGACTGCTTAACGACCCAGTCTAGCTGCTGCTTATCTCTCATGATTTACAACAGTCAGATCAGCAAATAAAGTTCTAGAAACAAAAGGCAAACTACTCCAGTCTCTAAGGGGACTCCTGCTTAGTACCTACAGTGTGCTTATTCATGCAATGGAGGCCTGTTAAGAGCCCGATCCTTCCGGACCCTATACATGCCACTCTTAGCTACCATGAGGGCTTTCCAGTGCTGGGGCATGAGTGGAGGCCCTGTAAGGAGCCAAAGCCTCCCTTTTCAGAGGTAAATTTGCTCATTTACGCAGAGGAATGCCAAGCTGAACCTTTCTGGGACCTGTACTTGCTAGCACTTGCTGAAATAAGGGTTTCTGGCACTCAACAGAGGCCAAATAAGGAGCCAGACCTTTCCTCCTCAGGGGTAAATCAGTGGGAGTGTGATGGGAATGGGGCAGCCTGGTTTTTTATCCCCAACATACCCACTTTCCTGCCAAAATGAGGCCCCATCTTGGGATGAGGACGTTTGGTCCCCATATGGCTGTGCATACCAGAGGCTGAGAACCTAGTATTTCCCAAATTGCTTCCTCCTTCATTTTCACCTTCCTTATCCATTAGGTTAGTTCATGCACAAGCCATTGTTGGATGCCTCCTCACACCAAACTCAGAATAGAACATTGGGCATTTACTGCGAAGGCCCCTTCTGGTTTGGTGTGACAGAGGCATCCAAACCACATCCAAATCAGTCTGTGGATGATTTGCATATGGCATAGCCAGGGACTGTAGATATGCTAATGACCTCTTCTCCACAGTCCAGCTTGAGGTTGGCCCAATCGGGGAGAGGGATCCTCTTTCTTTATTGTATGGATTCCTTAAGCTGAACTCTGTTTCAAGGTCAGTGACGGGACAGAACTGGGTTGAGTCTAGCAGCACAAGGCTTAGAGACAAACATCTAAGTCACATTATCCCTTCCTTCCTGGGCAACGAGGGGAGTTAACCCATTGTTGGATGCCTCTGTCACACCAAACCAGAAGGACCCTTCACAGTGAATTTCCGGTGCTGTGTCCTTTAACTAGAAAGCTCTGGGTAATATTTTCATCCTCAAAATAGTGGTCAAATATGGGTTATGTAAGTATGAATAACTGTATGTATTAATATTACTCACCAGGTTCAATTATGCCCTGCATTCTACTTGGCAAATTGTATCCATCATTGGATTCCTGCATTGAGCAGGGGGTTGGACTCAATGGCCTTATAGGACTCTTCCAAGTCTACTATTCTATGATTCTATGATTTTATGATTCTATCCATGTGATACTACATTATTTATACAAATAGGGGTAATGATTTCCCGCCCACCCACCCCAGTGACATTGTGAATTTTGAGCTGGCCCTGTTATGAATACGATCGTATTCATTCATCTTTGCCTTATTCTAAAACTTAACAGGCATACGCACGACCTAAGGATTCACCAGCTGCAAGTGAGAGTAAGCGGCTGGGAGCCAGTTAGTCCAGTATCTGTCGACAAAGTAGGGATATTTTTCCGCTATGCAGCCCCTGACAAGAGCACGTCTTCCTCTACTGTAAGTTCCTATTTTGAGTACCTCCTTTTTGATTTTTGTAATGATAACTGTTGGGAACCATCAAGAGTGGCATTTATGTATCCATAAAAAAATTAAAATGTGGTTGACGGGCAGGGAAGGACCACTGAGACTTTTGGCTCAGCTGATCGTAATATAGCCTTGGCTCAATTACTTCCTTGGACGTAACTCGCACCTCTAAAACTCGCACCGCCTGGCACCAACATTGTTCTCTTTTCGGCGCCAGGTCAAGACTCTCCTCTTCTCTCAGGCTTTTAGCAATATCTGATGAGCCTGGGTTTGTTTTGTTTGGTTTTTAGGTTTATAGCTTTTTAAAGTTATTACAGTGGTTTTGAATGTGTGTGTATATTATGTGTATATTGTATGTTTTTGCTGTTTTAATTTTTGTGTATTGTTTTTAATTGTTTTAATCTTATGTAAACCGCCCAGAGAGCTTCGGCTGTGGGGCGGTAAGCAAATGTAATAAAATAAATAAATAATACTTACACCAATAATAATAATGACAACAACAACAACATCAAAGTAATAAGGATGATGGTGGTGGTGATAATGATGATGTATTAGAATGGTGATTTACATGCAGGTGTGTGTGGACACACACACTATATCAGGAAAGCTGAAGTCCGTGTTGAAGGAAGATTCTGTGAGATTTGTGGGTTGGTAATGGTGCTGCGGTCCCACGACCGAAAATAGATTTTGCAATCCTTGCCCTTGTCCTGAAGGTGTAAGGATGATGATTCCGTGCGGCTCAGCCGCTGAAGAGCTAGCCAGCACCCCAACTACCGAATCGGCCCTGGCCTAGGTGCGCATGCACACATGTGCATGCAATTAGCATTGCATGGAGGGGAGAGAGGGACGAGCTCCTTGGCACGCTGCCCCCTTTGCATCTTCGTTGCCAGTTTTGTTCCCTTCCACCTGTTGGGAAGGTGAGCGTCCGCAGTGAGGAGAAGGCTCCGTCTAGAGAGGCTCCTTGCAAGATTTAGAACCCTGGCTCTCTGCTGCAGGTATTCCCCTGCCCAGTGCCTAGGAGACGATTGGGGACATGACGGAGGGGGCGAGGCCAGTGAGCTTAGTTCCGCTCTTCCTCTCATCTGATGTTCATCATGGGGTGGGGTGGGGGAGGAGAGCACCTGCTTAGGGCCACTAAAACACCTTGTATTGAACAAGGGCATCTTAATCCGCCTCCTATCTCTTTGTCATGAGAAGTGAGCCAATACGTTCCAGGGACTAGACTGTCGCCTGCAAAGTTGCAAAATTATAGTACAATGCTGTTGCTCCAATCGATGCTGCAGAACAGCATGGCATGCCTGTTGCTCCACTGCTCTGTAGTACTATTTTACTACATTCGTAGGCTTTCTGAAGGGAAGCGGGGGGACAAAAGCCTGGCCAAGCAGCCTTAAAGAGCCTTTGGATGTAGACTTGGAGACAAAGATTGTCATTCTATCCTGTGAGATAGAATTAAAGGGGACTGTTATCATCACAAAACGTTTCTGTCTTTTAGGGATTTGTGATAGGGGTGACATGGGGCTTTTGGTAGATGAATTAATTCAAGTGTTTCTGGATCAGGCAATTCTGCATTCTACGATGCATGCCTTTCTGGAGGGAAGATTTGATAATATTCTAGTCCATCAAAGACTTTGTATTTGTGGCTCTGGGGAGGTTGAGGATGTTTCCCGCTACCTACTGAGATGTTCTCTCTAGGCATAAATTTCTAGGCATATCGTCCTAGGCATACATTTCTTGCTATCATTCTTCGGTCTCTGTTGAACAGATCCCTCTTAGAACAGATACGTGCTCTTCTTTCTGACACCGATGCTTTTACCACTGTTCAGGTAGCAAAATCTGCCTTGGCAGCAAAGAAAACGCCTGCCAAATCACAAACAGCTTAGGGGCAATGAATCTGATCCTGTTGGATATGTGTATTTATGTGTATATAAATAAGTGATTGTATTGTGCGATTTTTCTTTTTATGTATATTGTGGTGGCCTAAGACTCCAAGCAGTAAAGTTATTACTACTCTATTAGAACAGGTATTTTGCCATTTGACAGCCATTATTTAGGGTCTTATTTTTTGTTGAGTGTAGGAAAAATGATATGGTAGATAACACTTTGCCAGGGGGGTGCTTCTATGTACAGCCTTTACACATTTCTGACAACGGACTTCTTCCTTGACTGTGAAAATGGTAGAAAACAGGCTGTTCTCCTTTTTCTTGATAATCTTCCCAGCCCTTCCTACGGCTAGCCATTTGGGCCTGCTGTTTGCCGGAGAAATATTGTGCTTTACGAGGGAACTGAAAGGTTCCCCAATGACAACCATTGTGTTCTCATTTCAGTCTTTCTTTCCTAGGTTGGCAGCCCAATTAACAGAACAAACATCATTCATCCACATGTTTATGTGAGTAGCGATTCTTCTCCATCTCCACCCCTTTGAAGTTCAGTTGTCGTCAATATGCCTTATGATGGTGTCCTTCTGTCATTGGAGTTTGATCTGATTTGATTACGAAATGGTTTGGCATAGCAGTTAACAGAACAGAGCCAGCGCTTCCATCGTGGTTAGACTCTCTGACCCTGTTCAGACGATATGCTAAGCCACAGTGGTTAAGCATGTTGAGCTAAACCTTATGGCTTAGTGTGTTGTGTGAACCACGACATGGCAGCTTGTGGGAACCATTCCTAACCACGGTGGCTATGTAACCATGGTTTAAACATGCTCACAAACTAGTTGCTGCAAAGGAGTTAGCGGCCTGACCATGGCTTAGCGTGTTGTCTGAACAGGCCCTCTATGTTAAGAGTGTCGGACTAAGACTGGGGAGGCATGGGTTCAAAAAATCCCCTCAGTCATGAGCCGCTATGGATGACTTTGAGCTGGTCTCTCTCCCAACTTTGACCTGCCTCACAGGGTTATTGTGACAATAAAAAGGAAAGAAATATATATGCTGCCTCCTTGAAGGAAGGGCAGGATGTTGGTGATGATGACGGTGATAGACTTTTAATGAAAGTTGTGTTCTCACTCGAATGACTGAGAAATCCATTCGCTTGAATTTTCAATGCAGAATTACCAGATTTGCTATTCCTGTGCCTAAACTCAAGCCAGAATCCATTTAGACATCTAAATTCAAACTTTTCCAATGCTTGCAGTGCAATTTCAAAAACAAAACACCCCACCTTACAAAATTAGTAAATTAGTATATTTGGGGTGGGGGTGGGGAATCCCCCCCACTACTGTATTAATTGGGGGGAAAACACTTAATTTATTTTTTTTGCACTTTTGAAAACGTGCACCCAAAAATGTGGACAGTTGAAAAAAATATATTAACAAAAATTTTATTAACAAAAGGAATCTATACATAAATGTCCATTCTGGCTGCTGTTGCTGCTGCTGCTGTTGTTGCAGAGTTTGGACACGTCCTACTATTTCAGTAACTTACTTTCATTTTGATTTTCTTTCTTTTTTATAATGTTACAGTTTTCTTCATTGCCTCCAGTCCGAGTGGTATTTGCTGTTACCATGGAAGGCAGTGCTCGGAAAGTGATAACTGTGCGTTCAGCCTTGATTGTAAAAAACAAACTGGAAATTCCCATGGAACTCCGGCTGGACAGCCCTTCAGCTCCTGACAGTAAGTGTGGATCAGGCCCCACTGGGCTACAGTGTTCCAGGCAGGATGTGTTCCCGTTCCCTTTCTGGATGATGTTGTGTATATCAGCACAGACTTTCTTCCAGCTGTTTATTTCTTTATTACAGGGGCATAAGATAGTTGTGCTTGGGGAATTTCTTTTCCAAGCCCTAGAGATGCCTACTTGCACATGTATTTGAGAGTAAGCTCCATTGAGCACAGGGAATTTGCTTCCAAGTAAGCATGCGTAGGGTTGCACTGTTAAAGACTTCATACATTTAGGCTCAGTTCAGACAACACTTTAGTCAGCGGTGGTTTTAGAACTCCACAGTGGACTTGTTACACCACTGTTGAGAAATGTATTGTCTGGTGGGAAAACTCCACACAATGGTGGAGTATTTTTTGGAAAACACATCACACAGAATATCCGTCCTGTGCAGAGGAGAGTTCCTGCACAACCATTGCGTTGTGTGGCGGGCTCCTTGGAGTTCTCCATTGCGTTGAGTTGACTTTTCCCACTGGGCACAGAGTTCCCTGGCAAGAGCGGCGAAAGGAGCGAGTGCCGCTCCAGGAGAGCCGCCAGGATTGGGTGTTTTTTTTGCAACGATGGCTGATGGGATACTATCAGGAGGACTCCATGGTAGCCCATAGCCACATAGCTGTGGAGTTAGAACATGTTGTGTTGGGAGTACCCCCTAGAAACTCAACCGTTGATTGGAGTTTTCACACTGCGATGACTAACGTGTTGTCTGAACTGAGCCTTATTGAAGCCTAAGCTCTTGTGGTGCCAGAGCCCACTTTGTCAGATGCATGAAGTGTAGCCTTCCATTGACAGAAAGAGAAAGAGATGCATGTGGATGCAGACAGAAAAAGAAAAGAGTTGAGGCCAAGAGGCCCAGTAATGCAAGAAACGGGCGAGTTTCACTGCAGTGCAGATCACAAATGCAAATGAGAGCCAAGCAAGGGGACAAAAGAGCATGTATACACTAGTTGCTGGGGAGCATGGGTGGGAGGGTACTGCTGCACCCGTGTCCTGCTTGTGGGCCCCTGGTCGACAGCTGGTTGGCCACTGTGTGAACAGTGCTGGACTAGGTGGACCCTTGGTCTGATCCAGCATTAGGGCTCTTTTGATGTGCTTATCCTTTGCTGCCTTGTGTGGCTACCCAGGAGGGCTTCCTAGATTTTAGGAAGTGTTTACAAACTCTGGAGTTAGGGTCCTTCTAGTCATCTTTGCCCCATACAGTGGAAGTGTGCCCCCTCCCTCATCAGGAGAAGTGGGTAAAGTGAGGGCTCTGGTGAGATTGTGGAGCACAGGGAAGCTTTCCCCACCTGGCCCTTGCCTTAAGCAGCATGTCGTGGAGCTACTGGAGATTCCAGAGCGAAAGATCAGGCAGGGAGAGTTGACAGTACTATTGAGGTCGCCAGTTGAAACCAGCAGCCCACGTCAGAGACGTGAGGGCAGATCCTTCGATGGAAGTGCGTTCAGAGGCCAAGACAGAAAGCGATGGACCCAGTCGTAAGGGACGAGTGAGCCCCACGAGTGCCACTCCAGAGAGTGCGGGGAGGGGGCAGCAATAAGGGTGAGAGCCACTTGCCAAAGGGGAGTATGCCAAAGCCTCACCGAACAAAGGCAACTTGGCCCACAAAATGGTAGCAAGATCCCCAAAAGGGGACAACACTCTTATCACTCTCCAATTCCAATCCTGCCAGTCGTTAATGGGGACTTACTGTGCAAGGACTTCTAGTTGGGAATGGAGGGGCGGGGATTTCATGCCGCCAGGTGTGCTTCTCCATCCACTCCAGAGAGCGCTCCTTGGGATGGTCCTCTGTCATACCTGCTTCCATATTAATCTCTCCAGCTTATCTCATCATGGTTTCTCATTATTAATATGCGTAGAAGGTCCTTCCCCCAAATTGGGAAGGAATATCTCTTCCAGAAGAGACTCCTCCACATAAAGATGATTTACCCAACCCTGACTCCACCTGAATCTCGCAGACCAGGTTACCTTTGTTCCCAAGTGTCCTTGTTCAATGTGAGGACATCTTTAATACCTTCCCAAAGCTAAAAAGAAAAGCATTTCCAGGAAACTCGTTTTAGAAGAGGAAGAAGTTTGTAAATTGTTTCTCTTTAAGAAATGTTCTGCTCTGAAAAAATAATGTTGCATTTCTCCCTTGGTTGCAGAGCCTGTCGTACTGCCTTCGGTGATGCCCGGGGATTGCTTTGCTATTCCCCTACATCTCACGTCCTGGCGACTGCAGGCCAGGCCGAAGGGGATGGGAGTTTTTTTCTGCAAATCCCCAATCCATTGGACAAATGTTCAGAAGACTTCGGAGGTCAGTAGCAGCAAACGAGAGTGCCACGCGATGGAGTCTGAAAACAGCCGATTCTTCAGGTGATTGAATCTTGGGGAGGCTGAACTCCTCCATTCCCTCCCCCCGGTACTGATAGAAAGGATGTTGTGCTGGCAAAGGTTATGGAGAAATAGGGAGAAGGTGTCTTAGAATGGAACGTGCTTGAATTGCCTTGCTTTTGAGGCCTTCCGTTTAACTTCAGGTGTGTCTCTATGACTGCAGCAGTGCAAGGGAAGGTAATGAAACTTCCACAGGGGATCTTACAAGGAAAGTCTTGCCTGGACTCTGCTCTAATGCTGCTAGAAAGCGTTGTCATGTCCACTGGACTTCCCTTTGGCTCAGAGGGAAGTAAAAATTAGCATGGAAGATCCACGGAGCGCCCAAGTTGACGGCTGTGCCACCTCATGTATCTTGTTGACATGTTCCTTGAATTTTTTTGCCGAATTGAAAAGTACAAATGAACAGAAGTTCTGATGACTAGGTAGGAAGTTTGCAGTTAGTGCACAGAATCAGGCTATTTGCGACCTATAAACCTGTTATGGAGGGAAATTCTTTTGATTGAGCAATGTAGGGCAATCAAATATTAGTGAGGCAACTGTTTGCAAATAAAGATATTTACCAGTATATATAAAACACTTGTCTTTAAAACCCAAAGAGTGTGGTAGTTAGAATAAGGGGAGGTTACTGCATGGAGACATTGGGGAAATTTATGGGCGTGAAGATGAGCAGTCGGGTTCAGAAACTGGATCGACTGTGTTGCAGTATATGTAGAGTTGTCAATGCAGTATGGAGAATTAAATGCTAAGCAACTCGTAATTGCCATGCTGGATCTCTTTTTCCCACCCTGTGGATACTGAGAGATACAAAGGATGTTTGCAATGGATTTTCTGTAGCAGCTAAATTGTTGGAGCATGTTCTGCATTTGTAAGGGAGAAAATTATTTCCTGGGCGGGAGGAATATCCCTACTGAGGCAAAGAGCCAGTGTGGCGTAGTGGTTAGAGTATCATACTGGGAGTTGGGAGATCCGGGTTCTAGTCCCCAGTCGGCCGTGGAAACCCACTGGGTGACTTTGGGCCAGTCACAAACTCTCAGCCCAACCTACCTCACAGGGTTGTTGTTGTGAGGAGAAAATGGAGAGGAGGAGGATTATGTATGCCACATTGAGTTCCTTGGAGGAAAAAAAGGCAGGGGATATAAATGCAATAATAAATAAAAATAACAAAAAATACCTGGCTGTGATTTCCGGCTCCAAAATTAATACCAGTATTATTATAGGCTGTTTTTTGGTATATAAAATAAAATCCAGGGTGGCTTAAAAGCATAAATAAAACAAATACAAAAAGTCACAACATTACATAAAACAGTAAATTGAAAAAACAATAAATACAATTAATAGAAGAAATTATTGTTTAAAAGTAGCAGTTGACTTAGCATAAAGAAAGCATTCAGATAATCCCAGAAGCTCTCTTTAAAAGGGCCAACAAAAGAGGGAATGAGGTGGATTTCCCTGAAGAGAGAATCCCACGGTTTTGGCAAAGCCACCCTGAAGTCCCCTTTCTCTGTTTGGGGGGGGGGGGGGGGCAGCCAACCCGGTGCTGACACCCCCTATTGCTCAGGAGCCAGAGATCATGTGACCTAGATTTTTGTCTATAGTCTTGACGCTGCTGGTCTGCATTCCCATCCTTTCCCTTGCCTTGGCCAGGACAGAGCGCTACTCTTAGCTCTGGTTTAGCCTGACGGCTTCCACGGTGTCACAGCATACAGGGCCCAGCGTCACCCTAAACTTCTCCTCACATCACAGCTCATTCTACCAGAGCAGAAGTGATGTCCGCAGCCTTCTCCACTCATGCACCTCTTGCAGAAAGACGTGGGGCTAACCTTCACTAACCTCCACCGTGTAGACCCCTTTGCTTCTGTGGAGGCCGCATTTGGAAGAAGACTCCTGCAGCATGTTCTTCCTCCCTCATAGTTTCAGCAACGGCCACCCTTCCCTAGACGTTAGGTTAGCTTATGCACATCTCATTGTTGGATGCCTCCTCACACCAAACCAAGAATAGAAACGTTGGGCATTTACCAGAAAGATTCCTTCTTGTTTGGTGTGATGGAGGGCATCCAAACCACATCCTAATCTATCAGTGGCTGACTCATATACGGCATAGTTAGGAACATTTCATCCACATTTCAGCTTGTGCTAGGCCCAATGAGAAAGGGAATTCTTCTCTTTTTCCTTCTGTATCTTATGGACTCCTCAGGTTGTACTGTGTCTCAAGCTCAGCCATGGGGCAGAACTGGGTGGAGTCTAGCAACTCCTGACCTAGAGACAAAAACCTAGGTAACACGATCACTTCCTTTTTGGGACAATAGGGTGAGCTGGGTCATTGTTATATGCCTCCATCGCGACAAATCAGAAGGAACCTTCAGGGTAATTGTCATGTGATTTTGTCCCATTGTTGCCGCTGAGAATACCACTGTCAGTGGTGAAACATGGAGCAAAGCTTGCCAGATGTTAGGGAAGAGAGCATCCTCTGGCCCTGCTGGCTGGTGCTAAAGAATTAAACTGATGAAGAGGTTTGACATGTGGCAGCGTGGTCCAATATGCCAAACGGTTAGAGAACAGTTTGTGTCTTCTGTGGTGTACCTGGACCCTTATTTATTTATTTATTTATTTATTTATTTGTATTTCTACCCCGCTCCTCAGTCAAAAGAGGCTCTCAGAGCGGCGTACAATCAATCAGTAAAGAAGACAGTCTCTGCCTTCAAGCTTACAATCTAAAAAAGTCATGACACACAAGGAAAAGGAGTTGGGGAGGGAAGGGGGGGGGGAAGAGAGAGAGAGAGAGAGAAATAAGTAGACCAGCAACAGGGCTGATGTGGTTGTCCTGCTCCTGAAGGAGGGAAGTCCTCCAACTGGAGCAGGCCCTGATGTTTCCTCTGCCTGCTCCACCTCCCCTTGCTCTTTCTTCTTCCCCACAGGGTCACGATATCAGTTTAACCCTGTGGGGTTGGGGAGTCACACTGGAGCAGGCCCTGTTGCTTCAAAGGACAAAGTTCAGGCCTGCCATTTGGCCGCCTGGTGTTTATTCACATGCGTCTGTCTTTCTCTGTAGGTTTTGTGTGGCTATAAAGAAAGAGAATTATCCAGACTACATGCCCTCCAGCATATTTTCTGACAGTGCTAAGCAGATTTTCCGGCAACCTGGGCACACCGTCTATCTCTTGCCAACGGTAGTCATCTGTAACTTGCTGCCTTGTGAACTTGAGTTTTACGTTAAGGGGATGCCAATTAATGGAACACTAAAACCTGGCAAAGAGGCACTGCTGCACACAGCTGACACTTCGCAGAACATTGAGCTCGGTAAGGCTGTACTTGGGGGCCTTTTCACTGTTTCTTGCTGGTAAAAATGCAATTGAACACTATGGAATGCTTAGTCACCGTGCAAACAGCTCTGGCCCCAAACAAGGGGATCACTTCCAATGATGAACTCAGACTGTAGCCAGAACAAGCCCCCTGATAAACAAGGAGTAGGTATCAGTACGCTCAGGGAAATCCAGAAGTATGCAGAAGTACAAAATGAAAGACATGCCCCTCCCCCCCACTCCAAAACTGCCCGTTGAAGGCTGAGCATGCTCAATAGCCAGGAGATGTAGAATCATAGAATAGTAGAGTTGGAAGGGGCCTGTAAGGCCATGTAGACTGTTAGTTGTGGGGGGAGAAACTGGGAATGGGATGGCCTGTTAGAGAAGGATATGACTGGCTGGAATCCTGACCTGGAGTAGGCCTACTCGGAGGTGAGTATACATTGTAGGTCCCACTTGTCACCTTGTGTTGATTTGTGGGTGGTAATGGAGAGGACAGGTGATTGCCGAATTCATAGATTAGAAGTAGAGCGATGTACGTGCTTTTAAAGAAACTGCTATGGACTTCCTTTGTCCTTATTTTATAGATCTTCCTTTTGGGGAGGATTTCGGTTATTTATTTATTCATTTATTTATAGCATTTCTGTACCTCCCAATTGCTGAAGCGCTCTGGGCGGTTCACAGAAATTATCCATGTGGTCTCTTCAATGATCTCATGACAACAAGTGAAGAGACCCATGGATATAATCACGTGATCTGGAAGCTTTGGATTAACATCTAGAAAGGGAGCCACGCTCATTGCCTGGGTGTGGGTATGGGGTATCTATTGACCAAGCTGTGTGTTACGTGGCTCTCACGTGGCCAAAAGAAATCCCCCCCCACACACACACACCTGGGGAAAGGTGCCTCTCGGGAACTGTCAAGAAAAGATGACAAGTTTCCTTTCTCTTCTATTTCAGGGGTCTCCCTAGAAAACTACACACGCTGCAAGGAGCTTCTGATACCCCCTGGAACACAAAACTATATAGTACGGATGCGTCTATATGATGTTAACAAGCGCCTGTTGAATCTCACTATAAGGATTGTGTGTCGGGCTGAAGGGTCCTTAAAGATATATATTTCAGTACCGTATTGGCTCATCAACAAAACAGGTAAACTAGCCAAACTCTCTACGAATTCTGGTCAGGGTCACTCATATGACAATGAGATGCCTGCTTTGCACTGACTTCAAGAAAAATCTGTAAAGAGTGAGCCATTAAAGAGAACAGCTGATGCTAAGCATATCTGGCATCAAAGAACACGCAGTCTTCTTCTAAACACCGCGAGTCTAAATTTGCATGCAACTGCATTCCGTGCTCTTGTCTGTGTGCCAAGGTAGCACTACCTGTGCAATGCGCAGCCACGGAACTCTGCTGTTCCGTCGCTGCAACTCCGTTTTAACAGTTCTCAAAAGGATGTGGCTTGTATCTATTGGCTTCAGTGTATCTTTCTTTAAAAATCTGTAAACAAGAAAAGAAAAAGAAAAAAGGCCCAAATTACATATACCAAATTCAATACATTCAAGAGGCAGCTGGACAGCCATCTGTCAGGTATGATTTAAGGTGGATTCCTGCATGAGCAAGGGGTTGGACTTGATTGCCTTGTAGACCCCTTCCAACTTATATTCATACACATATTTTTAAAAAATACTTCTAAAAATATATTTTTTTTACAAAAAAAGCGACTCATAGTCCTCTTTTTACCATCCGTTTGAAAAAGCTCGAATTTTAACATTGTTTATTTGGGCCACCCGGGATTTTCCCTCCCCAAGGTGAAATTACGCAGGATTTTGAATGTGGATTGGGTTCCTCCAGACTAGGGAAGGCTGCCTCTGAAGTGTGGTACTGATCTTGCAAACCTTTAAGGATTTAGAATGGCTGCAGCTATATGATCCCATCTTGCCATTGGCAAGCAGATAAACCCATGGTGCCTGACAGACGACTTGATAACCAACGGTGGGTTAAATAAACCTGACTGCAGGCAAATAACCCATCGTGGGTTAAAAAATTCCCAACATCACAATAACTTACAATGGGTTAAATAATCCATGCTGGTTTATTTAACCCATCGTGGGTTATCATGTTGTCCGAAATTAGTGGGGCGGTTCGCACAATCATTGCTGTGCATGCCAGGTGCAATTTCCATAATCACTGTCCGGGCATGGCTTGTCATGTTGTCCAAACCTGGGTTTGTTGGAGGGGAAACAACCCTCCAATAACCCATGGGCTGTTGTAGAGTTATTGGAGGGTTGTTTCCCCCTCCAACAAGTCATGCCACCCAGGTTTGGATGACATGCCCAGGCAGTCATTATGGAAATTTTGATCATGCTAACCATGTCAGTATTTAAATAACATGTGTTGGATGTCTTGTTTTGGAACAGGTGATTCTATCTAGTTCTGTGATTAAAAGTACACAGCCAACTGCCTAAAGTGCAAATGTTACCGTGTTGCTTTTAACATTATCCCATTGCTTTTAAAGGGTTGCCTCTCATCTTCAGACAAGATAATGCCAAGATAGATGCAGCAGGCCAGTTTGAAGAACATGAGCTTGCCAGGAGCCTAAGTCCTCTCCTCTTCTGTTATGCTGACAAAGAACAGCCAAACCTGTAAGCTTCAGTGATTGCGATGGACTGTTGCAAGAAAACCATGCCCTAGCGCAATGCTGTCTAATAGCATTTAGCCTGTGATGACTTAAAGCTGACAATTTAATTAATTACTTGGCTTTTTAAAGCAACTAAAATGGGTGTGGGCCATGCTGCAGAAGACAGCCAAATTATTGGTGGTGTAGATTTGGTTCATTTCTTAGTTTGTTTTAAAATTCCCTACTGTGGTTTGAACATGAATGTTAAGAATATAAGAAAAGCCTTTCTGGATCAAGCTAAAAGCCTGTTTAGTCCCAGTATTGCATCCCCACGGTGGCCATCCAGGTGCCTCTGAGAACCCCCACAAGCAGGACACGATCATATCCTCTCCCACTCACGTTTATCATGTGTGTTACCCTGAGGGCTTTGGATATAGGGCAACTCATAAATTGATGAACTAAATAAAACTGTTCCTGTTGTGACTAAGCCTGTTCCCCTTGGGCTTGGAGAAGGAGTTTCAGGCGATCTATCAGAGTCAGATTCTGATGCAGAAGAGACGGCGCCAGAAACATACCAGCCTGTATGGGGAGTGGGAGAGGCGACTCTCACGGGCTCTTCATCAGCTGGGAATGAACTTTCGCCAGCCCTTATCTCTGAGGGTGTAAACAACCCACAACCTGGGAATCAGTGTTCTTCCGAGGGGAAGAACACTGAAAGCCTAGCTGATCCTAGAGTCCGCCGCAGACTAGAGCTGGTGGAGCGAAAGAAAGGAGAGAGATGTTTGGCCCGGCTAGTATTGGTTGCTAAATTAGCACGTTCTCTTCTTTGCTGCAGTTGCACAATGAGAATTGGGAGAGGCATCCATCCTGAAGGCATGCCCGGCTGGTGCCAGGGCTTCTCGCTGGATGGAGGAAGTGGCGTCAGAGCCCTTAACGTGCTCCAGCAAGGAAACAGACCAGGCCTTATTTATAATATTGGTATGTATATTGCAATATGGAACAATTAGTTTGCTGATTGATAACTGGGGTTTCCCCCTAGAATTAGCATCTAGAGTGGCTTAAAACTATTAAAATCCATCACAAAATCCAATGGGCAGTGTTCTGGTGGCTGCGAGGAGGAGATCAGAAATTTTCAGTTACGTTTTCAGTTAGCCGTGTTTTATCTAGTCTGAACCTGAATGTATGGTTTAGGGAAACAAACCAAGGTTAGTTGGCTTCCCCCCCTAAACTACAGTTAAAGATAACTACAGTTTGCCTGGGTTTGGTCAGAACGGGTAGGTGTGGTTAACTCAAAAAAGAAGCAAAAGCTTCCAATCTCATGATGCCACTGAAGCAGGAGGGGGAGGTAGTAGCTCATGCGCATAGCACTCTCTGCCATAGTATAGTGTTGCATCCAAAGAAGGTCAGTACCGAAATGCAATCATAATTAATTAAATTCCGAGCTATAAGCCAATTCACAACAATACAGAAAGGATTAAGAGAGCAAGGAATAGTAAAATAGGGTAAACTATATCTCCAGCATCAACTTTTCCCCCTTCAGTAGCAGCAAAAGGGAGGAATGTATTTATTTAACTAATTTTTAGGCCACCTTTAAGGTATGGGAGGGAATTCGTTTCCATGTCTTTCTTCAGTGGGAGCGAGGAACAAAGATACTTCTGGAAATGTTAGTTACTCACCTGACTGAAACTGATAAGCGGTGTATAAATTTCTAATCCACTTCGCATTCTTGTGAATGAAGATCATCCCTAGTATGAATCATTCAGCAAGGCTTTCCTGCTGTCCTTGGCTGCAGATTGAGTTGGCGGTTAACGCCACAAATGAAAACTTCAGGTTTTGTTAAGCCACAGTTACCTGTTACATCTGAACTGGAGAAACTGGTTTAAACTCAGATTTCAACCCAGGGTCAGTTTTGACATCCTGGTTTGTAGTCTGAGATTAAACTGAGATTAGAGGCCTTCAAGAGGCAGCTGGACAACCATCTGTCAGGGATGCTTTAAGGTGGATTCCTGCATTGAGCAGGGGGTTGGACTCGATGGCCTTAGAGGCCTCTTCCAACTCTATTATTCTATGATTCTATGGTGTCGTTGTTCGGTCCTAATCTAATGAAGATGTCCTAGAAAATATTAAAGATTTTAGGGTTCTATATACTTCTTTCTAACTGGCTGCATTTATTATAACAGGTATTGATGTCAAAAAGGGCAGAGGTCGCTACATTGACACTTGTATGGTAACATTTGCACCTCGCTACCTCTTAGATAACAAATCCATGCACAAGCTTGCCTTTGCACAGAGAGCATTTGCTAGAGGACAGGTAAGGACACCTCAGTCCCTCTTGATACGTACAGCTTGCCCAGTGTTTTAATGTTTACATCATAAAAGACTCTTGTGACATCATAAAGATGCCCCAAAAAGCTCACACCACATACAACTGTTAGCCTATATTAGTGCCTGGTATTTTGGTATTTTCTGCAATGGGCCACCTCTCTAGAATTCTCTTTTTTAAAATTCTTCTTTTTTTTTGTGGTTTAGGCTGCAATCTTATACACACTTTCCTGGAAGTAAGTCCCATTGAACTCAATGGGGCTTACGTCCAAGTATAGGATTGCACTGGAGATGGAATTTCAAACTGCACTTCAGAATAGATTGTCTTCCCAAGGCGATTTTCAACAGTCAGTAAATAAGTATCATAAGAGTACACAAAATTGACAATATTAAAATTGCAGCACATAAATGATAAATCAGATAAATCAATCAAATACAAAGATTAGGTAAAACAGCAATATTAAAATAGCAGCAGATAAAATAGTCACACCATAGCCTTCCATTCAGAAAGTCAGGGGACCAAAATCACACCAGCGTCATGGCAATAGTGTAGACCTCATTCACTGAGGTTATACCAGTTCCAGTATTAACTCCTGTACCGAATAATAATAATAATAATAATAATAATAATAATATGCCTAGAACGAAAAGCTTTAATTATCACCAGCAATATCACTAAGTCCTTTGAATTACTTGGTAGAAGTGGTGTATAATTTCATTCATTCATTCATTCTGCTATTGATATATCACTAAATATAATAAAATCCGTATGCAGTTCAAATGTAAATATTAAAATCACATTTAAAATGCAACATTAAAAACAATTCCAGTTATAATAAGAGCAATACAATGAGCAGCAAGATGGAGCAGCATGATTAATTTAATGACAAGCCGAGGAAAGCCTGGGTGAACAAATGTATTTTCAGGAGGTGTTTAAAACATGCCATATTTTCCGCCTCCCAAACTGCATGAGGGGAGGGTTTTCCAAGGGTGGGTGCAGCTACCAAGAAGGCTTCGCTGCTGAGGTATTTGCATTGCAACATTGGGTTGGTTTTGGAATTACCAGCAAGGCCTTTTCCGACGATCTGGGTATATATAAGGGAAGGCGGTCTGTTAGATATCCTGATTCCAAGTTGTTTAAGGCTTTGTAGGACAATAAAATAGCCTTGAACGTGGCTTGGTAGCTAATAGGCAGTCAGTGCAATTCTTTTAACACAGATTTTATGTGAGCATAGCTGGGTGTCCCAGTGAGCATGGATCCATCTCTGTCACTTTAGGCTCAGGTGATGACTAGCTGCAGCTTCTGAACCAGGCACAAGAATAGCCCCACATGGAGCGCATTACAGCAATTGAATTGTGAGGTTACCAGTGCATGGATCGCCAAGGCTAGGCTATCCCTATCTAGATGCAGGCATACCAACCGAAGTTGGTCCCCTTGGCCTCCAGGGATTGAGATGGATCCAGGAGCACCCTGAAACTTTGTTCCTACTCCTTCAGAGAGAGCGCAAGCCCATCCAGAACAGGCAAACACCCTAATTCCTGGACCTAGGGAAATTCCAACCCATTTGGTCTCTATAAAACTGGGGCATTAAATAAATGTGATGAGCCAAGAATGAGCAACAATTTTGCACAGTGGAAATGATCCTGGGGGTGGGGGGTCTTATTGCTATCACTGTTGAAGATGCATTAGTGCAACCCATCAATTGCACAACATCAATAGTGCTTGCTAGTCCTGGGAAACCCATCACACTAGCAAGTGCCATTGATATTGTGCAAGCGTTGCTTTCCACCAGCGCAGTGTCTGTACAGCGGCGCATCATTGGATACCTCTTCAGATGTCAAAGTCAGGTGGGGAGGTTTTCTGTAAAGGGTCGTTAACGAGACCAAATCATGGTGGGTGAGAGCGAGCAGTCATGCTGAGGATATTTTAATGCAGTTTTTCCTGTCAACTCCAGTGGCTGCTTTTCAGTGCGTGATAAAATTGCCATCCTCTGTTGATCAGAACTATTAGATCTGGGGGGTGGGGGGAGAGGAGGAATGTTTAGTTTCCTAAAGGAGATGAGAAATATAGGTAAAAGTACTGTTGGATCTGTTTTCAGCTGCAAAAGTCCCAATTCTAAAATCGTTGGGGGTTTCAGTTAATCTTTGCAGAGTGGGAGATGCTGAAGATTTAACTTACTATATATGCAATATGTGAAATAGGCATAGACTTTGGGGCTATTCACACTAATCCACACTCAGTGGTTGAGTGTGGGTTGTTTTGAACTGTGGGTTGTTTGTTGAACCATGGGCTATTGTGTTGTCTGAATGCAGCCCGAGTGGCTTGCTAACCATGCAGTGTGACTTATTTTCTTGATTAAGCCACCTTGAGAACCTATGGCTTGTTGTTAAGCTGTTCAGGGTGGTTAAGAACCCACCCTGCGGAAAATATGCTGCATTCAGACAACACACTGAGCTATGTTTCAACAAACAACCGACACTCAACCACTGAGTGTGGGTTAGCGTGTTGTGTGAACAGCGTTTTATGTTAGAATAGTCTAAATTGGTAGTGTTATAATAGGTACAATGGAACTGAGTGTCTTGTTAGCAATGATTTGAGAACAACGTAAACTAAGGAACTGATGTATTTCTGCTGTTGCTGTTTAATCACTTGTGCCATTTAGAGATGCCTTGTGTGTTCTCTTCCTCTCTCTCTCTCTCTCTGTGTGTATATTGTTCTTGTGCAGAAATCATCATCTGCAAATACTGTCGGTTGATGATGTGTGCTTTCTCATCAGGGAACTTCCAATCCAGATGGCTACATCTCCACCCTGCCTGGCTCAAGTGTCGTGTTCCACTGGCCGCGCAACGATTTTGACCAACTATTGTGTGTTCGGCTAATGGACACTCCAAACTGCATTTGGTCCGGAGGCTTTCAAGTCAACAAAAACAATTCCTTTCATATCAATATGAGGTAGCTAGTGTAGGAGTCATTTTATTTTAAAGCTTTTAAAACTCTCTCTTTTCCTCTCTCTCCATTTTAAAAGCAAATGACGTGTTTGCTGTTGATATGGCAACCTGAATTTGGCATGGACAGTACCTTGTCATGACTCTTTTAGAGAGCAAGATATTCGTATGAAATATGCACGTATTTCCGTTGGGCCTCCCTAGTGGGGCTGGGGTATGGATGAGCTTTTCAGGAGATGGATTGTCTTGTGTATTCTCATATAAACGTACAGCCCATGTCAATACAGATAAAATACATTTCCTCCTTCTTAAAACATCAAGTTCCAAGAAAAATGCAGGAGAAAAGGGAGGTGATGGAAAGACCAATTTGTCCTACATGTTGCCACCCAG
Source organism: Anniella stebbinsi (assembly GCA_029215795.1). Taxonomy (NCBI): domain Eukaryota; kingdom Metazoa; phylum Chordata; class Lepidosauria; order Squamata; family Anniellidae; genus Anniella; species Anniella stebbinsi. The sequence goes on along the minus strand of JARDYH010000001.1, from coordinate 411,491,521 downwards.
TGGTCCAGACTCTGGGGAGTTCTCTTTTCTGTCCACCAGGAGGCAGAGTCATTTGACGAAAAAGACGAGCTCCCTCTCGCTTCCAGCTCCTCTGTCTCTCAGAGGAAAGGACATGCCTGCCTGTTCCAGTTAGGTAGGGTGACCATATGAAAAGGAGGACAGGGCTCCTGTATCTTTAACAGTTGCAAAGGACAGGGAATTTCAGCAGGTGTCGATCGTATGCATGCAGCACCTGGTGAAATTCCCTCTTCATCACAACAGTTAAAGCTGCAGAAGCCCTGTCCTCTTGACCATGTACAAAAGAGGTCAGGGCTTCTGCAGCTTTAACTGTTGTGATGATGAGGAAATTCCACCAGGTGTTGCATATATACAAATGACACCTGCAGGAATTCCATTTTCTATGAAACTGTTAAAGATACAGCAGCCCTGTCCTCCTTTTCATATGGTCAGCCTAAGTTAGGCAATGCTGATTTGGACACCAAACTAAAAGGGTCCTCATGTGTGCAAAGTTATACGTTAAGATCTCTTCAAATGCCACAGTCTTTTGGATGTCCCATTCTGCAAATGTTACAGCTGAACCCTCAGTGTACAGTCCATTGAAGAATTCTTCTTGGCCTCGCTTTCTGATGTCTGTGGGGCATGCTGATCTTGCAGTAGGTGAACTTGGTAACAGGGCAAGATAGTGATGAAGTTGTCAGATACAATCCGGATAATCTTGTTTACTGAATTAGAGATGCTCTGAAACTATCTTCCGGGTCTCTGTGTGGCTGTTATTTGAGGTTCCCAAGCAATAACCTATTCAGTTCCCAAAGTCCACATCTGTTTGTCTGGCATTTTTTTTGAGGGGTGGTGATGATGCTGTCTTTTTTTTTTTTTTAGCTGAGTAACAGGCATGATGGACTTTATCTCCTCAGTGGATGTTGGGAACAATGTGACTTTTCAGTTGCATTTTAGCAGAATGCTGAGAATGAACGGCCCTGCCTTCTAAGCCCAGGCATCCTGCACACCAGGCAAGAGATTAATTCAGATATTTCCTCCTCTCCTGTGAGGGGAGGATGGAGCTGCTCTGCTTGCTGAATTGGCTTAGAGGTTTCCATCTCCTTGCCAAGACTCTGAGTAGTCAGACCAACCTTGAGTTCCAAAAATCATGTAGCAAAGTTAGCATGAGACAAATTTAGGTCTCGTATCTTGAAGTTAATCTTGCAAGGCAGCAGAAGTCAAGGTTGAGACATTTCGCATCATACCTGCAATGCCTGTGACCACAACCCTATCCTTGGGCTATGCAAAAGTACTGTTAATATCTAACCCTTGTTGAAAACTGCAAGCTATGGATCAAGCCATCATATTTTGATGAGGTGCTGGAAGTTTTTGAAAACCACTGTGCTGCTTCTGTTTCACTTTCTGCAGGGACACTGTTGGAAAATGTTACTTCTTACGAGTAGAGATCACTCTTAAGGGAGCGACATACCGTGTTTCATTTAGCGACACTGATCAGTTACCGCCTACATTCCGCATCGACAACTTTTCTAAGGTAAAGGGCTCTTGCTTCTGGGAAGTACAAATGTGGGCATCTGATTGATATGCAAGAAGCAAAAGCTATGCTGTAAGTAGACGGGACGTTGGATGTGGACTGTTGAATCTCACCTTTGCTCCAGGTTCATTGAATGGCTTTTATGCAAGTGTGTGTCTGAATTGTTGTGGATCAGAGTTTGTTCACGCCTTTCATTGGTATTGCTGTAGGTCCCGATTGTGTTCACTCAGCACGGTGTTGCAGAACCACGACTCCGCACGGAAGTCAAGGCAATAGCCTCGTTAGATTACGCCTGGGACGAACCCACCCTCAAGCCCTACATAACGCTGACGGTTAAAGGGGCTGGCTCCTCCGAAATCACTTGCTGCATGGATGACTTTCAAGAAAGCAAGCAGCTCTATTATGAAAACTTCATTTATATTGCGGCGACATACACTTTCTCAGGGTAACTCCTTTCTTATATGGTGTGCTGGGTGGATAGTGCTGAAGTGATGGCCTGCCCATTACTGGTAGTCACGTATTTCTGTAGCCGTCCTTCATCCTGTTTAATTTCAGGTTGGTTTACCAAGCTGCAAAACTATGTGAGTTTCTCCTAACACAGGCCTTCATCTTGCTCGTTCTTTTTATGATGAGGAGCTATTGTGCAGCACTTCCTTGTGCTCCCAGGGGATTGTGCAAATCAAGAATTAATAGCCCAGTCCTATGCCTGTTTCCTCAGAAGTAAATCCCATTGCATTCAGCAAGGCTTACTTCTAGGTAATTTTGTATAGGGTTGTAGTCTAAGGTCTGTTTTCATGTTATTTAACCACAGGGTACTTGTTTAAAATGAACACTCTTTTAAAAAAACACAAAAGCAACTATTGACTGTTTTATTGGGTGGGGGTATATTTTTATTTTATTTTACCTATGGTGGGTTAGTATGTGTTTTCTGTCACGCCAGAGTGGGTTATGGAGATTGCCTACAGAGCTGCTTGGCAAGAGCGGCCAAAGATGTTGCCATCTCTCTGCTCCTCTCAGGCAATCTCTATTCCCACTGCAAAGGAACCTGGGATAAGCTACTCTGTGTAGCTTGTTTGCCTGATTGTCTGACAGGAGCACAATAGGTTATTTGCATAACCACCTCCCCAACGTAGCTTGCCACTCACCATGGGTTAGTGTGATGTGTGAATTGGACCCATCCTATGACTCCTCTTTTTTTCTCTCCTTTTCGTTGTGGTCGCCCACTGTTGAAATATTAGAATGCAAGACCCAGGAATCTGTTGTTGATGTACCCTGTAAAGCATAACAACAATATATTTGCTTTAAAGTCATACAAATATCATCATCAACCAGAATGAAATTCCAGCTGTCTGTAGCTCCCTCCTGGTAAGAAAAGTGTTAAAAGTGCTACAGGCTCTGTTCTATCTAAAGCAATGAAAATATTTTCCTGCGTCATCAGCTTGGCTTTCCTAAAAATTGCCTCTCCAATCAACCCAGTAATGGCATATTCTGTAACCTCAAAGCTTGTATGCTTCTAAAGCTCTTTTTGAAATTCCAGTCTACAGGAAGAAACCGGAAGACCAGTTGCTTCAGATAAAGAGGTTGATCGTGCTGAGCTTGTCCTGGATGTTTGTTCGAAGACACTGAGAGTCGTATTAAAGAAGAAGGTACGAAACCCCAAACTGGTTTTTGAGTGGTGGTTCTCTCAAAATGAATGAAAAGTATCAAAGTTGTATTGGAATGATTTCACTAATCGAGAAGAGTGATGCCCCACCTTTGATACATTGCTAAATTGCTGTATATTTGTCAATATAGCAAAGTCTCTTTCGCAAGAACCTTCAGACAAGAAAATATGAAAGCCATTTGGCTCTCTCATCTGCCTTTTGGAAATTTTGAAAGCTTGTATTTAAGCCCCTTCATAATTCTTTGTGATCATTTGGGAAACTGCAGATACGTCGTGTTGCATTGGGTTAGAAATAATGTCAAGTCATGGTTTAGTATATTGAGTCATGCTTTCAAGGAAGCTCATATGCTCCTCCCTCTCCTCACATCCAGCGATTCTCTTCCAACTCCCCAATTTGAGACAAATCGTAGGGTCCTCAAACTATGATTTGCACTTGCCCCACAATTCAGGATTGGAAACAAGGATTGAACATGGTGTCCAGTTCTGGTTTGCCTCAAGTTGCAGGAAACCAGATTCCGGCTGGACATCAGGAAAAACGTCCTGACTGTCAGAGCAATATGACAATGGAACCAATGACCTAGGGAGATGGTGGGCTCTCCCACACAAGAGGCCTTCAAGAGGCAGCTGGACAGCCATCTGTCAGGGATGCTTTAAGGTGGATCCCTGCATTGAGCAGAGAGTTGGATTCGATGGCCTTAGAGGACCCTTCCAACTCTGCTATGGTTCTGTAAACCAGGAAAGGGGGTGGGCTGTTGCATGTGAGGGGAGAAGGAGGAAGGGAAAGAAACCAGAGCTCCTTGAAGACTCATCCATATAGTGTCAAACTGTTTGGTGTTGCACCAGGACTAGCCCATTTTCTTGGCCTCATTATAATGGGAAGAATAATGGTAGGCATGTTAAGCGCTGATCAGCCTTCACTGCAGATGGAATGGAAAGCACAGTGTAGTATGTGATTGAACATTGCTTAATAGTCATAGCGAAAGCAACATAAATGTGCACACAGAATTTGTGTCGATGCCAAACGCATGAATGGCCGATATTGGGAGAGGTGATTTTGTTCATTCAATTTGAATTCCCCCCATCTCTATCATACAAGAGCTCTTCTCCTGTTTTAATCTCATAAGAGGTGAGCAAGTGGGACCTGCCACAAAACATTGCAGTGTACCCTTCTCCAGTAATTTCCATTTTTCTTTCTCAATTAACACTCATCTATTTATTTATTTATTTCCTTATATATTTATTTATAAGCGGTGGGGGTTGCCGCCTTTAAGGGTAGAACTTTCAATGGTCACTGAGCATGCTCAGTTATATTTGGGCTGTTTGCAAGGGGGGGAGAGTCCCCTTAAGTTTTTCTAAAAAGATTTGTGGCACTTTTCGCAAACTTTGGGGTGCCCCCCGAGCGTGCTGATACTCCCCCCTCTGTTGGCATTCGCCATTTGAGTTTGCTGATCGAGGGAGTGATGTGACAAGCATTTATCTCAAGGTTTTTATCTCTAGTAAATGTCCAGTGCTCTTCATCCCGGGTGAGCAATGGAGGGAGCAATAGTCAGCGTCTGGGGTGGTGGGCATGGAGTCATTCAGTTTCCCGACTCCGAGCTCAGAGCCGGGAAAATGTGCTTCCTCTCCCTTCCCCATCACCCAGCGAAAGAACTGTGCTGGTTCCCTCTCTGAGCTCAGAAAACAGAGCACTGAGACAGGGAAAAGGGGATGTTCCTGGTGGTGGGAAGGGCTGCATTACGCTGTTTCCCGCGGCTGCCCCAGCCTCCTTCCCTCTCTCTCTGAGGTGCCGCTGCTAGATGGGCGAAATCGCCCATCTAACAGAAATGCAGGGCAGGCTGGAGCATGGAGGCGAACGTTGCCTCTGCGCTGCTCCCGCTCTGTATAGGATTCTCTTCAGCCTCCGAATTCAGAGACTGACGGGAATCACGATAGGATATAAAGGACCCACTTGATGCATAATGTATAAAGCAACCACTTGATGGCTCTAGTGAAGTGTGCCTTGGTCTACTTGCCATCCCTGGCGTGGTTTGTTCACAGGAGCCAGGGAAGCGCTCTCAGTTGTGGAGAATGACGGGCGCAGGCATGCTTTGCCACGAGGGCTCCGCGGTCCCTCACCATCCGAATAAGCCGTCCCCTCCTCGGATCACAGAATCCTCCATGATCCTGGACATTGCAGGCCTGGCTGCGGTCACAGACAACAGGTACACCAATCTCAAAATCCGTTCCATTTTATTTAATATATTTATATCCCACCCTTCAAAAAATGTAAACAGACCACTGAAAATGCAAAACAGCAGAACCGTTCTGATAGTTCTTAAAACGACTTAAAACTCAGAGCAGAAGGATTGGAGCGCAAAACAACTAGCAAGCCTGAGCCAATGGGGGGGAAAGTCTTCATCTGGCACCGAAGAAATGGTAAAGGCTAAGCCAGGCGAATATTTCTGGTGAGGGGCTTCCAAAGGCAGTGTGCCAGCACAGAGAGAGCCCCGTCTCCGCTCATCCTCCACCCCCTTCACCTACCCCCCCCCAAAAAGCCTCATGAGACTTCTGAGGAGATAAATGTGGGAGCAAGCAGGGAGGTATTTATTAGGGCTGTGCACAGACAACCCCCTACCTGCTTCACAGGCCGATCTGAGATTCAATTGTTCAAATTATTTGCACGTCTGATAGGTCGGATGGATGATCTTTCCCCGGCGCCTCCCATCCCACTCTGCTTTTTATCTGGACCTGCTGTGAGCGCTCACAGCGGATCCAGGTAAGGAGCAGGGGGCTCATGCAGCATGGGTCCAGATCAGTCAGAAGTGCTTCAGACCTGATCCAAATCAGCCTGGAGCTGACCCACCTCGGTTCCGGACGAATTAGATCTGAATCCGCTTGCTTCAATTTGGAATTTGTATCCGGAGCCAAAGCGGTGCACAGCTCTAGTATTTCTTACACAAACTCATGTAAGAGTGCGATATTTTCACACCACTTTTAAAAGACAAGTGATGATGAAGGTTTTGAAATTGAATGCATTTTGATATAGGACTTGTTCAGATGTAAGTTCAAACCATTTACGAGCATAGTCTTAAGGGCCCCTGGATTCACCCCTCCCTCCTCGCTTGGTTTGTTGTAGACCAGGAAAGGTGGAGGAGAGCAAGCAAGGCCCAGGTTCCATAAAAGTTTGTTCGTGTAGTACCAAACGATGGTTTGGAGCTTCATTTGAACCTTTCATCGTCTTCAGCAGCAGCTTTGAAATTCCGTTCATCATACTTGCGTTTGTACATATTTGCACTGCAGGGACACCTCTGTTTCCTCAGCTTCAGTCTGTCCCACGATTTCCTGTCCAAAAAGCTTTAAAGGTTCCTCATTCATCTAAGAATGAGGATGAAGGAACTTGAAATCAGCATTCAGATAACATTACTTGTGAAACTAGTGCATGTTCCGTGTTCAGCCGAATAGCGTACCAACCTTATTTCATCCTCAGCTGAATCAGCCCTTGACAGGAAATGGTGGGCTATGAATGTTACCTGTTGGAGAAAGTGGAATGATTCAGCTCTGCAAATGAGTACGGTGGTTCGCACGACATGACAGACCACCATGGCTTAATTTAACCCACAGGGCCTGTTGTGTCATGCCAGGCACCTGCAGATAACACAAGTGCCTGGCTTGCTGTGGCTTGTTGGGTTATGCAGACCCAGGCAGCGGGGGTTGTTTGAAGGCTAGAGAACCCTCATATAACCCATGAGTTGTTTAAGGGTTGTCTAACTCTCAACCCCTTCTGCTGGGTTCACATGGCAAGCCAGGCACCTGCAGACGCTATGCAAAAATGATGTCCGTAGGTGCCCAGTACAACGCTACAGTCCCCGCAGGTAAACCCACGGTGGGCTGCAGGGTCATGCAAACCAGGGCATGATCAGTGCAAGTGTGATGCACCGAATTTTAAAGCTACTGATGAAAAATGTCAAACTGCATTCACGGTTTTATTCTTGCTTGCACTATCCTTTTTAAGGGATTTTGTGAATATAGCCAGTGGAACCTGCAACACAATGTTGCAGTATATACTCATTTCCTAGAAGGAGTTCTCCTATTTAGGATTCTAGGCAGCCATGTTCTCCTCCAGAAATAATATAAGGTGCAAAAAGCTCAAGAAGACCATTCTACTCCCTTTCCCCTCTAGTTTTCCATGTTTTCTGACACGTAACCAACTACCTCTACAATACTTTGATTCAGATCTAGCACCTAACTGGTACTCTGGGAATTGGTGTCAGTAATAGAAAACTGATGCTGTAATTGTAGATGGCGCTCAGGAGCAGATTGATGCTACAGGCATAGCTGGCACATTCTTGGACCAGAGACCCAACAAGAAATGACCCTGCACCCTTGAAATGACCCCTTACTATGAAAAACTGTGGGCTTTCTAGGGCTCTAACATGGAATTAAATCTGGGTATTCTGTAGTTGGATGAGTGATGAGTGTATTTGACAGTATCCGTTTCTGTGCATAGGTGAGATACCAGGCTTCCTTGTGAAAGTGGTGTGATTGTATGTGTTTGAAGACATGAACTAGAGTAACTATTGTCAACGTTTAGGATATAGGGATGGGTTTGTGGGTGAAAATAAAACAAAATATGGAAATACGAAGAAATAATCAAAAACTGGGGAAGGGTGGTGAAATGTAGGCCCAGAAATGGACACACTTTGCTTTTTAGGTATGAACCGCTGATGCTGAGAAAACCAGACAGACGGCGCAGTACCACACAGACCTGGAGTTTTCGAGATGGGAAGCTAGTCTGTGGCATGCATGGACTGGTCGTACAGGTGGGCATTGTTATTTTCATGGGCGTTGCTTGAAATGAATGTGGGTCAACCAGTTTGCTCTTAATGCGAAGAACCTCAAAGATCGCTTTAAAATTTATGGCAAGATGCATGTGGCCTGAGCTGTACATTTTAACTGTACGTTTATTGATGCATTTCTGCTAAGGGCAACAGGCATTAATTGATCAGGAGATGTGATAGAGCTATTCATTTATTTACAGGTTAAAAGTAAGGCTTTTTAATCACAGTTCATTTTTTGTTAGTTCAGGACCAGCCATAAAATGCTGTGTTAGCACACAATGCTAAACCATGGTGTGCCACCACACCACCTATATATTAGGCCCGGTCGTGAGCACCCCTTCTCAGGACAAGCGCCACCACTTGAATAAGCCTGAGGGAAGGGCGAATTAACACTACCTTTTCCCTTATAGCAGAGGGGAAAAGGGTATTAAGGTTTTGAAAAAGGTTCTCCTGTGACTATATTGGCTGAAGGTGTAATGTTTTGTGTTTCTTTATAAAATAATAGAGCAGGTTACAAAGCCAAGCTGACACGTGGTTTGTGGTAGCAAAAATAAAAGAAACAGTTTATTGTTGTTTACAGTTCTTTCAAATCAATTTAGCACCTGCCTATTCTTAACCCTTCTAATAATCTTACTAATAATCCTAAATCTTTAAAATAATTCTGTTTAATTTCACTTCATACACTTCTGACGAGAAGACACACAGCTATCTTCCACTTAACTACCCTCCACCCAACCAACTCACTACTTACAAACCTCTCCCTCACACAATATATACTCCTCCCCCCTCCCTTTTCCAGCATCACCAGCCAAACCCACTCAGTCCAACATTCCACACTCTCCAAACACACTAACTCACATATGTAAGGAGACAGAAATGTGGGGTATCGTCACACATGGTTTTACAGTACATCGATGACCCTCTGTGAGCCCGAATGGAGGGTCAGGTTCATAGACACCCCACCCCACACACTCTTTTCATGCAGGCAGGTAGGAGAACTCCTGCTGAGTTTAGCTCCACTTTCAAAGAAACTCAGCATTATTTTTGAACAGGGAATCCTAGTTTGGAACAAAGAATTGTTAGTTAAACCAGCTAGCCTTTGAACCCCTGGTTTGAAATTGGCTAGTTTAGAAACTGACTAAAGATTTCTGGTTAAACTGCAGTATTATTATTTAGGGGTTTTTTTATTACATTTATATCCCACCTTTCTTATAGAATCAAAGAATCATAGAATAGTTGAGTTGGAAGGGGCCTATAAGGCCATTGAGTCCAACCCCCTGCTCAATGCAGGAATCCACCTTAAAGCATCCCTGACAGATGGCTGTCCAGATGCATCTTGAAGGCCTCTAGTGTGGGAGAGCCCATGACCTCCCTAAGTCAATGGCTCCATTGTCGTACTGCTCTAACAGTCAGGAAGTTTTTCCTGATGTCCATCTGGAATCTGGCTTCCTGTAACTTGAGCCCATTATTCCGCATCCTGCATTCTGGGATGATCAAGAAGAGATCCTGGCCCTCCTCTGTGTGACAACCTTTCAAGGACTTGAAGAATGCTATCATGTCTCTCCTCAGCCTTCTCTTCTCAAGGCTAAACATGCCCAGTTCTTCCTCCAAAGAACCCAAGGTGACGTACACAATCCTTTTCCTCCTCTCCATTTTATCCTCATGACAACAACCCTGTGAGGTAGGTTGAGCTGAGAGTCTGACTGGCCCAAAGTGAAACCAAACATAGCTGAAGGAGGAGAGAGCTGGGTGGAGCACAGAAGTCCAATCCTTTGCTCAGGCTTATGGAGGCCTGTTCACATAGTGCTAAACCATAGTTTAGTGTTACGTGCAAACTGGGGCAGTGTAGGGAGCTGGGAGGTGCTTTGCCCTCATAGTGTAGCTATGAAGCTCACAAGGTGGCCTAGAACAGCTCTCTCTCTCTCTCTCAGCTGAGCTCCATTCAACTCACGGCTGTTCTGAGCTCCTGCAAGAGGGGTCACATGCAAACAGGACGTATGAAACAGAACACGCCTTGCCTGCCTGCCCCCCCAGCTCCTCCCCTTGTAATCCCCTAAGGAAGAGTGGGGCAGGGCAGGGTAGGGCAGGCAGAAATCCAGGTAGCCTTCAGTCCTGCCAAACAAAACAGGAATGACCTTCCTTTCAGGAATGATCCATAATCTGTTGTATTTGTTTTGCTTGCGCTTATCCACTTCTTGTTTCCAAATATCTGTTCAAAACAATTCCTGTGTTATCTTCATTGTCACAATAGAAAACTTTTTTTTAAAAAAAGAGCCAAAAGTCTTAAATTTGTTGTGATGAATTGCCCTTTCATAAGAAAAGGATTTTCAAAGACAGTGTGCAAACCACGTCCATAAGAATCAAACCTGATTTAGTGTCCCCCCCCCAAAGGGGGGGTATTATAGTAACTCTGAGATCTTTGATCAAAGACTGTCTGCTCTGTGCTATGCATCTGGAATGAATTTGTAACTTATAGTATAACAGATGCACTCTTTAAATTCTTTATTAAAGAAATGCTGTCAACATTTGTGATTCCTTGATTTGCCCTTTCTCTCCCCCCCCCCCCTTCTTCTTTAATTCCATGCCAATCCTTTTTGGGTTGTCCCCCCCCCCCCCAACTTATCAGTGATGTACTTTGTTAGTGAAATATTGCAGTGCAGCTGGGATCTTCTCCCCTTCTTTCCTGACTGTGGTTCTTTATTATTGTTTAGTATTTTAAGGCTGTGCACGTTTACTTCCAGGTAAGTCCCATTAAATTAAGTGGGACTGACTTCAAGATAAATGTGCACAGGATCATTCTATAACTTAGTTTGCAGGGAAAGTAGCCAAAGTAACCAAATACGATCAAAATGTTTTTGAGCCAGCTTAAATATGTGGGTTTGAAAATGTGCTCCAGAGAGCAGGACTAGAATCATAGAATCATAGAACAGTAGAGTTGGAAGGGGCCTATGAAGCCATCAAGTCCAACCCCTGCTCAATTCAGGAATCCCCCTTAAAGCATCCCTGACAGATGGCTGTCCAGCTGCCTCTTGAAGGCCTCTAGGGTGGGAGAGCCCACCACCTCCCTAGGTCATGGGTTCCATTGTCGTATTGCTCTAATAGTCAGGAAGATTTTCCTGATGTCCAGCTGGAATCTGGCTTCCTGGACTAGAAGCAATGGGAGCAAAATTTGGGAGAAGCACAGTTTGGGCAAATGTTAAGAGAAACTTCCAAATAGTAAGAGATGTTTGGCACTGTAAAAACTGCCTCAGAAGGTGGTGGTCTTCCTTTCACTGGTGGCCAAGGGGCCTTCTTTCAGGGATGCTGTAGAGCCATTGCAGATCCTTCTTTCTGCAGAGGTCTGGACTAGAATACCTTCGAAGTCCCCTCCAGCGATATGGTTCTATGATTCCTGAGAAGGTTTGAAAAAGCAAATACGCAGGATGTAAAAGATCAATTTATTTTTAAGCATTTTTGTTCTCTTCTGTTTTAGCATTTCTTAGTCGTCTACTGTTTCGTTTTTTGTTTTGTTTTTCCTTCTAGGCAAAAGGGGGTATAGCAGGGCTACACGACGGAGCAGAAGTTGTTCTTGGTCCAGATACCTCCCTGGAAATGTTGGGTCCAGTTCCACCAGAACAGCAGTTCATCAATCAGAAGATGCGGCCCGGATCAGGAATCTTGGCAGTTAGGGTCATTCCAGATGGCCCAACCAGAGTCCTACAGGTGATGGGCATTTTCCATGTGATGCCTGGGCGTTCACAATACCTTTTCTTAATTTATTTCAATGTTTATATACCTTGCTTTTCCATCCCCCCAAAAGGGAGCCTGAGACATCGCTATCCGTCATCATCAATAAATCAGCAGTACGATAAAAACAGAAGGGAAAAACAACTACCCTGCAATTGTGATAATAAATTAGAAGTGAATAACAAATTCTCCAAAAACGTTCCTCCTAAAAAGCATAATATAACAATATTGTTTTAAAACAAGACATTTGAAGACACAGAGTAAGGGAGCCAGCCAGCGCTCTATATAGTATACTTTAGCTTAGGGTCCACCATTGAGGAGACTCTATCCTACATACCGTCCAGATGTACCTCTGATGATGCAGGTCTGGGACTCCCCTGAAGACCGTTGTGTCTGTGTGTGCGTTCCCATAGAGGTGGCTGGAAATCCAATATATATATGGATATTGCATAATAGATGCTTTGTTATCAATTATTTGTCAATTCATAGGTTATTTGCCGAAGGTTTCTATTAGATTATAGACTTTGGTTTTGGTTAGGCTTACCATATGAAAAGGAGGACAGGACTCATGTAACTTTAACTGTTGTAGAGAAAAGGGAATTTCAGCCAGAGTCATTTGTATGCAATTAGTTCCTGGTGAAATTCCCTCTTCATCACAACAGTTAAAGTTGCAGGCACTATACTAGAGCAACCATATACAAAAGAAGGCAGGGTCCCTGCAACTTTAACTGTTGTGATGGAGAGAGAATTTCACCAGGAACTAATTGCGTACAAATGACACTGGCTGAAATTCCCTTTTCTCTACAACTGTTAAAGTTACATGAGCCCTGTCCTCCTTTTCATATGGGATTGTTTTGAGAATTGTGAATTTAATTGGATTGCAGGAAAGGATCCTAACAGTGCATTCTGTATTAGATAACAGACTTCAACCAACGCAGAAACGATCGTTTCTCATATGAAGGGGATGACCTGGAACAAGACCTGCGGAAGCTGAAGAATCCTGACACAGAACAAGAGCTGGAAGTGAGTCATCAGAGCAGCTGATAACCCTTTGTTGTTGTTTTGGTTTCCAGCAAGTTATGGGGTATAACCTTGTCGCCGTTCAGAGCTTTTACTATCTTCCCAGTTTCTAGACTCAGATTGAACTGTGGTCTTGGCAATTGCACCCTGTTATGCTTCGGTAGTTCTGCTTGCAGGTCTGACGCCTGGTATAGGGCCCAATGAGAATAGGTCTTAGAGAGCGTCCTGTTGTGGAATGAAGATGCCCTGTTTGGAGCATTCCTGGTCTAAATTCAACAGCTGGTGACGTTAAACATCAAACTATAGCTGGCAGGAGCCCTTGTTAATGGAATGGAAAGACCTGGGATTGAAATATCATCCAGCCTGCCTCCATGCCAAGTTCCTTAACAGATGAATGTGCATTATCCAGGCTGCAATGTGCAAAGCTGGAGGAAGCAAGGTGCTCTCTGCCAGAGAGATTCATGCATTTTTTATAGTTTCTCATAACATTTTAGTTCAAAATCCTTAGTCTTACAGAGGAAGAAAACACCTTTCCTATACCAGAAGGCCCCAAGTGAGGCACCAGTTTGAAAATAGAAATATTTTGATTCTCTGACTGGGTTCACACAACACAGCAACCCACATTCAGAGTTGGGTATGGGTTGAGTGCTATGTGTCATTGAATTGTGAGGTATTGTTGTTGAAATGTAGGTTGTTGTGTTGTGTGAACCCAGCCGCACTTAAAAAAATATGGTTTGTTAAATACGAACAGCCTACATGTCACAACCCAAGGACAAACCCTGGGTTCTCTTAATGGGTTGTTTGTGGTTAACAAACCATGGCTTGTTAGCGCAACTGGGTTCACATAACACAACAACTCATGGTTCAACAACAGCCCACGCTCAATCCATACTCAACCTTCAGTGAAGATTGTCATGTTGTGTGATCCTGGCCCTTGTCAGCAGAGGACACTATCCAGACCTGCTTAATCTCATCCTACTCGCTCTTGAACCAGAGTGCATGCAAATGAGTGGTTTTAATGCTGATGCAAATTATTTTGGATCCATTTTCTGTTCCATTCACAGGTCCAGTTGAAATTAGAAGGTGGAATAGGTTTGTCTTTAGTTAACAAAGCCCCAGAAGAGCTGATATTTGCAAGTTTTACTGGCATTAATGTCCATTTCACACAGCTGTCAACGAATCAAGTGCTTGAACTAAGTATACAGGATGTGCAGGTGAGCAAATGGGTTAACTCTCATTTTGGGTGTTTTGATTTTCTGGGCAGTTCCACACATGGGATTGTATCTGAGCAAGCAGCAGGTGGAACTCCACGCCATAACTGCTTAGTAATTCGTACCTTCAAAATTGGATTCTACAATGTTTTGAAGTTACAGATGGGAAATAGTAGTGTAAATTAGCCCATTTTGAAGTAATTTTGTTGCTGATGGATATTGCTGTACGCTGTTGGCAGGCTCTTCATGTGCCTGTTAAACAGCATGGTCATAAAGATCTCTTGCTTTTGGTATCTAAAAGACCACTTCCATTTCAGTAAAGGGCACCGGGATTTGTTGTTGTTGTTTTTGCCAGGGTCTGTCTATCCCTCTGCAACTTGGAAGCATCGTAATGCCTGTCTTCGCTCTTGCTTCTTGTGTAGGTGGACAACCAGCTGCTTCACACCACTCAGCCTTTCATGCTCTTTCTGACCCCCAAAATGGCTGAAAATGAATTAGCTGAAACGGGTCCTGCTCTGCAACTGAATGCCATGAAATTTCCCAGTAAGAGCCCGTTAACAGATATATACAAGGTAATTGCAACCAAATGCCATTCTGGCCATGGAAATGGCAAAATCCTAAAATAATAAGCTTGGCATTTCTTTCTAACACCATTCCCTCTAACAGTGAATTTAGGTGGTGGGTGCTGAACAGCGTTGGAGCCAAAATAGGGTCGCACAGACACAAGAGGGTGGGGAGTATCAGCATGTTCAGGGCAATCCTGAACTTTGCAAAAGTACAAAATAAATAAATAAATAAATAATATCTTAAGCACGTGCACACGCTATTTAAGAGTGCAATAAATAAAGAATAAATAGATAAATAAATAAGCAAACAAACCTCAGCTCAACAAAGATAAGGCATGCTCAGTAGCCATGAAATTTCGGGGGTTGGTTGGAAAAGAAAATGGAAAACCCAGGTGGAGAGAGTGAAATGGCTGATTTGAGCTTCTTGCAGCTTATAGCGTCCCGGAGGAGGCATGGCTTGCTGGCTGGAACCCCGAACAGAAACGGTCTGTTTTGCTGCAGGTCGCACCTGCTTAACTAAACCTGCCATCAGGTCCTTTCAGAAGTTCTAGGAAGCTACCAACCTGCTTTGTGTAATAGTAATAATAATAATAATAATAATAATAAATTATTATTATTATTATCGTTATTATTATTGTTATTATTATTTATAACCCGCCTCTCCCTCTGGATCGAGGCGGGGAACAACAACAAATATAAAACACAAAAACCACAAAATAGTTGAGATATTAAAAACAAAAACCAATACATCGTTAAAAAACATCTTAAAATTCAACTGGATAGGCCTGCCGGAAGAGAGCAGTCTTCATGACTCTCTTAAATTCATGAAGACTGCTAATTTGTCTAATCTCCGGCAGACCATTCCACAGACTGGGAGTGGTGGAAGAGAAGGTCCTCTGGGTAACACTCGCCAGCCTAGTTCTGGCTGATTTGAGTAAGTTATTCCCAGAGGACCTGAGTGTGCGGGGCGGATTATGCGGGAGAAGGCGATCCCGCAGGTAACCTGGACCCAAACCATGTAGGGCTTTAAAGGTAATAACCAACACTTTATACTTCACCCGGAAACTGATTGGCAGCCAATGAAGTGATTTTAAAACTGTTGGCATATCTAATACAAAATTTCCACAGGCTTGGGGAAATTGTATTAGCCCCCCCCCATGGGGGCCTTTAAGACCCCCCATTGGCGGGGGGAGAAGGGTTTTTCCCTTCTATTGTAATGGCAGCCACCGTTAGAGTGGAAGGGAAAAGCCCTTCTTCTCCTGCCCCCTGCCCCCATTGGAGCCTGAAAGCATGAAGAGGCACTTTCAGGCCCCAATGGAAGTGGGGGGTTGGGGAGGAAAGGAGGGAAGGAAGGAAGGAAGGGAAGGCGCACATCCAAGGCCTTCCGAATGTGCGCAATGCCAATTGCTCAGCAGCCGGGTGGGGAGGTGCTCCCTGAAAGCTCGCCATTTGCTACCATGGTGGTTGTACTTATTAGAAACCAGGAATGCATGATAAATGCTTTGAGCTCTATAAAGTGCTATACAAATTGTTAACGGTGCAGTCTTACGCATGTTTAGGTAGAAAAAAAGTCCTAAAACTCCCAGCATTTCTCAGCCATGCTAGTTGGGGAATGCTGGGAGCTGTAGAACTTTTTTCTGTCTAAACATGCCTAGGATTGTGCTCTAAGTATTTTTAATAATAAATAGCCTTGGCTGTCTGAAGGGATACAGAGGAAGCATACACACACACAAACTCACTCTCACACACTCATACACACACACACACACACACACACACACGCACTCTCCATCAGCCTCGTGGAATATGGATTTGGAGTAAACGTTCTTGCTGGCAAAGTATGCATTCTGAAATCATGTATCACTTAGTGGAAGTCCTGAGGGGCTGCAATTCAGAACCCTGAATTTATATACACGGGTTTTCTTTTTGTGTCGTAGGTCTTTTTGTGAGTATGTTTAGATTCTAATTTTGATATTGCTAAGTGCGTGGCACATGGATCGTGTGCTAGAAATAATAATCTCCCTTCATTCCAGCATCTGATGATCACAGCTAGCAGGTTCACAGTCCAAATTGAAGAGAAACTGCTCCTTAAACTTCTGAGTTTCTTTGGCTGCAATCAGTCCGAATCAGGTACGTCGTCTGTGAAGTTTGTAAATAAAGGAAATTAAAAATGCTTGGCAGCTTTTCACTGTTGGGATGGGAAGACTAAGTTGAAAATGTTTTGGCTGTCAACAGAATGCACCTCACTCATCTCAAATGTATCCATGCTTTTTCAACCTGTTTTTGTTTCTGATAAAATCCCGTTTTGAATTTTGTTTGGGACTTAAATAAGGTTTCTGGGTCACTAGTAAAAATGCTGTTTACAAAACGGATTGCAAACAATTCTGTTAGAATATTCTGCAGTGCAGTTCTAAAAAGGATATTCTTAAACACTCTTTTAAATATATTATGTAAAGAAGCTTTGATTCCAAATCAGAGACCATCAGTGGGTGCTCTGTAGAGACCAAAGTTGAATGTTTCACCAAACATTGAGAAAGGTAGAATTCAGACTTTTTAAGGGGACTGTTTAGTTGTTACCCGTAACTTGTCAGCTCTCGGGACGGGGGCTGCATGTCTTTTGCAATGATACTGGATATCCCAGGGAATGTGTTATATTTTTAACAATACCTGTGTTATGCTGTTGGCTGCAGAGGTTGAAAATTATGATGAAAATCTCCATGAAAAACCTGTTGATCAAGGTGGAGCCCAGAAGAGATATTACTTTGAAAACCTCAAAATTAACGTGCCACAGATAAAGCTGAGTGTCTTCACTTCCAGCAAGCTCCCCTTGGATCTCAAGGTAAGCACATGAGCAAGATAAGAACAGGTTCTCAAGCACAGGATCTGCCACCTGCCTGAAAGTCTCACATCTAGAAAGGCAAATTCTTGCACTTCAAGATTCACCATGTGAAGCCAGATCTGCCAAAGGCACAGAAACCTCGGGAGAATGCAAGGTATTTTATTTCAGCTTCCTTCCACCATCCTTAACAACTGAAGGATTGTCCTGCTGGATAAGATCAAAGATCTGTTTCAGTTGTTGTTCTGTTCCCCAACAATGGCCAGTCAGTGGTGCCTGGGATACTCACACAATGGTTGGGTTCACGCAACACGCTAACCCATCATGGGCTATCATGTTGTCTGAACGCAGTGTGTTTTCCACAGGGTGAATCAATGCATTGTCTGAACGTAGTGTGTGTTCCACAGGGTGGGTTATCGTGCTGTCTGAATGAAACATGTTTTCTGCAGAGTGGTTTATTAACCATGCAGCGTGGTTTATTTTTCTCAAACAAGCCACCTTGACAACCCATGGCTTATTATTGGGTTGTTTAGGGTGGTTAATAAACCACCCTGAGGGAAACGTACTACATTCAGACAACACAGTAATCCACCCTGTGGAAAACACACTGCATTCAGACAACATGATAACCCACCCTGCAGAAAATGTGCTACGGTTTAACAACAACCCATGCTGGGTGGGGTAGTGTGTTGTGTGAACCCAGCCACCGAGGTGTGAGGTCTTGGGACTGCAACATATCCTGAAATTGAGGTCTCTCCAAGGATCTTTGGCAAGGACTTTATTTTGCAGTACCCGTTATGTGAGATTGATGGGATGACCAGCCAGACCTGCAAAAAGGCCCTTAAACATCTTCCCAGTCCTTATGTTCAAACGCCTTTCCATCCTTGAGGCCTACCCTCTGTGGCAGCACATGCGGTTCTTCAAAGATCCTAAGGGGGACTTAGTGCAAAACGTTGCAATGCAGAATGCTTCGGTTCAACATGTGGGCTTCCAGACAGAGGACTTCTAGTGCTAACGCTCAAAAGCCTTGGTGTAGCTCTTCCATCTTTTATTTTGAAACTGGTTTTTGTTTCTGATAAGAAAAAGGATGGGGAGAGTGTTGGGAAAATACAGCAGGGCTAGGAAATGAAGATAACATAGTCTGGACCCGCTGTAGTATTTTGTGAATGGGGACATGTAATTGCACAATAAAAGCCTCTATATGCTCTGTCTTCATTATGCTGTTTTGGGGGTGTTTGGCCCTCCTTTAGGGCTTCCTCTAAATACGTTTTTGTAGTTATGCAAACCTTGGGACTTCCCTGCGCCTGCTGATAGATAATCTTCTCTTGCGTGTGGATAGTGTCATTTTGGTTACGTAAGGATCTGCACTTGGAGAGCAAGTTCAGTTTAAGTCTAGCAGGGGTGCGTAACACATGAGCAAGGGGCCGCATGCGATTCCATAAACCTTAATTATGGCCCCCCACTTGATCCCGAATTCCCTTCCCACAGCAGTTCTGATAGCGATTTCTCCTCGCTGGTAAAGCGCCAGCGAGGAAAGCATAACCTGCATCAAGATTGCGGTAGGAAGGGATGGAGAGCAGGCGCACCATGATACTAATACAGAATCTCTACTCTGTTGCTCTTTTTATATAGAGATTAGAGAGAAATTGTTGCTTGACACCTGATTAGTAATTAATAGGGATGTGTATCGTATCGTTAAAATGTACGATAACGATATGATAGAAAAACCTACAATAATCATCAGAGAAGATAATTTTCGGGCGATTTTATTGTTTTATCAGACTGCCATATAAATATACCGATAACTTCTGTATTTTAATAGTTAGAGGCTTGAAACTTGGTCACAGTACTTATGGGGTCTAAGTATGTGTATGAAATTTGAGATCGATCCCTCCAATCCTCGATTTTATATGAATTTATTAAAGATCATTTCAGTTCTGACAGATCAGAATGACAGCTTGCCATATGCGTTCATTCAGACCTGTCAGAACGGAAACGATCTCTAAAAATTTAATATAAAATCGAGGGTTGGCAAATTTCATACACATACTTAGGCATACCCCATAAGTACTGTGACCAAGTTTCAAGCCTCTAACTTTTAAAATACAGAAGTTATAGACATTTTTTTTCTTTTAAAATAGGGCTGCAAAAAATATCGTTTTTTCACGATAATTATGAAGATGATATGGGTCACCTACGAGATGATAGTTTTTTTGGTCTGAAATGACGATAACGATAAACAACGATATTTTTTGGCGTGCACACCTCTAGTAATTAATGCACTTCTTTGTTGCTTCAGGACCGCAGAGGACAGAGACATGATTGAGGCTTTTGCTAAATTCTTTTTGAATGCTATGAGAATAAGGCCTCTCCAGAATTGATTTTGCTGTGTATTTCTCACATTTGTATGTAATTTCGCCCTACTCTTTTGCACGTGTAAAGTCTGGTCGGTGACCGTAATAAAGTTGATGATGATAATACAGATCTCTCTTTCCGTGCTGCTGCTAGGAAAGAGCGATTTGTATCAGGGTCACCGGGATGTGTGGGTGTGCTAATGCTTATGGCCGAGGCTCGCGTGTGGCCCTCAGGGCCAAAAACGATGTGCACCTTGGGTTTATAAGATGATATTGGTTCCCTCTCTTCCCCCCTCCCCCAGACAACCATACTTCACTGCCTTCTAGACAAAATATATCAACGTCTGTAAGCCTTTTATTGTGGGTGGTGCAATGCACGTTCCTTCCACTTTTCCTCCCTTAGCAACCTAAGGACTGCCTTGCTGGACTCTTGCTGGATCAGTTATGAAATCGGCTGTCGAAAAGTACGCTTAGCATTTCATTCATCTGATCATTTTGATTTTTAATTGGTCATTTGTAACCAAGTTAAGTACAGCTTAAAACAGCCCCAAATCCTTTGGAATTCAGGGGAAATGCCTCAGGTTGTCCTCGTTCATCCTTCTGGATGATCTGTGGAGAGTACGCAGTTTCTGTGAAACCACCAGTGAGGTCTGTGTTAGAAATCTGTGCAGGAAAACACATTCCCTCTCTATTAGATTTGTTGACATTTTGGCACGCATTGCGTTGTAGCCAGGGCTCTACCATTCTTAATCAGGTATTCAAACTTACAGGGACACCTTTGTACTCCCTCTTGTCTGCCCTGGAACCTTTGCCCATCGCACAGGATTCCAAGGGCCGTTCTATGATTCCCCCTCCGTTCAAGCTAGGCATTTGCCAGGCCTGTTGTGCCTGACCGTTGTCCTGGAAGTAAGCACCCAATGTTCTCCTGCAGCTGGACAGGGCAGGGCCAAATTGGCGGCGGTGGGCAAGCTGTCTCTTGACAGAGCGTCTCAGCCTTTACTGACCTTCACATTAAGAAAATGTTGGAAAGCTTCCAAGGAACTCCAGGTTCCTTGGAACATGATTTGAAAAGCACCGTTCTATGTCAACAGATTTATTCTTAGCCTCCAGTTAACAAAGAGGCTCCAATTAATGAAAGGAGAATATAGAACTAGAGTCTTGTGCTGCGGGCATCCATTCTCAGCTGAGGTCTGGGACAGGCACTCTGAACACAGGGGGCAAAATCCACATGGTCCTGGAATGGATGGGAAACAGCAAACCATGTTAAAAATGGAGTATTCCATCTGCTCCACGCACAATCCAACAGCACCTTGAAGTGCATGGTTGACGTGGCTGTTACTGCCTGTCCCTATCAAGAAACATGACGAGACTGGATGTGAGAGAAGGGGAGGATGGCTAATGCCTCTTAAGGAAGTCTGCCTTTCATTGTGTGCACTTACATGAAAAGCTAAGGGAAGGGAAATGATATTTTCAAGATGTCCTTTTGGATGCCTTCTATTTTTAACAAATGGAACAGCAAATAAAGGGCAGCCTCCACTGGGATTTAGCCAAGAGGTTGAAAGCCTGTTCAAGATTCTTGCATTCTCCCCCCACCCCCTCACACACACATACACACACACTTTTCCATAATTTCAACTCTGCTTTAAAAAGGATGTAAGAAAAGAAAGTGAAGAGAAGGATGCGAGTTGACTGAAAATGACTTGGCAAAGCCAACTAGATGAATGTAAAATGAGTTTAAGGACCATGACCTAGAATTAAAGAAGTGATGGTGAAAATAACGATCGATTTACTCTGTTTGGTTTAGGCATTGAAAAGCACCCTGGGGTTCCCTCTGATAAGGTTTGAAGATGCCGTGATCAACCTGGATCCCTTCACCAGAGTCCACCCTTACGAGACGAAAGCGTTCATCATTAATGATGTTCTGAAGCACTTTCAAGAAGTGAGTGGCATTGCTTTCGAGATCCCAAAGGCCCACAGGCCAGGGTTTGGTGTTTTCTTGTAGGGAGTACTACCACGCTGCACAAACGGGTTTTTCTTTCGGCTCAGATTCTCCAAATCCCCAGCCTGAGCACATCTGGGCAGGCATTTGATAACACAGCTGTTTTAAAATGTGTCACAGCCTCAGAGATGGGGCAGCATATTAACCCATGTAATGCTACCCAAACGGTTATTGCATAAGAGAAGACTGATAGTGGGATGACTGCAGATCCTTGCGTGGTTGTTTTTTTAGGGATTATAATTTAAAACCAAAGGCTGGATTCAGTGACGTTTTAGTCTCTTCCAGTTCTGATTCATCTTTCCACATACAAAACAGGTGAGGAGCTCTTCCCTTATTATTGGTGCTATTCAATCATCGCTGTTGTTGTTGTTGTTGTTATTATTATTTTAAAAGAGCAGCAGAAAATGAGCATGCTGACTATTCCATAAGCTCCCTTGGGGATGTCTCCTGTGTCTTTTTCTAGGAGCTGATCAGCCAAGCGGTAAAGATCCTGAGCTCTGTGGACTTCCTTGGCAACCCAATGGGCCTCCTAAATGATGTTTCAGAAGGTGTTACTGGGCTGATAAAGTACGGAAACGTTGGTGGCCTTATAAGGAACATTACTCATGGAGTGACAAACTCTGCTGCAAAGGTAGGAATACTTAGAAATGTCTCAAGATAGGGTGATCCTGGAGTGCTTGATAAGGCCCTTTGCAAGGGGGCAGCGCTGGCGTATTTACCTCTCCTGAGGCACAAAACTACCCTTCTGAAATGGCTACATTTTGAACATTCCCTTCAGTTTTGACAAACCTTTTACATATTAATTTGTGTCCGTGATTATGCCTCATAAACAGACTCAGTTCGGACACGACACCAGCTTGGCATGGCGTCTGTACTGACAAAGCGTAATTATGGCCATTGTTTTGCCTCTGGGGGGCACAAGTGAATTTTACGAAGAGGAACAGATGGAAAAAGCAGAAAAGCAAGACTAAACTGTGGTTTATATGTGGTATGTTTGGGAATTTAAACCATGGTTTGTGCTGTAAACTATGCTTAGGAAGGTCAGGTCATCAGGCTATTTCTCAGAGACCTGCCGAGGCCTGCTTTTGGACTGTGAGCAGCCTTTTTGATTATTTTCATGTTTTCTCCCCACCCCCTTTTTTTCTTTCATGTTGTGTCTTTGAGACAGTCTTTGCCCTCCATCTTACAATCTTGTGTTTTTATTGATATGTAAGTCACTTTGGAACCTTTTCAGCTGAAGAGCTTGGTAAAAATGCTCTTCTTCATCATCATCATCATCCTTCACTAGTCTTTGGTCCCAGTCACCCTTCCTCTCTAGCACAATCTCTTTGCCGCCTCCACAATTCCTAACTCCTTCAATGAGTAAACCCCACGGTGAACCCATTGCTCTGGGGAAAACTGGCAGAAACATAATTGTCTTAAAACTTATCTACCGCCCTATACAATTTGATGTTAGGACACTTTGCAGTCTCATTAAAAATACAATACCGAAAACAACCACCACTAAAACTTCAATAAAGCCATGCAAGATAAAGTTCAGGGGGGGAAAATCAGTCGATTTATATAATCGCGTATTGATGCATGATGTATTTTCCAGACCCTTCTTTAAAAAAAAGGTTCCTAACATTGTGCTTCCTACCTTGGCACAGGGAGTTGACATTTTGAGTGAGCTTTCTGCTAAAACTTTTCCTAACCAGTAAAGCCAGTTCAGAATCCTTCTTGTAGATGTGTATTTTGGATTATTCATTCCGATGTACGCTGCTATGTACTTTCCATCTCACATGGGAACCTTTGAAGACTCAGCTTGGTACTGAAAAGAAATAATCACTGCAGAAAAGCCTAACCCAACCAGTAAAACATGGCCATCGTGTCTCCTCCGGCGCTGTCTGCAGGGAGAGTATGATTAATTAGTGTGTCTGCTCTTGCTTCAAACCTTCCACCTGATTCAGAGGAGCCAGACATTTTCACATCCTTGTCTACATTACATCAGTTCTGGGTTGCTGGCAGTTGAGGGAACGAAAATCTGTTGTCCGCAGATGTCTAGAGAAAATTGTACAAGACCCCCTCAGTTACCTGATTCTTAAAACCATAATCATAATGGTTTGCAAGATGCAAATAATGGTGGACGTTCTGTTTGGGTGCTTCTTAATGAGACTGAACTTTAATGACCTTTTTAAAAAGAAACTGCTGGCAAGACATGCACAGACGCAGACTCGCACACACACAAATTCCCGTATTTATGAGCTGTGTCTGTTTTTGCCATTGTATAGATTTTCTGTTTAATCACCGTGTTGATTATTCCTGTAATGGTTTTTCCATGTATCTTGGAGCATGTAGTGGCTGAATGGCTTCTTTCAAGTGGAGAGGTTCTGTGTGTTTAAGTTGGCACAGAAACCCAGGTTAATGAAAGTTCACTCCAGACGGTTCTGCAGTATGATCCCTTGGAGACTGGCTGTTTTTGTGTGTTAAGAAAGGACTTTGATCCTAAATATAAGCACCTGAGGGAATTTCCATTCCATTCCATCTGCCATGGAGGCTCCAGCACTTGCATAAAAAAAAAAAGCAAAGTGTTTTGAATTATTTGCATCAATTATAGATATAGAGGGACATGCACACACAATGGCTCAGTTCAGACAACACGTTAGTCAATTCAGTATGAAAACTCCACTCAACAGTACAGTTTTTAGGAGGTACTCCCCACACAACATCCTCCACCGTTGTGTAACTGTGGGCTACCGTGGAGTTGAGTAAAATCCATTGTGATGTTTGTTTGACAGTTTCTCCGCCCTCTCTCCTCCCCTGGTACTCCCGATGGTATCCCATCAGCCATTGCTACAAAAAACAATCCCAGCGGTTCTCCTAGAGCGGTACTCGCTCCTTTCTCCTCTCTGTAGCCGGTGGGAATAGTCAACTCAATGCAACAGAAAACTCCACAGAGCCCTCCACACAACGGTTGTGCAGGAACTCTCCTCTGCACAGTGTGGATATTCCGTGTGCATTCACCGTTGCATTGAGTTTTCCTGCCAAAGAACACATTTCTCAACAGTGGTGCAAATACTCCACCGTGGAGTTCCAAAACCACTGTTGAGAAACACGTCTGAACTGAGCCAATATTTCCTTTTGGCTCTAATTTTTATTTTCTTAAGGTCAGTAATACCAAATCCCTTTTTCCCCCGACCGGTGACTTCTCTGTTAGGGGATGATAGTTGGAGATTGAGATGGAAATTTAAACCACAGGATAAATCCAAGTCCTTTTTTTTAGTGGTTCAGTTCTGCCCTCTAATTGGAAGCCTTGGTTTTATTGCAACATCTGCCAGAGGAGAGGGTTGTTTTTGTGAAAGAAATATTTCTGCGTAAGAAGCTTTAGGTCTGGTGGCATTTTGTTAGAAAAAGCTTCAAGTACTGGAAGTAGAGCAGACTTTTGCTTGCTTCTAAAGAGTTCTGCAATTGCAGTCCATTCTGGGAATGACAAAAAAAAAAGAAGAAGTTAAGATTCATCTCTAAATTTTAAATATTACAACAAGGTGCCAAAAATTCCCTGCCCAAAATGGGCTTGATATGATGCAGTAGAGTTACATGATGGCAGAAAGCTCTGGGGAAAATAAGGCTGGACTTCTTTACACCATGTACAAGTGTTATAATGAGCCTGATGAATTTGATGTGGTCACTTGCCTATTTTGAATCGATTCTTTGACTTTTGCAAAGTTGTCCGTGTGAAAATTGCCTGTTGGGTTTGAGGAGCAGTTGAGAAGAGCTCCTTCTAGCACTCGGAATTCAGTCCACAATGATGCAGCCATGTCTGAAGTCAGCGGATCTTGCCTCATGCGTAAACGCATCCACTGGTTATGTGGGCTGCTTTTAAAAATTGCGACGCAGCTGGTTGGAGCTCCTATCATGGTGGGGGGTGGGTAGTTGTAAATGAAAGCAGAGATGAGCAGGGCAAGGCCATGGGGGATATTGGAATTCAGATTTCAATATTCCGGGGTTGGGGAGACCTAAATATGGGAATAAATGTAGAGGCAGAGGCTATTCATTTGTGTTCAGTGTAAGCTCCAATGTCTAAAATGTTTGTGGATGTGCTGGTACGTCATTGACAAGAGGAAAGGAGTAGTTGACCTTGTCCCTTTCCTTGATAGAGCAGGTTTTGACAATGCCAGACTGGAGAAGACCCCCCTCTCTAAACTGGTGGAATGACTCTTTTGGATATGCAAGTGGCGGAGCCATAGCGTGGTGTGCAATGCCTCCCATGAATCCAAGGTGGGGTTTCACAGCCAAAGATCTGGCTGCATCTCAATTGCAGTGTTATGATCCAGGTTTTACTGGAAATGGAGATTTGCCACTCTTAAAGTGGATTGTTTCAGAGCATAAAGAAGTCTCTTTGGTGTACCTATCTGACAATATAATATTTCAAGAAACTAAAGTGAGAGGAGGAAAATCAAAGTTCACTTGCTGCAGCGGGGTGATAAAGTTTCTGAAAGCTATAAATATAAGCAACGGAGAAATCTTGCAACGAGAGCTCAGCTTTTATGTTAAAATTTGATGTTTTCTTAGGGAGTTTCGATTTCTGCTGAACCAGCTGCAGCTGTCGTTCTAGCCCCCCCCCCCCCCCGGCCTGCCCGCCCCCTCCCATCACATCAGCCACTAGGTTCAGTTAGAAAGAAGTTAAAGAGAAACATAAAGGCAAGACTAGAAGAAAACATTTTCATCTGAAGTATGAAAAGGCCAGGTGGGATGAAATAATTAAAAACCGACAAACCAATAATGTCCATATTGTGTTCTTCCTCCAGCATCGGAATGGGTGGAACCAGCCCCTTGCATTTTGCAGAATAATTTACTCATGAAATTTTGCAATCTCTGGGAATTCCAAGGCCCTTGGTGGATTCTGAGAGAGCTCATTGGGCCCAGTCAGGCTCTAGCCAGATTTTACATGTAGTGGTTAGAATGTCAAACCAGGTCCGGGGAGACGCAGGTTCAAATTCTCACTCAACCATGGTACACAGTGGGTGACCTTGGGCCAATTGCGTGCTCTCTGGGCCCAGCAGTGTTGGGAGGATAAAATGAGAGAGACCACATACAATGTCATGATTTCCCTGGACGAAAAGCAGAAATAAGAGATGACGATTAATTTAATATGCCATCAATCTGTATGGGTTAGACCATGGGGTTAACCTTAACCCTGTTCAGACGACACACTAAGCCACGGAGGATAAGCATTTTGAGCTCAAGTTACAGGAAGCCAGATTCCGGCTGGACATTAAGAAAAATGTACTGACTGTTAGAGCAGTATGACAGTGGAAACAATGACCTAGGTTGGTTGTGGGCTCTCCCACATTAGAGGCATTCAAGAGGCAGCTGGACAACCATCTGTCAGGGATGCTTTAAGGTGGATTCCTTCATTGAGCAGGGGATTGGACTTGATGGCCTTATAGGCCCTTTCCAACTCTACTATTCTATGATTCTGGCCTAGCCTGTCATGTGAACCATGACTCAACGTGTTGTGTGAACCATCCCTAACTATGGCTGCTACATAGCCACAGTTTAAACACGCTCACTGGCCATTTGCTGCAAAAGGGTTAGAGGCCTAACCATGGTTTAGTGTGTTGTCTGAACAGGCCCATAATAGAATATTTGACTAAGGGGTTGTGTCAGAAGCTTCACAGAAAATGGGAGTTTCCAGGAGGTGTCTGGAGGGAGGAATAGGTTGACACAGGTCTTCTAAGAGCCAGTTTCAGGTATAAGGGCAGCAGGGGAAAAGGAATGGCATCTGTCCGAGGGCAAAGAAAGTCTGAACGTCTCCTGAGCTGAAAGAACAACGTCATGGGCAGCAGTGTGTCGGGATATGAGAGCACAGACAGTGTGA
This sequence comes from Anniella stebbinsi, assembly GCA_029215795.1. NCBI lineage: Eukaryota > Metazoa > Chordata > Lepidosauria > Squamata > Anniellidae > Anniella > Anniella stebbinsi. Next base: position 411,463,938 of record JARDYH010000001.1, on the reverse strand, counting down.
GTGAGGCCAAGGAGGCTTTTAAAAATGAGGCCGGCCTCCTGCAACCTAGTACATTCCAGATGTGTTGGACTGCAACTCCCATTATCCTCAGCCAACTTGGCCAAAGGCCAGGAAAGCTGGCAGTTGTAGCCCCAAACGTCTGGAAGGCATCCGGCTGGGCAAGGACAAAGAGCTTGTGTTGGATCCAGAAGCTGACAAGTAGCCAGTGTAGGGATTTTAAGGGGCGGGGGGGGGAGGCGGGGGGGGGGAATCAAAACCCTGTATGACCTTTCAGTGTGCAAGCTGCTTTGCAAATCTTCTCTTGGTTTAGCACCTTGAATGTGTTTAAGAGGACGAGCACCTTTCTACTTGTGGCTGTGCATGTTCCCCTTCAAACTGAATTGAGCCTCCCTCGCCGCATTTCATTTTGTACGAGGGTTGAGCTGTGAGGCCGTGTGTGTTACATAACAAATATTGTGCATTTGGGAAGTTCTCCCCTTCCTCCTCCTCCTGTGTAAATGTGCATGAATGATGACTTTGAACCCTGGCAAGGGAACAGTTTGATCTGGACGCTCTGTCCCTTGTAATAAATAATCATTCAGGAGCAGACTGGTGACCCTTCTGCAGCTTGCTTTTTTTCTTCTCTCCCCGCCTCCATAGGGTCAGGAACTGGCAGGTGCAGCAATCGCAGAGCAAATAATCGCTTACAGGGCAGCTTTGAGTTTTGCAGCATTGCTTGTAGTTTGGTTAGTAAAGATTAGTTCAGGACGTTCGAGTTCGTCACCTGACTCTAAATGGTTGCCAAGGATCTCCTTGTACCTGTTAAAATGACGGACCGAGGAAGGGAAGGGAATTAGCTGTACTCCTCCAGGGTTCTTGTGCTTTGCTCTTGAGAACCCCTTAGCTAAAGAATAATCGTTTGGTCTTTCGCACATTAACTAAGGCGGAATATAGACCTGGTCCTTCTGTTCCAGTTTCCTTAGCCAAATTGGGCGTGCAGAGCACAATGGGGTTGATTTGGTGTTCAGTGATGAATGGGTGGACTGGAGTTGACTCCTTGACAATGCTCCTGGCCTGTTCCAGATTCGACAGGGCATTCTCCCTTCATCCTACAAGGAATTCCAGCCCCAGACAGATTCGTGACAGCTTAGCATGTAGTTCCCAGGCTTCAGTAGGAGTACATAGGCAAAATCAAACAAACCTCAGCCTCGCACACAAATCCTGAAACATGAATTAGATATACAGGCCTAGAGCCCCAGTTTTTCACCTGCAGACAAATCATAGAATAGTAGAGCTGGAAGGGGCCTATGAGGACATCGAGTCCAACCCCTTGCTCAATGCTGGAATCTACCTTAAAGCATCCCTGACAGATGATTGTCCAGCTGCCTCTTGAAGGCCTCTAATGTGGGAGAACCCACCACCTCCCTCGGTCATTGGTTCCATTGTCCTACTGCTCTAACAGTCAGGAAGTTTTTCCTGATATCCAGCTGGTATCTGGCTTCCTGTAACTGGAGCCCATGATTCCGTGTCCTGCATTCTGGGTTGATCGAGAAGAGATCCCAGCCCTCCTCTGTGTTACAACCTTCTAAGTATTTGAAGAGTGCTATCCTGTCTCCCTTCAATCTTCTCTTCTCCAGAAATATGCTTCTGTGCCTTGGTTAGCTCATTTACAGTTCTGCCCCAGGGCCAATTCACCGCCCCACTGGCTTCGGAGCCTGCAGCCTCCACTGACAATAAGGTTATCATAGAATCATAGAATAGTAGAGTTGGAAAAAGCCTCTAAGGCCATGGAGTCCAACCCCCTGCTCAATGCAGGAATCCACCTTAAAGCATCCCTGTCAGATGGCTGTCCAGCTGCCTCTTGAATGCCTCTAGTGTGGGAGAGCCCACCACCTCCCTCGGTCATGGGTTCCATTGTCGTACTGCTCTAGCAGTCAGGAAATTTTTCCTGATGTCCAACCGGAATCTGCCTTCCTGTAACTGGAGCCCATTGTTCCATGTCCTAATCAAGATGTCGTGCTTTCTTTGGACTGTATCAATTCAAGTTACAGAGGATTTTACATGTTTGAATGTTCCTTGATAATGCAAGGTGGGGTGAGGGACACCTAGGGTGACCAACCGTCAGGATTTGTCCAGATTTTTGTTCTATCCTGGGGATTTTCTGTAATTTTCTGCAATGTCCTGGAATGACACACTTGCCCAATTTAAGGCCGCCATCAGCGTGGTGGGTGGGTGGGTGGGGGATGACATGCTTTCTGAAGGTGTGTCATTCCCCCCCACCCACTGCTCCAATAAGGGCTTTAAAGGGGAAAGCGTGTCATTCACGAACATCCTAGAAAAGGCCCCTATTGGAGCAGTGGGTTGGTGGGAATGACATGCTTTCACCTCCATTCGGGGCCTTTAAGACCCTGGTTGGAGCAGAGGAGGGGAAAGCACTCTTTCCCACTCCCACTGAGCGTCTTCTTCTTTGGTTTCCCAAATATAGTCACCCTAGGACACCTCCGTGAATGCGAAACCATGACTCTGTTCAGATGACGCGCTAAGCCATAGTGGTTCAGCTTTTTGAGCTAAACATTATGGCTCAGCCTGTCACGTGAACCATGACTTAGTACGTTGTGTGAACCGTTCTTAACCATGGTGGCTATATAACCATGGTTTAAACACGCTCACTAACCGTTTGCTACAAAAGAGCGTCCTAACCATGCCTTAGTGTGTTGTCTGAACAGGCTCCATGTGTCCGGGAGAGGGGTTTAGCGTCGCTATCGTTCTATGACATACTAAATTTCTACATGCAGGTGTGATGACTGATAGTCTTGTGTGTTAAATCTTGTTTGTGATTTGAGTCAGGCTAAGCTTTGGCATCTTAACCATAAATGTGAATAGTGAGCCAATGTAGGGTTAATCTGTAAGCCTTCTGATGTATGCTGGAATCTTCGATTTAAGGGCAAAAGCCATTTGGATGTAAAAATCACACTGCAGGGTTGATTTTGGCTCACCAGCTTATCTGGGAATGTGAATGGTTGTGAATTGTGTCCCTTTCCTGTTTCTTCATCCGTTTGTCCCTGGGGCACCTGCCAAAGTATGGCAGGTGCCCCAGGGAAAAGGCACCTTCTGTATCGAGCAGCAATTCAGGCTGCTCTTATACCATCCCCATCTATGGCTCTGTCAACTATGTAGCGTGGCTCCAACTCAGTTTAAATCATTCTGAGCCCATGACCTGGAGCCATAGGGTTGTTCTGCAAGTGGCTGGTTGGCCACTGTGTGAACAGAGTGCTGGACCACATGGACCCTTGGTCTGATCCAGGATCAAGGCTCTTTTTTTGTTCTTATATCAACAGCATTCGATATAGTGCTATGTAGGTGCAGAGTTATTCCTAGTTCATGGGACTGCCTTCCACCCTATGCAGTGTTGCTTGTGGCATCTTCCCCAAAGGGTTGCTGCTTCCTGGAGGACAAACGGGCTCAAACTTATTATTATATTATTATTTATTCCATTTATATGCAGCCCCATAGCTGAAGCTCTCTGGGAGGTTGACAAAGATTAAAAACATTTAAACATTTAAAAACCAATATACAAAATCTAAAACCATAAAAAGCAGAAAAACAAGCTACGTATCGACTATCCAGGGGTCAGTTTAAAAAACTCAACATATGCTATTAAATGCTTGGAAGAAGTGAGAAGTCTTGACCTGGCGCCGAAAAGTTAACAATGTTGGCGCCAGGCAAGCCTCATCGGAGAGATTGCTCCACAGTTTTGGGGGCCACCACTGAAAAGGCCCTCTCCCTTGTTGCCATTCTCCGAGCTTCCCTGGGAGTAGGCACCTGGACAAGGACCTTAGATGTTGAGCATTGTGTACAGGTAGGTTCATGTTGGGAGAGGCATCCCATCAGGTATTGTGGTCCTGAGTCATGTAGGGCTTTGTAGGTTGAAACCAGCACCTTGAATCGGGCTCAGAAACTTACAGGCAGCCAATGCAAGCGGGCCAGAGTCGGTCTTGTCTGTTCAAACCTTCTGGTTCCTGATATCAATCTGGCCACTGCATTTTGCACAAGCTGCAGCTTCCGAACCATCGTCAAAGGCAGCCCCACATAAAGCACATTGCTCAGTCTTGACCAAAGGATTGGGATAGTGCAGGGAATGTCACTGTGCCAGACGAGGGTCCGAACGAGACTGCCTCCTGGCTAGGCTTCTTGTGACAGGGGGGCAAGGGGGGGATTCGTTCAGGCTCTGCCACTCAACCCTGTAGTTCCTCTCCTGCTTTCTTTGTTAAGCAAAAACTTGTGTTTGGTATTTTGGTGGCTTGTTTACATTTCAATTTTGTTTTTATATGGGCTAAAAGGCAGAAGGATAAACCCTTCTTCTTTAAAAAAAAAAAATCATTTCTGTACCATCCAATTGCTGAAGCAGTCTGGGCGGTTACAACAGTTCATAAGATAATAAATTTTTAAACAATTTAGACAACTAAAAATAGTTTCAGTAGAATATGAGACCTGTTTAGATGACTGGCTTAAGTGCCCTATCACGTTGTTAAATGCCTGGGAGTAGAGGACAATCTTAACCTGGCTTCTAAAAGATGAAAGTGTTGGTGCCATGCGGGCCTGAGTGGGGAGCTCATTCCATAGGCAGGGAGCTAACACTGAAAAGGCCCTCTCCCTTGCCGCCACCCTCAGAGGAGGCACTTGGAGGGGACCCCCAGATATTGATCGTAGTCTTTGGGTACGTTCTGGTCGGGAGAGGCGTTCTGTCAGGCTTTATAGGTTAAAAACCAGCACCTTGATTTGGGCTCGGAAGCATACAGGCACCCAATGCAAGCACAAGAGAATTGGTCTTATGTGCTCAGACCTTCTGGACCCAGTTATTCATATGGCTACTGCATTTAGCACAGGCAGTAGCTTCTAAACAGTCTTCAAGGGCAGCCCCATGTAGAGTGCATTGCAGCAATCTAACTGCAGCATAGATTACTGAACTAGCCAAAGCTGGTAGAAGGTTTGACACACACACGCACACACCCCAGCATGAATAGGACTATTCTACCCCTGCAGAAATCTTATACCACTTCCATTGTGTAGGAACCAGATCTAGTAAATATGATGTTGGATGTAGCCCAGTGTGAGGATCGTTACTTTCTAATGTCTGAAAAGACTGTGCTGGATCCGGTCTAGGTGTTATGGCAGCCTGTGCAGATCCCAGAGAGGACTGGCTGGAACAGTCTGGAAGGAAGAGATAGGATTCAGTAGGACATTCCTTGTGGGGGAAAGAGTCTAGGAAGAAACTGCTGCTAAGTTTCCCAGGCTGCTCCACTGGTTCCCACGAAAAGACGTGTTGCTTTTTCAGGTTTCCTTCCCTGCCCTGTCGGGGGGGGGGGCATTCTGGGCTTCGTGGAGGAGGGGAGGAATTAGAAAAAAACCCTCTGCCTTCCTAAGACATCCTTTTCATGCGCTGAGAAAACTGGATCAAAAGACACAAAGGCGCGGAAGGGTACACGAGGGGCTTTCTCTTCCCCCCCCCCCCCCGGGACACGGGTTGCCTTGTTTGGGTCTCCTCTGCTAACAGGAGAAAGGCCACGCAGGATTGCGGGGGATTCCTGGGTGGGTGGGTGGGTGGGTGGGAGAAAGAGGCGTCTACGCAGCCCACCTAATCCCAGCTGCTTTGCTAGTAGCTTCGGACAGCTCTCTTGCCGCCTGCAGCAAACCCTTTAGCAGTTATTCGGAGGGGGGTAGGAGAACTGCACGCCTCGCTTCCCCTTTTCCGAAAAGTTATCTGTTAAAAGAGTATTAGTTGTTTAATAAAGTGTGGCTTGCCCTCCCGGTGAACCCGCCGGTGACTCTCCAATTGGGGTCACTCCAAGTTCATTCCCTGGACTTTTGACTGCCTTCTGTGTATGCAAAAACAGCCGTCAGCTCCTGCAGGGATCACTCATTCAGGCCTGTAACACAAAACTGTTGCCGTAGGCACCTGCCGGGCAGCTTCACAGGAGGTCCTGGGGGGCATCTCCCCTCCCACATCAGGCATCTGTGGAGGTGGAGAAGGACAGGGCCTTCCTCCCCTCTCACCCCCCCCCCCACACTCCTCTTGGCTAATCAGGCATCCATATAGGCAAATCATTAGGGGTCTTCGTGGATTACCCAGCAACATGCCATTGTCGGAATGCATTAGGAGGCTGAGTTAATGAGGATATTTGAGCTAATTTTGGGGCCTGTGCCTGGGTTATGCGCCGCATGCGGGGGTAGAGAGAGTGCCACCGGGCTTGGTGGCAGGAACAGCTGCTGTCACCTTTGTGGAAGTCCACAGCTTAGGGCCACGGGCAGCCTGAATCCAGGCCTTTCGGCATGCATGGTTTACGCCCTTTGGGCAGGTACATTCCTGGCTGCCAATGCAAGTCCCCCATTTGCCCATCCAAGGCTGGACAGCCATCTGTCAGGGATGCTTTAAAGTGGATTCCTTAATTGAGCAGGGGGTTGGACTCGATGGCCTTATAGGCCCCTTCCAACTCTACTATTCTATGATTCTATGATTCTGTGCTTCAGGTATGCAGAAGAAGGGTGCTGGACTCCCATCATGAGGCAGACGGCTTCCCCAGTTTCCAAGTGGGGAGGTAAAAATAGCCTAGAAATCAAGGTGGCTTCCATTCTCTGTGCCTTGTAGAAGTGCTTTCATTAGTTTGAGCTACAAATGTCCTGGTTTTATTTAAACATCTATGTTGAACAGCATGAGGAACACATTCCAGTTTTATTTGCATTTGGACAGCAACTGATGTCTCTCTCACAGAGAGGCTTCACTTGTTAATTCAGCCACAGCAAGTAACGCCATTTTTGCTTCTGGCAGGGAGGCTATTCTTGTCAATATACTGTTTGTTTATTAAAACTTTCAAAATTTTCTGCACCATTTACACTGTTCAAGCTTCAGTTTAAAACAAAAATGAGCATAACCGGTCTGGTAGATCTTGTGTAATAAGACTTACACTGCCATGTACTTATATAGATCCCCCTGAAAAACACGGGCAGGAGGAGGTTGTTGCACTCATGTTTTGCTTGCGGGCTTCCTAGAGTAGGGGAGTATAAGAATTTCATTTCAGTGCGCGAATCACTCAAATGTTTCGATTGCAAACCTGAAAGCAAATGGGTGCTCATTCTCTTCAGAAATGTTTGCAGATTCCCAAACTTTCATTTGCTTTCCCGAAATGTATATTTGAAAAAGGTGCAACTTTCTGAAAATGCGCAGCTTTCAAATTTTTCAAACTGCGCAACTTTTTCAAAATGCAAACTTTCTTAAAACGTGCAAATTTTAAATCCCACACATTTTAGTCTGTGGCGAATTTGCGTAAATTTGGGGGGGGTGCAACTTTTGCATGGAATAGCTGTTCGATTTCAGCCATTTTCTCGGTTGCGCAAAACAAACAGCGATTCCAAATGTGAGCGCAAATCAAGCATAGATTAGCAGCAGGCTGATTTTCGGAGAGTCTTAGTGAGTTCGAACTTCATTCGTTCTCACACCCCCAGCCTAGAGGCATCTGGCTGGCTGTTATAGGAACAGAATGCAGCATTAGATAGGCCTTTGGTGTGATCCAAGAGAGCTGCTCTTATGTGTTTGGGTTTCTCAAATGCCTGAAGGGTTTTCTTTTGTGCGATACCTAGCGTCAAGTAGGAGCAGCAAATTTTAAGCACCAAAAGTGTTCCACCTCACCCTATCTAAGGATAAAATCCAGTTGTCCACCGTATGGTCACAAGCAGGAAGATGCTGTGTGTGCATTTAGCCCACATTTTAAATATATGTTAAATCTAATGTTACGTTTCCTTTTTAAGGATTAATTGGGCTTTTTCTGTGGTGAGGTGTGTCAGCGCAAGGTTGGAATATTCTCCTCTTGGGGCTGCTTATGTAGCGCCTGATTTTCTGAGTGTTGAGCACCAGGGTTTTTGTTTTGTATATTTCCTCCAACCCCCCAAATGCAAAAAATTCAGCTTCTTTGGACATTTCAACCTAGTACACCGCCTAAATTTAACCTCCAACTTTGCTAATATAAAGAATGCCATGTTTCTCTTTACTGTTGATCTCTACCTAACAAGGAACCTGTGTGTTTTGCTTAAGGGTGGAGAGAGGTCTGGGTGACTGCTGTATTTTATATTTTAAAAAATGGAGAATCATCCATTGTGTGTGTTTCTTTGTCCCAGCATCCTTTGGTGTAACCCGAAACTTGTATAGTATAGTATTCAGGAGAGCCGAATTCAACTAAGTCTGCCAAACTGTGACCAATGCCGGCTCTATGGTTAAGTACCAGGGCAGCTTCTTTTTTCCTAACCCTCCTCTCTCCAGTTCGTTTAACATCCAGCTCAATGAAGAGCTCTGTAGAACTCAAAAGTGTGCTCACTTATTTTATGACATTTTGATTGGCCCTAATTAAGAGATGTAAAATTTCCAGAAATTTTGAAGCCATGGGGAAAAATATTTTCCCTGTTTTTTGCCCCCCCCCCCCAAAATAATAATAAACAATGGGGGGGGAAATGCAATAGTAGTACTTTTTACAGATTGAAAGTCACTTTGTTACTTTAGGAACATAAAATGTAATTGTGTACATGTTGGTTTGGCATAGAATTATCACATTTGGTATATTAAAAGTGCAGTGTATTCAAGCAATTATTACAAACAGAATTTCGTTTTTTAAAAATTTTATCTTTTTTTTTTTTTGTAACAAATGGAGCTACAAGCTCCTGAGCTGTAAGGAACCTCTTTGGTTTTGCTGGTTTATGAGGAGCGAGCAAAAAACAGTTTAAAAATAAACACACAGAAGGAACCATCAGCATTAGTAACAAAGAAAATTATTTACGTCTCCACTAGACCTCCACAGTGTCAAGCAGACAGACATAAGGCACCCATTCCCATAATTCTTCATGCTAATATATATATATATATATATATATATACACATTACATAACCCATTTTTCTTCAATGTTTTTCCCAAGTTTTTGAAGGAAAAACAAGGCTTTGTTGGGGGGGGGGGAGGGAACAGGAAAATGTTTTCCCCCCATATTTTTCCTGAAGAGTTTCTGGACCTTCACATCTCTAGTCCAAATAACAATATTGCCCCCACTGTATATTGTAGATTCTTCCACCCCACCCCCTTGTTGCTGCATTACTTTTGATGTGTATTAATTGAACTTATCATCTGTGTCCTTTGTGCGTGGAGGGTGAACTGCCAGGGCCTCATTGAAAATGTCTGAAAAATGACAAGGCAGGATATATATATATTTTTAATGTGTTTATGGAGTAGAAAGGGGCCTGTTGCGCTGGGAGGCTTTGACTTCAAAAGTGGCACAGAAATGTATTAAACATTAACCTGACCTTGTGATCCCTCAACAAAAGTGAGGAAATCCAAAGGTGAAGGGCTGGCCGTGCATCTTTTAATTCGTTCTCTTCTGCCTGGCCACTGTGCGCTTCATTATTCTTTGCAAAACTGCTTGGTGTTCCTGAGCCTGGCATTGGGGGTTGAGAACCTTGAATTGCCATTTTGAACTTTGCATTTCTTTACTTTTTTGTCATTCACTAGCCAACTTCTCTATCTCCTGCCTCCAGGCATATATGTCAACATATGCATTGCATGACATCACAGCGTTTTAGTTCTGAGTGGCTCCACTCCAAATTTAGCTCAACAAAGAAGAGCTTTGCTGAGAATTGCTTGCTATTCTTGCATGCATCCTGAAATAAGTTCTGGGGGTTTCCCAGTCCTGATCACGCAGATGAGATGGGACTGCACACATGTCTGTGGGAAAAGAATGGCTGGTAGAAATTTCTATCTCGCTTTATTTTGTAAAGAAAACTCAATGTAGATTGCAGTGTAAATATTCGTACAGTTTCGTCTAATAACGAACTCGGATGGTGAATGTCAATGGCTGTGCATCCAGAACAGAGCCAATGAGAGAGGAGTGGAGGTGTTGGGATGCTAAGGGGTAGAAATATCTTTAGGGAAGGGGACTGGGGGAGAGGGTAAAAAGAAAGAAAAAGCCCTATGAGGACTGAACCTGCTAAGTCGCCACAGGCAACCAACAAAAAACTCTCTGTGTAATTCTTTTCCTAATCTGGCCATCAGAAAAAGAAAAGCCCAACTATCTCAACTTGCATTGGGTATAAGAATTTCTGAGTCAAACCCATGCTATAGCATGACAGTCACTTTACTCGCTCTGAGCAAGTAGCTAGTTCTCAGCTGTTCTAACTCGCATGGTTGTTTTGAGGATAACATGGGATCTCTCCCCCCCCCCACACACACACACACTTCTTTCTGTATTCTGTGAAGGGATGGTCAAGATTCAAGTGCAATAAATAAATAATACCCCTTTTAAAAAATATATATAGCAGTCTCTGTGTAACTTCTTTTGCAAATGAAATATTATGATCTAAAGCAGAATTGGAGGAGCTTTTTTTTCTGCCATTCACACACAGAGGAACAAATCACTCGGGTCAAACATAAGAATGAATTAGTTGTATTATTGATTCCAATTTATTATAACTACCATAAATAAAAACATTGCAATGCCTATGATGATAGTGGTGGGGCATTGCTATCTCCTGAAGCTCTGGGTACTCGGGTTGGGATCCAGGAACAATGCTATAATTATCCCTAGTGAGGGAGGGTGGTGAAGACACAGACCTCTCCTCCTGTCAGAGCAGGAAAGGGAGATGCTACTGCTGGAAGGTATTCAGAGCACCTACCAGCAGTAAACTCCCTGCTGGCCTTTCCCTACATGGGGTCGAAGGAAGAAACTCCCTGGAAATTCCCAGGAAACACCCTGGAAATTAAGCAGGGGAGGTCACATCCAGTCCCAAGCTGGTCTAAAGAGAAACTCTGATTCCCATTGTTCTTCCACCCTCGGCAAGTCTTTGTGCCACCCTAAACATCTGAAACACCTCCCCCTTGTGTGAATTCTTGGCTGTTTTGGAGACTGGTCCCAAAACTCTGCAGGATGTCAGTTGGGCCAGCCGTTTTGCAAATATGCGCAAGAGTTCTTCTCTGTATTTGCTGAGCAAAGATCAAGAGGCTATGACACAAAAAGGCTACACCGTGGGTGGGGGCAGAGGTAGGGTGACCAACTGCCAGGATTTCCCTGGATTTCCCTGGGTTTTTGTTCCATCCTGGGTGTCGGGGGGGGGGGTGGATTTTCTATAATGTTCTGTAACGTCCTGGAATTATATGCTTTCCGCTTTAAGGCCACCATTTCCCCTGACTACTCCGGTCGGGGGCCTTGAAGAGGAAAGTGTATAATTGCCAGACATTAAAGAAAAAGCCCCAATTGGAGCAGTGGGCGGTGGGTGGGAATGACACACTTTTCCCGCCTTTGCTCCAATCATTGCCTTTAATGCCCCGATTGGGGCGGAGGAGGGGAAAGAGCGCTTTCCGGGGCCTTCAGAAAGCACGTAATTCCCCCCAGCCACTGGGGGGTCCTATTTTTTAGTTTCCCAGATATGGTCACCCTAGGCAGAGGGTAGGTTTTTCACTTTAGCACCAGGGATGTTTTGTCTCAGGAGGGCTTTTGCCTCTATTAACACATGCCGGAGGAATTGTTTTCTGTAATATTGCAACCATGGCCTAGATCTCAGTGAGGGTGGTAAACATGGGCTGTGTCACTTTAGGCTACTATTATATCTGCCATATAAAACAGTTCCATGCTCACAAAAAAAATACTGTGTCAGGAAGACGGGTTCTAACCTAGCCTTCATCCTAAGAAATGTTGAGGGAGATTTGTATGTTTGAGAACTCCTGACTCTGTAGTTTGAAGTTGTACAGCAACTTTCCCCAACCTGATGCTTCCCAGAACCTTTGGACTTCAACACCCATCAGGCCTAGCCAACATGGTCAGGAATTCTGGTAGTTGTAGTACAAGGCATCCGAAGGGCACTGAAAATAATCCTCTATGGAGCCAGAATAGAGTCATGGTTAAGCTGTTGCTTTCGAAGCCTCTTTGTGAGAGAGTGAGGGGCCGGTAGTTCAGTTTGCAGGAAATTATTGCTCATCAGCCCTGATAGCTTTGTGATTGAGGGATCTACTTTAAAGGAAGTTTTGCAGTACAAACTCTGTTGTGTCTAGTTCTTTCCACATCTCTGTAAATTTGGCTGATCTCCTTTGTCTGAAATTTGAAGCATATCTACGTGGATCCTTCAGAAGCCATTTAATAGGGCCATGACTCTATGGTAGAGTACCTGCTTTGCATGTAGACGGTCCCAGTTTCAATTCCCAGTATCTCCCAGTAAGGCTAGGAAAGTCTTTCTGGAGAGCTGCCGCCAGTTAGTGTAGACAATACTGGACTAGATGGGCCTGAGTCAGTATAAAACAGTTTTCTACGTTCCATGTTCCCTCCTTTAAAATAATAATAATAATAATAATAATAATAATAATAATAATAATAATTTCCCACATTTTTATTTTATTTTATTGTGGATTTGTGAACAAAACAAAAAGCTATAAAGAAAAATAAATATAAAAAATAAATACCTACTTACGTCATGAAATGACCAGCCTAAAGCACAATGGGATGAGGTCATCCTTTTTCCAGCCATTGCAATGTTGTTGCCAATAAAAATGGCTCAGTCCAAATGCGGTGGTATTTGCTGTCCTCCTTAATTCTTGCTCTCATGTGGTAGACCAGGATCCATGTTCAGGTTCTAGAACAATGAAGCTTAGAAGCTGCCTCTTACAAGACCTGCTTTCCGTTAAAAATGGAATTTGATATCTAGAAATGCAGGTGCTCTGCTTTGCCTGGGTTATTCAGAGTGTGCTTTTGCCAGTAACTGCAGAAAACATTGCTGTGTAGCCTTTCACTTCTGTGCAAGTGTTAGTGTAAAGGAGGGAAAGTATTGAAATTGGGATGACCACAGGATTGCTCCACATAGAAGAGCCAGTAAAGGTAACTTTCGTGAACCTGGTATTAAATGTATTCAACCACATCTCAAGGACTCAGCATGGGTGAAAACATTCTTTTGAGATGAATGTGTCCTAGTTTAAATGCATGTAAATGTGGCAAAATATTGTCCTGGTTCGCATAATCAAAAAACATTATTGGTGATTTTGTTAAATAACCAATTTAACCCGTAATTAGCTGTTACGTGCATGCCAGGTCATTGTCTTTATTTGTCTCCTTCTATGTGCTAATTTCATATATTAAATTGTAATATTCAGCTGAATGAGGTATGAATTCATCAGAATCTACCTTATATTGGATCAGATCCTTTGTCCGTCTAGCCCAGGATCATCTAGTCTGACTGATGCTAGTTCTCCAGGGTCTCAAGAAGAGACTCTTTTCCATCACTTGCTTCCAGGTCCATTCCACATCTTAAGCCATGACATTTGTTAGATGGAGTGTAGAGGTCTTCCAGCATCAGTCTGTAAGCCTCCCTACTTTCTCAAACTTGCTTGGTTGCAGTGGAGAAGTCTTGCAGGAGAAGCCCATGGTTCTGGATAGCCCTGGATACTGCAATGCAGGCTTCTGACAGTGTCCAGAAGGTCCTGAAGGCCTATTGTGACACAGTCAGTTCACCCTTGGGTCTTGAAAAGGGGAAAGAATGCTTTATGGAATTCAATATTGGAAAAAAATCCCATTTAAATCATTATTTATTAATAGGAGGGAACAAGCCTTGAAGGTTCTTCAAAAATGGTATATGATCCCCATTTGGTTAGCACACATTCACCAGGAATTGACAAGATTGTGCTGGAGGGGATGCAAGGAACCAGATTCCACCCAGCATATGTGGTGGCCCTGTTGCAAAGTTTAGGGCTGCAGTCTTCGTGAAATTGATACGATACTTGGACAGCAATAGGAGAGGACACTGGAGTTGGCACTTCTAGGACTATTTCTGGGAAATAACAAAAACTGCTCCTTTAAGCCACTGGCTGGATTTTTGTTAGCGCCAGCTAGACTGGTCATTGCTCAATTTGGGAAGGACCTTAAGAGGAGATTCATTGGATGCTTGGCGGACTCGGGTTTGGAAGATGGCCTTTATCAGAAAAAATTGAATAAACAAGTTACAACTGGCGAAAGGAAGTAGCAAACACGATACATTCACTATGGATTGGTATCAGTTTGTTATGTATGATAGTAACACTCAACTTCATAAGACTCTGCCTGTAATATATTGGTCTCTCTGGTTCATGCGAATAATGTATTCTGTATTTTTCTGCCTTGATTTATTGTAATTATTGAATGCCTGGAATGTCACATGTAGGATAGAGGGGAAATAAATAAATAAATAAATGGGGGAGGTGGCAGCAGCATAGCCAAAACGAGACCATGTTGAACTGGTCCAGATTTCAGAGGGGTCCGCACTCCGGCTTGACATGGGCAGGGAAACCAGACTCAATATGTTCATATTTCAAAATCCACTTCTGTATGGAATTTGGCACCATGACATATTCAATTAGAGAAGTCTTGTTAAGGTCCAGTACCTGCCATGGCCTTCATAACATAAAACCAACATGCGACCAAGAGTCAGTTTTCAAAACTAGTTGAAGGTACATTTGTTCCAGTTTCATCTCAATAAAACAAAAGAAAACTGTCCATATGTCAAAACAAATGCAGGCTGCTGGTTTATCCCCATCCAAAGTAGAATGACAATTGTTTCTTACCATCAGGTGCATGCAAGGCTGGTATCACTGGGCATCCCCAGGCTTAAGATATTTCCATTTGTCTCATCTTCTAGATTTGCACAGTTCATAGTAATGGGAGTCTCCCCCTAGATTTTCTCTTGGGATGGGGGTAGAAGCAGTCCTTTTCCTCTCGTGCATCCAGAAAACACCCCTTGCAGTAAAATATATAAGAGAAATGGCAACAGAAATTGCTCCACTGACCTTCCTAGAGCAAATTAGCAGTTTGCATTAGAAATGCAGCCTGCACTAACGAAGGGATCTCCACGAGTTAGTACATAATTATATTGTCAAGCATACAATATAATTAAGTTTCATGTGAGAATGTGCTTTCATATGAGCAGTATGTCGTTTCTTGTCTTACAACAGGTTGCTGGGACTTTATCCGATGGTTTGGGAAAGACAATGGATAATCGGCATCAAACGGAACGAGAGTTCATCCGATACCATGCGGCAACTAGTGGAGAACATCTTGTGGCCGGCATCCAAGGACTGACTCATGGTAACATGTCAATAAAAAGGCCCCGTGATGGGTTTATCATAGAATCCTAGAATAGCAGAGTTGGAAGGGGCCTATAAGGCCATCGAGTCCAACCCCCTGCTCAATGCAGGAATTGTTTTAACTTGACTATTGCCAGACATTTAAGGGGCTGTTCACTTTGCATTTTAAGAAATCGGCGTCGGTATCCTCTGGGTGCGTTTAATTTCTCAATGACCTTGTATTTTCTCAATTCAAATAAATCCCTGGAAAGGGTTAGCATTATAATTTCTTGAGCCACATTTTCATTTTCTTTGCCCCAGGTATCATCGGTGGATTAACAAGTGTAATAACCTCAACAATAGAAGGTGTGAAAACTGAAGGGGGAGTTAGTGGTTTTATATCCGGCCTTGGGAAAGGACTTGTTGGAACGGTAACCAAACCGGTGGCCGGCGCCCTGGATTTCGCCTCTGAAACAGCCCAAGCAGTCAGAGAGACAGCCACGCTCACAGGACCCAGGTGAGATGAACATTTGGGTCGGGTTTAAAATTCGTGAGGACTGTCACACGGAAAGCGTTTCCTGTGTGGCTTAACCAAAGTATTTTGCAATTGCAGTTTAGTATAAATACAAATTAAAATGGCTCTTCTGAAAATATAACATCCGATGCACAGAGATTTGATGGGCCCAGCATGGAGAACATGCAAGGAATGGTGGCAGGGAGGCGTGGTCCCTACCCTCTCACAATATCGGGATAAGGCATAAAAAGATTCCAATTAGGGCTTCATAATAAAGGAGTTCAGGGGAGAATGAAATGGACCTGATCAGACAACACGCTAAGCCCCTGTAAAGCTGGTATGATAGAAACTGTGGGCCATGTATTGTTGTACTGTTCTTTTTGTTGTGATTTTTGGCATATCTTTATTACTCCTATTTTACGAGGAATACCTGGGAGATCTGATGTGTTCTATATAGATTATCTTCTGGCCGACCAGAATTCTCACATAACTTTTAAGATGGCTGGATTTTGTGCTGCTTCAATTGCCTGTCGGCGTGGGATGACAACATCTGATTGTGATAATGTTTTAATTTCTTAAAATGTGGGGGGAAGGGGCATGCATAATGTATATTCAATTAATTGACTGTTTATATACTGCTATACGTATAGTCCCATTTTACTTTATTGGCTCTGGGAATACTATATACGCCTGTAGTGTTGTTTTGTTTCTGCTGGTCTTGTGACCGTAATAAATATTGATTGATTGACAACACACTAAGCCATGGTTAGGCAGCTAACCCTTTTGCAGCAAATGGTTAGAGAGCATTTTTAAACTGTGGTGAAGTAGCCGTCATGGTTCACATGGCACACGAAGCGATGATATTTAGCTCAAAGTGCTTAACCACTGTGGCTTAGCATGTCGTCTGAACAGGGTCACTATCATGATCCTTGTTGCAGGTTGGGGGGTGGTGTCTCTGTGCCTGTGAAACCTCCTTCTATTGCATTTGTTTCATTACTCTGCTATGAGTGGTTTGAAACTGAACTAATCAGGCATTGTTCCAAATTCTGTGTTTTTGGCTTAGGGTTGCATCCATCGTCTTGTATTGTATTTTATTTATTTATTTATTTATTGCATTTTTATACCACCCTATAGCCGAAGCTCTCTGGGCGGTTCACAAAAATTAAAGCTGTTGGTCTCTGCAGGCTAAAACACATAGAAATAAAATGGTTACAGCTCACCTTAAGAATTCCTGCTAATGCAAATGGAATGGCGTGTTTTTGTGGGGGAGGGGAGCAAGAGTGTTGAATAATGGTACCCATCAGCCCCAGCCAGCATGGGAGTTGTAATCCAAAGCTTCTGGCGTCTACAAGGTCGAGGAAGGCTGCTCTAGCAGCATGGAGCCTGGAACTTGGTGCAGAGTATCCAGAGAATCCCAGCTTTATTTCAAAAGCAATTTTGTAGTCTTCAGGGGTGCAGGGAATGTTTAGAAATGCGTGGCAAGTGTCTGAAATCCCAAGGAAATCATTTACCCTGTGGTTATATATTTTCACTTGCTTGCAGAATGTTCGTTTGCTGTTGTGTCTCTAGGCTTGGGGAAATTGTTCCCTTGATGTTCTCCCTGCCCTTTCTTTCTAGGCCAGGCCAGGCCATGACCGCTTGAAATTTCCTTATTCCGCTTCACTTCTGCTCTCCCTGTTTATTTTACTGTTGTTTTAAAATGTCTTTAGGATGACTTTAAGAGCTCAACACTCTCAAGGCGGCTTAAATATTAAAACAAAAATCAATGCAATAATAAAAAATAATTAAAAATAAATCAATAAAGTTAACAAACACCAGCAAACATACAGCCCAGAAGATATGAATATAATTGCACCTAAAAACCGTGTAAGATCAAACACAACTAAAGAGAAACCCCTTTAAAAACAGGTGGGTCTTCAGAGTTTTCCTAAAGGCTTCAAAGATTGTGCCTGACATATGCCAAATGGCAACTCTCCACCTTAGAAATGCTCCTGCCCTGAAAGGCAGCCAAGAAATATTTACTTTTTTTATTTATTTATTAAAACATTTATATCTCAACAACAACAACAATAACAACATCAACTCATTCCAAAGGCATTGGCCGCTGCAGAAACGTCTCTCTAGCTTGTACTTACCAGCCTAACTGCCCTCAATGGTGGGTAAGTGAGAATGAACACCGTTTCTGACTTTAAAACGTTAGCAGTTTAATCAAACATTCAGATAATTCAGACCCATTTTAGGTTTCAAAGGTCAAAATAACACTTTAGATTAGTCTTGGAGATGCACTGGCCAATAGCCACTGCAGCATAGGTGTCACACTCCCCATAGCAGCTGAAGTTTCCAAGCTATCTTCAAGGGCAGCCCTATGCAGAGTGCATTGCAGTAGTCTAGCCTGCATCTCGTTAGTGTATGAATAACTGAGACAAGGTTAGACCTTTCCAGATAAGGTCACACTTGGCGTACCAGCCTAAGCTGGTAAAAAACATTCCTGACCATAACCGCCAACTGGACTTCCCCACTTAGTGACATGTCCAGGAAAACGGGCTTGAAGATAGATTCTCGAACACCTTGCGGCAGAATTGGAAATTATAGGCTGAAGGGGAGATTTTCAGAAAGCATTGGATCTAAATTAGGTTTCTTGGAGAGTGGCCTAACCACTGCTTGCTTCAAGCTAGTAGGAACCACCCCTGTCCCTCAAGCAGGTATAAATCCCCCTACAAGGTACAAATGCCCAGCCCAGCCCTGGCTGATAAGACAAGGATGGGCAAGGGTCCAGAGAACCCTTCCAAAATGTTGTGCAGACAGTCCAATGGCAGAGAAATAAGACCTCTTTGCTGACATTACTGCCACAGAATAAGATTGAAGATGGATTCTTAACTGTGTTCCATCATATTTATTATGAGTTTTCTGCCATTTATCTTTTATTTGTCAACCCTGTCATTACACTGCCCTGAGCTCCTCAGTAAAGTAGGAAGCTTGTTTTGCTGTTTTGTACATTTATGCTTTTAATTTGTACCCCTCCTAGAGAAGATAGGCTATTGGGTGGTTTAAAAATGTAATTAATACATTAATTTCAATAAGCTGACTATGACTGGTCAAGGATGTTGGGAGTGATCATATTGAGACCCTTCATTCCAACCAAAGACCAGGACATCAGCAGATCTACCAATTAAACCTGCAGGAGGATCCCCAATAACCCTCGGAAAACCATCTGGGTTCGTTACCTTCCTGGGGTAGACCATCAATTTCAGTCTTCCACCCTTGCAGAGGTCAAAACTGGTGGTCAAAACTGGTCAGGTGATGATCTGTCCATGCCAACACAGTCATTTCTAGCACCTGCTCCCACAGGACGTTATTCTCTAATCCTGTTCAGAAAACCAGATCCAGTGTATTCTGCGCATATGTTGGACCAAGTATGACCTAAGACAGGCCCATGGTTGACAGACATTCAGGACTGAATGACTGATACAGTCATTCAAAACTGAATGACTGCTAGACAGGTTGCCTGACCAGAGAAATGGAGTCCCAATGGACCAAGGCCTATTCCATTAGAACGTAAGAGGAGCCATGCTGGATCAGACCAAGGGTCCATCTAGTCCAGCATTCTGTTCACACATGGCCAACCAGGTATTTGACCATGAACCCAAAAGCAGGACACAATAGTATCCTCCCACCCTTGTTCCCTAGCAATCGGTGTACATGGGCCTACTGCCTCTGCTACTGGAAGTAGCACATGGCTATCAGCACATAGCTATTTTCTACTCCCACCCTGCCCTTCTAGTTGAGCTTGATTCTGCACCAAGAATCCTGGTGCACACATCTGGTAAGGGTTAATGCCTCCCCCTTTGTCCAACCCAAATTTGGTAGTACAAGCCCAGTCAGCAAGTTCTTCCATAATCGGATCAAACATCCTTTCCCGTTAGCCAACCTGGCATTCAGTAGCAGCAGACAGACCAGAAGGGACCGTAGGCATGCCCCCCAGAGTTACTAAGACTAAGAGATGGACCATCAGAGGAAACCACAATTAGGTGTCCTAATCACCTTCCCCTGGGCAATCATTGTCACCTTCCACTACCATTACACCCTTTTCTACATGCTATATTCTGTAGTGCCCTCCCAGGTACATAACAGGATTCTTATCAGCTAAAAGATGCACAGCAATAACACAAACCCACCTGCTCACTCGCAGTAAGTATAAGCAGCAGAGCTTTATCCCATTTTCTCATTGGCCATAGTAGAGTCTGAGACATTGGCAGAAATGTTTTATTTCCCTCCTAGTTCACCGAAGGATTCATTTCACAGCACCTTGGCCTTCATCCACCTCGAAGGGATGGCTCTCCCACCCCCATTGCTCTGATTGTATTTGTTCTAAAGGTGTAAACTCAGGCCTGTACCATCAGCAGGGTCATACCTCTTTTGCCTAGCAGATCTCCTGTGTTTTTAGGCTTTGTCTGATCTGAAGCAACTAGTTGGTGGTTCTCACTTACTCTGTGTTTCTTACACTTTCTGCTAAGGCTCAAATTCATTAGGAAACACACTGATGTTCCTGAAGGCATAAGGGAAGGATGACTTTGTGTGTTTGGACTGGGAAATTCAAGAGACCTCCCTGAAGATCAGAGAATATGGTGACTGGAGAGTGCCTTTAAATCCCTTTACTTCCAGATTGAGTGAAGAATTCACTCTTCTAGAGTCTTGCTGATGCCCTGAACATTCGCTGTGTCACTCAGTGCTACAACCCAGCCCCTGTCCCAAATGCGAGCCAGAAATGAAAACCTGTGTTGCAAATGTATTTTCCTTCTGTTGGCTGAACTCTGAATACTCCCTCGCACTCCAAAGCCCAGAACAATCCATTTCTCATTCTGGTGTCACTTATGTAAGGCTCTTACCAGATCTTGAGAAGAATGAAAGAAATCAATTTATTTCCCTTTGAATAGTTATGAGAATACATGACTCACTTTCGGTTATCCTCTTGGATGTGTGTTTGCTAGTCGCGGTCAATTTTGTTGCTGGAGCGAGAGAGCTTCTCCCTTGCCATTTTGGCATTCAAGTGCTGTGATGGCTTTCATGGAAGTCCTAATCAGATGGAAATTTTGAACAAGCAGAAATCGGTCGGGGGAGGAACTGTTTTCCTCACTTGGTTCACAGGGCGTTTTGAACAGAACAAGAAAGCCATCGGCCTGAGACCCAACTGCTCATGTCATGCTTTCGGGGCAACTATAAAAATGAGAGATCAAAGGAATCTTAACTGGGTTCATTTCATCCTTGCACAAAGGAAGGACATGGCTTGTAGGTGTAAGAGCTGACTTCTCCAAATGAGGGTTGGAGGCCAGCATGCCTCCTTAAGGGAACATCTCATCTTGGCCAAGAAGGAAGAATAAAAAAAAACTGATGATTTCACATTTGCTGATGCTTCACAGACTCCATCTGCAACGTCTTTCTTCCTGTCCCAAAAAATGAGAGATGCCATAAAGGAGACAGGACATGTGTACCCCAGTGCCTCTGCCATTGGTGCAGGTAAAAGTAGGATCCATGAAACCATGTATGCATGGTATCTCCTTTTTTGGACAGGAAGAAGGAGGTTTGCTCTGACCTTAACAAGATCAATTCACCCTTCCCTTTCTCCATTTCTTATAGTCAGGGAGTAAAGTCCGAAGTATCACGCCAGTACCTGCTATGCCACATTTCCCTTTCTGATGGTTCAGAGCAACTGCAGCGTTCACTTCCTCTTCCCACTTGCAGAGTCGGTGGGTCCCCTTGGAGCGTGTCCCTTTGCATTGCAGAGCCAGCATGAAGCCACAACAGTGAAGAACCCTGCTGGATCTGGCCAAAGGCCCACTTGGTCGAATCTTCTGCTTTCCACGTTGGCCATCCAGATGTCCTTGGGAAGCCCACAAGCAGGCCCAAGGGCGATAGCTGTAGTTCCCTAGCAACTGATTATTCAGAGGAGATGGCATATAGCCAGCACAACTAATAGTCTTTGATGGTCTTGTTCTCCATGCTTTTGTCTAATCTCCTTTTAAAGCCATCGAAGTTGGTGGCCATCACTGCATCTTGTACCAGCAAATTCCAGACTTGAACTATAAACTGTGTGAAAAAAGTATTTGCTTTTGTCTTCTGCCACCCTATTCTTTGAATGGCAGTGAGTCAGATAGAGAAGCCCCATCCTGCTTGGGGCCTGCCCTCCCTTCCAGCAGGGCTCTGTTGGAGGCAAACCAGGCCTTTGCAATGTGTTCCCCCCATAGCCACATTTAGCAGCAGCCAAAAACAATCGAGGTGATTTGCTAGCGAACCATTACAGAAGCCACCAATGGCCAAATTTAGGTTGAAAATGAGATTCATGTTTTTGTTGCCAGTGCAAATTTTGGCAGCATGAGTGGGGGGGGGGCATGTAGCCCACAGGTTGTGTGTGTGTATGTCCACCCTTGCCCCGTCCTGCGGCTTTCCTCAAGGTTTCACGGGTTGTGGCATTGGGGTTAGTTTTCTGACCTTGGGTTGGATCATGTACTTGAAAACGGAGAAGTAACTGCAGTGGGTCCCTTCCCCACCTGTGTCAATGGGCTACGGCCACACAGCTCAACATGTTCATCTTCAGATGGCCACCTTTCACCGGAAGGAGAGCAGGGAGACGTGTCAGTGTGAATTGGCCCCTACCATATTCATCTGTGTTGACTACAGAGATCTTTTTAATAGGACCTGTTACGTTTTGTAGGCTCCTTTGCAAGTAAAAGGTGTTGTGACTGAGAAGTTAGCCGCCATGTTTCTTTTTCTATGTATGTGTAGCTGTCTTAAACCAAGCCTCGACAAGGGGAGTATACTTTCTTGTGAAATACATTTGTTCAGAGGAAATTAAAGCCGCTCTCTCTGTGTCTCTGTCTCTCTCTCTCTCTCTCATATATACAGCCCCACTGAGATCTTGAAAGAGATGATAGATGTGGGCTGGGTTTCTATACAAAACATTTTTGTTCGGGAAGCAAATCAGTTTTTGCAGGGCAAAAGAAAGGCAAGCAACATTAGTTTCACACCAGCAGAGAGACACCAGGCATCTCACAGTCTGTTCTTTCTATTCCCAGACTGATGGCTGCGAAATTACTCAAACACCGTCTTTGTGAACCCTTGTAGTGACAGCAATTGCTTGTCTAGGAGCAGAAACTGGCTTGACAAATGCATCTGCTCCAATGAGCCGCAAAACCTGTTGGAAAATAGGATGACAAGCTTTGACATGTGTCATGATTTCAGGCATTTTACGCAGGTTGTGGACTAAAACAAGCCCATTGCATCCCTAAATGTATGTGTCTGTGGCTTGTCCACGTTGCAAAAGGTTGTATTTGTATTATGAGTTATAATGGTTGCCTTGAATGCCTTTCTGTAGTCCCACTTTTGGAACTATGCGCACAAGGTCTTCTGTGCATGGGCAGAGGCGAAGGAGAACCAAAAGCACACGTTGTTCTGCCGCAGGACAGCATTGCGCCCAAGCAGCCATAGGAGAGGTTTTCACACTGGAGAGACCACTGTCTTACCACCTCCAGCCCCCATCCCAAAGTCATGGCAGAAACTGAGCTCTACATGGTTATGATCCATTATACAGCTACTCCATTTGCAAGAGAAGTACCAGATTACATGCTTTCCCAACTCCTCCCATATTCATGTCTTATCTGGAGAAAAGGGGAAGAAACCTGCACCATTGCATGAAGTCCCCATATCTGGAAGGATTGCAGATATGCCTGCAATAGCCTCTCCCATCTCCCTTTTTGGAAATTTCTCTCTGTCTCTCTCTCCTTTTTTTTTTTTTTTTTTACTGTGTAGTGGTGAGTTTTATTGACAGCCTCCATAGCCATGCCATCAAGGCAGATCCATATTCACTCCTAGCAAATGTTTGGATAGGTACAACTTTTCTATTTATCTCACAGTTCAGTTTAAGGGGCATGATTGCAATCCTGTGCATAGTTACCTGGTAATAATCTCCATTGAACTCAGTGGTGCTAACTTCTGATGGCATCTGATGACATAAGAAATGCATCTGACACATTGAAATGTAACCATTAGCATTCAATTAGAAATACAAACACATTTAAATGCCTAGTTTGCAGCAGGAACAACAAAGGGAAAAAACAAGATGTCCAGCCTCTGTTTGTTTGTTTGTTTGTTTATTTATTATTTGTTTGTTTAAAATATTTCTAGGCCTCCTTTCAGGTCAGGACTCAGGAGCCTTCCCAAAGCAGCATTCGATAATGGAATTTGCTACCACACAATGTAGTGATGGCCACCAATTTGGATGGCTTTAAAAGGGGGTTAGATAAATTCCTGGAGGAGAAGGCTATCAATGGCTACTAACCCTGATGGCTATGTGCTACCTCCAATAGCAGAGGCAGGAAGCCTGTGTACACCAGTTGCTGAGGAACGTGGGTGGGAGGGTGCTGTTGCCCCCGTGCCCTGCTTTGTTGGTCCTTGGTTGACAGCTGGTTGGCCACTCTGTGAACAGAACACTGGACTCGATGGACCCTGGGTCTGATCCGGCATGGCTTCTTACGTTCCTACGTAATAAATGGTTTGATTGTTTTCTTATTCCCTGATTTTCTCTGTGCTAATCTGTCATAAGCAATAGTAAAACTTGGAAGCCCTATTATCACCTCGTTCACTTGCCAGAGCAAGGAGAATCCATCAGCAGATAACTGCGTTCCTCCGCCGCCGCACTGCAGTCCCGCAGTCCCATGCTTCTCTCGCTCTTGAAAAACATTCCTTGCTGCCTGCCGAACTTTGGCTGAGTCACATCACACATTGCCTGATTTCCCATCGCTTGAGAACATAAAGAGCTGCCATGTAGCATATTAACAGTAGACTATCTGTCCGTTTGGCTCAACATTGCTGTTCTTTGACCAGGAATGGCTCTCCTCTGGCTGGTAGCATCTCTCTGTGGCCTCACGTGGAGATCTTGCCCAGCAATGCTGGGTGGTATTCTTTTCGACGGGGGGCATCAGGGATTGAACCTGGAACCTTCTCCATGCAAACCATGTGCTCCACCACTGAACTTTGGCTCAGTGTCATTAAAAAGTCAAGTCTTGCGGTGGGGGATGCTTGATACTGGTGCTATGTTACTATTCCTTAAATGTTAGCCTTCTCTGGTCCTGCCGCATACTACTGATGTTAACAAATGTTGTTTTTTTAAATGAAACTTAAATGCATATTACTGACTGCTTCCTTCTGTCTCGCGCCAAAAACTTACTTGGAATCAAATGTAACATAAAGCAAAGCTCATTCTCTTAAGATTTTCATGAAGGGTACCAAGTTTTTGGTTTTGTTTTGATGATTTGTATATATATATATACCACTGCTAGCGTGTGAACAGAAACTGCATTAAACATAATGTTGTGAACAGGAACTATTGGAAGTGGTACGTCAAGGTGGGGGTGGGGGAGTGACAGGACGCGAACTTGCTTTGAACCCTCATGTCTTAAGCAGGTAATCAGAGCATTATTGTTAGTGTCTGTTATAAGTGATATGCTTCTGGGTTCAAGCAGAGTTCAGCCAAAAGTCCGCGTTGCAACAAAACCTGCCCTTAATCCAAAGTTTTCTGGGAAATGTTATTGGCCGAATGTTTCATGGATGCCATCTACACCATCGGAGCACAAAGCGCCTGTGCTGTTGGTGCAGAGAGCTGCCGGGTGCAACCGCTGCTTTTTGTGTCACTGAATTGAGGAGAGGGGAAGCTGTGCTCATGGGGCGGACACAAGTCACAAGAACCACTGTTAGGGGAGAAGAGTGGGCCACTTGATAGAAGCACACATCCAAGCTAATTTGAGAGGCACCATCCATGAACAAGATGGTGCCTCTAGCTATTTTGTTGTTTTTTCCGGGGACACATGTTTGGGTGTTGCGCAACTTGAGTCACCTTTCCTAGACGCTTCCATCATCCTCAGGCCACATGCGCTCAGGATGCAGCTGTGGCACTCCCATTGATTGCTGTAAAGAAGCTTGTCGGAGTCAGCTGGGGCAGTGAAGGTGTTGGAGGCCGTAATGGGCTGGATGAGGGCCAATAAACTGAAGTTGAATCCTGGTAAGACGGAAGCTCTGTGGATTGGTGGTTCCCGAGTCCGGGAATTGGGTAAGCGACTTGTTCTGGATGGGGTTGCACTCCCTCTGAAGGAGCAGGTGCATAGCTTGGGAGTACGCATAGATCTATCCTTATCACTGGAGGCCCAGGTGGACTCCGTGGCCTGGAGTACTTGGGGCCAGCTTCGGCTGATCCGCCAGCTTCGGCCTTTCCTGGACAGGGATAACCTAGCCACAGTAGTGCATGCACTGGTAATTTCCCGGTTAGACTACTGCAATGCACTCTACGTGGGGCAGCCCTTGAAGATGACTCGGAAGTTGCAGCTAGTTCAAAATGCAGCAGCTAGACTGCTGACAGGTACATCCCACAAAGACCATATGACACTGGTCTTAAGGGAACTGCACTGGCTGCCTATACGCTTCCGGTCGAAATTCAAGGTGTTGGTAATGACATTTAAAGCTCTACATGGCTTGGGACCTCGATACTTGAGGGAGCGCCTCTCCCTATATATGCCAAGACTTGAGAGCGGTTGGAGGAGACATCCTCCGTGTCCCACCAACGCGAGACATAGATTGTGGTGGGACATGGGAGAGGGCTTTCTCTGTTGTGGCACCTCGACGATGGAATACCTTCCCCTTGGAGGCCTGACTGGCGCCAGCACTGACTTCATTCCGGCGCCAAGTAAAGACATGGCTTTTTAACTAAGACTTTGATGGCTAAATTCACAGAGCTTGCACATTAACTGTTTAATCAGTTTTTACTGCTTTTAAATTCTGTACTGGTTTACGCTTGATTAATGGTTTAATTTGTTTCTAAGCTGTGCATATTTATTGTTTTATATCTTTTGTATAATTTTATCTGTATGCCACCCTGAGATCCTAGCGCTATAAGGTGGGATACAAACATTTTTAATAATAAATAATAAATAAATAAAGCCACTAATCACATTGCTTTAAGGCAGAGGTGGACAAGTAGTGGCCTTCCAGATGTTTTGGCTGACAATTGCCATTAGCTCTAGCCAGCATCACCAATGATGATGCATACTGGGAGTTGTAGGCCAAAACATCTGGGTAGTTTAAAGCTTGGCTGTCTTGCCATGTTTTTCCTCTTCATTCTGTTTTATTTTGTCTGCTTCCCCCATTTTATCCACTCACTTTCCAATTGACTTTGAAGCACCAGCTTGTTCAGCAGAAATGGGGGTCATTTAAGTACACTAGACAGCTAATTCCAAAGTGTATGTGTGTGTTTGTATTTCTCTCTTTTCTCCCCTCTATTCTTCCACCATATATTAGGAATGTCCAGGCACATCTTGCCATCGTTTCTCTTATTTTTTTTATCATTCTTTTAATCAGAAGGCAACACTAAATGTTACAGAGAATGTCTGAAATGTGGTGCTAATTTCACATCTGAATGCTGGCAGTTTCAGACAACTACTTCTAGAGATCTCAAGAGAGAAGCTGGTAAAAGCTGACACTCATCTAAATGTGGGGGTCTGTATGCATTAAAATGGGGAATGGACACCCTACTTTTGTACATTCAAAGAGAGTCAGTGTGATGCAATGGTTAAAGAGTGTTCGCTTTAGGTGAACTTAGGCCAGTCGCTCATATCTCTCAGCCTTAACAACCCGGAGAGATATTTTTGACGATAAGCAATGGGTGGAGGGAGGAGGAACCACATCCTTGTTGTGAATATATTTGCAAAATTTGCCTGGCATTGCCAAAGTTCACATGTCCACGTTTTCAATATTCTGGGCATTTCGCTGTAACACGCACAACTCTGTCCCTGCACATTCTTGCAGACAGGTTTTATTGAGCGTCGTCTCCGGCCTCCCAGGTACGTTGTGCGTGGAAGGGCTAAAGCGCTGGTTTATCAGTGCGCCGCCTATGATTTGGCCTTTTGCATGGGGAGTGGAGGGTTGTGTGCGCCACTGAGCGGAGAGCCTCCGTGGTGTTGGAGCTCAGGGCCTGCTGGGATGGGGTTTATGCTCCGGCTGTCCTTTTGCCCTTCCCCTGAACTCTCTTCATTTCAGTCATGAGCAAACAGCTAGTGCCTGAACTAACAACCCTGCAATCCTCCAAAGCACGTCTCGCTTACAGTACCAAACAAAGGGAGGCCCGCGTGGGCCGGCCCAAGCCAAGGAATGCTGCTTTCAGGGTTCTGCTCCATAAATTTAACCAGCACGACAAAAAGAAGATAATCTGAACCTTCGTGATGATCTGAAAGGGGGGGAGGTTTGTGTCCCATTGATTGCGGTCTGGCGCGACGCCAGACCCCAGGCCTGACCGACAGTTGAACCATATCGTTAAGGCGTGTAATACTGCTCGGGTTTTGTACAGCAGCCAATGAGTACATATCCAGAGGGCAAAAGTTTAGAAAGAGCTGAGGCTGTCCTATTTAACCCTCTCACACGGCATGTAATGTATACTGCTCCCGCTAAGGAACAGCCACGTTGCTATTATCAATGTAAACCTGCAATTATTATTTTTGCTTCCGACTCTGATCTGTAAAAGGGAACTGGCTTCGGGGAACAGTGTTAAATGGTTTTGCTACTGCCCCCTTCGCTGCTCTAGTAGGGGCCATCCAGATTGGGAAGGCGTACAGGGTATGGGACTTGAGTGCCCTGTACCATCTCAGGAAATTCTGGGGCATACATATGTCCACTTGGCACCAAGCCCAGTTGGATGGGACTATTTCTTGGTGAACGGCACCCAGTAGCCATCACCAATTCGTGCCCCTCTTCTTCATCTTCCTGAGTTGTCATGTTAGAGTTTTCCAAAGGGCTTGTGAAACCATCGCCTCGGGAGTGGGGGGAACCTGTTAAGAGAATTGAGGTTCTCGGCAGAGAAAAAGTATATCCTTGTTTCTTAGGTGTACTTTATAGGTCTGATATGACTGAGGTTAGAAATGAAGAGGACATCTTAAATCTCTGAATGTATTACTCCATTTCCCAGTAAAGCTTGTGAGATTAATTATGATAACATTGTGGGACAATGAGTCAGATGAAGAGGGTGCATGTGAATTGTTTGCAAAATACAGTATTTGCAGGGACAATGTGACGTGTTTGGTTTTGTTGTGGTCACTAAAAATAGACATTTTTGCAGACAGCTCTATCCAGAGGGTCAGGACGGGAAGGACTTTTGGAGGTGAGCTTAGAGAGGCAAGATGGGAACAGGCTGTTCAGCAAACACAGAGTGAGCACATGTGTCTGATGTCCCAAACCCATTTTCTGGATAAGAAAGTGATAATGGTAAACCTATGTGCGTGCCAGGCAAGCCCTTGAATTGGGATCAACACTTCCCTTGTTCTATGGTCCCCGGCTCAGTCCCTGATGCCTTTTTAAAAAAAGTTTGTGGCTACTTAACTGTCCCTCCCTCTTCCCAGCTATTTCACACTCCCCACTTTTCCAAGCAGTAAGACTGTTCCAGGGGCAATTAATTACTACAGCATCTGCTTTTGTGTGAAGACAGAACTTTTGTCACTTGCTTTTGTGATAGCTGTTTGTTTACTAAGATCCACAGTGTGCTTGTGGTGTCAAATGCCAGTCAGTAGTGAGCAATGAAGTATGATCAGTTCATAAAAGATACCTTATATATTTTTATTATTATCTCTCTTTTTGCACTTGTGGCAGTTTTTCTAGATGAACATGATGGGTTTTGCCAAGTCATGTTGTCTTTTATTGATTCAGGAATTTGTATTTTGGTAGGCCCAGTTTCTGAAGGTTTTCTGTAAAAACAACAACGATGTAATGCTGGTGACTGATGTGACTAATAGCGTGATTGTAACCATTTCCTGTTGCCATAGTTCTCTAACTTTGATAGCCAGTGGTGTATATGTTTCTCTCTTTTCCTCGTCCTTTTCTTATAACATTTTTGTTATTACGTATTGCTATGTCAATGAGGTAAGTGTTTTCCCCCCTATAACTGCTATTGTTCTGTCCCAGTATACTTTATGATCTGCATTTTCCAAGATTGTTTTGGGTGAGTATGTATAGTGTGGTGTAGGTTGTTTGATGAGGTTGAATTTGATGGCTAGTTGTTGGTGAATTATTTTTGCAGCTGTATTGTGTCTGTCCATATAGTTAATTCCTGCCAGAATTTTACATCTTCCTGTTAGATGGTCTATTGTTTCTTGGACTTGATGACATTTTCTGCATGAAACTGTTGTTACACTATTATCTTTTATGATGTATTTTTGGTAGTTCTTGTTTGCTCTAACTTGATCTTGTATGGCTATTAGATATCCTTCTGTTTCAGGGATTATTATTATTATCATCATTTTATTATTATTATTATTATTATTATTATTATTATTTTGCTTCTTACCACCAAAAGCAGCCTGGAATAAACCTTCACACACATACAGAAATCCATAATTAATATAACAGAAACAAACCAAAATCGATATAAACAATAATCAGCATAATAATAAAATAAACACTATAAAAACATAATTTAAAAGTAATACAATACAAAACGTGTTCATCCACGATGCACAAAAAACACATGCATACTAGGGGTGTGCACGGACCCCCCGGATCGGATCGGGACCCGGATCGGGACCTCCAATTTTGTCCCGGACCGGTTCGGACAAAATCGGAGGCCCCCCGGACCGGATCGAGTCCGATCCCGACCCAAAAATCGTACATTTTTGGATCGGCCGCCATTTTTTTCCCCATAGACTTGCATTGCAATGCAAGTCTATGAGGAAAAAATGGCGGCGGGTGGGTAAGGGGGGGCCTAACTCCCTCCCCCCCCCGGGGCCGTCCGCTGTGGACGGCCCCGGCAGGTAAACCCCCTCCCCCGCGCTCCCTACCCCCCCTGGGGCCGCCTGCTTCCATCCGCTGGCGCCCGCGGGCGCCAGCGGATAGAAGCGGACGGCTCCGGGGGGGGGGTAAGCCCCCTTCCCCGCCACTTACCTTCTCGGCACGTCCGGCGCCGGCGGCTACTACCAGCGGGCTCCGCGGCCTACTCTCGAGTAGCGCGCCGGGTGATGACATCACCCGGCGCGCCACCCTGGAGCAGGCCGCGGAGCCTGCTGGTAGTAGTAGGCGCCGGCGCCGGACGGGAGCCGCCGGGCCGGGCAGGTAAGGGCCCCCCTCCCCCCTCCGCGCGCCCCCTCCTCCCCTCCACGCACCCCCTCCTTACCTTTCCGGCCCGGCGGCTCCCGTCCGGCGCCGGCGCCTACTACTTCCAGCAGGCTCCGCGGCCTGCTCTAGAGTAGCGCGCCGGGTGATGACATCACCCGGCGCGCCATCCTAGAGCAGGCCGCGGAGCCTGCTGGGAGTAGTAGGCGCCGGCGCCGGACGGGAGCCGCCGGGCCGGAAAGGTAAGGGTCCCCCTCCCCCCTCCGCGCGCCCCCTCCTCCCCTCCACGCACCCCCTCCTTACCTTTCCGGCCCGGCGGCTCCCGTCCGGCGCCGGCGCCTACTACTTCCAGCAGGCTCCGCGGCCTGCTCTAGAGTAGCGCGCCGGGTGATGACATCACCCGGCGCGCCATCCTAGAGCAGGCCGCGGAGCCTGCTGGGAATAGTAGGCGCCGGCGCCGGACGGGAGCCGCCGGGCCGGAAAGGTAAGGGCCCCCCTCCCCCCTCCGCGTGCCCCCTCCTCCCCTCCACGCACCCCCTCCTTACCTTTCCGGCCCGGCGGCTCCCGTCCGGCGCCGGCGCCTACTACTTTCAGCAGGCTCCGCGGCCTGCTCTAGAGTAGCGCGCCGGGTGATGACATCACCCGGCGCGCCATCCTAGAGCAGGCCGCGGAGCCTGCTGGGAGTAGTAGGCGCCGGCGCCGGACGGGAGCCGCCGGGCCGGAAAGGTAAGGGCCCCCCTCCCCCCTCCGCGCGCCCCCTCCTCCCCTCCACGCACCCCCTCCTTACCTTTCCGGCCCGGCGGCTCCCGTCCGGCGCCGGCGCCTACTACTTCCAGCAGGCTCCGCGGCCTGCTCTAGAGTAGCGCGCCGGGTGATGACATCACCCGGCGCGCCATCCTAGAGCAGGCCGCGGAGCCTGCTGGGAATAGTAGGCGCCGGCGCCGGACGGGAGCCGCCGGGCCGGAAAGGTAAGGGCCCCCCTCCCCCCTCCGCGCGCCCCCTCCTCCCCTCCACGCACCCCCTCCTTACCTTCCCGGCCCGGTGGCTCCCGTCCGGCGCCGGCGCCTACTACTACCAGCAGGCTCCGCGGCCTGCTCTAGAGTAGCGCGCCGGGTGATGACATCACCCGGCGCGCCACCCTAGAGCAGGCCGCGGAGCCTGCTAGTAGTAGTAGGCGCCGGCGCCGGACGGGAGCCACCGGGCCGAGAAGGTAAGTGTCCCCCTCCTCCCCCCCCCCGCTGTCCACTTTCATCGGCGGGCGCCCGCTGGCGCCCGCCAATGGAAGCGGCGGTGGGCGCCAGTGGGCGCCCGCCGATCCGCCGATCCGCCGAACCGGTTCGGAGCTTTTTCGGACCGGTTCGGATTGGATCGGCCGATCCAGCTGCGGGATCGGAAATCGGATAATTTATCCGATTTCCCACTGGACCGGACTCGGATCGTGGATCGGGTCCGATCCAGTGCACATCCCTAATGCATACACAGAGAGAGAGTGAGTGAGAGAAAGAGAAAGTCTAGAATGAGCACACAAAAGCAGTCCACAACATTTAGGCCATAACTAACTTCCACATGCCTGGGAAAATAAGTACGTCTTTACCTGGCGCTTAAGAGCCCTGCTGGATCAGACCAAGGGTCCATCTAATCCAACATTCTGTTCACACAGTGGCCAACCAGCTGTTTACCAGGAACCCACAAGTAGGACATGAGTGCAACAGCACCCTCCCACCCATGTTCCCCAGCAACCGGTCAAGTTTCCTTGGAGTGAGTGTTCCATAAACAATCACAGAAAATGCCCGTTCCTGAACTTCCACCCCTCATGCTTCTCTCGAAGGGGCACATAGAGAAGGTCCTCTGAACCCAACCTCATTGGTCAAGGCAGGCTCATAGAGGGAGAGGCGGTCTTTGAGTTATTGGCGTCCCAAGCCATATTGAGTACAAAGAGAGAACTCAGTTCTTCTCAGAGGTGCTCACAAAGGGAATTTAATTCAGCCCAGCACGTTTCAGACCAATGAGATCATTAATCTCTAAAGAATTAAAAACCTAAAATGCAATTATATAACCAAAGATCTAAACACAATTATTTAAAGAACTGGAAGTACATCTAATATGTAACCCATTTTAAAAGAATTTAATTAAAGCCATCATTTTAGACAATTTCTAATACACTAATACAAATGGAAGGTAAATCAGAAATGTAGTTTCCATTATCAACTACTTTGAAAGAAGTGAAAACCCATAACAAAAATTCCAAAATTCATATTTGTGTAATACCTTTATTAGTGAAACCAAAAAACCATAAAAATGTGTAACCGTTTGAATTCTTCAGATCTGTTCCTCAGGCAAGTGTTTTTTTTGGGGGGAGGGGGGTTGAAGGCAGGGTGGATTAACTTGATGGTGAAGTCACATTGTCTGCATGTTTAGAGAACCAAGATGGAATGGGGGTCCAACCCTCTGTTCAATTCAGGAATCCACCTTAAAGCATACCTGACAGATGGCTGTCCAGCTGCCTCTTGAATGCCTCTAGTGTGGGAGAGCCCATGACTTCCCTTGGTCATTGGTTCCATTGGTGTACCGCTCTAACAGTCAGGACATTTTTCCTGATGTCCAGCCGGAATCTGGTTTCCAGTAGCTTGAGCCCATTATTCTGTGCCCTGTATTCTGGGATGATCAAGAAGAGATCCTGGCCCTCCTCTGTGTGACAACCTTTCAAGTATTTGAAGAGTTCTCTCATGCCTCCCCTCAGCCTTCTCTTCTCAAGGCTAAACATGCCCAGTTATTTCAGACTCTCCTCATTGGGCTTTGTTTCCAGGCCCCTGATCATCCTTGTTAACCTCCTCTGAAAGGAAGTAAGAAGAAATCTCCAGAAATAATGAACAACAAGATTTGGAACAGTTACAAAGAAAGGTGAAGATGGGAGTTAGTCCTAAATTAATAGCAGAGCCTTGTTGTTCATCATCTCTGGAGTTTTCTTCTAATTTAGAGGTAGCTGCAACTTAAGGTCTCATTCCATGGTTTCCTTACTGTGGGTCATGACTTATAAGTGGATGGCCAAGCTGCCGGCTCGTGGTTCCAAAGAGAGCTGTTCATTTAGATACCTACTTGATAAATTTTTACCCCCACCTTTCAGTGTATATATATCCTTGCAAGGTGGCTTATATTTGTAATGACAAAATAAAATCATGCCTCCCAAGTGTCAGCCCCAAGGTCTGTGTTGAACGCCGTGGCTCAGCCCTTTGAAGAGTTGACACCATTAAGAACAGCATGCTTCTGCGGAGTGACTTTGCCCCACTAGTGAGAAATCAAAGGCAGACCCTTAACCAAAGTCCCAGATACGTGTAACCTATCTGGGAAATTTGTGAATATTGTGGGCTGCCCAGTGTAGAAGATGAAAACATTGATTGCATGAAAAATGAAGCCACAAAGGTTGTGTTGAGTTCAGTCAAACTCGTGTTCTTGTTTTGTTGTTGTTTTAATTATTCTGCTTTCACTTTTCTTTTAAAATACCAATTTTCTCTGGATAACTGGTGTGAATAATCCATAGCAGACAACATCCACATGCAGCGGTAATGCAGCTTGCAGGTTTCTTACCAGAAAGACGGGTTTTGTTTGTAGAAATCACATGTACAGCATTTTTCCGTCTGGCATGGTCAGATAACATTGCCTATTTTTGGTTAGCATCTTGTTCTCTGCTGCTCTAGTTTTGCATGCGCTTTCCTTGAAAATACTGCAACTGAAAAATAGTGACTATTTAAACTGGAGGAGTACAGACTTTTAACAGCATTGTACATATACAGCAGCATAGTACATTTGCATGCAGTTCTACACAACCTATTAATTGCTTTCTTGTATTTTGGTTGCGTGTGTGTTTTTTATTGCAAAGTTGTCTTTGCCTAGTTCCTTTCCCTGGCATTTGTGCCAGAAGTGTGGAATACACTGCTTTTGCCCGAGGCCTGGTTGATGTTACCTGTGTGTGCAGCTAAATGATGGTTGCAAAAGAGCCCAGCTTTCATTTAGGAAAAAATAGCAGGCACAGATAAATTTCAAGCCTCTTGACTTGCAGAGATGAGGGAGAAGATATGATGACAGATTGCTAGGCTCCAAAGCAAGGCCACAAGCAACAGGAAAGCCCATCTTGACCATGCATCAATTATTGTAAGCTCTAGGACCAGCGATCAGGATCTTTCCAGTGTTTCAGCCTTCTCTTTTGAATAGGTACATTTTCACAAAGTTCTATTAAGGTGTGTTCCGATGCCTCCTTCTAGACGAAAGGTTTGGCACTATTTCGGATTGCGTGAGTATGAACATGGGTTTAAGCTTCTCAAAAAAAAAAAAAAGCAACAAATACAGAAAATCACTTCTTATTCAAAGGTTTATTATCTCAGTTAAATTCAATCATGGGTTATCCAGCTGGTTTAGACCTTGCGGATTGTTTATAATGAAAGAGGCTGTGTTCGCTCTTCATTGGGAGGCTAGTCAAATGGCAGCACCTTCTCCGAGTAAGATTGACTGTCTTCCCATAGGCTGCAAAGGGCATAGCTGGAGATATAGCGCTCGTGATGGCCGGATTCTCCGCCTGCATTCTTTCACACCCTCCCGAGTCCATGCGGTAGCAGCTTTTGTCCCTTGGGTGCCTGACTCATAGAATCATAGAATAGTAGAGTTGGAAGGGGCCTATAAGGCCATCGAGTCCAACCCCCTGCTCAATGCAGGAATCCACCTTAAAGCATACCTGACAGGTGGCTGTCCAGCTGCCTCTTGAAGGCCTGGAGTGTAGGAGTCCAAATTGAAGCAACTGTGTTCAGTACAAACTTTTCCCAATCTTCCTAGAATTGAATTTCCTTAAAGAAAGCATGGCTTGGAAAAATATCAGCCATCTATACTGGCTTCAAAAAATATCTATACTGACTCATGCAGGTGATTGATGTCCTGTGGTTCTTTCACCTTGAGCTTGCACCCTCGACTTCCTCTTGTTCTTTCTCAGTTGGGGGTTATTCCGTCTTTCAACTTTTATGTAGGGTTTTGTTGGATACCTGGGCACATAGTCATCATTGCAATGAACTTGCTGACTAGGGTGTCATGATGGCAGCCCACCATGCTTTTAAACATGTAAACGTTACTTCTATCCCTATCTTTTAAGTCCAGTCTCAAAGACTGGTGGAAAAGCCAGACCAGCAATAAGATTCTTGAGTTGAAACGAGTACTTCAGTTGCATCCAAAATGTGTCTCTTAAGAACTGAAGGAAGAAAGTTGCCCTGTCTCGGTTTTGGTTAGTCACAGCCCCTACCTATCTGAATCTATTAAGCAGGGAGGCATCCTTGTTTCCCTCCTTGTGAAACATGTCCCTGCTGCAATGCTTACAGTTATCAAGTTTGGGGCAGACCTTTCTGCATAACCAGTTCCTTGCTCTCAACTTATTTGAGGCGACAATGTTGATCTGGGCTCAATTAGCTGGCTATTCTCATTTTTTTCAATGTATTAGGAATAATTTGCGGATGAAGGAGTTCTCCTGCATTTGCAACGAGACTAGCATGTGCTGCAATGTGAGCCTGCTGGTGCTTCTATACCATAAATATCCATGTATGCACCTACTGCATCCTCTCTCACCCACCTACCCGCCTTACCTTTCTGCTGATGAGTCCGACCTTCTATTCTGATAAACATTGAACAGCAAAGATCCAAGCCATTGCTTAGACCTCCGGTACCGTGCAAACTGACTTGACGCTGATGTGCCAAGCAAATAAGAGGAGGTTTTTATCCAGCACGCTAAAATTCTGGAAGGCCCAGAATATTGTGGCTTGTTTTAATAACCAGCTATTTACACGAGTCAATTCAATTCTTTTATTGCGGCCGAAAGGCCAGAGAAACACGAGTCAAATAATGGAAGTGCTTTTGGTCCGCAACCTGTTTTGGAGCAAAGCCGCTCGGGTGTCCAAAGTGGCCTGAACAGTGAGTGGCACTCTGTCCTGCGCTGCCCGGGCCCCTGACACCGCACGCCGCTCTCAATCTCTTCATACCTTCGTTCAGCTCCGCTCTTCCCTGCTGTGATCGGTAGACATGAGGGCATTTCTCCTTTGTATTGCTTTTGTGTGCCTATTAAAAGCAAATCAGCAAATGTGTTGAGTGTTGAGTTGGGTCTAATGTAACACAGATGTGGGCACACCACCGTTCATTCTGCTTTTACAAATTTTTGTCTTTTTGAATTTCATCAGCGTTGCTTGTTATTTACAGAATGTCACTTGAGACAGCAGAACAAATTGTAGATTAAGAGGGAGAGAGAGAGAGAGAGAGAGAGAATCAAGTAGTGTGGAATGTGGCTTGCTGTCCAGACCAAACAGACCAGTTTGCCAAAAGCTGATGCCTGCACCAATTAGTGCAATTCATGTTAATGCCAGCAGGACGTCATTTAGAAGGCAGCTGACCTCCTTATCAAGGTGGGACTTCTTTTTTATTGCCAGGTTGAGTATCACGAAGAGAAGGAGCAACACGGAAGTAAGAACCGCCAACACCTTTTGAATGGAGCTGCCCTCAATGGCTGCTTGGATTTGGGTGCCCAGAGCCTCTCAGAAGAGCATTATAGACTTCAATACATTTCTTACCTCCCACCTGCCCAAAACTAGACATTTCTTATTAGCAATGTCCTTGTTAATTGAGGGCTAAACTAGATCTTGTGAGTTACACGGAGCTACTGCTTCTCCAATTGTCTCTTCTTCTCTGTACCTAGCTGGTGACTAATGCAGCTACCCCTCTGGTATTCAAAGATTCTCATGATTTGGGTAAACAGTGAACTCCGAATCAGTCCCCACTTTCGTGTTCTCTCTGATGTTTTCAGGCTGTCCCTCCTCCCGTTGTGCATTTATGAATATATGGTGTGGAAAAGGGGGGAGAGACTATGGCTCAGTTCGGATGACATTAGGCAACGGGGGGGGGGGGCAATAATCAGTTGTGTTGCTTATTGTGTCGTTTGGAGGGCAACACACAACGCACACACAACTGACAGTACGTTAATCAGGCACTTTAAACAATGGAGCGAAACAACGGGCTTGCACGTTGTTTAGCCCGAAGCCCCGTTGTTTAAAGTGTTGTCCAGATTCAGCCCCCCCCTCTCTCCGTGGACTATTCCGTTTCGGAATAGAGTTCTGCTGCCTAGAGCAGCCAAAAAAAACTGGCCGCTCTATGCAGCCGATAGAACTCACGGTGCCTGCTGGGATACGGCTGGAGGACACAGGGAGGAGAGGCTGCAACCCAAATGGCCGCCACAAGTTCGTAGCAGCCGGGGCGTTTGCCGGTGCTGAGCAGCGCTGGCTGCAGCATGTCTGTGGAGCTCCTCCTGCCTAACGCACGGTCAGTACATTATTTACCCCTCCGTTGCCTAAAATGTCGTCCAAATTGAGCCAATCTCTGCCATCTTGACGCTGAAACCCACCAATCCTCAGAGCCGGAACAAGCCCTATCGATAGTGCCACTGGGTTTCCGCCTCCATGGCTCTGAAACACTGCTTCCTCGTAGGCACTTTCCTCTAAGGTGGCCTGTGCCGTCTCCTCCCCTCTCCAGCAAGAAAAATGTCAAGTGGTCAGGGGTGGAGGCCTCTGTTTACCTGCCCAAGCAAGCTTCAGCCTCTTCTAACTAAATCCTTCCAGGTCCTCTGTTTCATTGGTCCCGGAAGTTGAGCTACCCCTTCTCTCTTTGTGCAGCCTTGCCATGCTCAGGAAGGAAATGAACCGCACACTTGAGATAAGGGTGGAGAACCAAAATTGATGCAGCAGCCAGATTGCCCCAAGGGCCAGATGAGCCCCTAACATCACCAGGTTCCCAGCCGGTGATGTTAGGTATTTTACTGTATTGTACTGCATTGTACTGTATAACTTGGTGGGATCTGAGCTAGCGGTGACTGGCCAAGAAGGAGATCTTGGGGGTGTGGTGAAAGCTAGATGAAAATGTCAACCCAGTTGTGCGGCTGCTGTGAAACAAGCAAACTCCATATTAGGCCTAATTTGAAAAGGAATTGAGAATGAAACTGCCAGTATCATACTGCCTTCATACAAATTTATGGTGCGACCATACTTAGGATACCATGTGCAGTTCTGGTCTCCACACCTAAAATAAGATATCATAGAACTGGAAAAAGTGCAGAAGAGGGCAACTAAAATGATCAAGGAGCCGGAGCATCTCCCCTATGAGGGAAGGTTACAAGAGTTGGGATTGTTCAGCCTGGAAAAAAAGGAGGCTGAGGGGAGACATGATAGAAGGGTACAAAATCATGTATGATGTGGAGAATGTGGAGATGGAGACATTTTCCTCCCTCCCTCAAAATACTAGAATCCAGTGGGGTCATCCCATGAAGCTGATTGGTGGGAGATTGCAGACAGATAAAAGGAAGTGCTTCTACACACAGCACATGGTTAAACTATGCAATTTGCTACCATAAGATATAGCGATGGCCACCAAGTTGAATTGCTTTTAAAAGGGTTAGATAAATTCCTGGAGGAGGAGGCTACCACTGGCTACTACTTCTGATGGCTCTGTGCTGGGGAACATGGGTGGGAGGATGCGGTTGCCCTCATGTCCTGTTTGTGGGTACTGGTCAACATCTGGATGGCCACTGTGAACAGAATGCTGGACTAGATGGAGCCTTGATCTGATCCAGCAGGGCTCTTCATATTTCTTATGTACTGGCCATGCATTCAAAAGCAGTATCCCCCCCCCTCCCCCATGTGCAGCCTGATGGGCCCACCCTATTGCTTCATTCTGCTGCATGCGTAGACCAGGCCTCAGAATTCCAAGAGGCAGCTGTTCAGCATGTAGAGCTCTGTGGCTACCACAATAAATTGCGCAAATCAAATTGTTTTAATTTTAATTATTTATGCAGATTACAGAGCTGAGCTTTCTTAGTTGCAAAACGTGAGTTGCATGAGGACTGTACACATGCTACTCCATCGTAATGCACCTGTGCACCTATGCAGCCATTTTGCACAAGCAAATAAGCCACCATGGCTTATTTATGCCACGATGGGCCGCAGTGTGTGCAGGTGGCCATTATGAATATTCAAGTTGTATCCCCACGGCCTTTCCTAAGGTTATGCCGCCTGGGTTCAGACATCACGACAAGCTGTGGTTGTGACTTGAATACTCAAACACCGCCTGACATGAACCACCGTTCACCATGGCTTAAACAACCCACAGCGGGTCTCTGTGATCGTGTGAACCAGGACACAGTGTAGGAGATCCACAGTAAAGGAAGCCAAGGAGAGAAAGTACTGCAGAAGAGTTAGTAGCAATGTTGTTAATGTCTGTTACTTTATTTGAACTTAGTCCGTGCTCCATTTTTCATTTTAGAGAAGGGGAGGTTAGAGGAAGGCGTGTGAGTAGCACCATAGTCCCGTAGCTGTGGCCAAATGGAAAAAGTTGAGCATGTTGATGAAAGAAGCCCTGTGCTTCCTAGTCAGGACCTGCGTTGCTAAAGGGGGAGGGGGTTTCAAGGGAGGAGGAGGAAACTAGCCTCTGGAGAAAACATCTGCAACAAGCCATAGTCTTGTGTGCTGTTGCCAAGAGGCTTAAGCAGAAAACTCTAGTTCAGTCCAGGATTGTTCATCTTTCCCTAGATCAAACAGGCAGCAGCCATTCAGTCCGCAGGAGAAAAGAGGGTGGGACAGGGAGGGGACCCCAATTGCAGAGAACATGATTGGAGAACCAGCCGTGCACAGAGGGGGGTCCCCAAATTGCTCAGTGCTAGTGAAGGCAGCATTGCAAGGGGAAACACAGATACTAAATGGGGCCAAGTACCCCCACGCAAAATTTCCAATGGAGTCCAGGGAACGCCACAAGTTGGAAGTGCAAGTCCATGGAGGGTTGCTGGACTGGGTCTTGCTGGCTTGATTTTCCAAGTATCCCACATTGTTGGGGACGCTTTAAGGTTGGAAAGGAGGCAGGGTGCCCTGGGTGTGACCTCCCAGGCAGCACCCGGGGGAGGTGGGGCAAAGTACCCTAGCACCTACAGGACAAGGAGTTTTCTTGCTCTTTGCAGACAACTTGCAAGGCTGAGATACAGGGGGAAACTCTTTGTCCTTCCTATTATAGAGCCTTGTTTAAACATTCATGTGGAGTATGTTGAAAAGAAAGAAGGAGGAGAGCATGAGAAAACGCAGGTGATCCTTGGTGGGTGAGGTGGGGCCTTGGTCACAGAGGGGTCACTGTGCTTCAGGTCTTTCCACCAAAAACAAGCCCGTACTTTGTGCAAGTTATCCATACTGAACCAGGAAGTTGGAGCTTTGCAAGAATTAGCCATGGCTCAGTGGTGAACATACTCTGCCTGCAGAGGTTCTTGGCTTCAGTTCCATGTCAGTTGGGTCAGTGGTCTGACTCAGTATATGGCAGCTGCCAGTCGGGCGTACACAGGCTTCCTCAATGTTTGCCTCCCCCAGGATATCTTGTAAGTCAGAGACGGTGGAACCCTGACTTCCTCAGCACTGGATTCATAGAATCATCGAATAGTGGAGGTGGAAGGGGCCTATAAGGCCATTGAGTCCAACCCTCTGCTCAATGCAGGAATCTACCCTAAAGCATCTCCGAAAGATGGCTCTCCAGCTCTATCTTGAAGGCTTCTAGTGTGGGAGAGCCCACCACCTCCCTAGGTCATTGGTTCCATTGCTGTTCTGCTCTAACAGTCAGGAAGTTTTTCTTGAAGTCCAGCCGGAATCTGGCTTCCTGTAACTTGAGCCCATTATTCCGTGTCCTGCACTCTGGGGTGTTCGAGAAGAGATCCTGGCCCTCCTCTGCATGACAACCTTTACTTGAAGTCTTCTCGAGGATAAACATGCCCAGTTCCTTCAGCCTCTCTAAAAGTCTGAACTGTGTCACCTGATTTGCCTGTGCTTCCCAGCATCCCTCACGAAGCCTCCCTCGTTCTAAATGTCGCCTTGTGTATGATTGACAGGACAGAAGCTGAGAGAGTCAGAAAACCTCGGTGTTGCATGGGGCCACAAGGACTTCTGCCCCGGTATTCAGAGATCCAGGCAGAAGGGCAGGAGCTGCTTTTCAAACTGACAGACAACATTGACGATGAATTGTAAGTCCCAAACTAGTTTGGTATGCTGATGTTGTTGTTTTTAACCGTGTTTCTGGAGCATAGAGACAAACACACGCACAGTTTGCATTCTGTTCTTCTTCTGCTTCTGGAAGTTATCTTGAATGTCTAATTCCCCCCACACACACACCCACACACACACTTCTCTTGACGTGCCTGAGTGCAGTTTACAGTGAAGAGGACACACACGCCATGACACACGCCATTGCCTCTATTCTCATGTGACTCTCTTTTCTCTTAGGAAGTCTCCCAATTTACCTGTAAACACATTACCAATGTCCTTCCCCCCCCCCCCCCATGGTGAAAACATACTCAAGGAAATTAGTCCAATGCCCCTCCATCTCCTTGACCTCTATTCCATGCCTTTATTGGTTTAAAGAAACAAAACACACAAAGCTTCATTCTTGATCCTCCTGTCTAAAATGTCTCTGACTGTAGACAGACCAAAGACGGGGTAGACAATTAAGTTGCTTTTCTCTGGACCATCCACTGGCACATTTTGCCTTAAAAAGCAATAAAACAGGGAGGAAAGAAGGGAAAGTCAGTAAGAAACTGGGCACCAGCATCTTGCTAAATGCCCAAAGACCTTCCTCCTCTCCTCCTTAAGTAGGTTGTGTCATAAGTAGTCTTCAGTGGAATATAAGTACTGCAAAGGAGCTATTCCTCCTCCCCAGGAATCCAATGGCCTTATAGCCCCCTTCCAACTCAGGAGCTATGATTGGACATGGTATGATTAAGTTCCGCTTAACTGTACCGTATAATTGGAATGCCCCTGCTAGTAGTGTGTTTGGTATCGCAAGGTTGTCCTGGGCATGTGCTCTCTCTAAAACATATACACATCAGATCAAGCTTTGGGGGACCCTGTCTTTTGCCACTCCCATTTCCTTCCACTTGAGAGGATATCAGGAGGATATTAAGTGAAAGATGAATGCTATTCAAATGATTATGGATTGCACCTGTACCCTGCCCTTTTTCTAAGGAGATTGCAGCAGTGTGCTTTCCTCACAACAGAGTTGGTTGGGCTGTGAGGCTGATTAGGCTGTGCGGAGAATGACTGACCCTTTGGGGAAGGGCCATAGTTCAGGCTAGAGCGCATGATTTGCATGCAGAATGTCCCTGGCTCGGTCCTCAGCATCTCGCCGTCAGGCTGGGAAAGTCTGTAACCATGGGGAACTGCTTCCAGTCAGTATGAAGGGGTCCCCAGCACGGCACAATGGCACCTGCAGGCACCTCAATGATGCCTGCACAGCTGTTACTCCCTGCCCCGGCCTTAATTGTTTTTAAAATTGAAAAAATGTTAGGGCATCATATTCTCCTTCCTGTTCCTGAACCTGTCGGTGATCAGCTGTTCCGTAGGCAGGAAGTGAAAGCAAGGCAATGCGGAAGAAGGGAGAGAAAGAGTGAGGCTAGGTGTGGGGAGAAACAGCAAGATAAAGGGCTGAGAGGGAGAGAAAGAGTAAGGCTAGAAGCTGGGAATGGGGCAGGGGAGAGAGAGAGAGAGAGAGAGAGAGAGAGAGAGAGAGAGAGAGAGAGACCGAGACCAAAGGGGGGAAAGGTCTGTGTGGACAAAGGAAGATTAGGCTGACCAGGAAGTGGCTCATTCCATCTCCTCAGCCTCCAACCTTGTTATTTCTCTCCACCTCCCTGCACCGCCACTACCTCTTGACTAGCCAAGCTCCCATGGCAGCCATTATGTCTGGCCACATCCTCAGTGGGAGCCATTTTGTGGTGGTGCCCACAGCAGATTCTCAAACCACCAAAAGCACCCACGGCTCTAAAAGGGTTGGAGACCCCTGGTGCAGACAATGCCGAGCTAGATGGGCCAA
Source organism: Anniella stebbinsi (assembly GCA_029215795.1). Lineage (NCBI taxonomy): Eukaryota > Metazoa > Chordata > Lepidosauria > Squamata > Anniellidae > Anniella > Anniella stebbinsi. The sequence goes on along the minus strand of JARDYH010000001.1, from coordinate 411,420,305 downwards.
TGATCTGGTAACTTCCTCTGTTCTTTTGACAAGTGAGTTTCGTGGGCGCGCATGGACTTGAACACAAAACTCTAGCACATCTCATTGGTTCTATTCTCGTAGGCCATGGTTTCTTCATGCCCGGCCCCACCCCAACCAGTGAAATCAACCCCCATCTAGTGCCCATTTAGCTATCCAAATTGCTCGTTTGTCAGAACTTTTCCCTTCAGCCATGAAACCAGTGCCAGTCCTTGTAATGGGGCCCAGTACAAAATTGTGGCTCTGAATTCCCCCGCCCTGCTATTGTGATTTTAAAAATGATTGAAAGGCCTAACAATCTGCATATTTTCTTCAGAATTAAATCCATAAAAGAGAGCTTTAATACCTTGCTCTACTGTTCTAGCTAAATGTTTCCACATTTTTTTCCAGCTAAGCCCACTGTTTCACTTCTGGAAAACGTTGTTGTGTAATTAAATTGCTTCCTGATGTTGGAGGGCCGGGGGGGGGGGGGGGGGGTTCAAGAAGTTGGAGGCATCAAGCTATAAATTCTCCAGAGATCTTGTTGCTTCTGCTTTGTTCTATGGGGCTGTGTTTTGGTTTTCTGTGTTTTTGTTTTCCTATTTTTTTTTTATTTATTGCTATGCTTTAAAATGTCCAAATTGTAAGGGCTTTGGGAAGGGTGGGGTTGGAGGGACTCAGTACAACAGTCTTCAGGGTTCACGGGAAGGTTTGGCAGTGGATTCTGGAGGGAAAGATGTATGTCAGCAAGTGAGAATGAACGACGGTGTTTGACTCAGGCTTAGTACAAAACAGAGCTCTTGTACGGATTTTCCAGCCAATAATTTTGCCAAGGCTTCTCTTGGACTTAGAGGGCTCCCTGTCCATATTGCCCCCTAGCATTTTAACCAACCTGACAAGATTTTCCATCGCTTGGAAATCCTTCCCTTCTACCCAAACTGACACCCTATGCAGATCCTGTCCAGATTTACTTAGAAGTAAATCCCATTGTTTTTCAGTGGAGTTACTCCCAGGTGAACTGTGCATAGAAATTGCAGCCAGTGTTGTGAGTAAACATGCATGGGATCATCGTGTCAATCTCTGGAACTCATAGACTGGCTTCCAAGCGATTGCGTATAAGAAGAGTCCCCTCTTTTTCTTCGTCAGAGCTAAATGGCTGGAACGATAAAGGACAAACATCCTTCCATATTCCAAGTGACTCAGGGTATATAGGATATGTAGGAGAAGGCAAACGGCCTAGCATAGGTAATTGAGTTGATACAGAAAATGACATGGCTCTTAGACACAAAAAGGCCACGGAGAAGGCAGCTTGCACAAAAGAGTCCAGAGGGTGCAAATGCGGGACTCATTCTTGCATTCTTAAGGGTTGCTGAGCAATGGACTGAGCATGTACATCTTGGGGGGGGGGAGGTATGTTCTCCACCTGGACCTCACCCACATGCCTCGCGGGTGTCGAAAATAAATTTTAAAAGGGAGGAGAGGATAAAAACGGTGCCTGTAGCTCCTACAGAGAGCTAAAGCGGTCACATTTAGTTGCAAACGAGCTAATTTTGACACTTTGCGCTTTCCGTAGCCTCTGTGGATGCCAGGGGGGTAAGCATGGACAGTCCTTACCTGGCTCACGGACTGTGTGTCTCCCACCCCTGTTTACTTACTTGTTTATTTATTATTCGAGGGCCAAACACGTGCTGAATATTACCCGAATCAGCACTGGGGGTGATGTATACTGTTCCAAACAAATAATGCTTTTCAGTTGCCCTAGCCACATCTGCCTTCCTATCCCTTGTTCTGTCCCGTTACTCTTTTGTGTGAGGTTATCATGCCTCTTCCCTGCTCACCTGTACTCTGGGGTGGGGCTTCAGCTGTTTGAAGCATGAGCATATAGGAAGTAAGGCAATGACTTGGCTTTCTGCTTCGTACAGCTTCATCGCAGTGGAGAACATAGACCGCTATTGCGTTATTATTTCGTCCAAAACTGTTTATTTCCTGAAGTGTGTGGAAAACATGGACCGAGAGGCCATCTTCCTGGAGGTTAAATATGACGACCTCTTTCACTGCCTTATCTCAAAAGACCATGGAAAGGTCTATGTGCAATTGACAAAGAAGGCTGTGAATTCCAGCAGTGGCGTATCAATGCCTGGCCCATCTCATCAGAAGCCCATGGTAAGGAGATGATGTGGCTTTAATGGCCTTTGGTCAAATATTCTCTGGTTGTTGTTTGGGCGGAAGGGAGGGGGGTTTGCTTGGAAGTATTTTTCTTTCAGTTTTCAAGAAAAGTGTTTTGGGACTTTTAACATGTAAGGGTGTTGATCCGAGAGAGAAAAAGAGAGGCCTGCTCCTTTCAGGCATAGCACCTAGCTATGTGATGGATTAGAAAAAGCTACATAAAGGGTAATCCTGTGGCCCCTAGACAGAGTCTAGGGGGCCGCAGGATACTTCGGATTCCTGGATCCGAGGTTAGAGTCAGTGCTCTGACCTCAAACCCAGGAGTCCAGGTTCTCCGCCGCCGCCTCCGCCTCCTCCTCCTCCCAGCTGCCTCTCTGAGGTTGCAAAGGCGACGTTGGACTGAAGGCAAAGGGGGCATACCAGTGGGCGGGAGGGGACTGGGGAGGTTGGCTTATGCTGTATCCCCAGGCCTCTCCAGCCTCCTTCCCTCCCCTTCCCTGACATCTCAGCTAGATGGGCAAAAATGCCTGTCTAGCTAAAATGTAGAACATGGAGAGCACAGAGGTGAAGCTGTCCTCTATTGCTCCTCCTGCTGTGCATAGGGGGGCCGTAAACCCCCGAGTTCAGAGGCTTACGGCCATCGCCCTAGGATTGCGTCCTTGAAAACCAAAATTCACAACAGTTTTCCGAATTTCTTAATTAAATTAAACTGTCGCTGGATCCCGGTTCCCAGAACTAGCAGTGTGGTTGTTCTAGTTCAGGGGGTGAAGAGTCCTTTCGCTTCCATTGGTAAATAGTGGGAAGTCAACAATCTTTGCCAATCTACTTTGAATCACCCAAAGATTTACCAGTAGGTCCTGATCAGCCTTCTTCTGCTGGGGCCGGCAGAACATAGTTTGGGATCTTCTGGTAGATCTCTTGGTGATTTGAAATAGATCGGCAGGGGTTCCCTGACTCCCAATATCAACATAAAAAGGGGTTTTCCCCCTTTCAAAATTAGGCTGCTGATATGAAAATAAGTTGGGAGAAACCAGGAGTGGATTTGAGAATGAAAGGACTGTGAACTCAGTTCTAGTCCAGCGAAAACAGTTTTTTGGGTTGAGTATGTGCTTAGTAGGCACTCTGCTCCTTCATTCCACAGCTGCACACGCTTCCCTCCCCTCTCTTCTTCCAGTGTGGGCACGAGGAAACTTCTTCCCTTCTGTTTTTATTAACCACAGCTTGCCATGACCTCCGAACTTGGACAAACTGTGGTCAATCTTAATTACTGTTTGTTGAAATGAGAAAAACAAAATGCACCGATCGCATGGAATTTATTGTTGCATCCAAAAGCAGCGCTCAGCGTAGTTCCACTGTTTGGGCTGAGCCTTTATTTTGCCTGTAGCTGGTGGACCTCCGGCTTCAAGTTTAAAGAAAGAAAGAAGCCCAAGGCCATCCTGCTACTTACAACCTCCTTTAAACACAAATGGACACATTGATAATGTGCATGCAGCAGTGTTTTAAGGCTAATAAGCTGGTGACCGTTCTCTGGGTGTTTTCATTACTTTTACCGGTGGGGGGGTGGGGTGGGGGGGTTAGGTTGCTTCTGAGTGTTGCGTTTCTCAAAGTGCAATTTATTTCATGCAGGTCCATGTGACGGCTGAGGAACCTGCGGTAAAACTATGTCAAGCCATCAACTATGCAAAGAGCCTTTTCTATGAACAGCAACTTATGTTGAGATCCAGCGAACACCAAGAGCAACTGGAGCTGGACTCCTGACCCAGATGAAATCTCGAACAGGGAAGCCACCTCTCTGCTCAGTTAAAAAAAAAAGAAGAAGAAGAAGAAGAGCAGGACCATCACCTGGAAGTTAAGAAAATGTATTTTGTAAGGCTGTAAGCCAAGGTCCTGGAAATGAAAAAGCTTTGCAGGATCATAAGATCAAAAACATGTTTGACATACATTCAGCTTTAGAAAAAAGCCCCGTATTTTCTTACTGTTTGTGTGTGTGTGTATATATATATCTATACATATGTACAACTGTGTTCTGTGTAAATAAGAAAGTATGCAGGGTGTTGTGAAGGGTGTATAAAGGTCTATTTCATGCAAAGAGATTAAAGGAAAGGTTATATTACGTTTTCTATTGCACTGATTCTGAGCGTGTAGAAATGGCACATGTTTTTCTCTAGATATGGCGAGGAGGCCAAGTCCGTAAATGGCAGGAATGCCTAGAGGTTGTTTTACAGGTGATCTGCCAAGGTGCCCATATGGCAGGGTCAAAATGGGCTCTGACCGTGAGGATGGGACATGTTCCTTTCCAGTGTTTAGTGCTTTGCTGTCCTGCTGGTTCCAGGATCTTTTTCTCTTTCTGTTTACTCCGTGGGTTTATGGCTGATTGGAAGGGCAGAGAGAGCCCCCCCCCCCCCAATATATATATATATATTTAAGCATAGTGTGTTCACTCCCTTTCCCGTGGTTTGGCGTGTACTGCAGTGATCCCTCCTCAGTCGCCAGAATCCAGCAGTAGGGGACATGAGAATACTTTTTATCAACTACATAATTTTTCTCGCATTTCGAGATGTTCACTTTATAAGGAAATGTCAAAGAACATTTAGTGGTATCCCTTTGAAGCTGAAACAATGATACCTCTTTTATAGCGGGACCTTTGTGGGGAGGATAGTGTTAACATGTGCACACACACACACACACACACACAAAATTACCCTCTGCGTGTATTGACCTTAAGAAGAAAGTGGACAGTGGGTGGTGTAGGTGGACAGGTTTGAGAAGACTGAAAAGTAGCGACTGTCTTTGCTGGAAAATAAATGGAATTTATAAATTTAATATTGCAGTCCCGTGGTCTAAATCGGAGGATTAATAAACGCTACTGCTGCTCTCTTGTCTTCGTATTCTTCTGATAACAGCAATGCATGCCAGCTTAGCTCCCAACTGTGCAACTCTGAGAAGGGACATAGCTTAACGGGAGAGCATCTGCTTTGCATGCGAAAGGTCCCAGATCCCTGGCATCTTCGAGTAAATCTGGGCAAAACGTCTCTCTGAAAGCCTGGAGAGGACCTGGCAGATCACACACACTCTCTGAGCCAGATGGGCCAGTGGTATCTGATGCTAAGTTGCAACGACGTGGTTTAAGACTAAACTGTGAACTTGTTCATAACTCTTGTAACACCTGAGGACACAGCATCACAGCTAGCCTTGTCAGCTTCCAACCAGGCAAAGCACCTCATTCCTGAAGAATTTTCTGGATACATGGAACATCCTCCTGAAACGGATGTGGTCTCTGAGTTGTTGGGTTGTAACCCTGCGGATATCCTCTGTGTTCCCTGCACCATCACCCCTACACACGCACACCTCATGGGGGGGAGGAATACTATGCGGAAAGAGAATTGTGTTTGTTTCTGATGGTCAAATTTCCATGAGCCAAGTATCTTTCCTCTGAAATATCGTCTGCATATGCTACTCTGCCTAATCCATTTTTAAAGACATCCAACTTGGTGCCCATCAACGCTCTTAGGAGAGGCAATAGTGCAGTGTGGTAGAGCACATGCTTTGCATGCAGAGGGTCCTAAGTTCAAGCCCTTGCTTCTCCAGGGAGGACAAGGAAACAACTAGGCAGGATCTGTCAGGTCCGGATCGGGCCTGATTTGGATCTGAGATCCGGAGGTCCGAATCAGCCCGATCCGCTCCGGATTCAGAATCCAGTCACAGCCCTAGAAACAACACTGCTTGAAACCCTGGAAAGACGCTGCCAGTCAATGTCACCAATACTGGGCTAGATGGACCAAGGGTCTGACTCAGTATAAGGCAGCTTCTTACGTCCCTATGCTCATAGCAGAAAATTCCATGTATTATGTGTTGTGTGAAGGTATATTTTCTTTCCATCTTTGGGGAGATCCCTTTTGTACATTGAGAATATACCAGCAGTATCATAAGCCTGTTGCCAATAGGACATTAGACCAGGCAGAAAGGATCCAAGCAATGCTGGGTGGGGGGGTTGGGGTGGGTATCATACAGCAGCCATGGGTTTCAGCATTGCTGGAGGTAGGTTTGTTCACCAGATGTGAATTAGCAGACATAATTCTTGAGGGGAAGGTGCCCAGTGAGGGTCAAAGAGATCTTCACGGTGAGTTCACCTAGACGCTTCTGCATTCATCCGCTCCTTTCGCTTTATCACCAAAGTAACTCAGGAAAGGCAATATAATTTGGGTCTCCCCAAATGCCCTTGGAGAGACTTTGTTATGCCTAGAGATGTATATTCTGCTTACTTATACTTCTGCAGCCCGACGTGTTCCAGCTAACTTAGGCTGACCAGATAAAATCCAGGTCAGGGCTCATGAAACTAACAGTTGTAGAGAAAAGGGAATTTCAGCCGGTGTCATTTGTATGCAATTAGTTCCTGGTGAAATTCCCTCTTCATCACAACAGTTAAAGTTGCAGGGGCCCTGCCTTCTTTTGTATATGGTCACTCTGGTATAGTGCCTGCACCTTTAACTGTTGTGATGAAGAGGGAATTTCACCAGGAACTAATTGCATACAAATGACACTGGCTGAAATTCCCTTTTCTCTACAGCTGTTAAAGTTACATGAGCCCTGACGTGGATTTTATCTGGTCAGCCTAAGCTAACTGAAGACTGAGTGGAGTAACAAAATGCTTTTGATTGCATCTAACAATGGGCTCTTGACTCTCCAGGCGTACACATGGCCATCTATTAACACTCTAGGAATCCATGAAGTAATAATACCAGGTGCTGAACAAGGTTCCATTTTAAAACACATTTCAGGGAAGGTTTTGGAGTTTCTCCAGGTGTGAGAAAGACCAGGCCTTTGCCCCAGGACTTCCAAAAGGCAAGTGCCTGCTTAGCCCTCACTCTGAGCTTAAGATCTTGGGATCTATTTCCAAAAATGATTATATTTGCAAATTCCTCAAATGAGGACCCCTCTATAGTTCAAGTAAAATAGACTCTAGATCTAACATGTTTTCTGATGTTTCATCTACCACCAGGCATTTCACTTCACTGTCTTGGAATTTTTTATCCAGGAGAATGTGTAGATGCCTCATTCGTGCAGAAATAGTGTTTAGTTTCTGCTACTTGCCTGCACACTAGGTTTGTATCCATGAAAACCAGCTTGCTTTCTGTGCCTTATAAGTTGATGCTTCTACTGTAGGTGTCATGGCTGATTATTTCCATTCCCTGTGCTTGTCATCCGCAGCACTTCTCAGGGAAGAAAGAGGAAAGGAGAGGGGTGTTTAAATCTGCCTATTCAAGCTGGGCTGACTTTGATGGCTCCCCGCCCAGCATTGTGGAAACTAGGAGGCAAAGTACAATGGAGGCCATCTGGGGGTGCTGAGCACTCCGGTCTGTGCTGTCCAAATGTATCACAAGCATAACTCTGCTCGTATCTCTAAGGAGTGCTAGGTCTTGTAGTCTCCATCAGTAAGTGGCAACAAAATTGGCTACTGATGTAAATGGGAAACTGGACTACCTGAGCTTTTGGTCTGGTTCAGTTCTTCTGTTCTTGGATTCAGCTCTAGTTAGGGGGACAATATGAAAAGGAGGACAGGGCTCCTGTATCTTTAACAGTTGTATAGAAAAGGGAATTTCAGCAGGTGTCCTTTGTATGCATGAAGCACCTGGCGAAATTCCCTCTTCATCACAGCAGTTAAAGCTGCAGGATCTATACTAGAGTGACCAAATACAAAAGAGGGCAGGGCTCCTGCAGGTTTAACTGTTATGATGAAGAGGGAATTTCACCAGGCGCTGCATGCATACAAATGATACCTGCTGAAATTCCCTTTTCTATGCAACTGTTAAAGATACAGGAGCCCCCTGTCCTCCTTTCCATAGGGTCACCCTAGCACTAGTGAGCCCAAACGGATTCATTCCAGAGGACCCCAAGGTAGAAAGTTCCTGGAATTGCTTTTGCACTGAGCTTGGGAGAGGAAAGGGCTTAAGCAAACAGCGTTAGCAAGCCCAGCCATCTCTCTCTCTGTGTGTGTGTAAAATATATGATTCTAGCAAGAAACTCTTGCTGTGAACCTCCTGTTGATATTGGCAGTTCCACCACATTACTAAGTGAATAAACACAGTGTTCAAATTCCAAGGCCCATAGCTTAAAATATCTCACTTCTCCCTCCTCCCTGTTCCATCCGCCTTTTTCCTCTAGAAAGCACAAAATATGTGGTTTCTGGTCTCTTCCCCCCGCCCCTCAAAAACTCTTGAGCTTAGCGTGCTGTTTGCAAAGATGGAGAAAGCTGCTGCAATTGAACTAATGCCCTTAACCACTGCCTATTGGGCCTTGTAGAGGGGAAGCTGCCCTGTATACATTTCTGAAGTTGAGTATGGGCTATAAAGATACCTTAAGCAAAATAGAAATCTCAGAGTAAAGTCACCTAGACTTTTATATCTTATAAGAGAAGGGTGACCCTATAGAAAGGAGGGACGGGGCTCCTGTGTCTTTAACAGCTGTATGGCAAAGGGAATTTCAGCAGGTGTCATTTGTATGCAGGCAGCCCCTGGTGAAATCTCCTCTTCATCACAACTGTTAAAGCTCCAGGAGCCTTGCCTAGAGTGAACAGATACAAAATAGGGCAGGGCTCCTACAGCGGTTGCCAAGTCAAGGCAGAAAACAGCCAAAATACGCAGCAGAATATTCATACCAGATCATGCAGGTTTTGCATACACTTGGCATGAGGAGAAAGCAAGCCGCCAGCAGCCTCAACAAAACAATAAAACTCTTAAGACCGAGTGTGAAAACTCCCTAAATCTGAGCAGAGAAGACCTGTCCTGTTCAAGAAAGAGACCAGCCTCTCCATGGCCCAATCGAAGCCCGTTTAGGCATCCCACAGGGGCCCTGTGCCGGCAGAGCTGCTTGGCCTGAGAGCGAGAGCAAACTGGGGAAGACAGCTGCTCCTCTGCCCTCCTCCATTACTCTTTTTGATTGACACTTTAATGAGGGTACGAGGGGTCGCCCCCCTGCCGGGGGGCTAGTTCATGCCCCGTTTATCTCACAGTCCATGTAAGCCGAAAATAGCCGCCGGCCTGCGTTTCACCGGCCCGTGACCCGGCAAGCCCACCATGATGGATTGAGTGACTGAGGCGAGTTGGCAGCTAAAGTGTGTAGTAACAGTTTCTTTCTGTCAGCACGACACAATAGGTTCGCTGATCCCCAGGTTTTCCCTCCATGCCTGTTCGGGAGCTGTCCGTTCAGGAGGCTCTCAAATTGAGGGTTGGGGGGGAGGGGCTACAAATATTGAAATAAATAGGGGAGCAACGGCTGGGCTGGCCCCTTCCTCACCCCAATATGTCCCCACAGCTACTGGAGGTGGGAAGGACTTGAAGTGGGCAATAAAATCCTCCTTCAAGAGTGAAATAAACCTCAGCGAAACTCCCCCCCCCCCCCAGTTCTTTTGGGGAAGGGCAGGACGGAGGTGAATCCGCTCTGACTTTCCTAACTCCAAAATGCATCTGCCTTGAGTCCCAGTATTGGGAAAAAGGAAGGATACAAATCATCATCATCATCATCATCAGAAGAAGAATATAGTAGTAGTAGTAGTAGTAGTAATAATAATAATAATAATAATAGCAACAACAGACAGCACTATCTAATGACAAAAATGTTGTAGAAAAGGAAAAGAGAAAAATATGCACCATTGGCCATGGAAGTCACAGAACTATGGCAGCAGGGAACGGTCACAATTATTCCATTAGTCACATCAGTCACCGGCATCGCGTCAACTCTACAGAAAATCATCAGAAACTGGGCCTACCAAAATGCATCCACACCAACATCCAGAAAGCAGTCATAATTAAAACAGGATCAATAGTCAGGAAATTCCTGAATCAGTTAGAGACAGCAGGACTTGGCAAAGCCTGTCATGTCTGTCTAGAAAAACCACCACAAGCGAGAAAGAGATCATTATCAATCATTATCATCATCATCTATCACCAAATGTTAGAACCAGATGCTTACTACTGACAGAGTAGGCTGGGAATATTCACTGGGCTATTTAAAGCTTAATGAGGTGGGACAGTTGTACAGTTCTCTACAGTGAGGTAACATGGAAAGCGTATGGCTGGGCATGGTGCGTAGGTGGGAAACTCCTCCGTCCACAATCCCAATGAAGTCCTTTTGTTGTTTATTGTTTGTGGAGTGCCATCAGGGGTGGAGGGGGAGGGCAGAGGAAGGGGGAGGGGTGGCAGGAGGAAACGGGAAGGAAGTGCAATGGTTAAGCTTAGCTATAGAACATTTCTACACAAGCGATTCATTGCACACTTGCGATTGGCCACTCATGGAAGCTTAAGGGTCCTTTCGATGATGTCATCAACCTCGAGGGCACATGCTCGCTTGACAGAACTGGTGAGCAAGTAAGCCATGGCATCTCCTGCTCCTCTTTCTCACCACCACCCTTGTCTGCAAGAGGCAGGTGAATAGGCAGGTTGCAAGGAGGAAGATGAGGAACATCTCCAGGGGGCTCTTGCAAGCAGTGTGAGTCCTCAGAAGGTGCCCAACCATGCTGACTCTTGACCCCAGCCCCGGTCTCAGGCAGCAAGACGTCAGGCCATATGGCTGCTGTTTCTAGTTTAAAACATTTTGCATATTGCAGATATTGTACAGCTGGAAAGGTTGCAGAAAAAGCCAACTGAAATGATCAAGGGACTGGAGCATCTCCCCTATGAGGGGAGGTTGCAACAGCTGGGATTGTTTAGCTTGGGGAAAAAGGCGAGTAGGGGAAGATGCGATAGAGGTGTGCAAAATCATGCATGGTGCGGAGAATGTGGGTAGGGAGACATTTTTCTCCCTCTCTCATAATACTAGAACATGGGTTCATCCCGATTGGTGGGAGATTCAGGACAGATCAAAGGAAGGACCTTCACACAGTAGAGTTGAACTGTGGAATTCTCTACCACAAGATGGAGTGATGGCCACCAATTTACATGGCTTTAAAAGGGGGTTGGATAAATGCCTGGAGGAGAAGGCTATCCATGGCTACTAGCCCTAATGGCTATGTGCTACTTTCAGTAGCAGAGGCAGTAATCCTACATGCACCAGTTGCTGGGGAACATGGGTGGGAGGGTGCTCTTGCACCATGCCCTGCTTGTGGCTTCCTAGTCATCAACTGGTTGACCGCTGTGTGAACAGAGTACTGGATGCAATGGGCTCTTGGTCTGATCAAGTACAGCTCCTCATGTTCTTATGTTTTTAAAAATGTGTTTATATTGATTGTAAACTTCCTTGGGGAAACTTCTGTTTGGAAAGGCAGCAAACAAATAAACAATATTTTATTAGTGCAAATTGCTAGACTTGCCATCCTTCAGAGTTTAGTCTTGTCCTCGTGGTCTCTAGACATTCAGTCTCATGTGTCTTGAGTAGGTGTAGATTTTGTCACGAAAGCCCCATGCATCAAAATGCAGGCACACAAACACAAAACTCAGTGCCTACCATTTCACGCAGTGCAGTTGTTGAGGCATACTTCTGACAGTTGATTAACTAAGTTAGAAGAGTTTTTCCCCCTGCCATGTCTTTAGCCAAAAGAAGCATTCAGCCAAAGGACAAATTCATGGTGGATAAGGCTACTAGTCATGATGGCTACATGACCACCTTGAGCACTATTTGGTGGAAAGCTAGAATATATATTTAACAAATATAGAAATATATAGGGTGAACATATGAAAAGGAGGACAGGGCTCCTATATCTTTAACAGTTGCATCGGAAAGGGGAATTTCAGCAGGTGTCCTTTGTATGCCTGCAGCCCCTGGTGGAATTCCCTCCATCACAACCGTTAAAGCTGCAGAAGCTATACTAGAGTGACCAGATACAAAAGAGGGCAGGGCTCCTGCAGGTTTAACTGTTATGATGAAGAGGGAAGTTCACCAGGGGCTACATGCATGCAAATGACACCTGCTGAAATGCCCTTTTCTATGCAACTGTTAAAGATACAGGAGCCCTGTCCTCCTTTCCATACGGTCACCCTAGGAATATGCCACTTCCAGGATCAGGAGTATCATGCTTCTGAACACCAGTTTTTGTAGGGAACTACAGTGGGAAGGGGCGATTGTGTGCAACTCCCTTGCTTTTAGTATCCAAGGAGGCATCTGGCCACTGTGGGAAACCGGATAAGGGACAAGATGGGCCTTGGGTTTGATTCAGCAGGGACTCTTCTTGCGTGTTTCACATTCTAACCATCACTCTCTTGGCATTGAGCTGAGCGGAGGACAGGCTACTGGTAAATAAACAAATGCAGCCTGTAGCAAGGAGGGCTGGACCGGCTGACGGCAGGGCAGCTCAGACATCATCTGTGGTGTAATAGTTGCAAGCATGCTTATATTCGCTGGCGAAACGCTGGGGGTCAACTCAAGTGCGTAATGTTTCCTGTAACTCGGGCATCCGCTCTGTTTGGGTCTTGGCTTTGATTCCAGCTCTCGTGCTGACAATGGAAGGCAAAAGGACGGAGGGTCAGGCGTCCCTTGAAGTGGTCTCCACCTGCGCACCTCCAGGAAAGGAACAGGTTAGCTGGGGGGCTGGGTGAAAAGTTCACCCACAAACCGAGCTGTCTATCCCTCCTGCTTAATTTATCTGATATTTGGCTAACCTTGCTCTGAACTCGAGGCACCTCTCCCGAGCAGGCTCATGTCAGCCGAAGACGTCTGCCAAACCCTCCCTGATTTTCTGCCTGCCCTCTGACCTTTACGAAAGGCATGGATGGGGAGGGAGCGATGTGGGTGTGAAGGAAGGAACAAGATGGATGGGATAAAAGTGTTTCGTGCCAGAGAGATCAGGAACCTTCCCCAACTTTGTGCTTCCTAGATGTGTTGGACTTCACCTCCCATCATTCCCATCTCTGGGGATGGTGGGAGTTGTGATCCAAAAAAACCAGATGGAGGAGAGTATCCAAGTCAGGACAGAAAAAAAAGGAGACACCGGTTTTAAGGGGGGGGGGGTGAGGATCTTTATTTCAAAGCCCAATTCTTTGAAATAAAGTTTTTTTGCATCCCGAGAACCTGTTTCTCTTTTTTTTTCTGTCCTGGGTGTTGTGGTCCAGCTCATCTGGAGGGTTGCGAAAGGCTGATGTAAAGCCACTAAAGACATAGAATTAGGGTGGCCACTTACACATCCCAAAAAGAAAAAGGAAGAAACGTATTGCCAAAAAAAGAGGACATATTTTGCACATGTTGATTTCTATAGAGGGATAGACATTTAGAAATAATTACTAATTAGGGCTGAGCATGCCCCCCCCCCATTCACTTTGGAGGCTTCAGAATGGCCCTGATTCAACTCTGGGTGCTTCGGGCCCTGGGCCGACCTGCTTCAGATCCCGGATCTGAAGCAAGATCCAGACACCCAAAGTGAGTTGGCTGTCATGGGTTCCCGGGAGGGCATAAGGTCCATCAGACTCCTTCCTCCCTGCACGCCCCCTCTCCCCGAAACCTGGAGCCACTGCCCTTGCCTGCCTGTGGGACTTACATGAGCCATCCTGCAGCTGTCTGTCCTCAATGAGCCCCTTATAGCCACTGTAGTTTGAGACCTTAGACCTAGGAAGCTCCAGAGCCCCCATCTTCATTTAAAACCATGGCTGTCGTTGAGGATGGGCAGCTGTCGGGTGGCTCAGGTAAGTTCCATGGGTGGACGGGCAGGTGGGGGCACCAGCTCGCTACCTCAGGCCGAGGTAGCCCGAAGCACTTCAGATCACCTTGGCCCAATCCAGTCCTGATCCAGATTCAGACCAAGACAGGCTGAATTGGCTGAGATTTGGGCTTTGGGCCTGAAGCTAGGGTGACCATATGAAAAGGAGGACAGGGCTCATGTAACTTTAACAGTTGTAGAGAAAAGGCAATTTCAGCCAGCATCATTTGTATGCAATTAGTTCCTGGTGAAATTCCCTCTTCATCACAACAGTTAAAGCTGCAGGGGCCCTGCCTTCTTTTGTATATAGTCACTCTAGTATAGTGCCTGCAACTTTAACTGTTGTGATGAAGAGGGAATTTCACCAGGAACTAATTGCATACAAATGACACTGGCTGAAATTGCCTTTTCTCTGCAACTGTTAAAGTTTCATGAGCCCTGTCCTCCTTTTCATATGGTCAGCCTACCTGAAGCAGTGCACAGCCCTACTACACATTTAAATTGCAACACCATTCACCATAGTGATGCATCCAGAGGACCTGTGTGCCTGCCCAACATGCTGTCCAGGGGCAAGGGTTGATGGGCGATTTCAAGACCCAGCTCTTCCTTCCTAAGGCTGGACAGCCCTTCAAATAGAGGGCACCTTTAAACAGAGGAGTATCCTCTGTAACATAGGACTCTTGGCCATGCTACAGGCTTGATCTGCTATTGGTCTTCCTTCCAGAAACTTTGAGCCCAACTGCTGCTTTTTAGGGTGGCCGTGAGCCCTCTTTTACAGAGGTGTCCTCTGTTTGAAGGGTTGTCCTGTTTTAAGATAAACATCTTAAAGATCAAGAACCATAGGAATGGTTGTCCATCAATAGTTAACCTCTGAACAGTGGTAGGGTGACCATATTTGGAAAGCCAAAAAAGAGGACACCCAATGGAGGGAGGTGGGAAAGTGTGCTTTCCAGGGCCTCTGGAAAGGGCATCATTTCCCCCCACACACACTATTGGCAGCTGCCACTAGCATGGCGGTTGTGAATGACATGCTTTCCAGAGGCCCAGAAAGCTTGCTCTCCCCTCCTCCGCTCCAATTAGGGCCTTAAGGGCCCTGATTAGAGAGGAGGAGGGGGAAGCATGTTATTCCTGCCCCCCATTGCTCCAATAGGGGCCTCCAGAAAGTGCACCATTCCCCCCTGCCACACTAATGGCAGCCTTAAAGGGGAAAATTCATCATTCCAGGACATTTTAGAAAATGACAGAAAATCCCCCCTGACACCCAGGATAGAACAAAAACCAGGACAAATCCGGGAAAATCCTGACAGTTGGTCACCCTAAACAGTGGGCTGTAAAGGTAGGCACCCATGTCAACTGGTCATTATGGTGAGAAGTACAGTCCTTCAATTTTAATTATAATTATTTTTAAAGTTGCATCTGTACATATGAATTAGCATATGCACATTCATTTATTTTGTAAATCACTACCCTCTTTTGTCCTCCTTTTTTGATGATTTGTAAGTGGCCAGCCTGCTGCCTTTCCCGACAAATTGGGAGATGGGCAGGCCTGTAGCAAGGTAGTTTGCTTCTTTGCTTGCTCATTGATACACTCGCCAGCTGTCCTGAGTTTCAGACCCAGAGCTGGGGATGGCAGTAGCAGAAGATCTGGGCATAGAAATAGGGCAGGTTATAAGTGGAACCTGCTGCTGGCCAAAATGTGGAGCCAATAGCAAAAGCTCAAACCAAGTGTCCCCATTTACATATGATTCCATAGCACTTTGCATGCATCATATACTTTGCAAATCCTTTCTCTTCTTCATTGGGATAGTATATAAACATAGGAATAGGCCTGAGGGAAATCACTTACTCTCTTCCTTCTCTGGGCCTTTTTATCCTGGGATGTTACTCCAATTCTCAGAGGCCCTGAAATGGATGCTAAGATCCTGACTAAGAGAGGCAAATCCTTTAAGGTGGGAAGGAGGAGGAAATGAATGCCAAGCATCCAAAATATAAACAGGTTTAGAATTATTTTGTTCCATGAAATTGGTTCCCAGAGCTCAACAACTCTCACAGTTTGTACAATTAGGTATTGTGTATCTGATTTAAGAATACAATAGCATAAGGCTTATTACGCGAGATCTACCAGTCCGATTTCGCTCACTTTTGTTTTAAACTGAAGCTCGAGTGTACAGATGTGCAGAAAAATGTTGGAAGTTCAAAAAAGTTCAAAGCTTGAGCTTTAAGAGTAATTCATTTCCTCTGCGCCAAACAGGCAGGGCGGCCCTTCTGCTAGCGGGATGGCGGACAGCCCTGCTCAGCCAACCAGTGTGATGCAAAGGCAGGTCCTGGGTGTAACCGAGTGGTTAGACTGTTGCTGCCAGTGGGGGGGAGGAGGAGGAAGGGGATGGAGGCAGCCAACTGGGACATGTGCAGGAGGCCAGGCTGCATGCAAATTTTGGAGGGGACTTCACTGTGCATGAGCCCTATTTGCATTATTCAAGAGCCCCTCTGTGGTGGCAAAAAAAATGGAAAAGGAGCACAGCCATTAGCGCCCATGAAGACGTGAGCTTTACGCTACGATAAGATGCTGGGTGTATTAATCCGGTTCTAGTTTACAATTTCTGATTCGGGGCCGGAATGGGCTGCCTTGGCCCGAAGCAGACGAAGCTGATGCCCCTTCCCCTCCTGTTCGCCCGGGGGAATTACCTGAAGCAAGCCATTCATCCTCCATGAGAGCTGCTTTGGCCTGCTGAAGATCTGCTGTTGTAAAGTATGGCAGTCAGAAATGGCAACGACCAGCCTGTTTCGGATTCGGAACCAAATCCGAAGTTGGTTGAGGTGGTGCCGAGGAGCTCTGAGTGAAATCAGGGCTAATTTGAAAGCTCCGAATCAGCTTCCAGATCAAATGGGTGGGTGGGTGCACAGCCCTATTTCACTCATTTAGTCCTACTTAGAATAGACTCTTGAATTCAGTGGGGCTTGAATCAGTCATGACTAACTTAGGCCTGATTGAAATCAATTCGTACACTCGAAGTATGACTAAATCTGGATCTAATCCAACGTTTTAGTAAGCAGCTAGGCAAAATTCTGCCTTCACAGCTTTTCCTCATATCTCCAGGAGTAAAAGGAACTAGAGACTTGTTTTAAAAACAAAAGCTTCTGGAAAATTCAGGGAAGAGGAGCGTGAGGCATAAACGCCTGTAGTTACATCTCTGGAGACAGGGGACTTCCTGGCCTGGAGGATCATATTGATCAATTTAGAGTGGACAATGGACATGTATTCTTCTGCAGATGTTGATCTGCCATCTTCTTCTCCTCCACCAACACTGCAGTCTCTAGGTTTTGTGACACAAACGTTAATATTCTCTCTCTTACACCCACACCCCTCGACTTACTGAGAAATTCTTGGCCAAGTTTATAGTTCTTGCTCAGGGCAAAACAGTTGCAGGAATTTTGCGGAGAGATGAAAGAATGTCAAACAACATTTCTCAAGGACAGGAGTAAGTTGCCATATCTTTAATATTGTCTTTCCCACTCCTACCATCACGGGGGGGGGGGGGGAATTAGCATCCCAATCATATTTGCTGCTTCGAGAGCGAGGCTATAAATTAATTTACAAATCCAAATCAAGTTTATTAGGTAACCAGTTACAGCTTATACTCAAAAAGGAAAGTTACAGCCAAACAAATCAAACATTTACAATACATAGATCAAACACAAGAGGCAAAGTCCTTAGACCAAAAAAACCCAGTCTCATGGGTTTGCCTGAGCTAGGAAGCTTTGACTGCAAATATGGTTGTATTAAACAGAACAGCCTTAACTTTGCTAGACAAAAGATATTTGATTTTATCCATATCACCGTGAATGCTACTGACTCTAAACATTTCTGCGGGGATTTTCCCCTTGGGTAGCATATAATTTACAGTATAGCATAATGTATGGTATCCTCAACCATCTGGCATCCACAGACACAGAAGCACTTTTCTCTGGGGAATTTTCATGTATCTCCCGTCCAAAAGGTTGGTTTTCATTGTCTGAAAATGCAGAACCTTAGGGAGGCCTTAGGGAGGAAAAGTGAAGTATGTTCGGATAAATATTTCTCTTCCCCATGCTAGTTTTTTTAGAACGGAGAAGCTATAAGAAAATCTAGCTGTCCCAATTGTCCACCCTAGCAAAGAATTCCTTTGGGGACATCTGCATAATATGTGAATTATTCTAAAACCAAAGTTGTGGGTTTGGGTAGTTGCTCCCCAAAACATAAGTGGCTACTGGACAGGCACCAACTGGAACCGTCTAATAAATTTAACTACTTGGGTGTCTGCTTTACACAAAATGGTTCATGGAATAGTCATTGGTCAGCCAGTATATTAAAAGCTCAAAAATCTATGCACTCAGTTGTAAAAATTTACTAGGGTTAAAGGTGGAAAAACTAGTTTTACTGGCCTGAAAAGTCCTTGCTGCATAGGTTATTCCTCAGATGAGATTTGGGACATGTTAATGCCAAATCATCTGGACTCGATACAGGATAAATTAATGTGGATCCTACTGGGATTATGGCCACGCACTCCTGCCATTTACGTTTGGGCAGAACCGGACCAAAAACTGATATTATACTTATTCGTCTCATATTTTGCAAAATTCAAATATTTGGTAAATGAACTGATGAAACAATATGTAGCAGAGCAAAAACACCTGAATAAATAGCTGTGAATTAATTCTGAGGCAATTTCACTTTGACTCCTCAGCACTCACAGCTGTTGATATGCAGTCTAGCCAGGAAATCATTAAAGAAAGGCTTCAGGAATGATTTTCTAGTCTAGAGCTTTGAAGATGGAGCCCTAAGAGGGGTACCCACAGTAATAAAAATCAATTAAAATACAGTCAAACCAATTAAAATACAGTCAAACCAAAAGCAGAATAAAACAGGCACAGTTTAATAAACTAGGATGAAATGTAGCTGGATTGGGGCCCAAACCTTCTGTGGATTAACCTGGGTCAAGTAGCTGCCTTTCAGCATCCACATTACACATCAGTAGTGAAATACACAGCATTTTGGTGAGTCTGAGCTTGCTTGTGCCTTTGGATGTAGAGGACTGCACATCTCAATAAATACTTGACGTTGATCCTGGGTAGATGTTTGGAATTGCCAGCATGGGGAATGTATTATGACATTTAGAAGGAATTTTCAGTCACTGTTCCACTTCAAATATAAAGGGTATAAAACATAATGGCCCATATGACAAGGAGCCCATATGAAACACAAGATTTACGGGCTACCTACGAATGCAGCGGCAGATCACCATCCGGCGATCAAGAAAACCTTGAGCTTGGCACCTTTCAGGGCTTCTCTTTCCTCTGCTCTTGCCAAGTGGTGACATGGTTACCACAGCATCTCTGAAGAAAAACACAAGTAACAAGCTTGTCTTTTCTTTCCAATATTTATTTTCTTTCACACACACACACACACACACACAGAGAGAGAGAGAGAGAGAGAGAGAGAGAGAGAGAGAGAGAGAGAGAGATAAAGGGGTTGTGCAGCTTTAAAACCCAGAAGAAAATCCCAATAGGGTGGCTTAATTTCACACAGCAACCTCAGCCAAAAGTAAAGAAGTAAATACAAATCAAGGCACAGGCCCTCTGTGGTAGAAGGACCCTGCAACAGAATGCAAGTTTTCTTGAACCTTTGATCTAGAGTATCCAATGTGATATATGCAGGGCAAGGCATGCTCCTTCAGCTAGGATTCCACACAGCTCAACCCCTTGTCAGGTTCTTGCCGTTCCGCTAACAAGTTACAGAGCCCAGAATCCAGACAGAGCTGATGCAAATACAAATAAATGTCAGTGCCACCCCACAGAATCACACACAACCAGAGACTAGGCTACAGATAAGGAGAAATTCAGTAAGGATGGCTGAAGCAAGGTTGCTGATAACCAAGCTGACAGAGGGGAACTACTCCCTCCAGGCATTCAGGATGGGGTAGGGCTGAGACAAGAGAAAGTCGTGCAACTGATCCAGGAAGATCTCCGGGAGAAGGGAGAGCTGCCTGGGATGTAAAGGATGAAAAGGCAAGAGATCTGATCATCTCAGTGGGGAGTGACAGTCAAATCCCCTTTATTCTCCGCTGTGAAACAGCGAAAGAAGCCACGAGGGAAGTGGATGGGCTCAGGACATTCATTTGTACAAGTGTCTCTTCAACTTAAGAATGAAAGCGGAAGATTATTTTCAAAGTCACTGAAATATATATTTACTTTTAATACAGAGCCTTAGCGAGGCAGGAGAGGAACTAAAGAAATCCCAGGAAGTGGCCACGTTTCTAGGCCCTCGGCCAAAATCATTAGAAAATTGTATATGTGTGCTCGGACGACAGCATAAAAGTTTAAATGAATCCATTTCTGCAGTAAAAGCTCAGATTCTAAAGAAAAGGCAAGAAGAACAAGCTTTTCAAGTAAGTCCAAAAAAATGCTAACGCCAGCCGGGACAATTTAAAGAGATGTACGTCAAGGCTGCGATTTTGCACAAATCCCGACTTCTATCAATATTCCCAACCCTGATTTTGTGGAAATTGTGGTTCATGGACCCCCCTCCCCCCAAAAGCGCAACCTCTTGGACCGTCTTGGTGGCTTGCCTGGCGCACACACACAGAGGGTTTGGGAGACCGGCGAACAGAACACGAACAGGACTCAGGGGAGTTCACCCATCCCTAATTTTGATGTTGTTTCGGCCATCGGAAGGGTTCAAGGAGGACAAGCCATTGCAGAGCAAAGGCATGCAGCTACAGCGGAGGGCGGGAGAGATTTCAACAGCATGTAAAGCAAGGAGGCCGGTGGGCGGAGTCAGTGACCCTTGGTGACAGAATAGAGGTGTTCAAAGCGTGCCTCTATTTTCACCTGTGAAATTTCTACGGCTATCCGGCCTGTGTCGAAATCCAAGAACAGGGCCAGGATTTCAAAAGGATCCTGGGAGAATGAACCAACGAGTAATAATGTGCAAATATTATGTGCCTGATATAAACAGCCGACTGTGGCTGATAGCCGATATCTCTCGCCAGGGGATCCTCAGCGCCATTGAGCAGTCTGCATTTCCGCCATTCCTGAAGAAGGGGACAGTGGGGAGCAGACAGGGGCGTTGTGTGGGCTGGCGTTATCACTTTCCTGCCCCCCCCCCCGCCAGCCATGCATTTTTGTCTTGATCCTCTGGCATGGCCTGCAGGCACATGGCTCCTACATAGGACCGTCACAACAAGCTAATGTTGAGGCCTGTTTGAGCATTGCTACTTTGGAACCTTGTACCTATGGACTGGACGTACTGCTCAGGCTCGGAGGCTGCAGCATTACACCTGCGTAAGTAAAGGAGAGCAGGATCCCCAGTCCTCTGGACATGATTGGGATTGTGCTTACTTGATTGAACTACTTTGGTCTAATTCCATGGCTTCCCCAATGTGATCCAAACCAGCACGGCTGGACTGTGCAACCATATAGCCCCTTTCACACATTCCTTGCATGAAGGGGCAAAACGTGTTCAAAGAAGCAGCAGAGTCATGCCTTTAGCTACACTGTAGACTAGGGGTGTGCACGGACCCCCCGGATCGGATCGGGACCCGGATCGGGACCTCCAATTTTGTCCCGGACCGGTTCGGACAAAATCGGAGGCCCCCCGGACCGGATCGAGTCCGATCCCGACCCAAAAATCGTACATTTTTGGATCGGCCGCCATTTTTTTCCCCATAGACTTGCATTGCAATGCAAGTCTATGAGGAAAAAATGGCGGCGGGTGGGTAAGGGGGGGCCTAACTCCCTCCCCCCCCCGGGGCCGTCCGCTGTGGACGACCCCGGCAGGTAAGCCCCCTCCCCCGCGCTCCCTACCCCCCCTGGGGCCGCCCGCTTCCATCCGCTGGCGCCCGCGGGCGCCAGCGGATAGAAGCGGACGGCTCCGGGGGGGGGGTAAGCCCCCTTCCCCGCCACTGCTTACCTTCTCGGCCCGTCCGCTCCCGTCCGGCGCCGGCGGCTACTACCAGCGGGCTCCGCGGCCTACTCTCGAGTAGCGCGCCGGGTGATGACATCACCCGGCGCGTCACCCTGGAGCAGGCCGCGGAGCCTGCTGGTAGTAGTAGGCGCCGGCGCCGGACGGGAGCCGCCGGGCCGGGCAGGTAAGGGCCCCCCTCCCCCCTCCGCGCGCCCCCTCCTCCCCTCCACGCACCCCCTCCTTACCTTCCCGGCCCGGCGGCTCCCGGCCGGCGCCGGCGCCTACTACTTCCAGCAGGCTCCGCGGCCTGCTCTAGAGTAGCGCGCCGGGTGATGACATCACCCGGCGCGCCACCCTAGAGCAGGCCGCGGAGCCTGCTGGGAGTAGTAGGCGCCGGCGCCGGACGGGAGCCGCCGGGCCGGGCAGGTAAGGGCCCCCCTCCCCCCTCCCCCCTCCACGCGCCCCCTCCTCCCCTCCACGCACCCCCTCCTTACCTTCCCGGCCCGGCGGCTCCCGGCCGGCGCCGGCGCCTACTACTACCAGCAGGCTCCGCGGCCTGCTCTAGAGTAGCGCGCCGGGTGATGACATCACCCGGCGCGCCACCCTAGAGCAGGCCGCGGAGCCTGCTAGTAGTAGTAGGCGCCGGCGCCGGACGGGAGCCACCGGGCCGAGAAGGTAAGCGCCCCCCTCCTCCCCCCCCCGCTGTCCACTTTCATCGGCGGGCGCCCGCTGGCGCCCGCCAATGGAAGCGGCGGAGGGCGCCAGTGGGCGCCCGCCGATCCGCCGATCCGCCGAACCGGTTCGGAGCTTTTTCGGACCGGTTCGGATTGGATCGGCCGATCCAGCTGCGGGATCGGAAATCGGATAATTTATCCGATTTCCCACTGGACCGGACTCGGATCGTGGATCGGGTCCGATCCAGTGCACATCCCTACTAAACTATGCTGGGAACTACCAGGCATGGAGCTTGTTCAAGCACTTTGTGCCTAGAACCGAAGGCTTCTAAGACTGAACCTTCACAGCCCCACCCAGAGCACAGCTGCAGTGCCACCTGAGGAATGGCCTACCCAGGAGCAGAGTCTTGCTCATGAGCATACCTTCACTCATGAGGAATTCTCATTCATCAGATGAGCATTCCTGGATCTGGCAGTTGGCTGAGTCTGGACCTTTAGACACTTGTGCTCCCTGGTGCTGGGTGGCCATTTGGTGTCTTCCTCTGAGGGGGTTAGCTACATCATATTTATTTATTTCTTACATTTCAAGTCATTTATATCCTGTCTTTTTTCCTCTTGCAA
Source organism: Anniella stebbinsi (assembly GCA_029215795.1). NCBI lineage: Eukaryota > Metazoa > Chordata > Lepidosauria > Squamata > Anniellidae > Anniella > Anniella stebbinsi. Next base: position 411,397,285 of record JARDYH010000001.1, on the reverse strand, counting down.
GGAACCCAAGATGGCTTACATGGTCCTCCTCTCAATTTTATCCTCACAACAACCCTGTGAGATAGGTTTGGCAGAAAGTCACCCAGTGAGCTCCCATGACCCAGTGGGGACTAGAACCTGGATCTCCTGAGTCCCAGTCCAGCACTCTAACCACTACACCACAACAGCTCTCATATCATGAGGGTCCATGGCCTTATCTCTCAAGGGGTCAGGATCTGCTTGACCTGCCTCAGGCAGCTCTTCCACGATGTTTGGCTCAGGGGCCTCCAGAGAAGGCATGACACTTCTACATGTGAAGCCTTCTCAAAAGTCTAGGACCCTGCATGATCAGGATTCCAGAATGAAGGGAAGCCTTCTTGCAGATTGGTGTAGAACATAGTAGGGATGTGCACTGGATCGGACCCGATCCACGATCCGAGTCCGGTCCAGTGGGAAATCGGATAAATTATCCGATTTCCGATCCCGCAGCTGGATCGGCCGATCCAATCCGAACCGGTCCGAAAAAGCTCCGAACCGGTTCGGCGGATCGGCGGATCGGCGGGCGCCCACTGGCGCCCACCGCCGCTTCCATTGGCGGGCGCCAGCGGGCGCCCGCCGATGAAAGTGGACAGCGGGGGGGGGGAGGAGGGGGGCACTTACCTTCTCGGCCCGGTGGCTCCCGTCCGGCGCCGGCGCCTACTACTACTAGCAGGCTCCGCGGCCTGCTCTAGGGTGGCGCGCCGGGTGATGTCATCACCCGGCGCGCTACTCTAGAGCAGGCCGCGGAGCCTGCTGGTAGTAGTAGGCGCCGGCGCCGGACGGGAGCCACCGGGCCGGGAAGGTAAGGAGGGGGTGCGTGGAGGGGAGGAGGGGGCGCGCGGAGGGGGGAGGGGGGAGGGGGGCCCTTACCTTTCCGGCCCGGCGGCTCCCGTCCGGCGCCGGCGCCTACTATTCCCAGCAGGCTCCGCGGCCTGCTCTAGGGTGGCGCGCCGGGTGATGTCATCACCCGGCGCGCTACTCTAGAGCAGGCCGCGGAGCCTGCTGGTAGTAGTAGGCGCCGGCGCCGGACGGGAGCCGCCGGGCCGGAAAGGTAAGGAGGGGGTGCGTGGAGGGGAGGAGGGGGCGCGCGGAGGGGGGAGGGGGGCCCTTACCTTTCCGGCCCGGCGGCTCCCGTCCGGCGCCGGCGCCTACTATTCCCAGCAGGCTCCGCGGCCTGCTCTAGGATGGCGCGCCGGGTGATGTCATCACCCGGCGCGCTACTCTAGAGCAGGCCGCGGAGCCTGCTGGAAGTAGTAGGCGCCGGCGCCGGACGGGAGCCGCCGGGCCGGAAAGGTAAGGAGGGGGTGCGTGGAGGGGAGGAGGGGGCACGTGGAGGGGGGAGGGGGGCCCTTACGTTTCCGGCCCGGCGGCTCCCGTCCGGCGCCGGCGCCTACTATTCCCAGCAGGCTCCGCGGCCTGCTCTAGGATGGCGCGCCGGGTGATGTCATCACCCGGCGCACTACTCTAGAGCAGGCCGCGGAGCCTGCTGGAAGTAGTAGGCGCCGGCGCCGGACGGGAGCTGCCGGGCCGGAAAGGTAAGGAGGGGGTGCGTGGAGGGGAGGAGGGGGCGCGCGGAGGGGGGAGGGGGGCCCTTACCTGCCCGGCCCGGCGGCTCCCGTCCGGCGCCGGCGCCTACTACTACCAGCAGGCTCCGCGGCCTGCTCCAGGGTGGCGCGCCGGGTGATGTCATCACCCGGCGCGCTACTCGAGAGTAGGCCGCGGAGCCCGCTGGTAGTAGCCGCCGGCGCCGGACGTGCCGAGAAGGTAAGTGGCGGGGAAGGGGGCTTACCCCCCCCCCCCGGAGCCGTCCGCTTCTATCCGCTGGCGCCCGCGGGCGCCAGCGGATGGAAGCAGGCGGCCCCAGGGGGGGTAGGGAGCGCGGGGGAGGGGGTTTACCTGCCGGGGCCGTCCACAGCGGACGGCCCCGGGGGGGGGAGGGAGTTAGGCCCCCCCTTACCCACCCGCCGCCATTTTTTCCTCATAGACTTGCATTGCAATGCAAGTCTATGGGGAAAAAAATGGCGGCCGATCCAAAAATTTCCGATTTTTGGATCGGGATCGGACTCGATCCGGTCCGGGGGGCCTCCGATTTTGTCCGAACCGGTCCGGGACAAAATTGGAGGTCCCGATCCGGGTCCCGATCCGATCCGGGGGGTCCGTGCACACCCCTAGAACATAGACACTTGCCCATAAATGCGAGGACAGCGGAGGTGGGCCACTGCTAACTGCTCAACCCCACCCCTCCTTTGAGTACTTTGCTCCTTTTACATGGGTAAAGCATGAAGGGATCGCAACAGTCTGAAGGACTGTGCAACCACAAGGGAACACTCCTTGCGCCACAGAGCATGGCTTCTAAAAGGGGATTGGGTGACCTTGTGGAGGATTAATTTTACCCGTGGCTATTAGCTGTGATGGTGGAATGAAACCTCTGCCCTGGGCAAGCCAGGAGCAAGGCTGTTGTCATGATGCTCAGAGGAACCCGGGTGCCATACCCAAAAGCAGTGTATAGAACAGTTGCTCGAAAGGACAGCAGGAGAAGGTTTCCTGGAAGCATACGTCTGGCCATCATGGGAAACAGCCGGCTGGGCCATCATCTGTTCCTTGTGGCTAATGCAGGAATTGCCATGCATACTGGAGTGAGGAGAGGGGCTGTCTATATGTATTGGTCGTATATGTGGATGCTGTGACAGGGGTGGTAGAACTTGTGCTGAAGCGTGCGTTCCCTCCCAGTATTTAACCACATTAGGAAAAACGTCCATAACACATGTATGTTGATCTTTCGATGGAGGTCGTCTAGTCAATCCTCTGCTCGATACAGGCTCTACGATGCAGATGCAATTACAGTATACAGTATCCCGGAGTATTCAGATGCTTCCTTTTATGTAGTCAGCCCAGTCTCTAAGCCAGGGTTGTGCTCTCTCTCTCTCTCTCTCTCTCTCTCTCTCTCTCTCTCTCCATCTCCATCTCCATGCAAGTGAGCAGAGCAATTTCTTCATGAATTTGCATGGGTCAGGGAGATGCTGGCCTCCTGAAAATCAGCTGGATTGGGGGACAAACCTATCCCCCACCAAGGACCCTGTTGCCCTAAGGTGCCTTTGTAGGGGTAGGTTTAACCCCTCCAGCAGTGGTTCTTTTTTAAAAAAAAGAAGGGGGAAGGTTTCCCCCTCCCTATACAAGTGAATGAAGAAACAATTCCATTCATTTTACAGAGGGGGGAAATAGCTTGCTGAGTGTCTCAGCCTGAGATCGTCATCACACCGGGGGAAATCGCGTTTGCATACCGTCGCTTCTCCGCCCGCGCGTTTCTCCCTCATTACTTCCTCTTTTGAAAGAGGAAGCAAACAATGTGCGCGTGCCCCATTCAGCGGGCGGAGAAGCACACAGCAGGAGGTAGTGGCGATGTCCATCGCAAAAAATAAGGCAGACTTATTGGGGTGGGGTTTTTTTGTTGCGCGAAGAAGGTTAGAAGGGTTCGGAGGCATGTGGGAGGCAGACAATGTCGTGAGAGGAACCTGTGAAAATCCGTGAGTGCCCAGTAACGAGCGTGCAATAAAACACTCATCTGATGGAGCTCTGAGTTTGCAGGTGTAGTGTTGCCCGCAGGCTCCATGTTACCCCCCCCCCCCGCAAGTGTAGACAATATTGAGCTTGCCATAAGCAGCTTCCTATGTTTATTAGGAGTTTTGCTGTATCTGCAGAAGGCCTCAGGCTGAGTCTCCGACATCGCATGGTAGCCTTCTGAAACCCTGGAGGGTTGCTACATGTGTGACCACAGCATGTCTGTAAAATTGCCCATCTTGCTATCTTTTTGGTGTGGGGGAGGGAAGGTCACTCCTAAAACTACGGGAAGTGGTGGAAACTCTTCCTCCTACACCCAGTTTGGTCCGTCACTTTGAAATCCTTATTAACATCTTTGCCCTTTCCCTTCCTCCAAGGAGCTGAAGGGGCTCTTCATGGCGCCTCCCTCTGCTCATTTTATCCTCAGAACAATCCTTTGAGGTAGAGTAGGCTGAGACAGTGGCTCAATTCGGACGACACGATAGTCAATGGTGGGGTAATAATCAACTTTACTGTTGTTCATCTAGGGGGTACTCCCCACACAACATGGTAATAAATAATCAACTGTGGTGTGGATTAGGATCAGCACTGAGTTGACTATGGCAGCATTCGGATAACACAATAGTCAAAACAACTGACAATTGTTCCCCCCCCCCCCACCAGTTGTTTATTGTGTTGTCCGAATTGAGCCAGTGTCTAGAATAATCAGCCTGTGAGGCAGCCTTGCCCTATCTTGGCCATGCAGGCTGGGGATTAAGGGAGTTGCAATCCGACGCATCTGGAAAGCATGAAGTTGGGGTAGGCTGCAGTAAGATTTGTGGCAATTTATACCAGGGTCTTTCTTATTTCCATGGCTAATACATCTCATTGGAGAGGACTGCTTGTTACAACCTCTGAGAAGCACAAATCCAAGATCCCTCCATCTATCTTGGAGGCAACTGGCTTCCAAACTGGAAATCCTTCTGTTTCAATGTGCAGCGATGCACCGCTGGATAAAAACCAGACTGGATCACTGTTAGGTTCTCATAGATTGGTAGAGTTGGAAGGGACCTATAAGGCCATTGAGTCCAACCCCCTACTCAATGCAAGAATCCACCTTAAAGCATCCTTGACAGATGGTTGTCCGGCTGCCTCTTTAAGGCCTCTAGTGTGGGAGAGCCCACAACCTCCCTGGGTCATTGGTTCCATTGTCGTACTGCTCTAACAGTCAGGAAGTTTTTCCTGATGTCCAGCTGGAATCTGGCTTCCTGTAACTTGAGCCCATTATTCCACATCCTGCACTCTGGAATGATGGAGAAGAGATCCTGGCCCTTCTCTGTGTGACAACCTTTCATGTATTTGAAGAATGCTCTCGTGTCTCCCCTCAATCTTCTCTTCTCCAGGCTAAACAGGCCCAGCTCTCTGCCAGCCCGTCTCCCAATCTTGCTGCTTCATCTCACCTCCTCTCCAGTAAGGTAATCAAGTTTATAAAAAAAACCCTGTGGCTTAGATTTGTTCCAGACTTTGTGGTTGACATCTGGCTACAAGATGGTGGCATGAAACAAGTGCTGGAATGATATAGAGTTCTTTTTGTATTTTTGCATTTTAATTTAAAAGCACTCCGTGGGTATGGGGGAAGGGAGATGGTGGAGAGAGTGGGGTGGGGGGTGGGGGGAGCAGAATGAAACAAAATGAAAACAAGTGGAAGGCCAGAAATTCCTCAAAGAGTGCCCAAGGGCCAAGTGTGTCAGGAATGCCCAAGGAACTGATCTGCGCATACATTCCAGTGGAAGATTTTGACGTTAAGCCATCTAACTGAGTGGCTTTTTCCTTTCCGATTGCTTATTTTCAGGCCAATCTCTCCCCATGGATTTATCTGCCAACAAATCTCTGCAATGGAACCTGGTGTGTTGCAGAAGATTATGTGACATCTGTTCTCGGGTGCAGGCCTAGTTCACCTTGGTCTCTTGCCAGGCCCAACGGATGTAGGGTGTTTACTAATGCTTTGTCAAAAAAGAGGAAATGTGTCATTAAAAAAAGAGGAGAAAGGAGGGCATTGTGTTGCATAAAATCTGCATAGGCTAATATATCGGCATAACTGCCATTTTAGAAATAATGGCTATAATGCCAATAGGAATATAGAATCGTAGAATAGTAGAGTTGGAAGGGGCCCATAAGACCATGGTGTCCAACCCCTTGCTCAATGCAGATGTCCACCTTAAAGGATACCTGACAGATGCTGTCCAGCTGCCTCTTTAATGCCTCTAAGGTGGGAGAGCCCATGACCTCCATAGGTCATTGGTTCCATTGTCGTGCCGCTCTAACAGTCAGGACGTTTTTCCTGATGTCCAATCTGGCTTCCTGTAACTTGAGCCCATTATTCCGTGTCCTGCACTCTGGGATGATGGAGAAGAGATCCTGGCCCTCCTCTGTGTGACAACCTTTCAAGTATTTGAAGAGTGCTATCATGTCTCCCCTCAACCTTCTCTTCTCCAGGCTAAACACGCCCAGTTCTTTCAGTCTCTCCTCATAGGGCTTTGTTTGCAGACCCCTGATCATCCTCGTTGCCCAGCTCTGAACATGCTCCAGCTTGTCTGTATCCTTCTTGAAGTGTGGCGCCCAGAACTGGACACAATACTCAAGATGAAGTCTAACCAGTGCCGAAGAGAGGGGAACCAGTACCTTGCGCGATTTGGAAGATCTCCCTCTCTCTCTTGGAGAAAACTGTGATCAGGTGACCTGTGCGCCTGCTCAGTCAGTTGTCCAGGTGCCAACTGTTGATAGATTATTTCAAGGCCCCTTCTGCCCTCCTTGCTTAGGGTTCTGGATCGTTGAACTGGATTTGGCCAGGGCATCCCTTCAAATCCATGGTTATTCTAGATGGACCTCCCTTGCTCCACATGAACTGACATTGTGCCCCTAGAATGCTGTATATGACACATGCAACTGCCCCATGGTTGTAAGCACTTCCATCTTTTCCCCTGTGTGAGAGTGAGTGGGGTGTGTGTTTGTAGATGTATCTTGTCTTTAGTGCACATATTTATCAAGGTATATACGCATGAACACTAAAACTCTATGTGCAACTCATCATTTCATACACCGCTGTTACTAGAGTATATTTTTTAACTGTTGATATAATTCAATTGGGTAAATATGTTTTTCTGCTGGGTCAATAACCAAAATGATGCACCCGACTGAGGCATTCTGGGTCAGCGTCTGCACCTGGTATCTTGGGCAGCTCTCGAGGCTGTAGTTCTCCTTCAGGTCCCAATACTATCACCCCCCATTACACTCCCTCCCCCCCCCCCCCGGTGCTCAGATCAGTACTGAGCAGCTGGGCCTGGCTGCCATTTTAATTTCCCACAATGCCCTGGAGCAATGCTAGATTGGGTGCATTGTGGGAATTTAAAATAGCAACTAAACAAGTGTGACATATGTTCAGAGCTGGGAAAGAACCAGTTTCAAAATTCGTGGCTTCAAAATTTCCAGAAATTGTACATCTCTAAACATAAATATTCTGGAGTGCCAAACTTAGATCCTTCTGTGATGCTTGTATAGCTAAAACTGAGCCACTGAGAAACCAGAGGGAGGTATCAGCAAATACGGGGAATGCCAAGGTTTGCAGAAGTACAAAAAGTCTTTAGGAAAAGAACCTCAGGGGGGAGGCCAAAATATCATCCCCAATTGCCCCATGGTTATGATTAGTGGCCATAAAAAAAAAAACTGTGCGGAATGTGGAATGGAATAGAGGATCCTAGAAGAGAATACGGCTGGCAGGAAACCTGAAGAGGAGCATTCAGATGACCTTTGTTTGCTGCAGGTCCCACTTGTCGGATTCTAAACACAATGTCAGGGTTGAAAGAGCTTCTTTCGCTGGACACTCCCTCACATACTTTTGAGCTGCTCTTTGAACAGGCCACACAAAGATACTTACTGGAACTCATCAGACCTTTCATATATGCATTACCAGCTGGTGTGGTGCTCATTTTGAGGAGTTAACAGAAGACCGGGGCAAAAAGCTGGACCCCTCCAGGAAAATGCTCGATCACTTTGTCCATGTGAACTGGAATATCTCTGCCCACTTTCAAGAGAACACGAACTACCTGTCTAGAAGAACCCTGGGAAATCTTGAGATGGTGCTGTTGCACTCATGTCCTGCTTCTGGCTTCCTGGTCTAAAGCTGGTTGGCCACTGTGTGAACAGAATGCTGGACTACTAGATGGGCCCTCGGTCTGATCCGGCAGGGCTCTTCTTATGGTCTTATGACTCCTCATTTGTACAGAGTGAACATTAAGGTTAGGACCATTAACCACAATAACTAAGAATAGCCTCACCATGTTCAGAGGCAATATGTCTTGGAATACTTCATGCCGGGGACAAAGAACCAGGGAGTATTGACACCTTTAAGCATTATTTGTGAACACCCGGAGAGATCTGATTGTCCTCTGTTGGAAACAGGATACTCAATCATAAGGGCTTTCTCGTGTGACATTTTATTGGGTCAGCACAGTGCAGACGTAAGATGCACCCTCCTCCATGAAGGTTCATCCAGATTTAGTCATACATAGAGTAGACCCATTAAAAACAATGGTAAGGCCGGTTGATTTCAATGGAGCTATGCGAAATATGACTTAAGTCTGGATCCAATCCTATGTGAATAACCCCTTACAACAGAAGCCCCTTATGCCGTTTGTCTCTTTTCTGTGTGAATGCAGACAAAGCTCGCAGGGAGTCCCAATCCCCCAAAGGAACATTCCACACCTTTCTCCTGTGATGTAGGACCCAAAGAGCGGCGATGCTTCCTCGGCTAGAAAGACGTGTTGTCTCCAAAACCAGCGATGAAAATCAAAGTCTCAACAGTCACACAAGGCTTAGTGAATCCCACAAGGGTCACACATTTAAAAAAGAAGGGAGGGAGGGAGGGAGAGAGAGAGAGAGAGAGAGAGAGAGAGAAACCCCTGAATTCATTTGCAGTTCCTGGATTACCGGTGGAAGTGCGGTAGGATGTAGCCAGCGCTGGAGGCTTGGAGACAGCTAGACCTCAAAGCCCTTGGAAACTAAGTCACAAATGGAAACGTGTGGTTGGCCCCACGTGTCCCATTGTTTCTCTTCCTTGCCACAAGTGGGCTATTCCATGCTTTCGCCAAGGGCTCCATTGCTACAGCTCTCGACAATGTCTCTGCAGCAAGTGAGAACAAGCGCACGGTGATGGCCAGCCCGCCGGCGTGCATGTTGTTGCGCCACAGCCTGTTCGGTGTGAGGGCCATGCACCGTCTAGGTGCGCCCTTTGAAAGTGTTCATGCAGGTGTAGCTCCCGGCAAACTTGTGGATTTCTTCCAGCGCTGCCTTGGGGAGGATGCTGCAGGGGGAAAGGAAACAGACAGATTTGCCCACCTTTCCATGTGATGCAAGGTGGAGAAGGAACTTGATAGCCACAGGGCAGAGAGCATGGACGGATGGATGCTGCCAACCTTCATGAGTCTGCGGTTTCTCTCCAGAAGGCCATACAGCTTGGCGCCAATCCCAGCTTATTGGGAATCTGCATTCTGGGAAGGGGTTGCATACAGGTTCAGTCACTGGCTTCCCATGGGGATCACAGCAGGTATGAATGGGGAAATGAACCCTTCCCCCCCACTGTGATCCTGAACAAATCCCTCTTCTGAAGAGTACTTTTACGTTGGTGAGGAATTCATCATGGGTGCCAGTGTGGGATTCTATCATACTGCCTTTATACAAATCTATGGTGCGACCACACTTAGAATACTGTGTACAGTTCTGGTCCCCACACCTAAAATAAGATATTGTAGAGCTGGAAAAAGTACAGAAGAGGGCAACTAAAATGATAAAGGGGCTGGAGCATCTCCCCTATGAGGGAAGGTTACAACAGCTGGGATTGTTCAGCTTGGAAAAAAGGAGACTGAGGAGACACATGATAGAGGTGTACAAAATTATGCCTGGTGTGGAGAATGTGGATAGGGAGACATTTTTCTACCTCTCCCATAATACTAGAACTGAGGGGAATCATCCCATGAAGCTGATTGGTGGGAGATTCAGGACAATTGAAAGGAAGGACTTCTTCACACAGTGCATAGTGAAATTATGGAATTCACTACCACAAGATGTAGTGATGGCCACCAATTTGGATGGCTTTAAAAAAGGATTGGATAAATTCCTGGAGGAGACGACTATCAATGGCTACTAACCCTGATGGTTCTGTGCTACCTCCAGTATCCGAGGCAGTAAGCCTGCCTGCACATTGGGGAACATGGGTGGGAGGGTGCTGTTGCATCATAGCCTGCTTTGATGGTCCCTGGTCGACAGCTGGTTGGCCCCTGTGTGAACAGAGTGCTGGACTAGATGGACCCTTGGTCTGATCCAGCAGGGCTCTTCCTATGTTCTTATGTTCTCAAAGGAAATGCAAGCTTCAGGACTAAAAATATATTTGCCCCAACACTGTAAGAGTGGAGGAAAGGGCTAGATTCCTTCCCATTCCTTCCCTGATCCTAATATTTAACAGCCCCCATCAGCTGAGGTTATTTGTATTTAAAAACAAACAAGCCCTGTACATTAAATGCAAAGTCGTGTTTCCCATTATAGCTAGCTTGGCCTTCAGTACAAGGCTATTTCTCCAAAAGCAAGTCTTTCATTTGTTCTGTTTGTTTGATCTGATTCGATTGGTACCCTGCTCTTCTACCAAGAAAAATGGCACTCAAGTCCTTAATGCCTCATGGCTGCAAAGATGTGCTGGGAAGCCTGGGAGAAAATCTCACAGCCAAAGGGAGAGAATGATGGATATGCATCCGTGATAAAGGGTGGTGCTTGCTGAACCAGGCAAAAGTAGAATGAATTTTGTAAACTAAAGTTAACGCAATTCTGCTCACATTTTTGCATTATTATATGCATGGTGCAGAATGTGGCTTTTTGTGGCACAATATTTCCAGTGATTTCACACAGAGGGCAACCCATCCCGGGGCCAAAACAAAGAAATGGCAGCTTCTGAAATGTGCCAGCGACATTTTGCCTCCTTTATCATCATTGGGATGGGTAGACAAGGGCAAGGTGGGTTTTGGCAAGGCTGGATGGGCTGTAGAGAGACATTCTGCCCAGAGGATTTGCACACAGATGTTATTATTTCTTCAATTTTTGTACAACGATGCCAAACCCAGCTTTCTCACCATGGTGTTTGCTGTACACATCAGTCACTGTACAAAAAGGGAACACTTTTCGAGCCCTCATGGTGCACAGAGAAGCACAAGCCGAGTCTTGTGTTGGATTTTTATTTTTTTTTATCCACAGAGAAGGATAGCTTCTCCAGTTCATCCATTCCTTGCTCCTCACTGTGGACTGCTGCCTCTCCAATAAGCTCCATCACACCTAATAATTTTCCCTGGTTTGCCTTCGTGATTTTTTTTAAAACCTCTGATGCATAAGCGTGTCAAGCATATGGTCCCTTTCACCTGAATATGCTGCTCTTTCACGTGTTTGCTCTTCCATGCCACTCCATCCTGCCCCTTCTCTTTCTCCCTCCAGTTCATTGGTTGCTCCTCCCCCCTTCCCCTTTAACAAGACATATACAAGCAGGTCCTGTCAGTTGAGCACTTCAACCAGACCGCCTTTCTCCCGGGCAAAAATGGAACAACCCTTTCATCTGGCTCTTTGGGGGCATCGAGGGAGTACAATCCTGTCTCTGCAGAGATTTGGCCATTGTATGATTTTTTAAAAAAACACTTTCGAGCCTGGGATGCAAGGTTTGGAGCCGGCTGCTGGGAGAGATCGCTTTTCTCTGCCAGGACCTGTTGCAATCCATTCAAACCAACAGCAAGACTCCCGTCACAGCACATGCCCCCAGCAAAGGAAAATGTGAGAGTACAGCACTACATGGAGGCTTAAGGGCGCATTAAACACGTTTAGGGAAAATAATCCAGACTTTAGGCGTTCCAGGAAAAGACGGAAAAAGCTGGGGAAGAGGCGAATATCAACAGGACAGGCACGGCGTCATGTGAGTACCGTGCTGCAAATCTGCACACCAGGCATGGCGAGAGTGCACTCAATCACTGGTGTGATGTCTCAGAATAACTCAAAAGTCTCATTTCTCATTCACTTGATTGTGTACATGGAGCTGCTCCATCTGCAAAACTGTGCATTATCGGGTGCATCAGTGTTTCTTGGATCTGGACAACGGTTGGACTTCAGCGAATCGTATTTTCGAAGCCTCTGTTCCCCCAACTACGAGCCACTCTGCCTATTCTATGACAAAGAGTTGCAGTAGGACCTGGGTACTGACCTTTTCAAGATGATCAGGACGTGCATTGTCCATGGGAGGAGGAGGAAAGCTTGGTTCTGTTGAACAGCTTCTACGGTCCTCCGGGCCACCGTCTCCGGCTTTAGCGGAGGGAAAAGGTTGGGGAACCTGAAGAGCAAACACAACCCTATAAGCAGAGCCAAGCCAAAATTTCTCCCAGGACATTGTTCTGAGAAAACATCTGTGATTTCCGTCTTTTTTTTTCTCAGACCCTTCTAGATAAAGAAGACCACTTGGCAGAATTTTGCCAGAAATTCTCTGTCGTTTCCTTGTGGCCACCACCATTCACACCCACACAATGCACCATTCACACCCACACCTAACACTTATGCCAGATCTAGGGCATTGTGGGGGATGCAAAATGGTGGCCAGGCTGCTGACACAGTGGAAGAAGAAGACGACGACATGGGGTGTGAGAAAGAAGTAGTGTCCCTGCCCTTGTGGTGAGCAAGGAACTGCTGGTGAATTGTCCCTTTCCCCGGAAACATTTGGTGAAACGTTCCTTCAAATTTCTCTGCCCACAAATAGGGTGGAGAGTTTCAAAAGGCTACCTGCATACAACTGTATCTTCATTTCTGATGGGGCACGAAAGCATTCATTTCTTCAATACATCTAACTACTGCTATTCAGGTCCAAACTGCACACAACATTAGCCGTGCATTTTAATATCATGTGCATCTTTTTAAAACTGTAAATACTTGCTAGGAGAGAGGCATCAGGACCAGGACTTGGGATTGGCGGAGGTGGTGGGGAGATTAGCCTTTTCCTCCTCCCAAGAAGTCCTCCCAAAATTGCTCCCTTCCCAATCTGCTCTTTTGCATCACAGGGGAAATGCCCATGGACAGCAGCGGGAACTTTCCTCTAGCGCCAGGTAATTGCTTTGGGGAGTTGATTTTTGTTGGGTCTGCAGTGAGTCCTCGCCCATCACTATCCTGCATTAAACCACGGGTGGGGGGTAATTAAAACTATTCCAAATCCAACGAAATCTTAGCAGAGCAAACAAATCTTCAATCAAGGGCTTGTTTTGGGTGGAATGGGGGTATCCAAAGACCTCTTAAAGAATTTGCTTCCCACTGGTTGCAATGGGAGAGGAATCATTCAAAGAAAAAGGGGTGGGGGAATAAGCCACCTTATACAAGAAGGGAGGAGAGCACCCAGTGGGGCACTAGACTTTTGCCCCAAAGTCCTACCCTCTGCCATCTGTATACTTGGGCAGTTCACCGAGCAACTACACTGGGGACATGAATTCGGGTGGAAGTATCAAAACTGGCAGGATTCATGCCCCCTGGAAAAGACTTGGTCCATTCCTAAGCAGCCCAACACCTGAGCAGAATATGAAAGGGAAGCCGCCCTAGAAATTCCGTGGAAAGGCTGGCGACAAATGTGGTGAATAAAAGCACAATCCCGCTTAGTCACCCACCAGGCCTCCTGGTGCACTCACCGGATTCGCATGCCTTGAAACATCTCGGTGCTGGTGTGGAAGGGCAAGACGGTGGTTGCATTCACCCCGGGGCAGTCCAGCAGCCCCAGCGTCAAACTCTCCATGAAGGCGAAGGAGGAGGCTTTGGAAGTGCAATAATCGATAGCCCCGGGAATGGCGGATAAAGCCAAGACAGAGTTGAGACAAACGATATGGCCCTTCTGGAGTTCCAGCATCCGTGGCAAGAAGGCCTTTGTGGTCTGCAGGCCGAAAGACAAATGGCCTTGGTTTTACGGAGATGCAAGAGGAAGCCACAACAAAATATATATTGCATTCCATTCCGTCCCTCTCACTCATATACACAGGCTCAGTTCGGACGACACATTAGGCAACGAAGGAGAGGGGGAACAATCATCAGTTGTTTTGACTATTGTGTCGTCCAAATGCTGCCATAGTCAACTCAGCGCTGATCCTAATCCACACCACAGTTGATTATTTATTACCATGTTGTGTGGGGAGTACCCCCTAGATGAACAACTGTAAAGTTGATTATTACCCCACCATTGACTATTGTGTCGTCCGAATTGGGCCACACTCTCTCTTTCTCCCACACAAGTTAGCTAGCATTCTGTGGCGACTAAGTGTGTTCAGTTCTCATTGGCTTTTTGGTTTTTGTCTTTCACTTAATTTATACTTTTCTTCTTAACTTTTGTAGACCTCAGGGTTCCCCCACGCCTGTGGCTCTCTCAATTTTGTGCATGCCCCTTTGGCTACAGAAGCAAGCCCGAGCAGAAGTGGACAGGGAAGAGACTTCTTCCTGCATTTAAAATTGTGTTTCAGAAAAGCTTTCGTTAAAGAGCGAGGTCATGCCGCTGGTCCTGTTGTGTTTGAGATTCCTGAAGGTAGCTGGCCAGGATTTCTTAAGGGAATCCCTCCTTCTTCACAGGTCACAACTCCTCATGGAATAATTATTGCGTAAGGCATGGAGCCAAGTTGTCAGGTGGGAGATACCTGACCATGGTGAGGAAATATATTTGGAAAATACAAGTGGAAGAGTTCCCCAATGTAGGGTGACCTATGTCAGGAAAAACCAGGACATGTCAGGATTTTTGGTAACAAATCCGGGAATGGGGGGAAATTATGAAATTTGAAGAAAAATCCAGATTTTCCCCATCCTCCCCCACACCCAAAGGGGAGCTCTACTTTATAGTCAATGGGAATTAACAAAAATACTTAGAGCAATGTCATTTTTAAAGATAAAGAGATTAAATTTGACACCATGATAGCTTCTCTGTAGGGCTTTAGCTGTGCCAAGTTTGGAGCAGATCTGTTCATTCATTGATTTTTAGGATTTTTAAAAAAATGAGATTTAATTTTTTTTTAAAACATAATTTTTAAAGATAAGGAGATGAAGCTTGGCATCCTGATAGATGTAAAATAGGGCTTTAGCCATGCCAAGTTTCAAGCAGATCTGTTCATCTGTTGACTTTTAACAAGTTTCAAAACAAAATTGAACTTTAAAACTAAAAAAGCCGGCCGGCCGGCCAGTATGCAGCAAGCCCAGTTAAGCAGTAGCTTGAAGCAGAGTGAGGATACAATCAGAAAAGATATTTGAGGGAAAGGGACAATGTATCACACAGAGTATAGCAACAAAATACAGCAAAAGTGAGTGAAGTTAATTTCAGATACACTGGATGTCTCACTTGTTATTTCAGTAATTTTAACATTCAGATGTTATGTAGAACAGATTTGTCTTAATTGTGTGCTGTGAAATCAGACATATGACCAAGGCTATGTTCAGGTGGGCACCCCCCCCTTGGTGCTGGACACACCCCCTGGGGGCGGACATGTTGGTAGGCACGCCCCCTTGGGGGCTGACCATGTTGTCCTCCTTTTTGGTTTCCAAAATATGGTCATCCTACCCAACAGTCAATCTGTTTGAAAACAAGTACAAAATCACTCAAGGTGGGCCGGAAAATATGCCGGGGAGTAGGGAATCTATCCAGCAGTTCCATCTAATGGTTGATGCTATGAAGCCACAAAAATGGATTTAATTCACAAATGGTGGCAGTGACTTTACATAAAAGTATATTGGGCCCAAATCGTGGGAGTAATTTTACAGAGTTCATGGGTGTAAGATGCAGCTGAGTTTAATGATATTTTTAGAAGTTACTTTCAGCTTTAAGTTGGGGCTCTGAAAAGTTTTTTCCCAGAGGGAGATTTCACAAAACCACCCTCATCACTGACCATTTTCATCACTGCTTGATTTATTGCCCACTTGGCAGCAATGATTGTGTTTTTGCCTCAAGCCAGGCACCATTTTTTTTAAAAAAAAACTCACAAGACTCCAAAGTAAGGGCAGGAGGCATTGCCTTCACTCTAACTTGGCTTAAGGCATCCTTATGTGGCACTGTCATTAAGCTAAGTCAGAGTAAGGGCAGTACTTCCTCCCCTCACTTCAAAGTCTTGAAGGCAATTATTGTTGTTGTTATTATTATTATTATTAGTAGTAGTAGTATTTGCACAAACCCTGTGACAGTTTACAAAAGCATATAAGAAACACAAGGCAATAAAAAAGTACCACGTTAGAGACTGAATCGAAAGCAATGCCTCCATCTTATCGAGATTCAGCTTCAGTTTATTGGCCCTCATCCAACCAGCCACTGTGTTCAAGTACCCATTTAGGTCATGCCCAGCCTCTCCTGATTCAGATGTAATGGAGAAATAGAGCTGGGTGTCATCAACATACTGAGGGCACCTCACCCCATTGTAATGACTACACCCAGGCATTAAATAGCACTGTACCTTACCACACAACACAGCAGGACTGCAAGGGACCAACATACAGTCCCCCAATGCTATTCTCTGGTACTTGCCCTGTAGTTTGGAGTGGACCTCCAGTGGTGATCCTGAAGATGCCATGATCAATGGTTTCAAAAGTTGCTGAGAGGTCAGGTAAGAGGAACAGAGTCACATCCCCCCTCTCCCAATATGGATAACCCATTAAGGTGAGCAAGGTGGATTTCATCCCATAATTGAGCTAAAACCCAGACTGTCATGGGTCGATAATCAATATCCTCCAAAAATGCTTGTAATTGAGCTGTACTTTGCCACCAAAGGGAGCATTATCCATTGAGTGGTAGTCAGAATGAACTTCCATGTCCTTGGAGGCTTCTTACTGGAGTGGTCCTGCCACCACCTCATTAAGGGCAGCAGGAACCATCTCCTCATGCAGTGATGCGTTCAACACTCTCTGGACTCATCAATAATGGCAAAGGAAATGGCAAAGTTGGGAACTTTGCTTCGGCATCCACATGGCAGAAGATCCACCAGATGTTTGTTATGTTTATACCCCATCTTTCTTCCAAGGAACTCATGGTGGCATACCTGCTTCTCCCTGCTCCCCATTGTATCCTCACAGCAACTCTGTGAGGTAGGATAAGGCTCAAGGCCAAGAGGCAGTGATTGGGACACGGTCGCCCAGACAGAGCTTCATGGCTGAGCAGGGATGTGAACCACAATATCCCTGGTCCTTCCCCAGCCTGGCACTGATGTGGCGGACTACAATTCCCATCCCCAGCCACCATAGCACCAGGCTGGGAAATTGACTCTAATCAGTAGGGGTGTGGACAGACCCCCCGGATCGGGACCTGGATCGGGACCTCCAATTTTGTCCCGGATCATATCGGACAAAATCGGAGCCCCCCCGGACCGGATTGGGCCCAATCCCGATCCAAAAATTGGACATCCGATTTTTGGATCGGCCGCCATTTTTGTTTTCCCCATAGACTTGCATTGGGGAAAGAAAGCGTTCCCCCAATGGAAGTATATGGGGAAAAATGGCGGCGGGTGGGTGAGGGGGCCCCTAACTCCCTCCTCCCCCCTCGTGGTTCTTACCTCCAGGGGCCATCCGTTGTGGACGGCCCCGGCAGGTAAGCCCCCTCCCCCGCGGTCCTTACCTCCTGGGTCCATCCGCTTCCATCCACTGGCGCCCGTGGGCGCCAGCAAATGGAAGCAGATGGCCCCGGGGAGGTAAGCCCCCTCCCCCCGCTTACCTTCCGGGGACGTCCGCTTCCCTCCGTCGCTGACCGCTACTGCAAGCAGGCTTCGCTGCCTGCTCCTGAGTAGTGTGCCAGGTGATGACATCACCTGGCACGCTACCTAGGGGCAGGCCGCAAAGCCTGCCTTCAGTAGCGGCCAGCAGTGGAGGGGAGCAGATGTCCCCAGAAGGTAAGTGCCCCCCTCCCCCTGCTTACCTGCCCCCGTTGTCCGCTTCCATTGGTGGGCGCCCGCTGGTGCCCGCCAATGGAAGCGGACAGCCCTGCCAGGGAAGCTCCCCCCCCTCCGCTGTCCGCTTCCATCGGCGGGCACCCACTGGCGCCCGCCAATGGAAGTGGCGGTGGGCGCCAGCGGGCGCCCACCGATCCTCCAATCCATTCCGATCTGGATCAGGTCCTTTCCG
This sequence comes from Anniella stebbinsi, assembly GCA_029215795.1. NCBI lineage: Eukaryota > Metazoa > Chordata > Lepidosauria > Squamata > Anniellidae > Anniella > Anniella stebbinsi. Next base: position 411,379,546 of record JARDYH010000001.1, on the reverse strand, counting down.
GATCAAATTGGATTGGATCGGACAATCCAGCGGGGTGATCGGAAATCGGATAATTGTATCCGATTTCCCCTGGATTGGATCCGGATCGTGGATCAGACCCGATCCAGTGCACACCCCTACTAATCAGTATGTCAAACAAATTTCTCCCTGTTTATAGCTGCAACCCCACTGAATTGTGTGTTCAGTCCAAAGGAAATCCTGCTACTCTGAACATTGGTTCAGTCTTGGTTCTTTAAAAATTGCTTGTTCTATGCCGGGAAGATTTTTTTTTTTTGCCTCTGTGAGGGGAAATATATGCTTGGACAGGAACTGCAGAGCAGAGATCCTGACCTGGAGTAACCTCCTTCAGCGATGAAGATATTTTAAGTGGTGCACATGATGGGAGCTATTATGCAGCTGATTGGTTTACTCACAAGGGGCTGTGTGTATTTATATAACTGATGAAGTATTAAAATAAAAAGCCACAGACTGGCTGTAAAAGAGCGTCAAATGCGAAAGTATTCGCTCCGGCCTCTAATATTGATGAGCGAAGGCAGTTGGAGGGCGTCCGTGAACTCGCTGTCCCCTTTCTCTCCCTCCCTCTCTCTGTCTGCTCTTTGCTCTTTCCATTATTTTTCCTGGCGCTTTTCATGACAGGCTGACCTTACCAGGCAACTGCTCAGCAAGGCCTCAGAGCAGCCAAGTGCTTGCTGGCTGCAATCCATCCCCATCCCCTTCCAAGTCTGAGCACACAGGAGAACGGGACGGCTGCATACCCAGAATTGTCCCAGCGTGTTGATGTGCTGCGATTTCAGCAGGGCGTCATCGTCACTGTCCATTAGGCTCCTGCCGTGAACGACAGCCGCGTTGTTCACTAGGATGGTGATGTCTCCCACCTAGAGGGGGGGGGGAAAGGGAGGGGCACCCAGTCATAAGAAGAGCCCTGCTGGATCAGGCCTACGGGCCATCTAGCTCAGCAAACCATTTCCACAGTGAACATACAAAGCTGTCTTATACAGACTCGGACCACTAGTCTGAGTATTGTCCACACTGTATTGTCAGTACTGTCTACACTGACTGGCAGAGACTCTCCAGGGTTTCAGGCAAATGTCTTTCTCAGTCCTACCTGTTGTCATGATTCCAAGCCCTCCCACCGAGATGTGAGAAAATAAAGAGGGTTGCTGTGCAATCCACAAAAGCTGTATTCGGTAAATGGACACCTCATCACACCTGAAGGGAGTGTGAATGCTAGGAGCGATCCGCTAAGCTTAATTAGCCTGACGAAGCAAGGCAGTTGCCTATCGACTCAATGGACGGTTTCCCACAGTGCTCAAAAGGCTTTTACTGAATTCCTTCTTCAGGGAGGGTCTTCAAGTAGCCACCTCTGGTGAGTGGCTAACCTAGCAAACCACCTCTCACGTCCTCTCAACTCTGGCCGCTTGACCCTGTGGCAGAGTCTGGGATCTGCCCACTGTGATGTTCCCTCCCCCTCTGACAAAGATGGAGTTCCCAGAGGTGGGGAGGATGATCTCTGAGCCTGGGCATCTTGTCCAATAAGCTCCTGGGAAGATTCCTTCTTGACTCCTAGAGTGTCTTGGAGAATTTCCTCCCCCGGTTCCTGTCTTGGCACCATCTTCTTCAGCCTTCGAGTCCAATCCAGGCTCTGAAACACAGTCCCCCACACTAGGGAGAACGGCCCTGATCCAGCACACCTTAAGATGCTGCCAGGGATTGAACCTGGGACCTTTTGCATGCAACACATATGCTCTACAACTGAGCTATGGCCTTTCCTTCCATGGATAAAAATGGCACTGCAAGACATCTCTGCAGACATGTCAGAACCCCAGCAGTACTAGTGATCCTGAGAAGCCCACCATTTCTGCAAGAACTTTCAGCTGCAGATGCCACACCAGTGGCCTGGGCTTCCAGCTGAACCCCGCCTCTTACCTCCTATCACCTCAAGAAAGTCGAAGAGACAATGAGCCAGACAGAATATTAGGGTGCCAACAGAGGAGCTGGCTAGCTGGCCAAAGGGGGAAAGCCCGTGTAAGCACCTGCCTGGATCAAGGCCCTGGCTGAGAGAGGTAGCTCTCCAGATGTTTTGGATTTTAATTCCCAGAAGCCCCTGCCAGCATGGCCAATGGTCAGGAATGCTGAGAGTGGGCCAAAACATCTGGAGATCCACTTTCTGCCCACTCTCAGCCTAAGCCAGGTGGTTGCTGATGCAACAGCTCTTCTGGTTTCTAGCTGCCAGGTTCATGACCTTCTACCCATGGAAATGGACACCAACACACCTTTTCACGGACCGCTTTGGCTTGTCGGTAGACCTCTTCCCGGTTCCCCACGTCGCAGATGAAGTAATGGCATTCTGTCCCCATTGCCCGGATCTCTTCTGTGGTTTCTTTCAAGTACTTCTCGGTTCGACCCCAGAGGATAATCTACAAAACAAACAAGCAACCCCCTGTTATTCATAATTACGGGGGGGAATGGCTGTTATAGCCATGCTGTCTTCGCTTGGAAAATGCTGCCGTAGCAGAATAGTTGCTGTGCTGAGCACTGCAGTGCAGAAGGGATCCTCTCATTGTCTGCTGTAAGGGACCAACCCTGAGCCCCTTGTAACCCTTAAAGGCAGAGACCCAAAGGCACCTGCAGAGCTAATGTCTCCAGCTGACTCAAGTGAGTGAGCGGACCCATAGGCTTAGTTCGGACGACACTGTAGGCAACGGAGGGGTTAATAACACACTCACCGTGCGTTATGTTCCCGGTGCTTGCCACACCACATGTTGCCCTTCCCCCCCTCCCCCCCCCCCCCGGTCGTGTGGCTGAAAGTCCCGGCATCCCTCTGGGCTGCTGCTCCTCCCTTCCCCCTCCTTCAGTCCTCCGGCCTTATCCCATCATGCACCACAAGTTCTGCCGGCAGTATAGGAGCAGCCAGGGGTAGTGGATTCCAGCCGCTCCTGCCAGGGAACTCTATGACCGACTGGAACAGTACACGGAGAGAGGGGGGTTCCCGACACACAACACTTTAAACAACAGATTTCGGGATAATCAATTGAGCAGCCCATTGTTTCCCCCCATTGTTTCATTGCCCGAAATAGCATACTGTCAGTTGTGTGTGCGTTGTGTGTTGCCTGACACATGGCACAATAATCAACACAACTGATGGTTGATTCCCCCACCTTCCTTTGATTATTGTGTCATCCGAACTGAGCCACAGTCTCCTGCAAGAGAAGAAAGGAGGGTGGTTGAGAAAACAAGGAATCCCAACTCCAATGGTGGCTTGAGCGTACTTCAATGGTACCGGAGTAACTTAGCAGCAATTAGGATGAAGTAAGTTCCACTGAAGTTGCCAACACTGATGGGAGAGATTGAGGTAGCAATGTTGCCATTTGCACTTACCTAACTTGGGATACAAATTTGCTTAGTCCGGAACACTTGGATGCTTTAGGAATTAAGTCATTTCACTAAGACATTATTATAGTGCTTAGAACAGTCTCCCCCAACCTGGTGCCCTCCAGATATGTGGGACTACAATTCCAATAATCCCCCAGACAGCGTTGTTGGACTTGTAGTCCAACACATTTAGAAGGAATCAGGTTGGGAAATGCTGGGTTAGAAAGTGAAATGGGGTTGTGTAGAATGTGCTTTAAATTTATGTTTTGACCAAGAGCCCTGGACACTAACTACAGTTCAAAGTGTGTTTTGTTATTTTTGGTATGATCCAGAGAAGTGTGGGCAGCCCCGGAGAAATTTCAGAGCTTCGAGAACAAGGGAGTTATAGAATCTCCGATTTTGTCTGATGAATAGTTTATATAAAGACCCTTTATATACTGTTAGCCTATTCCCAGATGCTACTTACTTGATCTTTTTAGCTTACAGTGAGGGCAAAAACTTTCATTCCAAACATCACAGTGTTAATAGATTCAATTAATTTACTATCAGTCCTGTAGTAAAGCCAAGAAACTGAGCTTAAAACATTTTCTTTAAGATTCAATGGCTTATTTGCCCTTGCTTCTGAGTTTTCCTCCCCAAATCCTCAGTGTATCTAATTTGTACAGGATCAAAAGCATCTAATTTCATTTAACACTGCATCCTACAGTGCAGAGCCTGCATTGAGCAGGGGTTGGACTAGATGATCTCCAAGCACCCTTCCTACTCTATTATTTTAGGACAAGGGCAGTGACTAACCAAACTATCGAATAGGCATTCTTAAGACTGCTGTTCTGTGACTGTGCACCTGTTTCCCCCCTCTTCTTAGCTGTTGCTTTTTTTTATATCCCTGACTCCAAATAAAGATTAGTTGGGGTTCAGGATGCCACTCATGAGAAGCTTGACTCCTCTGCATTAATGCTGTCAAATCCCAAGGATTTTCTGCCTCTTTGTGCAGGCATCTAAACGTCATGGAACGTGACTCTAAGCAATAAACCATGTGCAGGCACACAAGGGAAACCCACAGGCGTGTTGTAGCAGTGCATGCTTGCGTGCAAATTACAATTACATCCCACTGTGCAGCTTTGCCCCACCCACACACCCCTGGGGGAGGAGGAATATCCCTGCAGACGCCCATGGAAAGAACATTCATATCACAATCCCTTTCAGAGGAGTCGGATCATGAAAATGCTTCCAGTAATCCAGCATGCAATAGCCTGTGTGGAGAAATCAAATGCATGCAATCAAATAGCAGACTTGGCCTCAGATTATGTATGCCCTAGTTACATTCAGACTGGACTACTGTAATGTGTTCTACATGGGGCTGCCTTTGAAGACTACACAGACAATTCAGCCAGTACAGTGCTGCTCTTCACAACTTTGTTGGGGCAAAACAACTGGATCATATTACACCGATTCTGTACCAGCTGCATTGGTTGTCAGCGCGTTTCTGGGCCCAATGCATGTTAACCATGCCGTGTGGCTTCTTAACCACCCTGAACAGCTCAGCAACAAGCTATGTATTCTCAAGGTGGCTTGTTCGAGAACAATAAACCACACTGCATGGTTACCAAGCCACACTGCGGAAAACATGCTGCTTTCAGACAACACAATAACCCATGGTGGGTTAACGTCTTGTGTGAATCCAGTGGATGTCTGGTGCCTTCCCTATGGCCTTTTCAACATCAGGTGAAGTCTTTTTCATTCACACAGGCCTTTTAAAGATCTTTTCAGCCTCTTGCACTTTCTAAAGAAAACTTTCAACATCCGAGTTATACTTCACTTTATAATCTGAGCTGTTAATGGGTTTTATTTTTCTGCTGCTTGATAGGAACGTGTTTGAGGCTGCTTTTTACCAGTTTTATTATTGCATGTTAAGCACTGCACTATACCTCAACCATGTATTTTATAATTTAATCTTTGTTCCTAACCCTAACCCAGAGAACAAATATGGTAATAAATAAATAAAACGAAGTGAAAACTGAGCATAATAGCACTCTTCAAATCCCTGAAGTTCAGTCACAGAGAAGCAGGTAAAAATTTGTTCTCTGCTGCCTCAGAGGGCAGGATTAGGTTGATCAAAATCTACTGAAAGGTAGATTTTGGATGAACATTAGGAGTAATGTCTTGATGGTAACAGCAGTTTGACAAGAGAATCTGGAAGGATGGAGGGCTCTCCTTCAGTTTAGGTCTTCAAGCAAAGGCCAGACAGCTGTCAGGGATGTTCTTGCTCTGAATCTCCTGCATGGAACATGGGATTGGACTAGATGGCCTCTAAGTCCCCCCCCCCCCCCCCCAACTGTATGATCCTATGATAGAAATTATTTTAACTAGAGACACCGGGGATTGAACCCAGGACTTTCTGGGTGCAAAGTATGTGTATTGAACTACAGCCCCGACCTGTAAGGTTTGCTAAAGACCATTGATTTACAAGTTTCTCTGCAATATTCCCCAACTGTTACAAAGCAAGGGTGAAGTCCCAGAATTAGATTTTTGACTGTATATTCTCAGCAAGATCAAAAATATTCCTGAAGCCAACTCCTGTATGAATCTTTTCCTGCCTAAAATGTTTAAGGAACCGTCCCTCAAGATCTAGCTAAGCTCCCTGCCTTATTAGGCTGTAGTTTGGCCTTAAAAAGCATTAAGAACATGGAATATTCAGAATTCAGCACATAAAAGATGCTGTCTGGGTTTATAATGATGAGCAGTCATCTAGTATGGCTTCAGTATTAGCCAGGATCTGGCATTCCTCTCTTTCCCTTACTACCCTTATACCCTGCCAGGATCTGAATCTGTGAAACAAAAACAGAAATTGAGTGTTCTTCCCCTTTAGTAAGATTATAATATCTCTTTGTCAGAATCCTAGCTGCAGAACAGTGAAAAGGCTGGCTGGGAATGGCCTCTTCCATTCTCTCTCCTTCATGGGGCAAACATAAAAGTTACTTTGTTACTTTGCTGTTTGCATTGGCTCAGTCCATTAACCTTGTGTAAACAAGTACCTTTGTGAGTCCCTGGCTGATGGATTCTACCTGGCCTCAGAAAGTATGGGTTACCCACTAAACCAGACATATATTCCATATTTCTTTCCCTATATTCTCACCAGTCACCAGATGTGCGCCCCAGATCTTACAGCAGGACCAAGAGAACTTCACCCAGAAGTCTAAAAAAATATATGGCGGTGGAGGGGCATATGGAACGAATATATTTCAAATAGATTTCCCCACACCTTCTCTTTTATTGTTCCAGGAAAGAAATCTCAACTGATCCATTTTAGTTTATTAATCAGTCCATTAAACTTGCATATGGGTAAACACAAGACTTCTGGGAAGGGCCTTTGCCTGAAACCCTGGGCAGACACTGCCAGTCTGTGTAGGAGATAAGAGGGCCTGTTCAGATGACACGCTAAGCTAGGGTGACCAGATAAAATCCAGGTCAGGGCTCCTGTAACTTTAACTGTTGTAGAGAAAAGGGAATTTCAGCCAGTGTCATTTGTAGGCAATTAGTTCCTGGTGAAATTCCTTCTTCATCACAACAGTTAAAGTTGCAGGGGCCCTGCCTTCTTTTGTATATGGTCACTCTAGTATAGTGCCTGCAACTTTAGCAGTTGTGATGAAGAGGGAATTTCACCAGGAACTAATTGCATACAAATGACACCTGCTGAAATTCCCTTTTCTCTACAACTGTTAAAATTATATGAGCCCTGTCCTCTTTTTCAGATGGTCAGCCTACCTGACCTGGATTTTATCTGGTCACCCTAACCTCTGTTAGGCTGACCAGATTTTAAAAGTCAAAATCCCGGTCCCCCCCGCCCCCCCACCGAAAACAACCCCTCCACCAAGCCACCCCCCCCCCCAAAAAAAGCCAGCCTGGACCTACCGCCGGGTTCCTCCGTCGCCCGCGCGGCCGCGCGGGGTCCTCTGTTGCTGCCCGCGCGGCCGCGTGGGGTCCTCCGTCGCCGCCCGCGCAGAACAGGCGGGAGAGGGCCGGATCCGGAAGTGACGTAACCGGCCCTCTCCCGTCTCTTCCGCGCGGCCTCTGGCCTTTCTGGGGCTCGTCGCGATGGCGACGAGCCTCGAGGAGCCCGGACGCCCGCGCGGAAGAGGCGGGCGTGGGCTTCCGGGCTCCTCAGGGCTCATCGCCATCGCGATTGAGCCCCAAGGAGGCCAGAGGCTGCGCGGAAGAGGCGGGAGAGGGCCGGTTACGTCACTTCCGGATCCGGCCCTCTCCTGCCTGTTCCGCGCAGCCTCTGGCCTTACAAGCCCGGCAGCGGCGGCAAAGGCGGCGGAGGAGCCCGGGAAGCAGCTGCCCCAGCAGGTAAGTGCCCCCCTTCGTGCTTACCTGCGGGGCGTCCGCTTCCCAGGCTCCTCCACCGCCACCGGGTCTCGCTGCCACCGCCGCATGACCCCCCGCCACCCCGGTTTTCCCCCGGCTGGCCCGGTTGGCCTGGTTGGCCTCTGGATTCCCGGTTAAGACTGGGAAATCCCGAGCCACCTGGTCAGCCTAACCACTGTGGCATAGCGGGTCATCTGAACAGGGTCAATACTGAAGCAGAGGGACCAACTCAGTACAAGGCACCTTCTTCAGTTTCTGAACTTCACTCTAAACCTCACAAAGTCTGTGCTTCACCAAATGAGCTACAACTCTTTCCCCCTCTTTCTCCGCCTTCTTTCAAAAAGGACAATCATAGTCATGCCAGAGGAGCATTTACAGAAGGGATATTTGGCAATCTTCTTGCAAGCAGGATATGCTGAAGGCTGACAATCCTAAGGGAGGGTGGAGAACCTTTAACAGCGGCCTCTTAGAAAGGCTGGTAAACACAGTTGTGCCAGAGGCAAATCTGTGAGCATTAAGATAATGGAAAGCAAACAGTGGGAGGTGTTAAGCACAGAATGGAAAGATACAGAGCTGTATTTCGAGAAAGATGGAGGAGTTCCTTCCATTGGATTCTTAATCTCAGAGGGAGGAAAACGGTGTGTGTGTGAGAGAAAGCAGGGCAGACTCTATACCATGAAAGGTCAAACCCAAGGGTGTGGATGTCATAGAGCAACTAATCGTACAATCCTACTATGCACGCCTGCCGGTATAGCTGTTTTCCCAACGTGATGTTCTATTCCACAACTGTCCAAGCCCTCTGGACTGCAACTCTCATCATCCCATCCAACATGGCCCATAGTCAAGGATAATGGGAGTTGTAGTCCAAAACATCTGGAGGGCCCCAGCTTGGGGAAAGCTATCTTATAAAGTTCAATGAAACATACTCCCAGGTAAGTATGCATAGCAGGGGTGCAGAATCTCAGACCCAGGGTCTAAATCCAGCCTGTCTAAGAACCCAATCCAGCCCTAGTTGGCCTGACCTGTAGCCCCATCCATTCCCCCTCTCGACTCTTTGGTGGTTTCATGCCCCCCTCCCTTCCTTCTAAAAGGTTGAACTGCCTCACCTAAGGCTTACAAGCAGTAATAGCTTGATGCTAATATTTCCCTTTGGTTCCACCTCAAAAGCTTCTCTGAATGAAACAGGGCTGAAAGAGATTCCACAACCCCTTGAGGCTTAGGGTTACTCCCCAAGAAAATGAGTACATTTCAAATTGCACCGTATCAGTTCATTCAGTCTCAGCTCCCCTACCTACACACTTGGAGATAATAAGTCTGGCCTACTTCACAGGCTTGTTGTATGGGTTCATGAGAAATGTCTAGGGTTAAGACATTTGAGGCAGGGTGACCAGGGAAGATCTTGTATGAACCTCTGGCATCCACAAGGATTTCCAAGTGGATGACGGACAGAGCTGCACAGTGGTATGTGGTTGTAATTCACACGTGCATCAGGTAGCGCATGCTACAACAACACTCTTGTGCATTTTTCTTGTGTGTGTGCTTTGTTGCTTACAATCACATCCTATGAAATTTAGAAGACAACACAGAGAGGCAGAAAATCCTAGTGATTTGAAGGCACTAATGCAGAAGAGAGTTTGGGGCCAGATCTACACCAAGCAGGATATAGCACTATAAAAGTGGCATGAAAGTGGTATATTGAGGCAGGATCTACACTAATACTTTATAGCAGTATTGAAGTGCACTGACTACCGTTAGGCCCCATAAGACACATGCCCTATACCACTTTTATATGGCTTTAATCGTGCTATACCCTGTTTGGTGTAGGTGTATCATGGCCCCCAGCAGTTGTCAGTGCACTTCAATACCGCTATAAAGCAGTAGTGTAGATCCTGCCATGGTCAGGTTTCATACAAGAGGCACTATAAAGTCCAACAAAACTGAGTTTCTTAAGCGAGGAATACAGCAAACAATAACCAGATGAACAAATGCAGTACAGCAGCCTTAAGGACGTCATAGTGGATTTTTTTCTAGATTCACCACCACTGAGAATTTCACACGACTTGTGAGGAAAGGGGTTGTCATGTTCTAGAAATACTAGTGCAAACCCCGTGTCACCATGGAGGCTAGTAGTCTGAGAATGATTGGATAAAAATATGTTTGGCCTTTCCCCTTGCAAATGGGACAACTTTACACTTTTAAAAGCAATGTACTACAGATCAGCAAAGGTCAAAACAACAACAACAACAACAACAACATGTTCTTTTTAAAAAGACCATTTACCATTTCTTGAAATTTCATGTCAAAAACACATGACCTCCTCAGCTTCTCTTCCTCCTCTAACTATCACAAATTGACTTTCCTTCAGTCCCTTCCCCAACATTCTGTGCCTGTCCTTTCATTGGCTTAGTGCTCTAAAAGCTTGAAGGAGTAAATATTATTACATGTGCACTGTGTAGCACTGTGTCACATGTTACATTACATGCACAGTGTGGGGCATATGCATTAACTTCCCCTTTGCCCCTCATCCCTCTTGCTTTTCCCTTCCCAAGCTGCCGAAAAGTTGAATGTTGTATTTTTTTCCAAGTTTCAAAATTTTCAGCACATCTGCACTGTTCAAGCTTCAGTTTAAAACAAAAATGAGCAAAATCAATCAGGTAGATCTCAGGTAATAAGCCTTACACGAACATATTCTTATATATTACCTTATATATAATATAAACATTGGTGAACACTTTGTAGAGAGTAGCAATGGAATCTGCAGGGTGTGTCTTTTGTAAGGGAAGGATAACTGCTTCTGCTGGATCAGGATGCAGGCCTCTAAATCACAACAGTTAAAGCTGCAGGAGCCCTGCTCTTTTTTGTATCTGGTCACCCTAGTATAGCTCCTGCAGCTTTAACTGTTGTTATGAAGAGGGGACTTCACCAGGTGCTGCATGCATACAAATGACACCTGTTGAAATTCCCTTTTCTATGCAACTGTTAAAGATACAGGAGTCCTATCCTCCTTTCCATAGGGTCACCCTACTGGAAGTTGACCAAGTGGGTCACTAAACCAGTGGTATGACCAACCTCCAAGGACAGAAGGAGGCAGCAAAGAAACCAGCAAAACAATGTGTGCGCATGGAATGAAAAACAAGGCATTGCTGAGGACATCCTGAGTCGCTCGCCCAGCACTGCAGAACTACAAAGTGCACAGAAAGAAAAAGAAAATGTTGTGGCTGCCAGTCAAGCTCTCGGGTCCCTTCACAGTTCTCCTTCTGTGTGAGAGATAAACAACAATTGTCATGATGTCATGGGGGGGGTGGGGGAGCCTGGCTGACCGGCCAATGAACCCGGAGCCACAAAAGAGGCAGGAGGTGCCAATTCTCTCCACCCGCTAGCGGAGAACACACACACACACACATACAGGGAACAACCAAGCCTGCTTTGATGCCAGGCCTCCTGAACTCATGCAAACTTCCTCTCACCTCTGTAAACCAGACTTTCAGGTGTCAAATGTGTCAGAGGAGAAGAATTCGGCGAGAGGAGGACTGGAGGAGGTGCATTTCACAAGGACATGCCTTCCACCCAATCACCTCTGTTGCCCACACATGGGCACAACGAGGTGGTAAGGGGTTCCAGCAGGCCAGCGTGGAATGTACTACCAGGTGTGTGCTTGCATGTGTGTGTGTGTGTGTGTGTGTAATATTAGCATAGCAATGAGCAAGCTGAGAGCAAAAGCCTCTTTTCCTGGTGTTCTAGTCTTCGATTGCCATGCCTCTCACCTGAAGTCTGGAATACTGCAGTAGTAAGTAGTACAGCCTTAGGATTCTACCAGCTTGTTTTGTTGAGAGCATGGACAAGGCCATCATCCACTAAGGTTCCAGAGAATGATGGAGGCGAAGGGGCAGGACTGTCTACCCACCGCTCTCCTACACAAATCCAGGTTGTGATTTGGTCGTGCCACATGCAGAGAGCAGGAGTACCACGTGGGCACGTGGCTTCATTCATTTTCAACCCCTCTACGCAGCAATGGAAACAAGTTATCTCCTTATGTAGCTTATGCATGCGGAGAAGTCCCGGAATCAAATATCACCTTCAAATTCAGTGATGGAAGCCTTAGGGGAAACCATTATCCCCCTCATCTCTTTCTCTCAACCCCCCCCCCCATTTGTAAAGTTTTATAGGTGGGCGGGCAACTCTATGGACTCCTAGACAGCTACTGGAGGGGTTATAGGGTTTTTTTGTGGGGGGGGGGACCTGAGAGGCTGAGGTCCCCTCACCCTCCCTCATAGCTGGTGTGCAGAGAACCACCATAGCTGGTGTGCAAATGTGAGCTCAGAGAGGAGGGAAAGGGGGTGGTTCTGTGGGTGGGGAGGAGATGGGCCTGGAGAAGCGGGGATACGAGTTATCCACAGCCTTCCCAAGCCTCCGTCCCTCCCCTTCCCTGACACCTCAGCTAGATGGGCAAAAAGTCCCCTCTAGCTACAATGCAGAGCAGGGGGAGTGTGAAGGTGACAATTGCCTCCACACGTCTCCCACTTTGCATAGGATGCCTATCAGCCTCTGAGTTCGAAGGCTGATGGGCATCCGGATAGGATTGTGCCCTAACGCTGAAGCAATTTGACAAGCTAAAATGCTATTATGCTTTAAAAAAACTAGGTTTGACATATTCCTCAGCTCCACCCCTCTTTAAACATGGAAAATTAAACACACGTGTTCAAACATGCTTTGCATATTTCTGTTCATATGTGCATATGAGAGAGAGAGAGAGAGAGAGAGAGAGAGAGAGAGAGAGATTCTCAGCCTTTTTTTCTTGCTACTAGTCACAAGCTACATTGTCTTAAAAAACAACAACCAATACGCTGGTTAGTATTTTAGTTTTATCAGAAGACTCTGACCCTGATCAGATGACACACTAAGCCACAGTGGTTAAGCATTTTGAGCTAAACATTATAGCCTAGCATGTCGCTTGAACCATTCCTAACCATTGTGTCTCCATAACCACAGTTTAAACACACTCATTAACTATTTGCTCCAAAAGGGTTAGGGGCCTAACCTGGCTAACCATGGCTTAGCATGTTGTCTGAACAGGGCCGATGCAATGAGATGCAATTAAGGAGGTGGCAGGCTAAAAAGGGCAGCTACAAAGTTAATTAGTAGCTGCACTTATTCGTCTGCCACCTCCTTAACTGCCAAATAAAAAAAAAGAAAAAGGAGGGGAGGGATATGGCACAGGCAATTTAAACTCCTCCAAGGTAGCCTTCTTATTGTAAAATCTATTAATTAGAATCCGTTTAGTTCTTGATGGGACAATTAGGGTGACCAGATAAAATCCAGGTCAGGGCTCATGTAACTTTAACAGTTGTAGAGCGAAGGGAATTTCAGCCAGTGTCATTTGTATGCAATTAGTTCCTGGTGAAATCCCCTCTTCATCACAACAGTTAAAGTTGCAGTGGCCCTGCCTTCTTTTGTATATGGTCACTCTAGTATAGTACCTGCACCTTCAACTGTTGTGATGAAGAGGGAATTTCACCAGGAACTAATTGCATAGAAATGACACTGGCTGAAATTCCCTTTTCTCTACAACTGTTAAAGTTACATGAGTACTGACCTGGATTTTATCTGGTCAGCCTAACAAAGGTCCCTCATGTGTTTGACCCTTCCTTGCTGGTGTCAGCATTATCAACCAGTGGCTTTAGCAGGACTTGGCTGTGCGTAACCATGCCCAGTTTTTTCCGCGCAGAAAAGGGGGTGGAGACAGCCAATGAAGGTCTCTGCTTTATCCTAAATGCTTGGGTGACCAGATAAAATCCAGGTCAGGGCTCATGTAACTTTAACAGTTGTGGAGAAAAGGGAATTTCAGCCAGTGTCATTTGTATGCAATTAGTTCCTGGTGATATTCCCTCTTCATCCCAACAGTTAAAGGTGCAGGGCCCTGCCTTCTTTTGTATATGGTCACTCTAGTATAATGCCTGCACCTTTAACTGTTGTGATGAAGAGGGAATTTCACCAGGAACTAATTGCATAGAAATGACACTGGCTGAAATTCCCTTTTCTGTACAACTGTTAATGTTACATGAGCCCTGACCTGGATTTTATCTGGTCAGCCTACAAATGCTAATGGACCACATTTGATCTCTCTCTGAGTCATCACCCATAAAGCTGGTGTTCCTCTGTTTCTGGGGACATCCTCATCCCCAGCACCACCAACTTATCAGCCAATAGAGGCTTCCCTTGTAAGACTAACAGGTATGGGGGGGGCAGTGTTGGTGATTTACAGCAGCCTCCCCATGGAGTTATGACAAAAATCACACACTCTTCTTCACCTGCTCTTGTTTGTTCATTTAAAATATTGCTAAACTACCCTTTGTCCAGAGGAGGGCAACGAGGATGATCGGGGTCTGGAACCAAAAACCTATGAGGAGAGACTGAATGAACTGGGCACGTTTAGCCTGGAGAAGAGAAGACTGAGGGAAGACATGATAGCACTCTTCAAATACTTCAAAGGTTGTCACACAGAGGAGGGCCATGATCTCTTCTCCATCATCCCAGAGTGCAGGACACGGAATAATGGGCTCAAGTTACAGGAAGCCAGCAAAAACTTCCTGACTGTCACAGCAGTACAACTATTCTATGATTCTATGATTCCAAGGCAGTGTACAAAGGCATGAATAAAATTAATCACACTAATATCAATAAAATTTTAAAAAGCAAGAAGCAGGGGGGAAAAGCACTACAAAATTAAACTCGGGCAAAGATAAATGTACCACCTGAAATGCCTTGGCAAATTAAAAAAGTCTTAACCTGGTGCCGAAAAGACTGTAATGTCATAGCCAAATGAACTTCCTTTGGGAAGGTGTTCCACCACCACTGAAAAGGCCCTTTGCAGATATGCAACATACTTCTCCTGTGGAAGGTACTCAGAAAAGGGCCTCTGGGGATGAGCTTAAGGCATGAGGTGGTTGCCATTAGAAGAGGCACTCCTTGAGGTATTTTGATGCAAAGCTGTTTAGGGCTTCAACTACCTGCACCTTCAACTGGGCCCAGATGCAATGGGCCCAGTCCTTTTAAAACCGGTGTGATATGAACATAGAATCGTGGAATAGTAGAGTCGGAAGGGGCCTATAAGGCCATCAAGTCCAACTCCCTGCTCAATGCAGGAATCCATCTTAAAGCATACCTGACAGGTGGTTGTCTAGCTACATCTTGAAAGCCTCTAGTGTGGGAGAGCCCACAACCTCCCTAGGTAATTGGTTCCATTGTCTTACTGCTCTAACAGCTAGGATGTTTTTCCTGATGTCTAGTCGGAATCTGGCTTCCTGTAACTTGAGACCATTATTCTGTGTCCTGCACTCTGGGATGATCGAGAAGAGATCCCGGCCCTCCTCTGTGTGGCAACCTTTCAAGTATTTGAAGAGTGCTATCATGTATCCCCTCAATCTTCTCTTCTTCAGGCTAAACATTTCCAGTTCTTTCAGTCTCTCCTCCTAGGGTTTTGTTTCCAGACCCCTGATCATCCTTGCTGACCTCCTCTGAACCCCCTCCAGGTTGTCTTCATCCTTCTTGAAGTGTGGTGCCCAGAACTGGATGCAGTACTCAAGATGAGGCTTAACCAGTGCCGAATAGAGGCGAACCAGTACCTCACGCGATACTTCTATGAATGCAGCCCAAAATAGCATTTGCTTTTTTTGCAGCCACGTCACACTGTTGGCTCATATGAACAAGGAGTTGAATGGGAGGCTGTTGCAAGTTTTTAAATTCAAAATGTCCTTAAATCCGTTAATTTCATTTAGATCAGCCTTTTCTGTTCCAGATGTTGATGCCCACCCCAGCCCCTGGGCAACAGGCAGGGTCCGCTAGTCATGCTCCCTTCCCCTATCTCTCCTTCCTCTCCTTCCCCATTGCAGTCCCTTTCCACTCTGTCTGCCCCTTTCTAATCATGGTAGCCTTTCTCCCTTGCTCGCCAGAAAATAAAAAATAGGGCTCCAACAAACATAGCTGAGCATGGAGGAGTCGTTCCTCCCCGTGTGGAATTGGGAAATTGGTCTAGATGCTTGCTGGGACGTCATTGCAGGAGCATTTAGGGTGAGCTCCCATTTTCCGACAAGGGCTCAGAGTGTTCCTGGAGGTAGGGTGACCAGATAAAATCCAGGTCAGGGCTCATGTAACTTTAACAGTTGTAGAGAAAAGGGGATTTCAGCCAGTGTCATTTGTATGCAATTAGTTCCTGGTGAAATTTCCTCTTCATCACAACAGTTAAAGGTGCAGGCACTATACTAGAGTGACCATATACAAAAGAAGGCAGGGCCCCTGCAACTTTAACAGTTGTGATGAAGAGGAAATTTCATCAGGAACTAATTGCATACAAATGACACGGGCTGAAATTCCCTTTTCTCTACAACTGTTAAAGTTACATGAGCCCTGACCTGGATTTTATCTGGTCACCCTACCTGGAGGTTAAGGAGGAGTGTCTGTGTTTCACTCCATTCATTCCGCCACTGCCAGGTATCAAGGCATGGGAGTTTGGTCAAGCAATCTGGGTCAGCTGTGGGGCCTGGGGCCCAGCAACTGCCTGACCCTAGACATCAACCAGGCCTACATCCGTTTTGCCTTCTTTCTTTTTTCCCTCCACTTATGTCCAATGCAAAAGAAACCATCTACTACAACCCTCGTGGTAAATCTCACCTCTTTGAATGCAAGATAACGAATGCAGAGAAATTAAGTGGATGCAAATAGGGCAGTTGTTTTGCATTTTGTGTGCATGCATAATGAAGTTAGAAAGCATTCTGAAACCTGGGAGCCTGTATAGATTCATAGGTCCCACGCCGCCGTCTCCCAAGGGCGCCACAGAAGTGGAGCAGAATATGCATCGTAGCAGGTAGAATGGATATGAATGTCTTGTATGGGGTAGGTGCAGCTAGTTCTGCATGCAGGTGTTGTGAGAGAACCATGAATATATTCTTGGAACTGGAGGGAGGCTGCCATGAACGGGGCGGTGCTGGAAGCAGCAGCGAGCTTAACGTAGCAGGGATACCTCCATCTGGATGGTACTGGGATCAGCCACAGATCCTTCACCATTTGGGATGAGGGAGAGGGTGGAGGGTGGTTCTGCTTCAGGGGAGAGATGCTGTGCCATCCAGGGTGAGCTATTCCACCTGCTCCCCTACCCCCTTCCCACGCCTGGAGACTTTAAAAAGCAAGGCTGGAGCTGAAGTTTGGGAGGCGTTGCTTCATGGGGAGAGATGTTATTCCAACCAAGTTGTGTTTTTTTCCGCTTATCTGTTCTGTTTTGCTGTAAACTTGTATTTAGTATATTTTTGAGTATTATTGTGATGTTGTTGTTCAGCGTATTGTTAAATATTGTTGTATAGGCTGACCATCTGAAAAGGAGGACAGGGCTCATATAACTTTAACAGTTGTAGAGAAAAGGGAATTTCAGCCAGTGTCATTTGTATGCAATTAGTTCCTGGTGAAATTCCCTCTCCATCACAACAGTTAAAGGTGCAGGGGCCCTGCCTTCTTTTGTATATGGTCACTCTAGTATAGTGCCTGCACCTTTAATAGTTGTGATGAATAGGGAATTTCACCAGGAACTAATTGCATACAAATTACATGGGCTGAAATTCCCTTTTCTCTACAACTGTTAAAGTTATATGAGCCCTGTCCTCCTTTTCAGATGGTCAGCCTATTGTTGTAGTATAGTGTTGAATATTTTTTTGTGACATTTCTACTGTGAACTTGCATTTTGTAAACTGCCCAGAGAGCTTCGGCTATGGGGCGATATATAAATGTAATAAATTGAAATGAAATGAACATCAGCGGCAGGCCTGGTTAGATTGAGAAAAATGGGAATGGTGGTATGACAAGGCATTATGGGGGTTATAAAAAGCCAGGGTTTGGTCATTCCTAAGAGAATGAGAACTCCACCATGTTTGCTTAGGCTGGCTTTGTCCACCATGCCTTCCGTTTAGGTAAAGAGAAGCAGTTCCTTGTCTCAGAGGATTTTTGTCTTGAAGGGCCACCACTCCAAAGGGACGTCCGCGGCAGCTGAGCCACAAGTCTGTTTTCCGACCTTGCCCTATCTGTGTATGTCTCTCACACCCCACCATTTGTTTGGCTCAAGCTGCCTGGCCCCGTTCCAGGTCTTGGCGACAAGATCAACGTTTCTGCCCGTCCTTAAGGTTGTGACTCAGCAGAAGGCGCCACTGCCAACTTCGAAGCAGTTCAGCCAAATTACTGGAGTTACATAATAACTGCGGAAGAGAAACCTCCTCGTGAAACCACATGAAACAGGGAGCAACCAACCAACAGGAGCCACAAGGGAAGTGAAATTCCGTTTGAGAAGCAACGAGGGAAATGTTGACAAGGAAGCGCTTAAGTGCCCACACAACATGAACAGTGAAAGGGAGGACCGGAGCTCGGTTGGGCACTGAGAAGGTTTTGCAACATCTTGAGCTGCTTTCTATGAGAGCCTGGCAAGGTCTGGACATGTCTATGGCTAGGCTTAGAAAGTAGAGCAAAAGCTAGGAAGCAGGCAGGGTGTTGACATGATTGGCTGTAGCTCAGTGGTAGTGCATATGGATCAACTCTTGCCTGAGACCCACAGAGCTGGTGCCAGTCAGTGTAAACCTCAAACCAGTGCCCTCCAGGTGTCTGGAACTACGGCAGCCATCACTCCAAGCCTGCAAGTCCTAGGCATGATGGGAATTGTAGTCCAACATCTCTAGAGGGAAGTAGGTTGGGAAGCAAATGTAGACTCAAGCTGCAGAACTTTTCTGCTTGGAAAACTGATCTGTGCCTGACAAATTAAACAAAAAAGTTTTAAAACTATTAATCTGAAGCTTTGACATTGCATTTCCCTATCCCATGTAGACCCTAAGCCATGATGGTTAAGCATTTTGAGCACTAAACATTATGGCTTAGCATGTTGTAGGAACCATTCCTAACCATGGTGGCTCCATAACTACGGTTTAAACATGCTCACTAATCATTTGCTGCAAAAGAGTTAGCGGCCTAACCATGGCTTAACGTGTCATCTGAACAGGTCCATAGTCTCTACAGATGTGCTGCAAATGGGAGGAAATGGTGGTGGAATAGTGAAAAAGCAAGACTTAAACCAGGGACTTTGTGATTCATAGACACAATGTTTCCACCATCTCACTGTTTAATGTTAAAGCGGTGCGTGACTGAATCATCCTGCACAAATACTCAGAAATAGATACACATGCTGTCCAGATTGAGGGAAGTAACAATTCTAGCCCATAGTAGTCAGAGTGCATCTGGAGGATTGGGTTGAGTTCTGGATGCCATAAGAAGGACGTTAAAAACTTGAGCATCTCCAGAGAAGGGCAACCCAGATGGTGAAGAGTCTGCCTTTTATATACCACTTCCGTACTGCTTTCATATCGCTATATCCTGCTTGGTATAGATCTGGCCTTAGTTAGCTCATCAACATTTTTAATCACAGGCATGTGGTTATATTTAGCTGCCTATCTCAGCCTGAGCATCCAGTCTTCCCAAACCATTTAATATGGAAATATTGGCCTCCTTTACAGTATTGTTGTAAGACCATTGATATAACACATGTGAAGCTTATTGCTGTTCAGAAGAGGGGACTGATGTGCTAGTTAAGCCACATGGCATATCAAGGAGGCGGTGCTGTCCGTACTATATGGATAAATATGTATTTAAGGAAATGTACCAAATTACTGCAATTTATTTATATTTATTTATTCATTACATTTCTAATCCACATAATAACTAATGTTCTCTGGGCGGACTACAAAACATGAAAAAAAAATTAAATACCATAGAACAAGCAAAATATAAAATACAATTAAAAAAATAAAAGAATAAAATTCAATATACTGCAAAACAACAAGCAGCACAGCGATCAATAAAACAGCCATGCAAATCTAGAATGAGAGAGCAATCATGTTGGTGCTACAACTAATACAAATTCTAAAACTCAAAGAGGAGGGGGATAGTGGTTCTCCCTGGCCCACCAAGTGCTAACAACCCAGACTGCATACCCTTTAGTCCCAGGGTGCCTCTACAGGAGCAATTTAAAGCTCTTTCAAGGCGCATTAAAAATTTGACCTCTACAAGAGCGGAGCGCAAATCAGGGGTCGAGGCGCTTTTGCTGTCCGATTATGCGCATTATCGAATGTGCGTTAAATAGCAAGTTTTAATTTGCCGCGGGAGATGAAGCACATTTTGGCCATGTAAGCAAGTGATTCTCTGCATTAAACACCTTTAAGGTGCGTTTCATACAAGTTGTAATGCGCTTCACCCCCTCCCGTGTACGGGGATTAGGCGTAAAAGCGATTGTGAGAAGATGTGCATTATCGGACAACTGTGTGTCAAACCGAATTCTTGTAGAGGGGACCCCAGATGCATTGATCCAGAATTGGCTGCCAACTGGCCTGATTTACACATGCAAGGGAATGGGTGAGGGTCAGCTGAGAGAAGAGATGGGACACCACTTCAAAATGAAGGAGCATTTATCTTCAGGTTTTGATACATGAAGGAGTTTCTAGAACAGTCCCTCTATTTTCAGGGAGTTTTAAAAACATAGATATCATTTTTTAAAAACAACATGTTTGTGCAGCAACAATATGAAGTGACGCAGTCTATCACCACAGTACTTAGAAGGGGGTAACTTTCCAGCTGCAAGGATGTATTTATTTTTCCCCAAGTTAGAGGAACATTCAGAAATGGTATCCACGACATGAAGTCTCAGCTGAGCCCGTTCTGCCTCCTCATTTTGCTGCATTCTCTTTCAGACTGCTTTTAATTAAGGGGTTTTTAATTATGCTGCGCACAGGCAGGATCTACACTGCTGCTTTATAATGCTGTTGAAGTGCTCACAACTTTTGATGCCCCATGACACATTCCATGTGCCGTTTTCAAAACGCTTTCATGGTGTTGTATTCTGTTTCGTCTAGATCTGGCCTCATTCTTTTCTAGATTGTATGTTAAACTGGGTGATAAAATTGAACTTATTTTATTGCTCTTTTACTCCTTTCTGAGTCTATCTACACTACTGCTTTAAAACAGTTTATACTAGTTTTAAACCGGTGAATAACAGTTATTAACCGGTTTAAAACTATTATAAACTGTTTTAAAGCAGTAGTGTAGATAGGCTCTCTGTTTTTTTTTAATGTTCTTGCTGTCTGTTTTGTAATTTTTAACACTGATGTGGATTTAAGTTTATTTTTATCATGAATTTTTTTGCATGCTGTTTTAAGAAAATTAGTATTTCGAAAGGTAGCTTATGTATCTATAATAGAAACAAATCATAAACAAGGTGGAATTTGAACTGGGACTTCCCATTCCACGAGCTTTCACCCCTAAGCACCGCAGGACATCAGTCATTAGAGCACAAACTTTCCCATGAGAAAACCTGGGACGTTACCCTTGGTCTTGACTCTGTGCCCTTGAACGGAAAAGGTCAAGAAGAAAACAGATAATGAAAGGACATGGATGGCACATAGCTGGAACGCTCAATGCCTTCCCAGCTGTGAGTTCAGGGATTATGTTCAGTCCTTATTTTCGGCCAACTAACCTGATTCACCCTTTTTATGGACTAATATGAAGTTATCATTTATGGGTGGTTTTTTTTGGTACTTCTCCAAATTTCTGCTCAAAAAAACATACCAAAATGTATGCGCACATTAGGTTGAAATGTATTCAGAATCGAGCATTTTAACATAAAATGCATCAAAAATGAGTATTTTATGGAAAGGTAAATTCAAAAATAATGTGGACTTTCATGTGTGTATGTGTGTTTTTAAAAAGTGTAGATTGATGCAGAAATAGGCTGGGCTAGACTTATGAATGAACACATTTGAAACTAATATAGACTGATCTTCCTGTCCCCGGGTGCAAAGGCTAGTGTTGTGCTAGGGCTGGGTCAAATCTCCACTCAGCCATGAAACCCCCTGGGTGATGTGGTGCCAGCCGCTATACCTTTTAGCCTCTGGCAGGGTTGTTGTGAAAATAAAGT
This sequence comes from Anniella stebbinsi, assembly GCA_029215795.1. NCBI lineage: Eukaryota > Metazoa > Chordata > Lepidosauria > Squamata > Anniellidae > Anniella > Anniella stebbinsi. The sequence goes on along the minus strand of JARDYH010000001.1, from coordinate 411,357,816 downwards.
AGGGGGACACCAGGTATGCCCCCTTGAGCTCCTTGAAAAAAAGGTGGGATATAAATGCAATAGGAAAGACTGAAAGTTAAAGATGCCCACAAAAAGAGGTGCTGGTGTAAGTGTGCTTTGCTTCCTGATAATCCCACCATACTTGGTGTTTTTTTGGTGTTTTTATTATTATTATTTGCTGCATTATATTTTTATTAAGAGGCTCACAGTTGTGAGTCTCTTGTTAAGCTCGGTCAGTAAAAAACACATTCCACCATGTTAAAGGGGTAATTGGATGACAATCATTCTAAAATTCATAAAATCGAAAATGTTTCACCAATCTTTCTGAAATTTACATGTCCCAGAAAGAAATGTTGGTTTTACATAACCTGAAAATTTCAAGAAGTCTGGTGAAAGATTGAGGGAAGGAGGGCAGTTCAAAGTCGAAAAGGGGGGGAAACTCTCAGGTTCACTTTGGTATTTGAGACTGGGCTGGCGATAGTTTTTGTCGAGGTCCCCTTACGAATTGACAGGTTAAATAATTAAAATTCCAACGATGGAATATGTCTACTTTTCTTAAAATTCCCTTTAGCTTGTTTTTAAATACAATTTATTTATGAGCTCCTGTGGTAACCAATGGAGCTCCCTCAGTCTCTCTCTCTCTCTCTCTCTCTCTCTCTCCCTCCCTCCCCTCTCTCCAACTGGATTAGAACATTGAGAGGCCAGGGGGAGTGACTGACTGCCTCCTGGATTTCCTTAACAGTGCTGGCAGTCTACTCAGAAGTAAGTTCCATTGAATGCAATGGGTCTTACTCCCAGGTAAGCATGTAGACAATTGCAGCATTTTTAAAATTGGAGCTGTGGGTGGGGGGAATCCTGGAAGTAAAGATTTCCTTTTCTTTCTAGCACAACAATACTCCTACAATTAAAAACTTCCTTATTTGCTTGATGTGTGTGTGTGTGTGTGTGTGTGTGTGTGGATTCCCTTAACAGTGCTAGCAGTCTACTCAAAAGTGAGCTCCATTGAATGCAATGGGTCTTACTCCCAGGTAAGCATGCAGATGACTGCTGCATTTTAAAAATTGGAGCCTGGGGGGTGGAGGGGGTAAAGATTTCCTTTTCTTTTCAGCCGAATAATAATCCTACAATTTACAACTTATTTGCTTGTTGGCTCTGTGTGTGTATGTGTGTGTGTGTGTGTGTCTGTCTGTCTGTCTGTCTGTCTGCTCTTACTCTGCTGCTTGATTTTCAATTCAATTCTATGTGTGGCTGCCTCTACAAGAGGCATTTAAAGCTCTTTCAAGGTGCATTAAAAATTTACCTCTACAAGAACGGAGCGCAAATCGGGAGTAGAGGCGTGTTTTCTCTCCAATTATGCGCATTATCGAATGCGCGTTAAATAGCGAGTTTTATTTTGCTCCGGCCGTTAAAGCGCATTTTGACTATGTGAACAAGCGATTTTCCGCATTAACTACTTGTAAAGCGCATTTGAAAGAACCGGTAAGGTCACCTGTTGAGTGCTCAATTACTTCCTGCATACAAGCATTTATGATAAAGCGCTTCAGCGATTATGCGCATAATCGGCTAACCAGGCGTCAAACGGAATCCATCTAGAGGGGGTCCGTGTCTACTCAGGAAGTTCCATTGAGTGCAGTGGGTCTTACTCCCAAGTCAGTGTGTAGAGGATTGCAACCTTTTCAAAACTGGACCCTTGGGGGTGGGGGTGGGAGATGGGACTGCAGCATTTCCTGTACAAAATAATTGTGCATTCTACAATTAACAACTTCCTTGCTTGTTTGCTGTGTATGTGTGTGTTCTTTTATTCATTTGATCATTGCTGCTGCTTGATTTTCAATTCAATTCTATGCATGTCTACTCAAAACAAGTTGTTTTACGTACAAAAACTACAACGTGTGTAAATGCTGAATGTGGAGGATCCTATTTGGAATCAAGGCCACAGTGCATGGGTAGGGTAGCTACACTTAGGGGGTGGGGAGTCCCTTTGACATAAATGGAACATATCTTCCTAGTTGTAAAGTGCTGTGCAGCCTGTTTGCATCAAGGCAAAATTGTCTTTTAAAAATAAAAATACCATCATACATTTTCTATATTGTCCTTTTATTTGTCCTGAAACTCCCACCAATCAGCTTCATGGGATGTGACCCTGTTGAGTTCTAGTATTATGGGTGAGGGAGAAAAATGTCTCCCTATCCACATTCTCCACATTATGGATAATTTTGTACACCTCTCTCATGTCTCCCCTTAGCCTCTGTTCCCCCAAGCTTTTGGAGTTCCTTGATGGATCACATATCTTAATGCTGGAAAACATCATACTTTAGAACAAATGTGGGCAGAAAATAGATCTATCCTGACATTTTGGACATCAACTTGCAACATTCCTGTTCACTGCCCATTCTGGTAGGGGCTTTTACGAGTTAAATTCCAAAACATCTGGAGATCTACATTCTGCCTCACCTTGTTCTAGAACAGCATTTCCCAACCTAGTGCCTGTTAGATGTGTTGTGTTGCAACTCTCAACATGAGGAGATGCTTGTAAAAAAGAGAAGTAGGTGGTCCTAAGTTGTTCATCATCATTTTCCACAACCCCACAGTCACCTCTGCATATCATATTACATATCCAGATATTTGAGATGACAAGTCCCAGCATTCCTGACCATGGGACATACTGAATTGCAATGATGGTAATTGTAGTCCAACACAATTGGAGGGCACCAGGTTAGGGAAGGGCTGCTCTAATCAAAAAAGAGAAGTAGGTGGCCATCATGTCCTTATGGTTTATCTGCTTTGGGAGAATGAGCATTTCACTTGCACTTTCTGCCTCCTTAGGAAGGATGTGGCATTAAGACTTAACTTCCAATTTCCCTGCTTTTTGGTGCTTGTTTGGAAACTGTAGAGCCTTAACATTGTTTTTGTAAACCGTAGTTTTTTTGTTTAATGATATTATTATTTCTCTGTTTTACAGTAACTGAATTTTATTCTGTGCCATCAGCCACCCTGAAAACTGTGCATAAATACTGATGCCAAAGACTAAAATAGTATCTAGCAGGGAAATCTGCTCCAGATGGCCAGTAAATTGCATGCAGCCTCAGTTCTGGCACACACCCCTTAGTTTTGTACAAGTTGAGACAAGAATTGTGCTTCATACATCATAAGAGCAGTGGGTAACTCTCTGCCATCTGAAGGCGTGAGAAGATTTCCTCACCGCTACAAATACACACACCAGTGCAGGCTCCTCCTCTTTGGAATCTTTGCCACCAATCAAAATCTAAGGACTCTGTCCTGTTCCCCTGGCTAACTGTGAGACCCAACCAGATCCTCCGGTTCGGTCTCTGTGGCCTGCCATTCAGTTTTTTTTAAAAAAATGTGCTTCCCAAATGTAGCTCATTCTGTAGCGCACTGGCTTTATTTGCAGCATCCCCCAGGCCTTTGCTCCTTAAAGAGTCTTGAGCAACTTGGATGGAATTTGATGGGGGAGGTCCAGGCAGAGGTGTCATCTGCTGGCAATTCTCCTGCTCCTTCAGTCTTTTCTCTCACAGCGGGAAAATCCATGAAGGAAGGAAAATCGGAAGTGCTGGTGCACAATACCTTCTGACTGTTCGCTCTACGGCCCCTTTGTGGAAAAGGACACTGTAGAAAGCAGATCTTTTGAGAGGGTCTTGGCATGGGCAGGAATGCACAAGCCATGCAGGCTATGGGAAGTAGAAATGGGCTCAGCTAGCCCTTCTGCATTTCTTCTGCATAATTTAATGCAAGATGGGGTAAAGGCCACTGGTTTAGATGGTTCTAAAGGAGTTCCCGGAGGGCAGGGCTATTGATGGTTGCTAGTCATGATGGCCAGGTAGAAGCTCCATGCTCAAAATCGGTCCATCTCCAAATACCAGTTACTGGGAAACAACAGGGTGTGTGTGTGTGGAGGTTATTGCCTTCCTATCCCACTTGCACACTTTCCTAAGATATCTAGTTGGATACAGACTAAATGACCTTTGGTACGACCCAACAAGCACTTCTTATACTTTCCTGGGTCTGTGCACTGTCCACTCTGCCGGGGACAGACTCGAATTGGGAATCATTTTGAACCCCGCAGCATCCAATAGAACCTGGGGCAGTGTTCAATATTAGTCCTACATAGGGTAGACCCTAGGCCACGACTAATTTAAGTCCCGTTCATTTCAGTGGGTTTACTCTATGTAGGTCAACCCCTGGATATTATCTCATTATCTGCACAGAGGGCCTCTCAGCCTGTGCAAACCTGTTCACCAGAAATATAACCTCCCAGAGTAGACACAAGCTGTCTGGTTTGGGAAGGGATTGGGCTAAGGTTTGTAGATGCTCAGGGAAGATGTCACCAGAGTTGCACCCTGGAGCGCCTCTCTTTTTAAAAACAAAGCTCCCACCCATCAAGGCCGAATACTTTCTGATAAACCACCAGGTGTCCCACCCTTCAATCAGGCACTGGAGGCCATCTCCTCCCTGGGTGTGATCAGCATCCTATCATTTGCATGCGGCGGGGGTGGTGCATGTGAGTGTGCTGACGGTGTACACAATATGAAGGCCTAATTCAGAAAGATGCAGTTCTCTCCAGTTCTTTTGCAAAAGTATGAGCAGGCTTAAGTCCCCTCTAGGGAAAGTGGGGAGTGGGGAAATCAAGCCAAAGGAGCCAAAAAAGTGGACCACGCTCAGTGGAGGCTGGCGACTCCGATTTCGGTGGGGCTGTGCAGCACCTTGGATAGCTCCATTCATGTTCTGGCTGATTCCGATTGAAGCCCAGAATGGAATCCCAGCCCCACCAAAACCGGAGCCACCAGCTTCCACTGGACACGCTTGTTGGAACGTGGAGACTCAAACGCTTCGCGGGCACGATGTTGTAGCAGCCCGCCGTACAACAACCCTGTGAGGTGAGCCAGTTTTCCCCTCCCCGTTATTGCAGATGGGAGGCCTGAGACGGAGAGAGGTCTGCTGAACGATCGCCGACCAAGCGAGGTCCTTAACACGACAGGGGCGAGATTCGAACCGCGGACCTCCCGATCCGAGCGTCGATCCTTCAGCCCCGATGATGCACCAGTCACCAGCTTCTCGAAGCCAATGGGCCCAAGCCCACCGCATGGGGAGGTGTGTGTGTAAGTAAGGGGGGGCAGCGAGAAAGCCATGTCAGGTGTTCCCCCACCCCCAGCCTGCCCCCTCTTTTCCCAGCAGGCTCCCCCCGCCCGCCCCCCCCCCCTTTCCAATCCATCCCAGCGCTCACCTTTCGAGATCCGCGTTTAGCAAACTCCAGGGCCAGGTAGCGCCCGATGCCTCGGCCCCCTCCGGTGATCAGCACGCTGTCTCCGGCCAAGTCCCGGAGCCTGGCGGGCTGCAGCGCGCGCACCAGCGCCTTCGCCACCGAGGCGAGCATTCGCAGCAGGAGCAGGAGCGCAGCGCCCAGCCGACGCCACACCATCCTCTCGCCACCCGGAGGAGGAGGCGCGCTCCCGTCTCTCCCCGCCTCGCTGCGCAGGAAAGGGGGTGCCGTCTTCCCAAAAGGGGGGGGGGCGTTCGAATCCTCCGCGGACACCCCCCTGCACGTAGCCCCACCCCACCCCCACCAAAAAAGTGGGGGTCGAGCGGTCCTGCTCAAAGTCCCGCAGGAGGCGGAAGGCGCGCCGGGGGCTCCTCGCCTGCTGGTCTGTTGTAGTTGCAGCAAGATCGCGTGCAGGTAAACACACACCCACCCACCCACACACACACCCACCCACACCCACCCAAAAAGTTAAAGGTGTTTAGGGACTGGGTGGAAAAGCGAGAGGGAGCCCTGGGTCTGGAAGGTGTCAAGAGAGAAAGCAGAGCAGCAGCAGCAGCAGCAGCAGCGACGAAGTTTGCAGACGAGCCTGCAGCTTCGGATCCGGAGCGTCCCCGGACCCCCGTCTGCGGAGAGGGCTTCCCCCACCCCTACCCCTCCTTCGCCTCGCGAGCCAGAATCGGAGTCGAGCCAGCAGCCCTCGGAGGCCACGACTGTATGCGAAGCCGGCAGCTCTTTGCAGACAGCTCGTGTCTACTCGGGGTGGGGGTGGCGGTGGGTGGGGAGTTCAGGAAATCGCTTGCAGAAAGAGAGACTTTTAGTGTTTTTTTTTTTTAAAGAGTGTGGGGGGGGGGGAGAGAAAGGAAAGCAGGTCCCTCCCCCTTCTATACATAAAGGTCTGCAGACTTCTCCCTCGTCGCTTCTTGCTCCCGATTCTAGGGCTGCCTCTCTGAGCAACCCCCCCCCCCCGGCTTCCGGGGCTTGCTGGCACTCCGGGAAGGTTTTATACCCCCCCCCCTTATTAAGTCTGATTGACAGCTAAAGTGTTGTGGGAGGGGGTACAGGGGGGAGGAGAAGAAGGTGGAGAAAGAATAAGAGGAATAAGATCTCTTTTCTGTTTCTGTCAGTGGCTGCCTGGGCTACCTCTGCCCCCCCCCCCCCCCCCAACAGCTCTGCATACACAAAACACACAAAGAGAGAGAGAGAGAGAGAGAGAGAGAGAAACTCGCTCACTCACCCCTGCAAGCCAGGACTTGCTACATGCCACGTTGGGCCTGCACAGCTGTAATTCAAGTACTTTGTAACTGAGAAGCAGACGCCGCCGCCGCCAAAACCTCCACTCTGTCCTTTTTAAAACATAAACGCACTGCCGATAACCTCCAGGCACGCATGCAGCACCCAGAAATGCTTCCTGATCAGAGTCCTGAGACGGACGGGGTGGTGCGTCCCTATGTGGAGCAATTCAGTGGCCGCTCCAAAGTCCAGCTTGGAATTCCTGATGTCCCTTCAGCTCCTCCTGAGACTGTCTCAGGACCCAAAGCTGGTTAGCTCTGGAGGCAACCTCGCTGTGAAAGGCGGGGTTCAGTGCACCTCCATATGAAAATCAACACGTTGGTTAGCTCAGGAAGAAGGAGGCCATGCAATAAAGCAGCGTTCCCCAACCCTGTGCCTTCCAGATGGCAACTCCCAGCATCCCCTGCATATCTGGAGGTCATCAGGTTGAGGAGACGATCACCCCTACCTGTTGTGATTCTACCTGGCCCTTCTCTGTGGCAATTAAAGCAAGTGTTTTGCATGTTTATTATTATTGTTATTAACAACAGCAGCAACAACAACAACAACAACGGTTTACAAAGGTTAAAAACATGAAAAATACAATATGCAAAATTTAAAAACACAGAAACAGGCAGTATGCACAGAGATAACATATATCTAAAAACAACTTGAGAAAATCGCCAAACAGTAAAACAAATCATATGCTGCCAAATGCCTGGGAAAAGAGAAAAGACTTGATCTGGCATGGAAAAGAATACAATGTTGGTACCAGGCAGGCCTAATTGGGAAGATCATTCCAGAATTAGGGGGCCACCACCAAGAAGGCCTTTCCTTGTTTAGGCAGAATCCTTACCACTTAGCTCTGCTTGACCCCAAAGGAAGGAAGGTGAGAGCGTGCCAGTAAAGGGGTTGCCTTTTTCTCCCTCACAGGATGATGACGAAAATGGTTTTTGTGGCTTAGAAAATCCTTTCCCATGTCAGACGGAGCCTGTGAAAAGGGGGCTGCTTCATGCCTCAGGGCGGCTTTTCTGAACCAGACATATTGCCTTGCTGGATCAGATTCACAGCACATCCAACTCAGCATCTTGCCTCCAACAGTGACCTCTGGAAGCTCCAAAAGTAGACCATGGAGGCAACGGCATGTTCTTTGACATTTGGAAAACACAGCTATGCTGCCAAGGGACATGGAAGTTCCATTTTGAACTGCTCCAACTCATAGCTATAAGCATTGAGAGGATGGGTAAAATTGCCCATCTTCATGGCAGTGAGTCCACACACACCAATTTCATTTTTTTTTTTTTTTGCAACGCTGAGTTCCAGTGGAGGCTGGTGGCTCCGATGTCAGTGGGGTGGTGAATCCGCTCCAGGTTTCCGTGGGGACCAGTCAGAACTCTAAAGGAGCTCTCCAAAGGTGCTTCAGAGTTCTGAACAGTTCTGATGGAAACCCAGAGCGGATTCACTACCCCACTGACATCGGAGCCAACGGCCTCCACTGCCAAGTTCCTCTGAGGAAGTCAGTGTGTGTGATTCCCCCCCCCCCTTTCTGGCCCCTTTTGTCCTCAGCCCTGTCAAGTGGGTTAGGTTGAAAGAAAGTGACTTGATCAAGGCTATCCAGTGAGCTTAACGGCTGAGGAAGACTTGAACCTGGGTCTCCCCAAGTCCACACTAACCACAATATGATAGCAGCCTCCAGACTTTACTCATGGTGGCCATGGCATGAATTTACAGGTTCTTTTCTCACCCCAAAGGAGTGTACAATCCCTGTTACATCCACTGCTAGAGTGGCCTTCTGTGGCTGGCAACTTAGACCCGATAACAAGCTGGCTTTCTCTGCAGATCTTAAGGAGGTCGGCATGGAGACTAGCCCTCCCCTTGCATGCCACGGCTATTCCTCTAGCTGCCGTTGTTCATAGCAGAAATACATCCACACCATCTACATGTTCACGTTCTGTGGGAAAGGGCTTTCCATGTGTATTGATGCACATGTGCGGAGCTTGCTCCTCACACGAAGGAGCTCCATGCATGGGCATCAGTACGCACAGAGAGCCCTTTCCCATCTGCTTCTGAATACACAGGCATCAGGGAAGTATTTCTGCTAGGGGCAACAGTTTTTATTTATGTATTAATTTCATTTCTAGACTGCCCAAGAGTCGAAGCTCTCTGGGCGGTTCAACAAAAGTTAAAACCATGAAGTATCTGGCAAGCATGATGGGTGGTGGTGGTTACTGAACAAGAAAGAGACCCTGGGGTTGTGGCGGACAGCTCGATGAAAATGTCAATCCAGTGTCCAGCTGCTGTAAAGAAGGCAAACTCCATGTTAGGCAGTATTAGAAAAGGAACTGAGAACAAAACTGCCTTTATACAAATCTATGGTGCAACCACACTTAGAATACTGTGTACAGTTCTGTTCACCACGCCTAAAAAAAAGTTACTGCCAAGCTGGAAAAAGTGCAGAAAGGGCACACCAAGATGATCAAAGGGCTGGAGCATCTCCCCTATGAAGGAAGGTTACAACAGCTGGGATTGTTCCGCTTGGAAAAAGGAGGCTCAGGGGAGACATGATAGAGGTGTACAAAATTATGCCTGGTGTGGAGAATGTCGATAGGGAGACATTTTTCTCCCTCACCCATAATACTAGAATCCAACGGGGTCATTATCCCATGAAACTGATTGGTGAAGATTCAGGACAGATGAAAGGAAGGACTTCTTCACACAGCATATAGTTACAAATTATGGAATTCGTTAGCACAAGATGTGGTGATGGCCACCAGTTTGGATAGCTTTAAAAGGGGGTTGGATCAATTCCAGGAGTAGAATGCCTTCAATGGCTACTAGTTTTGCTAGCTCTGTGCTACCTCCAGTATTAGAGGCAGGAAGCTTATATACAACAGCTGCCAGGGAACCTGGGTGGGAGGGAGCTATTGCACCCATGTCCTGCTTGTGGGTCCCTGGTCAACAGCTGGTTGGCCACTGTGTGAACCAAGTGTTGGATTAAGTGGTCCCTTGCTTTGATTTAACATGGCTCTTATTTTCTTATTACAACCTCCCTATGAGGTGGGTGGGTGTTCTCATGCTTGGGTCATATCAAGCAGTTACCACTCAAATCTTAGCTGAAGTGTGAACAAAGACATCCAAGGGTAGCCATAAACTTTCTATGCATGGGTGATCTTTTGGGGATGGGGTACACAAAGAGTGCATTATCCCAGGGTTTATGTACTCAGCAACAAACTTCTAAACTAATGGAGAGAGCTGTCCAGTGTCCACTAATCTGCTCAGGTCAAGGCTTTAGTTAACAGGGTTACGACACAAAGATTTCTTTTGCAATCTCTGAATTGTATCTGGGTGAAAGGGACGGGATGTTGTAATCAGGTCTCCTGTCTTGTTTGTTTGACTGCTTTAAACAGGCCTTTAACAAGGGCTGTTCCTCCCCCAACTCCTACAGCTAAGTTTTCTGTCAAGGGCCCCCTCCACAAGGATGCGCTTTTGTGCCCGGTTCGGGGATTATGCGCATTTTCGCGGAGGCGCATTTACGCCTAATCCCTCTGCACGGGAGGCGGCGAGAAGCGGCGAAGCGCATTAAAAGATGCCCAAAAAGCACTTTACAGGTAGTTAATGCGCATAATCGCTTGTTCACACAGCGAAAATGCGCTTTAACGGCCGGAGCAAAATAAAAGTCGCTATTTAACGCGCGTTCGAAAATGCGCATTATCGGGGAGATAACGCGCCTGTACGCCCGTTTTGCGCTCCGCTCGTGTGTAGGTAAAATTTATAATGAGCCTTCAAGGCTCATTAAACGTCTCGTGTGGAGGAGGCCAAGGATTCCTCTGATTCTTCTGTCTTTTTCCCCCCTAGCATTTCTCATCATGGTTTGGGCACCTGGAAAGATGCACAAGGTATAATGAAGAAAACAAGTTCCACACATCCCTCCTGCTCTCTTTTGACCCCAGAGTGTGGGCAAGGTGGAAGTTGGGGCACCTTATTCTACCTGATTTTTTCCCAAAGGCTTTTTAAAGTGGCCAGCTTCCTCTCTAGCCATCACTCTCTCAAACATTCGAGATGTTTGGCGTGGTAAACTCTGTCGCATCTGTTTGGATCCCCTGGCCATAGTGGTCAGAAAAGCAACCTATAAATCAACAGCAATAACGATGTAATCTCAAGGTAATTATAAAGTGATCTCAATTGCCCTTGACACACTGTAAACAGTAACGTCCTTTTCAAGGTTGTGCCTGCCCTGCTGCGATGGCGCACAAGGAAAACATGGGAACCCAACTGGGCATCTTCTGTCTTACAAATGCATAGACTGCTAGATATTTGCAAGAGTGAATCCTGCCATACCCCCCCCCCCCAAAAAAAAAAATACTGTGAGGATCATTTAAATGTAGCTATTGGGAGGGAACCCGGTGTGTTTTGTTTCAGCAAAGGCTGAGAAACATTCAGTTTACCAAAAATCTCTTGCAATCCACCATGCTGGGGAGCCATCTAGTGGTGAGTGATGGCTTGGGCAGATTTGGTAAGGTTTAATAGCCACAGGTCTGATTCCAACATCGCATTTCTTTCTAGCTTGGAAGTTGCTGTATACCAGGTCATACTATTTATCCATCTAGCCAGTATTGTTTGCTCTGATTAACAGGTGCTCCCCAGTAGCTCCGAGAGAGAGAGAGAGAGAGAGAGAGAGAGAGAGAGAGAGAGAGAGAGAGAGGCCCCCTCTAGATGGATTCCGCCTGGTTAGCCGATTATGCGCATCTTCTCGGAAGCGCTTTATTGTAAATGCTTGTATGCAGGAGGTAATTGAGCACTCAACGGGTGACCTTACCGGTTGTTTCAAATGCGCTTTACAAGTAGTTAATGCGGAGAATCGCTTGTTCACATAGTCAAAATGCGCTTTAACGGCCGGAGCAAAATAAAACTCGCTATTTAATGTGCATTTGATAATGCGCATAATCAGATGTTTAAAGCGCCTCTACGCCCGATTTGCACTCCGTTCTTGTAGAGGTAAATTTTTTAATGCACCTTGAAAGAGCTTTAAATGCCTCTTGTAGAGGCAGCCGAGAGATCTTTCCTATCACCGGCTGCCTGACCCCTTTTAAACTGGAAATATCATGGATTGACCATAGGAACATAAGAACATAAGAAGTGCCATGCTGGATCAGACTGAGGCTCCATCTAGTCCAGCACTCTGTTCACACAGTGGCCAACCAGCTGTCGACTGGGACCAACATGGTGCAAGAACACCCTCCCACCCATGTTCCCCAGCAACTGGTGTACGTAGGCTTCTGCCTCTGATACTGGAGGTAGCACATAAGCACCAGGGCTAGTAGCCATTTGTTAGCCTTCTCCTCCAAGAATTAATCCGGCCCCCCTTTTAAAGCCATCCAAATTGGTGGCCATCACTCCATCTTGTAGTAGTGAATTCCATAGTTTAACTATGTGCTGTGTGAAGAAGTTGGACTCGAAGGCCTTATAGGCCCCTTCCAACTCTATTGTTCTATGACAAGTACTGCCTTTCATTTGTCCTGAATCTCCCACCGATCAGCTTCATGGGACGAGCCTGGTGTCTAGTATTTTGAGAGAGGGAGAAAAATGACCTCCCATTTGCGCCACTACTGATATGGAGTCCAATCATTACCGCTTGTAGCTCACTACTCTCTAGGATCATCTATCCAGTCTACAGGGCAGGAATAGCAGATTTCTGGGGGTTGGGGGGTGCATTGACCCCCTAGAACACACAGGGGGCCACACACCAGTTGCTGGGGAACATGGGTGGGAGGGTGCTGTTGCACTCATGTCCTACTTGTGGGTTCCTGGTAAACAGTTGGTTGGCCACTATGTGAACAGAATGTTGGATTAGATGGACCCTTGGTCTGATCCAGCATGGTTCTTTTTATGTTCTTAATGTTTTGGCCTACAATTCACATCATCTCCCACTACTGGCTAGGGTGGATGGGAGTTGTAGGCCACAACATCTGGAGGGCCACAAGTTGCCCACCCTGACTTTAAAATACATTACTTCAACACTTAGGGGTGAGCAACCTCTTTGCTCATCCCCCCTCTCTCACACACCACCTTCATCCCCCCCTCTCTCTCTCACACACACACACACTTTCACCCCCCCCCCCCATTTCAGCATGGTGTGGGTGAGAATGCACCTCCCCCACTCACTATGCAGCTGATTGGTGTTGGGAACACCTGGCATCAGCTGGAGAGCAGAGATGTCCATGGGTTGCCCACATATGCTTGAAGTGACATAAAAGGTTTTAAGGATTAAAACTTAACGAACTGTCAACAAAGTTTTCAAACAATGTGTACCCAGAACTCAGATCTTTATTTCTGTGCAATAGATTTGATCCAGTCCTGTGATCTCCTTCACAATTTTTCACTGAACAACACCTTAGTGTCATTAGCACCAGGAGGTTGTTCATTTGATTAAAAAAAACTCCTTGATTTTCTTTCTCAACCAGCTTCTCGACACAAGAACAGTCATTATGGCATCTGATTTCTCCTTGCTTGAATAATTGACTGTTACTTTTATTTTAATTTTTGGTTATTAGCAGTACTTATTTCTGTACAGGAACACTGGCACATTTGTCGCTGATCCTTAAACCAAGTGGCCCTTGTTCAAGCCAAACACTAGGCCTTCTGTGTAATGCCTCCCACCTCCTTGGGATGATTAGCTGGAGGTGAAAACTCTTATGCCAGGAGGCCTTGCATGGCTCCGGTTCTACAAAATATCATAGGGAAAGACACAGAAGGTGCTCTGAAGTTCTTGCCAGGGCTGCAAAACACACTCCAGCTATGAATGTTGGCCACCTGAGCATTCTTGTTTATCTAACCATCTTTGGCAACCTTGTCACCAAGGATGGCACCTGGGCGAACATCTGAGCATAGTGAAAAGGATTCTGTGTATTGTCAGCTCTGGACAAGCCTGACTCAAGAATGACCTCTTTGTCTTTAGCCATTGAGCTCACACCGTCCATTTCAAACATTTTTTCCCAGAGTTTGCCTCATAGCAAGCTGTGGATGAAATGCAGGCTCGGCCCTACCATGAAGTAAAAGTAAGCGGGTGCAGCAAGCGGCAGTCTCGGGAACAGGGCCATGCAGAGCTGGTCATAGGCCCAGGCCAGATAGGAAGTGTGTGACCCCCCCCCCCCATTTCAAACTGCTCATTAAGTATTTTTGAATCAGTGGCCCTGATTCAGTGCTAAATATATATATATATGAACTAGAACGATTTATAAAAAAGGTAATTGGAATAGGGTGACCAGATTTTGAAACCCAAAATCCCAGTGTCCCCCCCCGCCAACAACCCCCCCACCAAGCCACCCCCCAAAACAACCCCCCAAGCCACCCCCCCACCCAAAACAACCCCCCCACCAAGCCACCCACCCCCAAAAAACATCAGCCCGGACCTACCGGGGTGGGTTCTCCTCTGCTGCCACTGCCGCCGCCGGATCCGGAAGTGACGTAATTGGCCCTCCCCCGCCTCTTCTGCACGGCCGCTGGCCTTACGAGCCGGCGGGGGACCCGGCGGCAGCACGGCGGCAGACCTGGCCGCCCCAGCAGGTAAGTGCCCTGCGCCCCGCGCCTCGCGCTCCTTACCTGCTTCCCTCCGGTGCTCAAATCTACTGAGAAACAGGCTTCACGGCCTGTCTCCCAGTAGCGCACCAGGTGATGACGTCATCACCTGGCGCGCTACTGAGGGACAGGCCGTGTAGCCTGTTTCTCAGTAGATTCGAGCACCGGAGGGAAGCGGACACCCCTGCGGGTAAGGAGCGTGAGGCGCGAGGGAGGGCACTTACCTGCTGGGGCGGCCGCTTCCCGGGCTCCTCCGCCGCCGAGTCTACCGCCGCTCCTTGCTTGCTGCCACCGCCGCGTGACCCCCCGCCACCCCGGTTTGCCCCCCCGCCCCCCGGTTGGGCCGGTTCGCCCCTGGATTCCCGGTTAGGACCGGGAAATCCCGAGCCATCTGGACAGCCTAAATTGGAAGCACTTTTATTCAAGATGTAAGACATCACTTCTTTGCATTCAGAAATGCTTTACGTACTTTTCTTTGGGCAAATTCCTCAAGAACAACAGGAAAAAAATCAAACAACTTTGCCGTGTCACTGTTAATATTCGAAACTGCCAGTCCATTCAAACATTCTCGCACCATTGTGGACCGAAAGTATGATATGATACGTTTTAGGACACTGAAGCTCCTCTCATTAGAGGCCACTGTTGCTGGCAATGTCAGAAAAATGTGCAACGCGATGAGGACATTTGGGAAAACTTTGCCCAATCCCAACTTCAATATTTCGCCATAATTTTTTTCGGTAAAACACCATTGATTTTGAAATGTGCCAAGTGTTACAATGTTTTAAAGAGAGCCGCTCTTTCTTGCTTAATAGGCCTGAGAAAAGATTGCTACAGTGACCTAATCATTCTTTCACTCTTCTTTCTCCACCCTTACCTGGAAATCAGTCTTATTAAACTCAGTGAGGCTTGCTTCTGGTTAGGGCACAATGTTATGCATGCTGGCTATGGAATGCTGGGAGTTGTAGGACTTTTTTCTGGCTAGAGGATTGCACCTTTTGCCTTCCTTTCTAATCTTCCTGTACCGTATAAGTCCCATTTTCTGTTTAGTCTAGCACTGGTATACCCCCTCCTAACCACAGTGTTCTTTAGCTCCCCCCCCCCATCCAAGACCTGTTTTCTTTAGAAAAATGGCAAATAATAGATTTTCTTTTCTATTGATCTTGTATGAAGACAGCAAAAAGAACTACCGCAAACAAATTTGTACAGCAATTAAAACTACATGTTAATTTCAGATACATTGAATGCCTCACTTGTTCATTATTGCAGTGATTTTAACATTAACATATTTTGTAGAACAGGTTTGTCTAAATTGTGAGCTGTAGAATTAGACATGTGACCAAGGCCATGCCCCATTGGGGGCTGGATGGGCCTACCCCCTTGGGGGATAATTTCAGAGTGGGCATGCCTCCTTGAGGGTGGGCCATGTTTTCCTCCTTTTTGGTTTCCAAAATATGGTCACCTTACTGAACATGGGACTCTTTTATTGCAAAGCAGGCATTCTACCACTGTAGCTTCAGCCCTCCTTTCCCCAACGTACTTTGCATGACCTTTACCCTGAGCTGGGACAGTGCAGAAGGCTACTGCTGAATAGAGCTGTGCCTCGCCTCGATCCCTGTCAGGTTTCCCTGTCCCTCAGGCAAACACACTTTCTGGCAAACTGGCACAGGACACCCAAATCAGCAAGATTTCTTTATTGCAGGAAATCTCATGGCAAAAGCCTAATAGTTACACATTTCAGAGATCATACAGCTGATAGTCGGTAGCTGTAGGCTCCAAGAAATGCCAGTACAGTCAAAAGCTAATCACTACTACCATGATGAGATCTGCATCAACATAGTTTCCTCGTTGTCATCTCCACTGTTCTGAACACAAGGGAAGGTCAATCCATACATGGATTCCAAACTCAGGTCCCCTCTAGAAGAGGTCGGTTTTACTCCTGATTCTCCGAATATGCACTTTAGCTTACAGTCGAATTTACGCCTAATACCTATATATGAGAGGCGTGGAGGAGAATTACGGGCTCCATACAATGCGCTTTAAAGTTGTTTACATGCGTTTAATTGCATTATCAATTGCATATATCAATGCTCGAATGGGGAACCATCGAAGTAAATTAAAAGTTGCTATTTAATGCGAAATCGAAAATGCGCATTTACGAGGATAAAAATCGCCTGCACGCCTGATTTAAGCCTTGTTCGTAAAGAGGTCAAACCGATAATGCGCCTTAAAGGAGCCGTAAATCAATCGTCTAGAGGAACCCTCAGGCAAAGGAGGGGAATGATTCCTGACATGATTCCCCAGGCAACCAAAGGAGCAAATTCTTGAAAGGCCTCACAAGCCACCCAAATGGAGCTAGCCCAACCTCGGATCATTCATTGGTAACTCCAGGCAACATGGTCAAGGCCTAAACAAGATCAAGGGAGAGGTAAAAACCCACAAACACAAGGAGTTCCACGCCACTGCTTTCACATGATCAACTCCATGCCACATGAGTTCAGGCAGAGGAAAGTCCAATTAGTTGTAGACCAGACTCAGTCTGCTGGTACACTGAGCTCATGACAAACAATCGCATAAAATCCACAGCAAATGAGGGTTCAAGTCTATGAAAAGCTCCACAGTACTTTCCATGGCAAGTCCTTAATAATCCAAAGTTCCAAAGCCAGCAGAGATCCGATCACACAGATTTTAACATTCCAGAGGCCAATTCAAACACTTTCAGACTAATTCTAATTAAATCTTAGCTAAAAACTACAAAGCCCCTGCAGTGCCAAACTCTTTCCCTAACAATCCTGAAGCCCAAATCTGAGTCAAAGATGGCTGATTTGGCCAGCCTTGACCCGAATCTGGTGTGAGACCAGATTGGGCTGCTTCAGCCCGAAGCAGACGGAGAGCTTTGGGCCGATTCAGCCCAATGAACAGCTGCTGCCCCACCCTGGCCACGGGACTTACCTGAGGCTTCTGTACGTGCTGGTGAGCTGCCTGGCCTTCTCTCCGGCCTGCTGTAGATCTACTGTTGTAAACTATGGTGACTGGAAATAGCCATTTCCAGACACTGTAGTCGACAAAGGTATATCTATGGCAAGCCAGAGTGAATGCTGGGCGGCTCACCAGCACACATGGAGGCCTCAGGTAAGCCCCATGGGCATGGAGGTTCTCCTGGAGCCATCATTGAGTCCCTTCACGACTTTTGGCTAGTAGCCCAGCTGTGCCCCTGCTTCTCTATAGACAGAGATAACTTGGTTTCAGTAGACTACACTCCGGTAACCTCCCAGGGTAACTACTGCAATGCACTCCATTTGGGGCTGTCTTTGAAGATGGTTCAGAAACTGCAGCTTGTGCAAAACACAGTGGCCAGAGTGGTAGCAGGCACTGGGAGGTCTGAGCATATAGCACTAGGCATGTTGCAGGTACCCAACTGGGTTCGGGAGTCCAACGGATTGCCCTGCATCTACCTCCTCTGGACCCAGCTCGTTGGGCCACAGTTTGTTTGTGGGCCCACTCTTCCAGTTTTTCATGGCCTGACAAGTGCCCGGCATCCATC